>JACGCM010001655.1:2400000-3000000 GCA_014058105.1 Kingdonia uniflora | reverse complement strand
CACCATACCAATAAATGCTTCGCCCTCCAGCGCTCTCTCGAACTCATCCTCAAAGCAGGTCGTCTACACCAGTATATTGCCGACCTTCCCAGCTACATTGTGGATCTTACCTCCAACCTCAATCTACCCCTAGTACTGACCCGGACGTGGTTCATATCTACAGATCATGCTTTATCAAAGTCAACAACATCGATAGCGGCCGTTCCAAAAACAAACGTAAGCGCGTTGAAGAATGTTGCAAACTCACCTATCCGAAGAAACTTCCCACCCTCCTGCCATAATCAAGCTCTAGTCCTCGACTCGAAGGCATTTCCTTTATCAACTGTGATACATCGCATGCTCGTTTTCCCCATTCCAATTCACTAGTCATTATGATTAAGATCAAAAACCTCGTCCTCTACACAATGTTCATAGACACAAGGAGTGTAGCTGATATCCTTTTTCTCCCAACTGTTAAAACCATGAAGAAAATTGACCTCATAACCGCTACCAATGTCAAATTAAAAGGCTTCAATGGGGCCACAAAGGTCGCTGCCGACCGAATCTGTCCACCAGTTACCAAAGGCCCTATCACACTTCAAACCAGCTTTCTTGTCATTGATAAGAAGTCAGAATACCCTGGTATCCTCGGGCATGACTGGCTCCACGCCATGCGTGCCATACATTCAGCCTACCACCAAACCCTTCGTTTTACCACTCCCGAAGGTACTTGGAACTTGAAAGGCTCCTAATGCCTCGCCTGTTCATGCGAGCACCCGAAGATTGATCAGACCCAGAAACTTGTAAGGCTGCCCATAACAATTACTGTCTTTTTCTATCCCCACACCTTCGACATATACCACCTCACCCATTGAACCCACTATTTATATCAAACTCGACGGTCCTTGCCGAGGTACATTCATCGGAACTTTTCTCGATGAGGCAGAACGCCTCGAGCATACAAATTTCCTTCGAGCAAACAAAGATGTCTTTGCGTGAACATTCCAGGAGATGCCTGGTGTCGACCCCAACCTGGCGTGCCATCGCCTCGACCTCATTCCCCATTCCTCCGCAGTTAAACAAAAGAAGTGTAACCTGGCACCATGACTTCAAGAAGCAGTAAACCTTAAAGTGGACAAGCTCATAACTGCAAGTATTATAAGAGAAGTGAAGTTTGCTGACTAGATATCAAGCATTGTGGCAGTTCTCAAGAAGAACAGTAAGATCAGAATCTGTGTCGACTTCATAAACCTCAATAAACACACACCGAAAGATAGCTTACCCCTCCCGGTCATCTCAGCACTCCTCGACGTTACTGCTAGACATGAGCGACTATCCATGATAGACGCGGCTTCGGGTTACAATCAGGTATCCCTCCTCCCTGAAGATCAACTTAAAACTTCCTTAATCACTAAACAAGGCCTTTACTGTTTCAATGTTATGCCCTTCGGCCTTAAAAATGTGGGAACCACTTACCAATACCTGGTCACAACCATGTTTAAACCCTTGCTTGGCAAGTCCATCAAAATTTACATAGACGACATGTTATGCAAGAGCCTCCTGAAACAAACCCATATCCAAGACCTAGCCGAAGTCTTTTTGATACTTAGCACATATAACATGAAACTCAACCCCGACAAATACCAATTTTGTGTTTCGCCTGGAATTTTTTTTGGCAACCATATCAGTAAACGAGGTATCGAGATTGACCCTACCCATATTTGAGCCCTCATTGACATATCTTCGCCCCAGACCAAAAAAGATGCCCAAACGTGGCTGGTAAGATAGTAGCCCTTAACCGTTTCATTTCCAAATCCTCAAACAGAAGTGTTTAGCTCTTTTCTCACTTACATCACCAAGGCGTCCCTAAAGAAGAAAAGAAAAACAACCCCGAGATAACCTGGACACCCGAGTGTGAACAGGCCTTCCTCTAACTCAAAGCTTATCTTGACTGACCACCGATTATCAGCACCCCTATCGAAGGTAAAATTCTCTCTTTATACCTTGCTGTTACAGACACCTCTATCAGTTCAGTGCTTATTTGACTCTACTCAAACATCAAGAAGCCTGTATATTTCATCCGCAAAACCTTCACACCCGTAGAAACCCGATATTCAAAGCTTGAGCATTTGCTCCTCACCCGTGTCTATTCAGCCCGCAAACTCAAACCATATTTTTAAGCTCACCCCATCCGTATTATAATAAGTTACCCCCTTCGAGAAGTACTCAGTAAAAAATAGAAATCTAGACGAGTACAACAGTGGTCTGTGTACCTTGGTAAACATGATAATACATTCGAGAAGCAGATATCCCAGAAAGGCCAAACAGTATCAGATTTTCTTGTTGACTTCTCGGTCGAAGATGTTAATTGGGAAGAACACGAAGATGACTTAACAGAAGACCAACCTAAAACACCAGATCCCTGTGACCCTCATACTGCCTGGCATTTATTCACATATGGATCCGCTAGACCTAATGGCTCAGGAATTGGTATTGTCTTGGTAGAACCCACTAATGGCCGAATAGAAAAAGTTATCAAACTTACCTTTGAATGTTCCAATAATGAAGCTGAGTACAAAGCCTTGATCCATGGCCTCGACCTCGCTCTCGATCTCGGCATTCCCAAACTTGCCATTTTCACAGATTCCCAACTTGTTCAGAGGTATTATATAGGAGAAAATCAAGTTAATGGTCGTATGGCTGACAGCGCATGGACTGATTTCCCAAAAAATCCATAATCACTCATTACCCTTAAAGAGAAAATAGACATGCAGATGCCCTCGTCTTCATAGCAGCTATGCTCGGACAATCAGAATCTCGGACCCTCCATTTGAAGTACTCGAACGCCCATGTATTGACTAGATGGAAGTCAATGCCATCAATATTGGGGGCGAGAGTCTCGATCCAGACGACTGGCGAACACCATTCCTCCATTACCTCAACAATGCGACCCTTCCATATGATCCCAAAGCCAGACGATCATTGTTAGAAAATTACCGTAGGTGCACTATCTATAAAAATGAACTACATTACAAATCCCCAAATGACGTCCTCCGTCGATGCATATCCCAAGCCAAAGCCTCTGTAATTCTAGCCGAACTCTATGAAGGAACCTGCAAGGCTTATACTGCTGGTCATTCAATGGCCCTTCGAGCCGTTTCTCAAGGATTATCCTGGCCGAATATGAAAAAACAAGACGAAGAGTATGCTAAACACTGTGAAAAATGCCAACGTCACGCTCATGACATCCATTGCCCTTCTCAAGACCTTCATTTTAGTCAAGTCTCCCGGCCATTCAAACGATGGCCTATCAATCTCATCGGACCCTTCCTAAAAGCCTCGGGTAGCAAAGAAAACATCTTTGTTGCAACCAATTACTTTACCAAATGGGTCGAAGCTGTACCTTTATGCCGAACAAGAGAAGAAGAAGTTATCAAATTTCTATGGGAAAACATCATCACACGCTTCGGCTGCCCCGATATGATTCTATGGGACAATGGTCCCCAATTCGTCAGAAGCAAAGTCAAAAACTATCTCTATAACATAATCCTCTCACCCTCAACACCATACTATCCCCAAGGCAACGGTCAAGTCGAAGCAATAAACAAAACCATCATCGATGGTCTCAATAATAGAGTTGACGCGAAGAAACGTCGATGGGTTCAAGAGTTACAGCATATCCTCTGTGCCTATCGAACAACCCCAAGAAAATATACAGGCTGCACCCCCATCCTCCAATATATGGTGCCGAAATTGTGCGTCCTACTCAATTCAATGTACCCATACGAGATCCCAACCTCCCAGACAATGACAATGAGTTTGAGCTCGCATGTAACATGTTATGGATCGATAAAACTAGAGACCGAGCTATCGCTAACCTTGGCCGCTACCATACATCGCTTCAGAAATCTTATAACAAGAGAGTTCGACCATGGAGTTTCAACATTGGAGATCTAGTACTTTGATGTGTCGACCAATCCTCGAAACCTCAAAATACCGACAAGCTAGCCAAATCTTGGGAAGGACCTTATGTCGCGTACGATATAACTGACAAGGGGTTCTTACTATTTAATGACAGAAGACGAAGAGCCTTTACCAAATCCGTGGAACACAATGCTGTGGTCTCTTATAGCAGGCCAAGGCCTCAACCTTGTACAACTGATGTAACATAGAGTAATCAATAAAGAGTTTTTCACCCATACTTCGTCTCCTCTTTTCATTGAATTTCTTGGTTTAACTTAGGTATCATGTAAACCCTTCGACCCGACTGATACTTAGGAGTAACCTTGAGATTTTTCAAGCTTCCAATTTTGAGCAAACTCGAGGGGAAAGGATGGTCGAAAGACCTGACCTTTGAGAATGCATTGGAGGTGAACAATAATGCTTTGATTAGGCTCCGAAACTGTCAAAGTCCAGTCAATTTCCTAGTTTCTTCTAAATATCATGTCAACACTTTGCCCCGACTGATAGTTAGAGACGACCTTAAAAATTTTAAGCTTCCAATTTTGAGCAAACTCGAGGGGAAAGGATGGTCGAAAGACCGGACCTTCAAGAATACATTGGGGGCGAACAGTTATACTTCGATCAGGCTCCGAAACCATCGAAATCCAATCGATTTCTTGGCTTACCCCGAGAATCATGTCCACCCTCGCCCTGACTAATACTTGGAGGTGATCTTGAAATTTTCAAGTTTCCAACATTCAAGCAAAACCGAGGGGCACGAATGGTCGAAAGGTCGGACCTTCGGGAATGTGTTTGAGGCGAACACGTCTTGCTTTGCTGTGGCTTAGGCCTTCAAAGTCTAGTGAATTTCGAGGTTTCCTCTAGGTATCACGTCCCCTCAGCCCGACTGATACTCGAAGGCAACCTCAAAATTCTTTTTAAACTTTTAACATCACTGTGGCTTTGGCCTTCGATGTCCAACAGATCCTTTGAACCTCTTCAAGGTTCGATCACTCCATAGTTATTCGACAGAAATAGTACATGCAGATACTATTATACAAGAATATCTACAATTCTACTAAGTGTACAGAAGATTCAAAGTATCATACACCAGATAAACAGTTGCATTACAACTCAAGTTCAGTTATCAAAAGTTCAACACAAGCGAAGCTAACAGAATACGCATCAATATTTCAACAATCCAGAATAAAGCAAGGCCAGAACAAGACAACAAAGTCAGTCAGAGAATCAGGCATCAATTCAGAAGTAGTTCAGAATCAACTTCAGAAGTTCCACAGATAACCACTTTCAGTACAGTACAATAGCTCAAAGACATACCAAGTTTAAATACCAATGCAAAAATTAACATAGTTCAAAATATTACAACTCAACAGCAAATCAGAAAAGGAAAGCAAGGAACTCCAATTCCAAATATCTCATATCGGCGCGGTTACTCCTTCTTCCTCCACAGGTCCCCCAGCACCAATACCCTCAGCACCATCAATCGAAGGCTTCGACCCCGCACCATCCACAACCACACCATCCACAGTCCCACCACTGGCCGCTCCAATAAAAGAAGACTCCACACCACCTCCAATACCTCCAGCTGTCCCATCAACAACATCTGCCTCTCCTTCCTTCATCTGTAAATCATTTCCATCAACAAGTTCTGAGGAAACAGTGAAGGGCTCCAACGTATCGGGGTTATACCCCTTATCTTCTATAAACACTTTCAACCTGACATTCACCTTATATTCATCATCAAACTGCCGCTAATAACTCACCTTCTATTCTACCTTCTCCCTCTCTTTTATCGTAAGCTTTGCCGACCACTCTCATTCCTGCCTTGATAACTGAAGCTCGAGCCTCTCATCAAACGAGTCAGTGATCACCGCCAGATCTCACTTTAACTTTTTGATTTCAAATAATAATGGCGCCTCAGTCCCCCGAGAAAGATCTAGACTTTCTACTACTTGTTGCAACTTCCCCTTTACTGACTTCATTGCCTTATTGTACGATTGCACCCAAGCATCCTTTTGTTAGAATATTTAAATAGTCAGTGCCCGTTGAAACTCGAAGAAGTCAAAAAGAAATCTCAGACTCTCACAGAAGAAATTCATAGATAGTTACCTGAAACATACTCCTCTTTATTTCTATCAAAGCCTGGTCTGGGTCGTCCTTTCCGAGCTCAACCATCGAAGCGTGTTTGGCCACTACTTACTCTAGTCGTTTAGCCTCCAGCATCTCTTCCTCTTCATCTACTGCATCATCTTCCCCCAGCGCCCTATACCGTTTGCACTGACTAACCTTCGATTGCTGCACCTTCAGACCTTCGGGAATAACCCAAACATTCCCCTTCTCAATCTGTGTTGGTACCAGCGTCGACCTCAATCTTGAAGCATCGCCAGCCACTTTGGGCACTGGTACTGCTTGCTTCTACCCCCTCTGCATTTTTAACATACTTAAAGTTTCTTGGCAACTCTTCCCCTCCCATTTCTTCTAGACCCTTCAAATTACTTTCGCCTTTCCTTCTCTTCAATGGCTTCGGTATAATGGGTACACTTTGAAGCAGGGAATCTGCCTTTTTCCTTCTCTGCCTCTTGATACCAAGACTGTCAAAAACAGAATTGACCCAATCCTTACTAGCTTTGAGCAAAGTATCAATATAGTTCCACGGATTGTTCCACAAAAGATTCTTTAGACCTACAGAACAAACAAAAATATAATTACCACCTATTCAAGACATACATCAACAGCAATCCTTCGACAACAAGCTTATTCTGATTATACACCCTATGATGCAACTTATAAAGGTTCTCCCCCTCAACATTCTTGTAGTTGCCCCGTACTATCAATAAATATTTATTCCACCCTCGACCCGTCATACACAGATCAAAAAACCAGGGCTTCTCTGGGTGACATTGGATGTGGTAGGTACCTGGGTTTAGGTTCGCCTTCTTCGAGTAGAAAGTAATAATATCAAACCCTTCCCCTTACTGTTCAACTTTGCGTTCATCCCCTCTATAACCCTCATCATCTTATAAATATTTCCATTCATTTGCACAGGAGAAACCTCCCAAAAATTCATAACTTCTTTCACCAGTCTGCGAAGAGGAAGTTCCATTCCTAATCGAATCTGACCTCTATAAGCCATTATCTCATCCCCACGGTCCAATTTGAATGTTAACCCTGCTCCTGCCACACTCGAGAATACCCCAACTTTCGACAGCTCCAGCTTGGCAGCAAAACGATCCAATCTAACTCTATCTCTAGCCGAAACGGCACCTTCGACCCCATTCGACTTAGTTGAATCCCCTTTTTCATCACTTTGTCCCCGTTCTTCCTTTCAATCACCAAAAGGCCCTACATTACCCTCACCTCCCCCCCCCCGTACACAATCTCCTCCTCCTCACTATCCTCAGCTACTACTATCCAACGACGTCTCGTAATCAGCAGCTCACCAGCAGGCAATACCATAGACAAAGGAGCTTCGGTTATAACATCTAACACCTCTGAGTCACTGCCCTCATCCATTGGGGCATGACCATAAATACTAGCTTCGAATGCTTCGATCTCTTCGTCTATTAGCCTCGGTCTCAAAGCTTGATGAGTATGCATCTTACCCCACAGAAGAAGAGGCACGTAATTAGATCGATATATTTGATAATTGCGTGTCAATATCCCATAGCCCATCTACCCGCTTCAACATATTTACACACATTCGACACCTCGATCCTAAACCCAACGCCTCCTTCAAAATCCCCAAAATCCCAGAATGGGTCGAAACCTAGACACATGAATTCTCTTATCCTCGAAGATAATCTCCAAACCCCAAATGCAGATATTTTACTTTCAGACACAGAAGAAAAATCAAAACAAAAATTGGCAGAGTTCAAGTCACATACCTGTGTTAGAACAACTATACTCAGAACAGTAAGATTAATGAAACAACTTCTGCAACTTCTCTCAAAGCACCAATGGCGTACGTTCTCTTCTCTTCACTCTCTCTAATTTTTTTCTCAGTAAACACTCTCTCAAAAAACCAAAACTGCCTCAATTTTCTTACCATTATCCTTACCACGACCCCACTACCTCGGTTTTTTGGCTACAAGGTGTTTTGACCGACTTACACGCCATATCTTGCACATGTGAGCGGCACACTCACTTTAACTTACCTGTAAAAACAAAAGCTTCTCAAACCCTTTCACCCTCACTCGAAGCTAAACAGCTAAATCCAAACAGTCAAGTCACAACTTTTTCCGTAATACTAGCAAAAATCATGATTACCTTTATGGCACACTACCCCAGGTATACGTACCATTCTGACAGACCAGCTGTCTAGGCTGCCAGTACGACCAGTCAAATCAAACAAAATCTTCGACACACTCCTTGAATTCGAGTAATCGACCACTCCGCGTCTCAAAGACTCGTCAACAGATAGCCTTAAATTCAGGTCTCTAATATATCGACATTCGATTTACAGCACATTCGTCAATTTAAAACCTCATGCCTCTATTATCTCGGCAGATCACCATTTTTCCTTCGACAAATCACATTCACCCTTCGATAGATTACAATCATACATTTCGACAGTTCAAACATTTATGTTTACAGACCCAACCTTTTGCACCAACAAATCAATCTTTCCAGCTTCAACAGATAATACACCTACTTCGACAGACTACAACTTTTTACTTCGGCAATTAAAGATTTTTCTTTGACAATCCAAACACTATACTTTGACAGTTATATTATTAATTCGACAACTCACGATACTACTTTAAGAATTCAGATTATACTATTACTTTTAGTTCGACAATTCAAATTATTACCTATGAAGAGCAAGAATACTACTTCATTCAAAAAGACAACATATTATAAGCCTCATCAAAAGAAAAAGAGAGAGGAAGAAGAACATAAGAAAGCAGCAACAATAATACCCAATAGACAGAAGACCTTAATTATCAGCGGGATGCTCATCTTCATCCACGGCTACAGCATCCGCATCTTCCTGGTCCATTATATCCTCCGCAAAGCCCTCAAGAAGTGGCAACCGATGGCCAGGTAACTGCTCCATCATCTACAATATTCCCCACCAGTATGCGAACAGCATGCCAAGAATGGGTGCCCTGGGTTCCGCCTCAAAAGGATTCGACATCTCAGCATCAATGTCCTCTTTAATACCGAACCTCCGTCGCAGCTCCACTGTCTTCTCTCGTATTTGCCTGACTCTCACTGTCGCCTGATTCTCTTGTGCGGATACATTTGCAGCCATTCCAATCCAAGCAAATAAGAAAAAAGATGAAAAAAGATTGTAAAACGATGAGAAATCCTCCTAACAACAGTTCCTTTTATACCCAAATCTAATTTTAACTTTCCCTCTTCCCCAGCCGTATTAATTATGATCTTCAATTCCCCACCTCAAAAAATCAATAGCCAACCTCTTCAACTTCCCATACGTAACAGTTTCCACTTCACACGCATGAACACAAGATTTACAAGGACTTACAGTCGAACCTTTTTCATCGAACCATCGACCATTTTCAAAGCCTACCAGTTATTTACATTTTCGCAGCATTAATTTGTATTACCCGATAACATTCGATGAGAGAAGTTTGATATCATGACTACGCGCCTATTCGCTTCCAATGCCTAGTAGTTACAAAAATTACTCAAATTTACAGCAAAATAATATTCTCATTCCATCCACCACATACAACAACAAAATAGCAAAAATTCACACCCAAATACATTCATACAACCAACCCAAACAAAAACCTCTACATAAAACCAAAGAATATAGAGAGACCAATCATCACCACCTCAAACAGCAGCCCTACTTCCAAAAGGCCCAGCTCCATTCACCGTACTTTGCTCCTCCATCTCCTCTTCCGAACAAACAAGACATTCGGCCAAAGCCGATAGAAAGAAATAACGCTTCTCCACAGTAGTAAAGTTGTACTTCAGTCGATCCTAAAGATAGGCATAAGGATCCCCATTAATGAGCTATCCAGCCTCTACCTCCACCAGTTCGGGCATATCTCAGTTCAGATTGTGATGCCTAAAGAACTTTATATGCAGTTCACCAGTCTTCCGTCCTACGCGACGGTCCTGGGAAAACCCTATCCTTTTCTGATATCGTGTGTTGGGCGTGGTATCCATAGAGATTACAAAATTTACAGAAGAAAGAGAGAAGAACGAAAAGGAAAAAGGTTACACAGCACCCCTACTCCAATACCCATACTTATAACCTCATTTCATTGATTACCCTATAACCACCTATACCTCTTAATTACCCTCTTTTATTACTTACCCGAAAACCAACAGTCAAACTGCTCAAATTCGAAGGAAAAATAATTTTCTCAGCCAACGCCTCTCCACATGGCTTTGAGACCCTCGCTGAGAGGGGGCGAATATAGTAGCCTACTCGCAGCCTTTGACCCCACTCAGATACTCGAAGGCTACTTCCCAGCCTACCCGAATATATCGAAGCCCATTCAATCCTCAAAACAAGCCATCCAGAGATCCCCTGAAGATGAAGCATCAACTTTGAACAAGCCTCGAGGACGGACTACGCACATCGCAGTAGAAACCCTTCGACCATATCTGCACATGGTCAAAATATGATGGGACAGGCTGCCAGCTCATCAAACAAAATGGTGCAGTGATTGGTCCTTGTAACTACAGTGACAGAGCCAACCACTGCCATAGTACTAAAGTACAGAGACATCTCCAACAACTGTTACAGTGATAGTACAGACATGTCCAACGCTCATACCCCTGCTGGGATATCCGGACAGTACCCTTGTAATCTAACCTAACCTTGGTGACTCAGCCCATCCTATGCTCTATAAATAGGAGAGATGGAGAACCAAGAAAGGGTTAGAAAAATTCCCTAACCCCTTTACAGTTTACCTTCGACCACCCTGTAAAACCCAGTACTCGAACCTTCGATAACTCTTCAGTAATAAAATCACTCTTAAAAATCCCCATCAGAGGTCATAAAGCATCACATTCGAGTCTCTACATAAGTATTTGTCTATAGAATGTTCGTACATTAGATTATTTACTTGTATTCCTTTGATTGAAGATCAACCCCGTGTTATAAGAGCCAACTTCCCCACCAAAATAAGTTGGGCCCCTACATAATATACGAGTTCCCCATATTTTTGATAAAACAACAGTGATCTGCATTGCTCTTCGAATAACCATTTCTAGACATGAATTGTTCGAACTTCACTGTCTCGGTGCTTGTTTCAAACTTTATAAGCTCTTCGTGAGCCTACACACAAGATCTGCTTTCCCTTTAACCGAATACCCTTATGGCTGCTTCATATAAATTTCTTCATCAAGGTTACTGGGAAGAAATGATGTTTTAATATCTAGTTGATCAAGATGCAAATCTTCAACTGTAACTATATTCATCACAACCTAAATAGTAGACATTTCTACAATAGGAGCAAAAATTTCACCAAAATCAGCGCATTCTTTCTGCTGAAAGCTCTTCACCACAAGTCTTGCCTTGAATTTCCTTGAACCGTCAGATTCCTACTTTAATATGTATACCCACTTGTTGTGCAATACTATCTTCCCTTTCCGTAATCGAATTAAATCTCAAGTTCGATTAACAGATAATGACTACATCTCATCATCCATATCAAGCTCTCACTTGGTCTTGGCTTCCATCGTCAGTAATAAATGATTTGTGGAGTTAACGTACCTTGTTGGAACTCTTGCAATTCTCGGCTCCTTTTGAAATGCTATTAAAATGTCTAGATCATTAGGTTCCATATTTTAATCTGGTACATCGGACTCAACATTGACTTCTTCATCAACCTCTCGAGATGGTTCACCATAATCAATGTCGACACTTTCCGCTGCTTCACTTCGAATTTTTCACTAAGTACTTTGAAATCTTTATACAAGACTTCCTCAATGAATGTAGCGCTATGACCCCAGATAACTTTACTAGTCCATGCTTCTTCAGTAAGTCCAAAATCCAAAGTCGTTGAAGGCCCTCTGCTAATCAAGTACGCCGACATACTAACTTTATCCACCTAAAAACATTTAGACAATCCAGAGTTGAGTCTCATACTCTTCGTTCTTTCATTTATTGTTCGATTCATGCGTTCAGCAATTCCATTTTGTTACGGTGTTCTGGGAATATTCTTTTCTCTCCTAATCCCATTTGATGAGCAAAAGTCTTCAAACTCGTCATTATAGTATTCGCCCTCGTTATCCGACTTGAGACATTTCAATTTCAAACTGGTTTCATTTTCAACTGGAGCCCTCCACCTCTTGAATTTATTAAACACATTTGATTTGTTCTTCAGGAAGTAGACCCACAATTTATGAGTAACATCATCAATAAAAGTAACGTAATAGTGAGAACCACCAAGAGAAGATACCTTGGTTGGCCCCCAAACATCTGTGTGTTCAAGATCCAGCTTTCCATGTTTCCTTGATCTTCCAGTTATTCTAAAACTAACATTCTTCTACTTTGAAAGAATAAACTCTTTACAAAACTTGAGATCAACCTATGCAAGACCCTCTAGCTTTCCCTTTGTTACCATTATCTTCATTCCCTTTTCACTCATGTGACCGAGCCGTTTGTGCCAAGTACTTGTATTAATCCCCAGAGTGGCAGCACAAATAGTTGAAATTGGGTTTTGCGTTGTATACAACGTTCCTTGTCGCAAACATCGAGCTACTACCATCACTCCCTTTGTAACCTTCCAGAAGGTTGCACCAAAGGTACTCACAAATCTGCCATCATCCACCAATTTGCTAACCGATATAAGGTTATGCCCCAATTTAGGTACAAGTCATACATTCTCTAAAACCAACGTTCCCCCTAAAGGCGACAACAACCTAGCATTTCCCTTTCCAATAATATTGCGTGCACTCTTATCTGCAAGAAAGACCATACCAAAGTCGCCTTTAGCAATAGTGGTTAGGAAACCTACATTTACAGTAGCATGGAAAGAGGCATCCGAATTAACTATCCAAGATTCATTAACATCATCACATGACAGTAGTAGAGCCTTATCATAACTAACCTCCTCAGTAAGGTTTATTATATTTTTCTCTTCATCATCTTTCTTTGAAGAAGAGTTACAATCTCGCCTGAAGTGACCCTTCTTTCCACAAGTCTAACACGTACCGAATGGCTTAAACTTTCCTCTTAATAATGATCGGCCCCTTCCAAATTTTGGCCCTTTTCTGTAAGACCTCCCTCTTTCCTCGATATTCAACACACTACCATTTGAACTCGAAGAGGGTTTAAATGTTTTATGTCTATTATCTTCACTCATAATCAAAGAGACTATAATTTCAAATATAATCTCTTCCTTCCCCGATGAGTTGCTCATAGCTGTAATAAATCCTTCCCAGGTCGAAGGCATCTACCCTAAAAGAGCCCACACTCTCACCTTCTTAATAAAAGTAATTTTAACGGATTCCATTTGAGAATTAATGGTATTGAACTCACTAATATGTGCTTGTACACTCCCATTATCATTCATCTTCAAAGTAAACAAGCGCTGTAAAAGATGTACCTTGTTTGCCACGGACGATTCCTAGTAAATAACAAATAATATCTCCATCAAACCCTTCGTTGTCATAACTTTTGAGATTATGTATAAAATATAAGATTACAGCGCTAACCTAACGGTTTCAAGCGCCTTGCGATCTAATCGTGCCCACTTAGCAGTATCAAGATCTGCTGGTTTCATCTCAACTCTACCCAGTGGTAAATCAAGATCTATTTGATAGAGGTAATCTTTTATCTGGATCTTCCACTCTAAAATTTGATCCATTGAACTTCGTGATCTTTAACTTCACCTGATTGGCCATTGCTCTTTACCACACAAGCCCTATAACACTTGCTCTATCACTAATTATTAAGAATAGAGGTAGCTAATCTTTCTTCAACAACAAGAACGATATGCGGAATATGTTAATCAAGATATATAATTAAGCATGAATAATAAGGATAAAAGAATTCCTAGAGGAGGGAAGTAGAAAACCATTGCAGATAAAAAACCACTCCCCGAACAATCTACAATGATAATCAAATAGGTTATAACGATTTTTCCAAGCTTCTCAGGCTTTAATGGAGTCTCTCAAATTCTAGGTCTCTAGAATTAAACTCACTCAAAAGGATGGCTTAAACAAATAAACTAAGTCCCCTTTATATACTAGGGAACTAAAATAAAAGTAAAACAGATCTCGAGGCAAACTCAATGACTCAGAATAACATCCAAAGTAAACCTACGCATAGCTCATTTGAACGACTCCAAGCTCGTTCAAACGACTTTGACGATAATTGGTCTCCAGCCCTACAAAACAACAACTCGTTCAAACGACTGCTTCGATAACAAAAATCCAACGCAAAAAAGGATAATCTTATTCGAACAACTTTGAAGCTGGTTCAAACGAACTCGTTCGAGCGACATTGACAATAGTTGTTTCTTCGACAATTTTTCTAGTTTGAATTCACACCCAACAGGTGTTTCCATAAAGTAGCGAAGAACCTCACATAAACGTTCGAGCTCCATAATATTTTAGTTAACAAGGTTCCAACATTATTTCAGTTAGCAGTCGCTAATAGCACAAAAGCCAAAGTAAATAAGGAACGTCTAGCTATAGGAGATGCACAAGCTGCGTTGGAATGGTTAATATGAAATAGCATGAAGATCTAAAGTTATATATATTTTGATATTGAATTGGACAAGGATGACCAAGCTCTAAAATTATTTTGGATTGATGGACGTTCAAGGTCTGCATACGAGGCATTTGGCGATGTCGTCACATTCGATACTACATACCATATCAATGTCTAAGAGATACCATTTGCTCCCTTTGCCGGTACCAATAACCACTACCAAATGATCCAATACGGATGCGCTCTACTAAGGATTGAGCAAGAAATAACATTTTTATGGCTATTTCGTAGTTGGCTAAAGGTAATGAACAACAAGCATCCAGCTTCAATTATCACAGATCAAGATGTAGCCATGGACGCGGCTGTACCCAAGGTAACCAACCATTCTAACTTTGATTTATGCAGAGATAATGTCGATTTAAGAGGGAATCAGCCATATAATGTCGATATATCCAAGGAGTTGATGATTATACTCTCTAATAATTTAAAATGTCGTTGCCAAATATTTAGTGTCAGCTGGGGATGCCTGTCGACTATATTTGATCGATTTGCATTCCTAGTCGACAACTTGCTGTCGCCCACAGTGCATAATCGATATTCTTGTTGTCAGAACTCTAGTTTCTGGATCATTAAAGTTAATTTTTGTTTTAGGTTTTCCCCAACACCATATACCAATTGTGTCTATGGCACATCATACACAAATTTCCCAAAAATATTGGCCATGTTTATCGCGACCCATCTTCATTCAAAGAAGAAATTGATTTGATAATGTATAACACATACGAGCCCGCAGACTTTGATACATAATGGATGGAACTAATGAAAACATAAATTGGATAATAACCTTTGGATGCAAGAAATCCTCAATATTAGAGAGAGAGAGGATACAGTTATGGAGTAGGTACTTAACCCTTTTTGCAAGCAAGACCACTACGGGGATGAGCAAGTTGACCAACAATTTTTTCAATGGTTGGTTGCCATTGATAGTTGGATTGGATAGTTGTATGACCAAGTATGGGGCTGCCTTTTTTTGAGGTTTATGATAAAGAAAGTGGAGAAGACTTTGTGTCTGAGCACAGATATCGTCAAGTTAGCCCTCATCAAACATTACTCAAAGACGCTGCAAGATATACATGAGAACGATGCTTCACAAACTTGAGGTTCAGTTCGACCAAGTAGTCTGCTTCATTGCAATAGAAAACTTACAGTGAAGTCACATAGTGGTCGTGTAGAGTCGATCGAATTAAATATCAACTTATAACAGCTAACTGGTAGTTGCGGATGTAAGTTATTTGAGTATGTTGGCCTCCCTTGCAATCATTTCCTCAAGGTTTTTCGAAATACGACATCCTCAAAATACCGGATGCTTTCCTTATGAGAAGGTAGGCAATAGGGGCAAATAAGTTTTCAAGGTTGTATAATAAAGGTCACTTGATAGTAGAGAACTTACGATAACCCTTACGTCATAGCCACCTATCACTTCGTACATCAAAGTTATTTGATCGGGCCTCGAAGGTCAAAGAAAGATTTCAATTTGTAATTTTAAAGCTAAACTAAATTAAGACATACCTTGACCATTACAATGAGTCTCCAACACAGACTGATGCACATGAAGCGACCATGTCAACTCCTTTCGCGGATACTATGATTTCTGGAACTACTATTTTGGACCCTCTTATGGTTCAAACCAAAGGATGAGCAAAGATTGACCATAAGAAAGAAGGGATGGAGGAAACGATTCTGAAGAAGAAGAAAACATGCAAAGGGTGTGGATTATTCAGAGATTACGACAAACGGGCCTGCCCATTCTTGAAGTCAAAAATATTGAAATCAAGTAAGTACATATTCTTTGCAGCATATAACTATTAATTCATTCTCCATGATGAATTCAATGTATCATACATGAAATTAATATATTATGAACTCAATATATGAAATACTCAAGAGGATAATGTCCAATAGATGTAAGACAACCACAAGAACCACAACATTTGGTGAGACAAGACAGAGATGTGTTATCATAGAATTTGTGTTAACCATGAAGTTGCATTTGAAAAACTCTTGTATTGTAACCTTTTCAGTTTGTGATGTATTTAAAATTGGGAAGCTTAAAGAATTAATGATTTCAGGCTATTGTATGTACTTATGTCAGAATTTAAAGTATTTTTAGTACCATATATTCAGTATGTTGTATGCTTTTATGCTCAGCATTCTCTGTTAGAAATTGTTGACCAGTTAGAAAATTTGGCCGAATAATCTGCCGAAACACAGCAAATTGTCATTTTTGACTCTGCAAATTGACAAAAAAATTGTTGATTACTGATATAAATCGACACTTTACAAAAAATGTCGATCTTCCCAACTAATCGACACTTAAATCTGCTTACCTAGTACCTACAACAGCCTCTTAAGAAAGGGACACCTACATATCTAAAATTCTGCCTCAAGGCAATATGAATAGAATTCAACATCATAAAATATATTCATAGAATATTTTTAAGTGAATCTACATGGTTATCCAAAGCACCCCCCAAAAATATACATCAAGATATACATAGGTTATCCAAAACACCTACCTTGCAAAACACCGCCCCCACCACAACAATATACATTCATGGTTAGCCAACAAAATTCACGACAAACCAACCTCACAATCTTACTAGATCATGTCATTCAATTAATAGCCCTTCACTTGGTGTTATCCAGTAGTGCCTTGAACTTCCTGTTCCTCACATCAAAATACCTATAGAGTATTTTTTTCTAGATCCGCAGTGGTAGTTGTAATCTCATGTGGCTGTAGAAAAGTGTATAAACGACAAGAAGTGGTGCACCAAACCTTGGAAAGAAGCAAACATACTGCTTGTCTGAGGCCAACCTAACCCACCAGTAGTTAGGAGCATCCATAACAGGATCCTCGAACCTTTGCTCGTCGATTTAGACTGATTATTCTTTGGCCAAAAGAGGGGTAACAACATGTATGCTTCATGATGACTAATGAAAAAACCCGCAATGTTGATTCATACACCAAAGTACCCCAGGTGTCGTAACGATGCTCCACGATCTGGCTGAAAACACCCTTCCAAAAATTGTAGTCTTTGGTCATCATGAACTTCAATGCTTTCATGACATCAACAAATCTGTTCTGACTCCGATACTTTATCGTGGCGGGTACCAGAAAGCAAGAATTCTTATCAGAAGTTTCAACACCCTGAACATCTAGCTGATACTTCAACCAAGGTTAAAATAGAAGTTCTTATAATATCTTATTCTTAGACAAATTCAGCCTCCTTGCAAGCATAACATGGACTTGAGTTATCCCCGTCAATGTGAGGTCTTCTTGATAATCTCCCTTAGGACCCTGTTGTGTTATTGTGAAATATATATCATTATGTTCAAAAAGTTATTCAAATGTTGGGTCATCCTCATCAACCATGCCTTCACTTTGAAGTGCCTTCTTCAATGCTTGACACCAAAGCTCCTACAATAAAAATTAATGGATATTACAAACTTGAAAAAATTGCCTTAAAAATGATATATTAGCTGTCATGGGAGTTTCAAATAGTACATACCCATTTATTGTTATCTACTTCTAGGGTCCTCTTCATCTCCTTAGCAATTAGCAGTTTTGCATGCTGAAGATACATCTCCAACATTAGCATTAACAATAGGAAATTCCCTTAATACATATATGAAAAGTAAGGAAATAGTTGACTTACAAGGGCACTAATTTCATGAGCACGGTCGCATCCTTCTTTCCTTTTTTAGCCAAATTGCGTATCTGTTGCAAAGATGAATTTATGAATACCCATCTGCTATTGGAGACACAGTGCCCATACATATGAAATTGTTCATCATCTAGAGAGGTCAAAAAAAACATAAACATAATTGCCGATCCATGCACTAACTGACAAATGTTGCATACACACATGAAATAGAAATGGTTGATACCAGACCCTAATCGACAGTTTATCTATGAAATGATCGATTAGGCTGCAGTGTATCGACAATTCTTCTATGGTATATCCAATTACTGAATTTCCATAGCCCACAAATCAAATAGGGGTTTTCCCAATGAATATAACATGTAATTTTTCAACAAGTATATCATAAACTATATTAAAAATTAATTTAGATCATCTAAATTTTCACAAAATATATCAAACTGAAGTAATTTTTTGGGTACTCAAACTACAAATTCTCTAATAACATCACATGGATAACAACAATTGGTTTCATATTGGCTAACTTACGAAATCTTCTTTTGCACTCAACTTCTTCATACGCATACAATAATTCATCATACTTCTTCTTGAAGTCTACGTCAGGTACAAGGGCTTATACGGGACCATCGCGGGTTGTTTTATCCATTGACCACAAGTAAGAATATTTGTTAAAGTTAATCATCACACATCAGTTGGTTGTGTGGAACTAGTCTTTAGGAGAATAAGTTAGTTGCTTAGGTCATGATTTAATGGCAGTTGTGTGCCTCAGTTATAGGGTTTAGTGCCTCCTCTTTAGGAGCTTAGTTTCTTCTTTCTATGGCTATATAATGGCTTAGTTCTTTCATTGTAATTGCATTAGTTGAGTAATCCATTTTAGTCTTTCTTTCTAAAGTGTTCTTTACATCTAGTACCAGAGCCATTCATTCTTGATCCAGAGCTAGACCTCCACTTAAGTTAAACTTATAAGAACTCACTGAGGTTAATTTTTATCCATTGCTCTTTACTAATGTCTTCTGAAATGGCATTGGATAACAGGAATTACGTGCAAGCTTCGATCCCTCATTTTGATGGTCATTATGATCATTGGAGCATGCTGATGGAAAATTTTCTGAGATCCAAGGTGTTTTGGATTCTCATT
The DNA here is from genome assembly GCA_014058105.1 of Kingdonia uniflora. Classification (NCBI taxonomy): domain Eukaryota; kingdom Viridiplantae; phylum Streptophyta; class Magnoliopsida; order Ranunculales; family Circaeasteraceae; genus Kingdonia; species Kingdonia uniflora. The sequence continues at coordinate 2,980,553 of JACGCM010001655.1, read as the reverse complement.
AAAATTGGAATTGTAGAACCAGTAGATGGAGCTGTATTGGCAGCCTTGTCAGAAGTCGATACAGCAAAGTTGGAGGAGCGAAGATTGAAGGACCTGAAAGTGAAGAACTATCTCTTCCAAGCTATTGATCGCTCGATATTGGAAACAATTTTCACGAAGGACACTTCCAAGAAAATCTGGGATTCTATGAAAAAGAAGTATAAAGGAACTGCGAGAGTCAAGCGCACACATCTTCAAGTGCTTCGAGCAGATTTTGAGACTCTTTGCATGCAAGCGACGGAGACGGTTTTAGATTACTTTCCTATAACGATATCAATAGCCAACAAGATGTGGATTATTGGCGATAAGATGTAAGACATCACGATAATCGAAAAAATTCTTTGATCGATGTCTACAAAATTTGATTACGTACTTTGTTCGATTGAGGAGTCAAAGGACCTTGACGAACTTTCCATTAATGAATTACTGAGCTCTATTATGGTTCACGAGAAACGTATGAATCAACATGTGACGGTGGAGCAAGCGCTACAAGTCTCAGCCACCGGTGCATTCGATAAATCACGAGAAGCGGGCAAAGGATAGGGCAGAGGTTCTCATGACGATCATAGTGTTGATTGGCAAGGAGGAGGTAGCGGACGTGATGCTCAGCACCGAGGCTACACCGAGTCAAAGTTACGTGATAAGTCTGGCATTAAGTGCTTCCGATGTAACAGGTATGGCCATTTTTGTTCAGAGTGTCAATCAAAATTTTTTAAGGAACGCGGAGACATAGCAAATTTAGTTGAATGATGTTTCTCTTCTCTTGGTCTGTAACACCAAAGAAGAGGCTCACAAGAACATGTGGTACTTGGATACGGGTGCAAGTAACCGCATGTATGGTAACGAGTCCGTATTTTCTGATATGGACAACTCATTCCGTACCACGGTTAAGTTTGGAGATAGTTCCACAATTGAAGTTATGGGAAAAGGCAATGTCAAAATCTCGACATCTCAAAATACACCACAATCAATTTCAAATATGTTTTATGTTCCTGTTTTGAAAACCAATTTGCTTAGTGTGGGTAAATTGCAAGAGAAAGGTTACTCGATCTTGACCTGGAATGGGGTTTGTCGAATTGAAGATTAAAACAAAGGTCTAATCGCTCAAGTCAAAGTTACGTGATTAGTCGAGATGTTGTTTTTGATGAATCAAATGCATGGCGATGGACGATCAATGATACAGGAAATGCTACTCCAATTGCTCTTGATAGTAATGAATTAGCGAGCATGCTTTCCCCAGGAGCATCTATTCCTCCCTTAACCCCTCAAAACAGCCTGCAAAACAACTCTCAGATCAGCCCGCAAACCAATTCTTCCTCAAGCATATCCAGTACTCAAAATGGCCCTCAAAACAACTCCTCCTCGAGCATCTCCAATTCGCAAATCATGTCCTTAAGCAACCCTCCCGTATTGGCACAATCGCGACCAGAACCAAACATTGAAAGACCTCATAGAACCATAAGGAGGCCAACGTATTTGGAGGACTGCGATTTGAGCGTGGAGAAAACTAATGAGTCATTTATATGCTTTGCCTTATTTGCAGGTGCTGATCCAATCAGTTTTAAAGATGCAGTGTATAAACCTAAATGGCAGGAATTCATGACAGAGGAGCTGAAGGCTATTAAGAAGAATAATACATGGGTATTAACTGCCCTACCGGAGGGCACTAAATTGATTAGAGTTAAGTGGGTATTCAAAACAAAGCTGAATGCAAATGGTGAAGTCGATAAATATAAAGCGCGGTTGGTGGCGAAAGGTTATAAACAAAAACAAGGTGTCAACTACGAGGAAGTTTTTGCTCCAGTTGCCCGACATGACACAATAAGGATGATTCTCGCATTATCTGCACAAGACTCATGGCCCATTTTTCAGTTGGATGTAAAATCAGCATTCCTACACGGGGATCTGCAAGAAAGCGTATATGTTGAACAACCTCCTGGATATGAGAAGAAGGGGGAAGAACATAAGGTGTACCGACTGCGAAAGGCATTATACGGGCTAAAACAATCTCCACGAGCATGCTACAGTCGCATTGAAGCGTATTTCTTGAAGGAAGGTTTTCAAAAGTACCCGTATGAGCCGACATTGTTCATCAAGAATGGGTCTGATGGTAAGATTCTTATGGTGTGCTTAAATGTAGATGATTTAATCTACACAGGAAATGATTTGGCGATGTTTAAAGTATTTAAGCGGTCGATGATGTCAGAGTTTGAAATGTCTGATCTTGGGAAGATACACTATTTCCTCGATATTGAAGCACACCAATCCGAAGCTGGTATTTTCATCTCACAAAAAAATATGTCAAAGAGATCTTAGAGAGGTACAAAATGAAGGATTGTAAGTCAGTTCGCACGCTAGTTGAAGTCGGCTTAAACCTCATTAATGATTTAGAATAAGAAAAGGTAGACAATACTATGTACAAGCAAATCGTTGGAAGCTTGATGTATTTAACTGCAACAAGGCCTGACATCATGCACGGGGTCAGCCTTATTAGTCGGTATATGGAAAGACCAAGGGAGAGCACTCAGATTTAATCGAGTTTACCGACAGTGACTATGCACGAGATGCCGACGATAGAAAAAGTACTTTGGGTTACGCATTTATGTTGGGATTAAGTGTGATCTCATGGTCTTCGAAGAAGCAACCAATTGTCACATTGTCAACCACGGAAGCCGAATACATTGCTGCTGCATCTTGCGCTTGTCAAGCGATATGGCTAAGGTAATTGCTTGGTGAAGTGCAATTTCACCAAGGTGGTGGAACTCGCATATACTATGACAATAGCTCAACGATCAAGCTTTCAAAAAATCTGGTTTATCATGGGCGAAGCAAGCACATAGATGTGCGATATCACTTCTTACGTGACCTTGTTAAGGATGACATAATTCATCTTCTACATTGCAAGAGTGAAGACCAGGTGGCTGATATTTTCACAATGCCCCTCAAGATTGAAGATTTTGAGAAAGCTTCGTGCACTACTCGGTGTTTGTTCGTCTGAGGTAGGGTGTCCCAGTGTTGTTTCATCATAAACTAGTGTTTCTAACATCTAGTTTAGGGGAGGCTGTTAAAGTTAATCATCACACATCAGTTGGCTGTGAAGAACTAGTCTTTAGGAGAATAAGTTAGTTGCTTAGGTCATGGTTTAATGGCAGTTGTGTGCCTCAGTTATAGGGCTTAGTGCCTCCTCTTTAGGAGCTTAGTATCTTCTTTGTATGCCTATATAATGGCTTAGTTCTTTCATTGTAATTGCATCAGTTGAGTAATCCATTTTAGTCTTTTTTTCTTAAGTGTTCTCTATAATATTAACATAGTTAGAAAGATGGGAAGAGAGGGATACAGGTTTGATAAAAGGGATGTAGGTTTGATAAACTTACAGGTGTTGGAGTTGGAAGTTTACTCTCCATCATCTCTGTCAAGCTCTTGATGATCACTTTCAGTGTCTGGTTTTCTTTTGTCTGTTACATTTTTTTAGAAAGCCAACACAATAAACAACAATGGATGAGTAATGGTTGCAGAATCTATTCTCCAACTACTCCATCTATTATAGCACATTATTACCTTCTTATTAAACTCCACCGATAAACTCTTATTGCATTCTTAAAGCTTGAATCTTTACATTAGCTTCGTCTCCAACTTTTCACAGCTTTTTTGCGAAGACTTGTACTCCCTTATCTGAAGACAAAGCTTTGGATATGAGTCACATGTATGTGCAATAATAACTGAAGTGTAGTGGATAATGACTTCTATATAGGACCTTATCTTCACATTTAACATGCCCTGTAGATCATTTTGCGCTTTTGCGGCCAAATATCGTCAATTACACACTGCAGGTGATGGTCCTCTTGCATTTGTTCCATTGTCTCTCTGAGGGTATTACACTTAATAGTCTGTAGTTAATATGTCATTAGTTGGTATTCTCTCGGACAGTAAAATATAATATCTTTATATTGTCGATTAAGCATACGATCGACAGTTCTCATGTGTTATTTGTCGATATAGTGCCAGATCGACACAATTCATATCAATTACTATCGATCTAAACACCTGATTAATCCACAATACGATTGAGAAGCTCTAGTTAGCAGAAAAGTACGAAGAACACCAATTGATTTGGAAAAAATAAGAGATTCAATTACTTAAAATGAAGTAATTGTAATGAAAACTCTAAAACCCTAGCCTTCTCCCACGGAACTCTCTCTAGATCTAACATAAGAAAAGAAATAACCTAAGTTCCCTTTATGATAATACAATAATGGAAATGAGGTTCCTATCACTCTATGGAATCCGCTCGTTAAATTGAATTACCTGGCTAAGACCAATAGATCTCACTCTATGGAAACTGAAGCTCCTCAATAGACTCCTAACAATTGGCCTCACCTTGTCATTGTTCACAGCACCCTCTTTTTGAGCTTTCTGAGCATCATGGCCTCACTACAAGAAAATATGGCTTTAATGTCATCTGAATAACGTCACTTATTTAAAAAGTATTGTTAAAAGTCTAATTTTTGCTTTCCACCCACGATATATTAATTACTAGATAGATTTCAACGTCGGTTTTACCAAAAGTGATGTTAAAAAAATCATTTTACTATCAATGTTGTTTTTGGGTGCGACATACTATCTATTACAATTAAGTTATCCCCCTCCAGTTGTGAAAACCTTTATCGTCTCAATCAGGTCATTTTTGTTCTCTCACAACGTTATTTCAATTTGTCATGAAAAATTTCGTGCGAAGTTAAGAGATTGAGAAGCGCGAAGTGCTGAGACTGAGAAGCACAAAAGTAGGTTTCGTGGGAGAGTGGAGATGGATAGGTTTTGGTGGAAATTCTTAACGAGATTGTTGTGGAGGTTCTGCAAATCTTTCAACTACATAATTAGTACTGAAATCGTAGGAAACTTAATCGAGGAACTTTGGCGGCTATCTGAACACAACCCTAGTCTTCATCTACTCAATTTCTCTCTAACATCTGTGTCATCATTTGGATTCTACTCAATTAGTAGTGAATTCCCTCTGTAATTTTTATTGTTTGGATTTCAGATTGAAGAACTCAATTTGATTTTGATTCAAGGTATAGTGATAGTTTTTCTACAATCTTTATGTTAGGGAGTGAGATAAAGATAAACGCCAAATCTGATCCCCATTATCGCTACCACTGGTTGGCATCATCATCACCCATATTTTATCCCCAATCAGGCAATCTCACTCTCTCTCTCTCCCTCTCTAATCCTTTCGTCTCAAATGAATCAAGTAGCCTTTTTATTTGTTTGATGGTAAAAATATGTTCATTTTGATCTTGAGTTCCTAAGTTTTGCTGTATTGTGTATAGGGAACTTGCAATTCAGACTGCAAAATAGTTTGAAGAATTAGGATAGTTTATCGGTATAAATTGCGTAACAGTGAGTTTATAATATAAGTTTCTTTAATCTCAGTTATTTGTTAAAGGATGAAACTGGCAATGATTTTAGTTCGATAGAAGAATTAATTTATTTTAGTGTTGAAAAATGGTAGTTTATATCAGTGTAGTAACTTCACAGTTTCATTTCCGATTACCAATCATATTTCTTTGACATAATAAAGATGATGATCACATGTATGACTTTAATGTGGAATGTGGTGTTCTTGAATGAAGTAGGCGGTTAGATATTTTGTCGATAAGAGTATCCACGAGTAGGAAAAACAATTTTGCAGAGATAATGATAATCTAGCTTTCTCTGGTAATAGAAAGGAACTCTTACATAGATATGACAATGTTAAATTTCCCTTTCTCTACACAGCTATAATCACCTTTTAATAGTAAATATTTCACTGTAAGCAACATAAAGTTTTCTTGAGAGTAATTGAGTATGAAATAGTGGCTTTGTTTTGTGTACATAACTGATTCACTTATAATTGGAGTAATATACCCAATGAAATATGTTTAGGGACTCAAAATATTTTGAAGTTTCCGGTGATAGTAGTATTTTTCTCTTATTGTTTTGAAACCTTTTCTCTCCTAAAAAAGTATCATTTTTAGAATCATCTATGTTTTCCTTATAACAGCAGCACTTCTTATGTTTTAATTACGGGTACTTATTTGATTTTGTAGCATATGCAATTTGCAGACAATAATATATATAAAACCTATTATAAATGGGTTATAACCTGCCTGCTAGTTGCTTAAAAAATTGAGACAAATTCAAATCACCAAAGACAGTGAAACCATTTAAACTATAAATTCGATATATTAGTTTCCTAATCAAAACTCAGCTAAAATTAATATATTATATATATAAATCAATGTTTAAAATGGTACGCTATAACGGTATAATGGGCAGAGACCATTACCATTATAGCGGTGTTATAACAGTGTTACATTTTCAAAAGCCAAATAGAACGTAAGGATAGTCAAATTGTTTAAAATTCAAAAATAGTGATAATAATTATGTATTTACATATTGAGGTTATATAGGGTACTTAGCTCGCATCTCCCTCATTAAAGTAGTGACATTACGACATTGTTATTTATTTTCTAAAATTTTGCATTAGTTTTATATTAGAACGGTCGTTATTTTACAAATTACAATGAACATCGTTATAACGGTATATAACTTTGGTAAAAAATGTAAAAGAATAGACTAAAAATAATGCTTTCTAATAACGGTAACAACAACTGTTATGGCGTAAAATAATGGTCTGTAACAGAAAATAATGAGTATTATTTTTTAGAACGGAACGAGTTAAAGACATTACCGTTATAGCAACATTATAGCAGTTGTTATAACGGTTATTTAAAACCATAATCTAAATCTGATTCTAGAAAACCACTTGTGTGACTAAATGGTGAATGAGATGGAAATAACGCAGTCTGATCGTTGGGCTTATTTTGTTGAATCAAGACTAGTAACCTCCATAAAGCAAAAAAACTTGACATGTTAATGAGGTAACAATTTGAAATTTAAGGATGATGAATTTTAATGTTTGTAAGTTAAAAAAAACTTATGTTGCGACATAATTGTTTAGCCTTTAGTTTCTTTTTTCTTGTTAAGGTAAAATTTTATGGTATACCTGAGCATGCTAAAATTTTATTAAATCATCATAAAAGTGATATATCAGTCAACTTTAACAGTTGTCAATCCTCGCATTTAATTTTACTACATGATTTTGTGTGGACGTATATATGATATTGTTGTTTTTAATTACTAGCCCTATTGAAGCTGCTAGGCGAGGTCGATAGCCTCCACCGTCAACAAAACGAGCTTCACCACCTCCTAGGTAAATTTCTTGGATCTTTGTCTAAATATTTCTAACTTAATAGTGAGTTATTATTGTAGGTTTATCGCCTCCGTAAAATGCATTGAAATTTTGCGCAAACAACTGACCATACTATATTTTTTTTGTCCATCTTAATGATACTGTATATTGGTGGTTTGAAGTATTGGTTTTGGCTTCTTTTAAGGAGTCACTAAGAGGCCTACTTTTGATACTCTTATTTATTTAAAAGTATGTATTATATCAACAAATACAGGATTATTTTGCAGTAACTTCTTTGTTGATAAGCTTAACTGACCAAGTACTTTCATTAAGAGTCACTAGTCTCAAAGTAGGGACAAAATAGATAAGTGGACCAGCTTGAATACCTATGCATATGCTGAGAAAGTTGTAGAACTAACATTAATGTTTTAAATTGACTATTTATTTTTATATTACAATTAATTGGCACTGAGCATTGAAGGTTTTGTCAAAAAGTAAATGGTAAGAAAGTATATTATAGTGTATCTTCGTGCATTTTAATGTAATCGTTATTGGGTTAGGTAAATAACACGTAGTCTAAGTCAAAATTTTGAGTATTTTCGTCTATGGCTAGTAATATGATAGTCAAAATCTTATTAGATGCTTTCCCGTCAATACATGCTTGTAACAATCTCATTAGTAGGAAGCTTGTGCTTGTGAGGCTGGTTAAACAGTATCTTTCACATGGTTTGAGCCTGGCAATCACCCGTTGTGAGTAGTAGTTGCCTTATTTGGAAAGTTGAGCAACAACTAATGTAACAAGCTATGAGCCAATCACCATTGGGATAAGAACACATGTCTTTCGTAAAGAGTCAATTTTTTTGGGTTTTTCATCCACTGATAGGCTACCATGACATTTTCAATGATTAGACCGTCTTACATTTCAATAGAATTTCTCGTTAAAGTGCACTCATGGATAAAACATAGAGGTTTCAGCCTAGAGCTAGTAAGGCATATGGAGATGGAGTTCAAATTTTTTTAGATTTTTCCATTTCACATTTAAATGAACCTACTTCTACCAAAATTAGATGCTCGTGTAAAGACTGCAAGCATTTTAAGTATTTGTCTTCTGAGGAAGTGTATGAACATTTGGTAATACAGGGTATTGATATGACTTATGATCCATTCGTATTACTTGGAGAGAATGTACCAAAGTCATAATCAGATGATGGCCAGTACAAGAAAACCTTTAAGCAGAGTAGTACAGAGAATGACTTATTTAGGTCAACTTATGCAACTAAAGCATAAGAGGACTATCATGAGGATGACACTAAACATCCTGATTATGGGGAATTATTAAAGGATGCAGAAACACCATTATATCCATGTTGTAAGAAGTACACACGAAGTTGTCAGCAGTTATTATGCTATTTAACATAAAATCTAACAACGCTTGGTCTGATAAAAAATTTACTAAATTATTGGTGTTTTTCAAGGACCTCCTTCCCGAGGATAACACTATCCCAGATTCAATATACTTTGTAAAGAAAATGTTGAAGGCATTCGCCTTAGACTACCAAAAGATTCACACCTGCCCAAATGATTGCTTGTTATACAGGAAAGACCATGAACACAAGGAATCATGTCCAAAATGTGGTTCATCGCAATGGAAACAGGACCCTAAGACAAATAAAATATGAGTTGGCGTTTTAGCAAAGGTGTTAAGATATTTTTCCATAATACCTAGGCTTCGGCGGATGTATATGTCTACTGATAATGCAAAACATTTGAGGTGGCATTCTGATAATAAAAGTACTGATGGCATCCTAAGACACCCGGTAGATAGTCCTGCATGGAATAACATTGATTCGAAGTGGCCCTCCTTTTTTGAAGAGATACGTAACCAGCGATTAGGACTAGCTACAGATGGAGTTAATCCTTATCGTAATTTGAGTTCTAGATATAGTTGTTGGCCAGTAATGCTAGTAAATTAAAATCTGCCACCTTCTTTGTGCATGGATAAGAAATTCATAATGTTGGCTTTGATAATCCCTAGTCCTAAGCAACCTGGTAATGATATAGACATTTATTTGCAGCCCCTTATTGATGACTTATTACTTTTGTGGACAAATGGTGTTGAAACTTATGACGCATATGCCAAAATGAAGTTTACATTAATGGACATACTATTATGGACTATTAATGATTTCCCAGCATATAGAAACCTTGCGGGATGCTCAACAAAGGGAAGATATGCATGTCCTAAGTGTGGTGATGGTACATGTTTAGAATGGCTAAAGCATAGCAGGAAATTTTCTTATAGGTCATATAGAACATTTCTTATGCCCGATCATCCTTTTTGATTTAAGAAAACTTGGTTTAATGGCGAAAAAGAACTTGACAACCGTCCAATTCTATTAAATGGTACACAAGTTTGGGATCAAGTAAAAGATATTGAAACAGATTGGGGAAAATCTTCACAAAAAAGAAAAAGGATCATCCAAAAACGGAAAAAGAGGTCAATTTTTTTTAACTGCCATATTCGAAGAATAACTTATTGCCTCATAATTTAGACGTCATGCACATTGAAAAGAATGTTTGCGATAGTTTGGTTGGGACATTATTGAACATTGCTGGAAAATCTAAGGATGGTATTGCGTCTCGTCAGGACTTGGTCGAGTTAAATTTAAGGCATGAATTACATCCTCAAGATAATGGAAAGAGGACACTCCTTCTTCCAACACCACATACACTTTCGAAGAAAGAAAAAGATATTTTTTGTCGTAGGCTATTATTGTTGAAGTTACCAAATGGATATTGCTCAAATATTTCAAATTGCATATCCTTGGCTGATCACACAGTTTATGGTCTAAAGTCACACAATTTCCATGTTTTAATGCAATAATTGTTTCATGTTGCATTATGAGATCTCCTCCCAAAAGGAGTGAGACATACCATTTTTAGGCTGTGTTCATTCTACCATGAACATTGCCAAAGAGAGATTGATTATGTCAAAATAAAAAATTTGGAAGTGGAGGTGGCAGAGATAATATGTATGTTAGAGAGGTATCTTCCTCCATCATTTTTTGACATTATGGTACACCTAACTATTCACTTGGTTCAAGAGGCATGCCTTGAAGGCCCTATACATTACAGTTGGGTGCATTCGTTTGAAAGGTACTTACTATTAAATTCTAGGTCTATATAATCTTTTCATTATATTTTTTTTTTTATATTATATGATATGATATATAATATTTTTTACTTTCATAGGCTTATGAAGATGTTAAAAGGATATATTAGAAATCCCGCAAGGCCTGAGGGATGTAGAGCTGAATATTACTTGGCAGAAGAATGTGTCATGGTTTGTGTTGAACATATGAAAATAGATGGAGATACTAATAGCAAAGAAAATAGGAATCACATTGAAAATGTGGAATCTACTATCCTTGAAGGTCGCATCTTGTTAGAAGGTGTGATAAAAAAAACATTATTTTGCTTGACTATTTTACATTTTGGTATCTGGTATTCTTATGCGATTGGGCAATCATTGCAGCAGGAATAAAAATTGAATACGGATTTAAATTAGTCAATCCTCATCAAGGAATTACTCAACAGCAAGATCCCTTCATCCTCGTATCTCAGGCTCAACAAGTATTTTACTCTCGAGAGGCGAAGGATTCAAATAGGTACATCATGCTGAGAGCACCTCCTCGAAGGTTTCAAGATGTGGAATACAATGCCAACGAAATGTCAACACCTATGGTTAGCCTTGAGCCTATAGGAGATATGGTAAACAATGAAGAAAATGAAGGGTATTTGCGTTAGGATTGTGAAGGAATATAGGTGCAAAACACTATAGACATTCAAAATAACAAGGACCCGTATAACAATGAAGACTAATCATTATTTTTCTCTTTGCCATATGTTTTGTTTAGTTACTACTTGAGTAGTTTATCTTTTATTAATTCTTCAACATAAAGAACTTAATTTTTTTACTACCTGTTATATGTCTGGTTTAGTAACTTAGTTAAATATTTATTGTTAATTTATAAGATTATCCCGTAGTAATTTGGGACTAAGTACTTTTTCTCCTTTTATGATATTTATGCTTCTAATAGTTATACGAAATTCAATGATATTTTGATATGAGATTATGTTTTAATAGGTCAATCTCCCTGGAGGTGATATTATGGATCAAAGAAATTCAGCGAAAAAGATGACACCTGTAAGAAACTCCAAATAATATCTTTTCTAATTTTAATTTAAATGAATAGTACACTTATTTCACGTTGGTAACGATATTTATAATTGCAGGTACAAATTCACATTGCGAGAAAGGCAAAACGTGTCATAAGAGGTAAATATTGGGTAACGATATTTAAATCCTAGAGGTAAATATTGGGTGGTTAGCATAATTCAACTATATATCCGAAGTATACACATGTTCTGTTGCTCATGTTCATTTGTTACAGCAGGTGCCACTATAGGTCTTCGTCGATCTACCCAGCCAAAAATAGTGCCAGAAATAGTACAAGAAGAACAGAACTTGAGCCCAGGAGAAGAAGCTACTTCCGAAGCATCAAACCAGCCTACACACAATTTTAAGCGTTGAAGGGGGCTAAACAAATGTAAAGTTATTGCAACTGAAAACTACTTAAGATGACCTCTATAATACAACTTGTTAGAACAACCTGTTGGGAAGATTTGGTGGGTTACGTCACATATCTTGGTGTTATAGTTATATAGAAAGGTGGTTCCGATCACATTTGCCTCCGGGCATGATGTGGGAAAAGAATTCAGAGACAGGTTATGGACCATGAATAAGGTAATATACACTTGCATTTTACATTAATTATGTTCTTAAGTAAAATTTAAAAAAATTTAACTCCTATTTGCAGCAAAAGTTTATAGTACCTAAAGAGGCTAGAAAGTTTACACTTATGACTATGGGGAAAGATTGGCATGAATACAAAGTTCAGAAGGGAAAAATAATTGATATTGAAAATGATTTGGAACAAGCACTTACAAAATGTCCTGAGGATGTACCTTACGACCAATGGGAAGTTTTTTTTTAACTGTGCACGACATCCGAGTACAAGGTATGAGAATTATAGATCTACTTTCTTTTCAATTTCCTTAACTTAATTTGTTTATAAGATTTTTTTTTAATATTTCTGCGTGCTGGAAATTGGGAGAAAACACATTGAAGTCAGGAAAAACCATAAATTACCCCATGCATGTAGTCATTTAGGATACCCTCGCTTGGAGCATAAGATGGTAGTTCTCTTACACGTCTATTATGTAATGGCTCACTAATTATATATATATGAATTAAGTGATATCTTGCATTTTTATAATGTAGAATAAAGAGATTGCAGATGACACAACATTAGTAGTTAAAAAAGTTCAAAAATCTGATATATGGAAAAGGGCCCAGACAAAAAATAATGGAGAGCCAACAAATGGGTTGGTGAAAGAAAAAATAGTATGTACTTTCTTAGTTGATATTTTTCTTAATCATTCATTATACATACTTTTGATAGCTTAATGTGTGACTTGCGATTTTCAGGATTAGATTGATGCCGGTGAAGTGGATCTCACAGTGCTTTTTGGTCCTGAACGTACTGGATGAGTGAGGGTTATGGGATTCAGCATCTCACCAACAGTGTATAATAGCATACAACATAGTAGAGTGTTAGTACAAATTTTACAAGAAGAAGTGAAGGAATTACAAGAGGAAGTGGTACTGGTACAAGGTTTAAAAGATGAAGTAACGTCGTTGAGGGTCCAAATGGCCAAACTAGAAATTTTTATGGTATATCATATGAACTCATTATTTTAATTTAATTAATTTGTTGTCACTAATATTTTTATGTTGCGACAACCAAACAAAATAAGTGCCCAAGATGAAACTACCCTTCCAGAAAGCAACAGATTAACTTCGGTATGCTCTCACAAGGAACTAAATTTCTTTCAATAGTTAACACTATTTATACTTAAATTTATTATTTTCATTCCAGCAAGGGAACCACATACCATCGGGCCCTGTAAAATGCAAATTGTTTTGGCTTATACCAAGTAATGTGGTGACTAATTGTCATTGGTATAATGAGGAGCCTACATGTAAAGTTCATAATGTACCTTTAGGAATTGGAATGTCGAAGGTGAGTATCCAAATTGCTTTACCACTTGCTAGAGGGAATGATCATTTAAAGACAATCGAAAATGCATACGGATCATTTGTGGCTTGGCCAACACTGTTTATTATCAAGGAGTAAATAATTTAAGGATTTAATATAGGGTATTTAGGCAATAATGTTGAATTTTGATATAAGTATGTAATGTCCCAGAATTTCAGGGTAATTTTTTTTGTTTATTATTAAGTATTGTTACTATGATTCATATATCGTTATTGTTATGCATCCATTTATTCCTTTCGGCAGGTTTTGTATGTTGGATTCATTTTATGTAATTTTGGTGGTACGGTGGTTATTCGGAGGAGGTGGCATTGTGGCCTTGGGAACCCCTAGATGGGTTGGTGGTGATGTTTGTTTGATGTGTTTGTGGTTTGGTGTGGTTCCTGTGAGCCGTTGGATTGGCCGATAGGTTTTCGGAGTTTTCTGAGCAAAGATTCATTTTCGGGGGTTTAGGCGTTTTGGTGGCCGTGAAGCGGTAGAGGTGGTGTTTAGACCTTGGGAACCCTTTTCTAGGGTTGTGATGGTTGTTCAGGTTATTCCAGTCTTCTGAGGGTCTTGGTGTTGTGTGTGGTTCAAGAGGACCTCAGAGTGACATTTTAGGATTCTTCCAGTTCCTGTTCGAACGACTGGTCGGTTATATATATATCATTATCCATTCTCTCTCCTTATATTTCTCTTTCATTCTCTCTCTCTCTTCTCCTAGCCGAATCCTCTCCTCCCTTGCTTGCCAATTTCTTCGTGGATTATTCACCGTGATCTCCGCCGTTTTCCCTCGGTGAGTAATTCATCTCTCTCTCTCTCTCTCTTGTATCATTGGTTGATTTCGGTTTTGGTGAGAACCCTTGTGATGTTAGACTGATTTTAGGGCTTATGATTAGTGGGTGTATTGCTGATTTGAGGAGTGTGATCATTGTAGGTGTTGGGCGGTGGCGGTGATTGCGTGGGTTGAATTGTTGGTGTTTGGGTGCCAAAAATTATGGGGTTTTCTTGCAGCTGTTTGGTGGTATGATTGGGGTTTAGTATGGTTGGGAAGAGGAGGTGTGATGGATATTCTAGGTAGTAGTTGTTGCCATTTCGGAGAGGGCTGCCTGAGCCGACAATGGTGGCCGTTTTGGTTCAGAAATTTCTGCCATAGTTACTGTTATTATGGGAGAAGGGTTAGGACTGTTTTAACGCCATTTGAACACCGGGTTCATGATTGTAGGGCAGCTGATTTGGCAGGGTTAGAGTGGCTTATCTTAATGTATTCGTGGGTGGTCGGAGTAGCGCAGCGTAGCGTGGTGGACCGTGGGTTTAGATGCAGTTTTGTTGCTGAATTCAGTTGTGGTGCTGATCTGAAGTGCAGTTTCGGGCGGGTATCCTTTGGCGGAGTTGCGATTGGGCTCCGGTACATCATAGTGGTTGATGTTGTGGTATTCCTGGTCCTTTCCGTGACTGATTTGAAGTTCTAGAAGTCGATTCGCGGAGAACATTTCCGTTGGGGTGCTGTTTGGGCAGTTTCGCCAAGATTGTCGTTCCGAGCATATCGTCAGGCGAGTTTTATCTTCCTTAATAACTAGATTATTATATTGATTCGCAAGTTATTGTATCACATAGTTTATCATGTTTATTACCGTGATTATGTTAGTATATGGGTTAATTGCTTAGGACACATTCACGGGTTATCCGTTTGGCATACCTTAGGCGAGAGTACTTAAGGGTTTGATAAGTTAGTAAAACCTGAGTTAGTTATAAGTTTAGTTACTAGATAGAACCTGCAGGTTATGTTTAGTTAGAGGAGGTTATTCTCTGTTGTCGTCGATGTGACGATGACTCCCGAGATTCCTCTTAGACCGATTTCATTGTGGGTGATTATTGCGGATCTTTTCTTTATTGAGGTTGAGAACAAAAGCATTTCTCAGTATGTTGCGACGCCCAGAGTTGCTATATATATGTATAATATATTGAGTGTGGTACTGTTGGTTAGTTATTAGGGTGCCCATCTTGTTTCAGGGTACTAGTAACTTGGTTTGACTATTAGTAGAGACTTATGAACGGTATGTGGTTTCGCCGCCATTTCTCTGAGATAGTGTAGTTTAGAGACTATAGTTCTCACCCTATAGTATAGCACCCTGGTTAGTTTGGGTTGCAGGACTTGGTTCCAGGGTAGTCTTGGGGTGACATAGCTTCAGTAAGACATGGTCTTCTATTCAGAGCTCGTCCTCTTGCCTGCTATTGTTTTGATTAGTCTTAGGACTAGTCTAGGTGTACTCTGTGTTCTCAAGGCCTGGTCCTTGAGCACTGTCATTATGATTAGTGGTTGTTTGGAATGTTAGAGTCCATGTGGGAGTATGGTATCTCCTGGACTGTTAGTTGTTGATGGTGAGAAGACGGCTTGTCCGAGGTGGTTAGTTGTGGATGTGAACTTCTGATAGTTTGCCTTAGGATTGTTTGTTTATCGTGTTGTGATACTTATTGTCCTCATGATTCTTAGAGCTGATAGAGCCTACTCGGAAGCCTTCTTTCCCCAGGATGAGGCTGTTAGGGCTATGTTCCCTTCCATCATCTAGGAGGCAGTAAGACAGCATGGCTCAGTGTGATCCGCGGCTGAGCCAGGTGGTTTATGAAGTTGTACGTCACCCGAGATGGTGGAATGCGGCTGAAACCTCCTGTTGAATCCGGTTCCTGTACATCCGTGTTGGAGACTTATGTACATGATTAGGAGGATTGTGAGGCAGTTCTGTTATTGAGGATTGTTGACTACTTGTTGAACTCTTGTAGGTCACCCCATGAGTACTAGTCTGTGTTAACAGCTAGAGTACTGTTGTACTTGATGGTAATCATATTGTGTTGATGAATCTTAGAGACTAATGTTGTTTAGATGTCGTGACGGTTAAGTTGCTATTTCATCTAGGTTTAGATGGTACAACTGAGTCACAGGGGGGGCATCTGTGTTAGTTTTGGCTGCCACGCTCCCAGACAGGTGGTTATCTTATTGTATGTTGGCTATGTTAACAGCAGTTGTGTTTCAGTCTCTAGGATCATACTCATATCCTTAGATAATATATTCTCTCCTTATCTTACTACGATTGGATACATAAACAACTCCGCATCGGCTGTTCCCGATAGGTTGATAGGAACCCTGGATCGGGTTAAAGTTTTAGAGGTGAAGATATGGTTGGATTAGTTTTCCTGGTACCCAGTCTCGTCCTGCGTAGAGAGACATGGTTGGATACTATTTCCTGGTGCCCAGTCTTTTCCTGTGAGTGAAGTTATGGTTGGAATAGTTATCCTGGTACCCAGTCTCATCCTGCCTGGAGAGACATGGTTGGATGCTAGTTCCTGGTGCCCAGACTCCTCAGGCGAGGTTGAAATACCTATGTTAATATCTTTTAGTCTGGTCGAGCTAGTGCAGTACATCGTACCCTTGAATCTAACAATATCCGGTAAGGTAAATTCTTTTTCAGCAGTTGTCAGCCCACTTTAGTCTTGGGGGCTAGCCCTTTGGGTTAACATCGCTAAACCATTGCATTTGGGATAGGTATGGGACTATCCCACTTCATCATAAATCTTCCTGCATCATCATCATCATCATCATCAAGCATATCATTGCATCTCAGCATACTTCCAATTGGTAGGTTCTTCTGATAGAAATCCTTAACCCTTTCTGCATTATGTTTAATATAGAATCTTCTGTACTTGGGATAATCAGAAGATTATCTCATTCCATCATATCATCATCATAACATATCATTGCATTGGGATAATTATGGGATTATCCTAGTTTATCATATTCTTCTCTGCTTATTAGATTCCTCTTCTCATAATTGATTACGGTGTAATTAGACTTCTCTTCCTTCTGCATACTCCTCGCCTCTCTACATCTATTCCCCCCTCTTATGTATCTGATTAAGTTATTAGGTAGATTAGTCTGGTTGGTTGTTGTGAGCTTTAGGCTGGTATTTGGCTGTGGGTGATCTCGTTCAGCATGTGGTAGCTTCGAGATTGTGCCTGGTTGGGGTTTGGATAACCCGGTTGGTTTGTAGTTGGCCGAGGGTGCTTACCCTCACGTGTGACTATATTCCTTAGGTAGGTTAGTTGCTTGTGGCGCTGAGGGCCACGGTAGTGATTAGAGTGTAGTTAGTGGTACTTGTGACTGGAGTATGGATTAACACTCCTTTGCACGAGGTATATTTATAGATAGATTTATTAGAGTTAGTATATATACGTATACCTATTGGTCATCATATATATATTTATATATATGCATTGTTTATCGTTAGATATAATTATATCCTGCTATCACTAATATTTATATCCATCTTATTGGTTAGTATAATCGTTTAGCTATTCTTGGGAGTTAGTGAACTCGTTGTTTGCTCACTCTCGCATCCCCCTTTCAGTGGCAGGTTGTTTCAAATTTTAGTTACTGCTGTGGTGATCTTTGGGGAGCAGAGCTGGAGGCCCATTCTCCAGTTTTGCAGTTGGGCTTACTGTGTAAAGGTTTGTAGAATCTTACGTTTAGATTCTGTTATCGTAGTCTTCCGCTGTTTCTGTTTTCCCTTTTACTCTGTTGTGATACTATTGTGAATGACTGAGCTAGAATTTTTCTATGGCTCGGTTGTTCATGGGGCAAATCTGTGAATTCCCTGACCTGCACAGCTTCGGATCTAGTAATTGGTCAAGCTATCGATTACTGGATTTTGGGGCGTGACAAAGTATTTCATCTTTATTAGACCTTTTTATGAAGTGATATCTTATCAAGTAGTGATTTAGTTAAGGATATTATTTTAAGGAATTTTGGCAATATTGATCAGTTTGAATATGTTTTCTGTGTTTTTATTAGACTATGAAGATGTTATATTATGAATCCTACACTAGGCTAGAATGTTTTACTAATATTTATCAACGAATTACTATTTGTTTTTTTTGTTTTTTTGCAGGTACAATCTTTTTAACTCAACCAATGAAGCCTTATGGCAATTCATTGCCAGTCCCAAACCCGGATAAAGGAGGAGGGAAAAGGATAAAACTTCATGGTATTAGATACTTCCAAGAGAATAACTATTGCAATACCGAAACGTGTTTTCAGTTTCAGGTTAGTCTTTTTTTTTATGTTGGAGTGCTTCATTATTTTACTTTTATATGTATAGGTTTATGATTTTCTTTTTTGTGTTCTGTAGGCAAGATTCCACTGGTGAAACTTCCCCTAAAAAGGTAAAAAAAAATTAGTATAATTGACTACATTTCTCTTTTATTTTTTGAATAACTAAGAACATTAGTTTCTCTAAAAATTTAGGTATTATTGGTCGACAACGTGGGGAGGTTTACTTTCAGGCATGTGCTTCTATCCAGCAGGGTTATGCCTCCAATGGCTTTCAGGCATTAAAGGATGTGTTGACAGTCAAAAGGAACATACATCCATACAAATCATTTATGGTATCTTTTGATCCCGTATAAAATGCCTGGTAAGTAAATTTGTATATAATAGGAAGAAGTGCCCGTTATCCCCACACTGACACACACGGTCCTTTGCTTATTTAAATTGAAATATAATTTCCAAGATGTCATCAGGTTAACTTTAATTTCGATGCAAAGAATGTGTTCAATTCATGTTTGACTGTGTATCCGGCTTGACTACTTCTCCTGATAATTATGGATGTATTCTGGCCAATGACATAGGGTAAATATTTCATTATATGGTTTTTTATGTCATTTCTCTTCTTTCGCATTCTCAGTTTTTAATTCTTCCTTTTTTTGCATGCTTCATTTCTGCAGTTTGGGGAAAACTTTGCAATCTATCACTTTGTTGTACACTCTTCTTCGACAGGAATTTGATGGGGAACCATTGCTTAAGAAAGCAATCATTGTCACTCCTACTAGCCTTTTTAATAACTGGGAGTCTAAAATTAAAAAGTGGGTTTGGGGAAAGAGTTCGACTAGTTGCTCTTTGTGAAAGTACCCGAGATGACGTTATCTCTGGAATTGACAGTTTCATAAGACCCCGAGGTCCTTTTCAAGTAAGTTTTTGTGCCTGTAACGAACTTCCGTTGTCTAATTTGGTAAGTTTGTTTACTGATGTAGTCATCTAATATAGTGCAAGGTGTTAATTGTTTCCTATGAGACATTTTGGATGCATTCATCAAAGTTTGATAAAAGTGGATCTTGTGATCTTCTCATATATGATGAGGCTCACAGATTGAAGAATGATCAGACATTAACTAATAGGGTAGGGAAATGACAAAATTTATGGGACTTCAATGCAATCCTTTGCATCCCGATCTTCTTCTTAGTTGTGGAAATGACAACTTCGCTCGTCTATGGGATATGCATAAATCAAGAGTTGAATCTTCCCTTGGAAATCTTCCTCATGGACGTGTTGTGAATTTTTCATATTTCTGTCCTCATTTTGGCAACAAAATTCTTACTACATCACAAGATAATCGCATTCGAGTATGGGATTTTGTATATGGAAATTTGGATTCTACATTCGGCCTGTTGAATTCAGATCGAAGAAAAGAGGTCGAAACGAGCTCGCAAAAAAATATGTCCCCTACTTGCAGAATAATTCTTCACTCCATAAAACTGCAACACATCTTCAGGAGAAATACTCCTCTCCACCTCATTCTCCTCCCATAACTTATTCAATCTTACACAAACATTTATTACCTCCCACATGTTCCCAATCAACTGGGTAGGACATGCCCCTATGATATTCACTATCCCTTTCGCAAGATTGCTTAGGGGTAAACTCAACCCGTACTCCAACAGAGACAGGTAACACAGAAAATCCTCTTCTAGGTCGCCCTGGACATTCTCATCATAATACTCCAAGGAGATCGATTCGTCTATTCCCCTATCCGATTTCTCCTTCTCTAAATCAGCCAACAGAAAGAAATCTTCCTCCCCAGATTCAACTATACATCTTCTAAACTGCCTACCGGCATGTTCTGCAAAGATACCCATCTTCTCCCCCTATAAGAGCACGGCATGTTCTGCAAAGATACCCATCATCTTCTCCCCTTATAAGAGCATTGGATTTACAAAACACTTTAAACACATTGGAGTTTCAAGGGTATGATACCAATTGTCCAGGGATATCAGGAAATTGCACCACTCCTATTTCATTCTCCCTATCAGATTCTATATTATCAAACTCAGCTGAACAACCAGAGGTCTATGCCTCCATCACAGGTAAACTCTCCATCCTAACTACAAATATAAGATGAGGTTTGATTCTACACAAATACTCCTCACGCTCGACCTACATACAGGTCCATGTATTCAATCATTATCTTTTGTACATACATCATACATGTACGTATATCATTATCATCTCTTTTATACACATATATCAAATAGATTTTTATAGGTTACTATAAATAGTAATTTTTCAAAATTTGAAAATCATATAAATCTTTCAAACATACATTAACAATATCATAAATCATATACCAACCTTTAACGTCTGAAAATGAATCTGAAGCAGCATCAAATCCTTCCTTCATAACGCTGCTATACAACCACATTCGTGACTCAGTCTCTGCAGCCTTCTCATGCCTTGACTGTTGATCACTCTGTTCTAATCTCTCGCATGAATCTTTGCTATTTTTTTTCTTTCCTCTCTCACTATTCTTTAATTTTTCAGAAGTTGATAAACGTTTGAATGAGGAAGATGAAGCAATTTTTATATTTTTTTTTCTCTAACTGCTGGTAGTTATTGGGCCTCGCACGAGCCGCCCTCTGTTTTGGAACTGAGGCGTCCCTTTCACAATTAATATCAGACGTTTTGTACCTTTTTGGTGAAAATACTTTCCCATCATTGCCATCTGCCTTATATTTTAATATATTCTCATTTCTCCTACCAAAATCTCCCTTTGATCTCTCCACACTCGTGATGACTCAACACTTACACGCAATCGTACTTTCTCAGTACTAACACAAGAGACAAAATCAAAGCTACCTGCTTTTTCTATTCTTGCTTCTACTACTTATAGAATTGCAAACGTCATTTACAAAGCTCTCCCATTTCAAAATTCAATTTTTTTATTCATAACAGTCACAAATAATATTTACAACAAAAGAGGACATATTCAAACTTCATTTTAATTATATTTCTTTGACAGTTATTCGACCTCGACAACGTAACACCAAGGCACCCATTTGAATTTTGAAGCTTTTGTAGGAGATAAGAGAACATTAGGTCTGGAATGTAGCTTTACTTAAGTATGGGTTGCTTCAATTGTTGTTTTGCTGTATTGTTTGGCTAGACCTGAAGATATTCTGGCCTCCATAGTGACATATTATTGCTTGTAGTTGCCTTTTTGGTTTAAAACCTTCGATAAATGAAATCTCTTACATTTGATTATTTAGTAGGCTTAGCATCATGGAACTAGACCATTCGTTTTCTTTCAAAGTTTGATTATTACGCTCCATCCAGATTATTAACAATTAGAAAACTTCTCTTCATCTCCTCTCTCTTATTCTTCTGAGATTCGAACCTCCATTGGTCTCCTTCAATCCAAGCTTCAACACTCGAAGACCACATCATCTCCTCCTTCTCAATCTGATGTGCAACGATGGTAGATAATGGTCTGTAACTATCTCGGGTTTGATTTCAATTCAGGGTTTTAATTTAATTGGGGGCGAGTTTGAATTGATGCAATTTTCGAAGGTTTAGGGTTTCAAATTTGATGCAATTTTCGAAGGTTTAGGGCTCGATTCAAGGTTGTAAATCCATCTCCAGGCGATCTAACCATAATATTTTCATTTGCCATGATTTGAGGGTTTAAACAACGAAATGGTGGTTTGATTTTAAGCTTTTAATTTTTTGATTTCTAGGGTTTTATCTCTCTAAATTTGTCAGCGGAGGGAAGAAAGGCTTGCAAATGATTTTGGAGCGAGATAACTTTTAGTGAAAATTGGCAGCATATTAATTTATTAATTTTATTTTGTGTATCTTTATCTACGAATCTAATGACTTACAAAAAATAAAATGAAATAAATCTAATTATTCGCAACTGTGGGGTACTTAGTGGAACTGTTAAGTTTTGCAAGTTATGTGTACGAATATGATGAACAATGTTAGTTTATCCTAATTTTTTAGTAGCTTTTATAATTGTTCTTAGATGTCCCCGATATGTGCACTTAAGTGTTTGGTTGTACGTTTAATGTACATTTCGAGAACATTTGAAGGCAGCCTCTCTATATATTTCCTAATTTTTTTGGAGTATTATATGCGAAAACTTTACTTGATGAAATGCCCTTGATTTTCATTACAGAGGCGCTATGGTTGCCGGGCAATGATGTCGGAAACGGTAGCAGCTGTACCAGGTATAGTAGGAAGAATGTTGTTACATTGCAAATCTCTTCGACGTTTTGAACACAATGGAGGATGGATCAAGGCATTGCTTGAAGAAGCAGAGAATGAGAGGATGCATCTCATGACTTTCATGGAGGTCGCTAAGCCATTATGGTACGAGAGAGCACTTGTGATCACCTTGCAAGGCATATTCTTCAATGCCTATTTCTTAGAGTATTTGGCTTCTCCAAAACTTGAGCACCATGTTGTCGGATACCTCGAAGAAGAAGCTATTCACTCTTACACTGAGTTCTTGAAGGAACTTGATAAAGGTAAAATTGAGAATGTCCCAGCACCAGCTATTGCTATTGATTATTGGAGGTTATCAGCAGACTCCACTCTAAGGGATGTGGTTATGGTTGTGAGAGCTGGTGAGGAGCATCATCGTGATGTTAACCAATTTGTATCGGTATGACCTCTCTTCATTACTTTTCCATATTTAGTTTTTGACTTGATTTCACAGAGATTACAATGATACAGTTTGCTTTGGGTTGCCATATTTCACCATAAAGTACATTTTAAATGTTTACTTTTCTGGGGTTAATCGTTGTCGTACTTTTTTTAGGTGAAAATTGGCAATCGAAAAATCAAAAGACACCCCATGGACAAGTAGAAATTTCAATATAGCAAAGGTATGGCTACGCATTTATCATAAGAATAGTTTAGGTGCTAAAATTAATGTCTATATTACTTGTACCCTTAGTGGTAAATCTCTTTATACAGTATTAGGCTCAGAGGCTCAGTAGCTCTCTTAATCACAAAATGTCTCTAAAATTATTGGCATAGTTCATCCCGTAACAACATCTTGTAAACCTAAAAGCGGGGACTATAGAATTCAACCATGTGTTACATAGTATAAACATCACTGGGTTTGATTACCATGGCATCTTGTTCGCATACCTTACCTTTGAGTAAGGATTGCATCAAACCATGACATAGATGATTATTGCAGAGCTAAACAATAATAACTTTTGAGTACTTTGTAGGCAAATTTGATAAATTAATTAGTTGAAGAGTGATCTGATTTGTCAATTTGGTGAATGAATTGCAGGACATACACTTCCAAGGGCATGAGTTGAGAGTCACCTGGTCCTCTTGGGTATCATTGAGCTCCAAATTCTTACTACTACATCCTAACCCATCAGAAGCAGAAGCAGAAGAGTACTATTTTCCATAATAAATCTGGTACTTATTTTTGGTTGTTTCTCTGGTTGCGTCTAGGTGTGATTCTATTGTAAATATACTGCAGACTTTAAGGTCTGTTAAAAGTGTTAACTCTTCATATATGGTTTTACATATTCTTGGTTAGCTACAACTGCAGTTCACTTGGTATTAAGAGTATCGTCCACAATTCTTTATTTGCGGTTCATGCATTTCAGCGTAAGAGCCATATATTCAAGTTTAGTTTGTTATGAAGTTGTTTTGGACAGAACTTTATGTTGGACAAGTGATGTCGTGTTTGAACCTCATGAAACTTAATGCAATCAAGTAGATGTGTGTTATTATGAATTGATGCAAGGAAACAGGTTTGGTTACTGAAACTTTGTGGATGGGAGAAGACATACTATAACATGATACTTTCCTACATGTGTTAGACCAACAACTCTAGGAAGGAGATGGATCTCTATTTGAACTTTGGTTATCTTGGAGGTGTAAAACTGACCATGTAGGGAAACTACAGCTTCTTTGAACTTGTAGTAGGGGGGTTGCCATCTATTCAAGTTAAGTCATTGTTACTCGTGATGGCTGGTGAAGTTTTTTGTGTGATGGTATATATGTCCGGTGTTAATAATAAAACCTCATTTGGTTGGTTAGTTGGGCTGAGAAACAAGAGGGATAAGTTGCGGGAAAGAAGAAAAATAATTGGCCCTGTATAATGTGGCATATGCTGTTGGAGAGTTTATTGTGAATGTTGACTTGATCATAACACAGTTTTTGTTTGGTGGACAAATGCAGATGCCGTAAACTAGAATATGAAGATCTTTGCATACTGATTAACATCACATTGAGTCTGAGGACCTTTGTCATACTGGTTAATATTTAATCGGCCAGAAATGAGTTTATACAAGCATAACACTGTATTATGACTACCAATGTTAGACATTAGTGGATCAATATCATGCAACAAAAGAATACGTTCCCAGTCGACTGCTACGGCTATAAATCATGCCATCCTAGTATACAGCCAAAGGGAAATGGGAGAGACAAGTGACATGGGTAAAATGGAACTCTGATTCTGTGACGCATGATTACATTAACTAACATCGAACTGGACCGGATGGTGAAAAAAAACAAAACAAAACTAACATCCTGTTAAACCAAGTTTAGATAAACTCTAGTTACAACCCAAACCTGATAAAAGTGAGTTTAGTTATCCTCATCTAAGCTAAGGTTTATCAAAGAGATAGACTCTTCATTATCCTCTGTATTTATGTTTATGAAGACTCTGTAAGAATATCTATAAATAGAGAAGAACTCACTAATGAATATTATCGAGTGATTTCTCAAAGAGTGGTTTATCTTCACATGGTATCAGACTATTACGATCCTAAGATCCAACGTTTTCGCCATAATGGTATCTTCCAGTTCAACCTCCTCCGCTTCTTCTTCCTCTCTAAATCCTTTTCCGCCTCTTCAAACCACTACTATCCATCATCTTATCTCAGAGAAACTCGACACCGACAACTATCTGTTATGGCTTACACAGTTCACACCGTTACTCAAAGGCTATGACCTTGAAGGGTACGTTGATGGGACCATACCTTGTCCTCCTCGTACACTCTCCACCACCGACTCCACTATCGATCCGGCGTATTTACAGTGGCAAAAGCAGGATCAGATCCTTCTTGGATGGTTGTTATCTTCACTCTCCCGAATAGCCCTTACACATGTTGTTGGTTTGAGTACGTCTCGTGCTGTTTGGGATGCTCTTCAAAAGCACTACGCCTCCAAATCACGAGCACGGATTATGCAGCTTCGACGCGAGTTACAAACAATGCGCAAAGGCTCCAAACCCATGAAAGACTACTTTCTTCATGCCAAAGAATTGGCTGATAGTCTTGCCGCTTCCGGTCACCCAATGAGTGACCCCGATCTCCAACAAATCATTCTTAGCGGTCTTGATAACGCTTATGATGCTATTGTTACTACGCTAGCTGCCACAATGGCCGACATTAGCATGGATGATTTCTATGCTCATCTTATCGCGTTTGATATGCATCTTGAAGCGCAAACAGTTATGCTACGACAACATCCAGTTGCTACTCAGCAACGCAACATGTCTTTCAAGCCTGGTTTCAATCAGAACAGGAATCGTTCCTACAGTGGTAATCAATATCGCAACCGTGGTCAAGGTATGAATCGATTTACAAATCGTTCTCAATCAGTGCAAAGTGTTGTTGGACCTTGTCTAATTTGTGGCCAAAAAAATCATACTGCCCAAACTTGTTGGCACCGCTCTGACCAAATGTCACAAGCCGCTCCTTCTCCACCAACAGCATAAGTTGCTACACCAGGCTCCTTTGCAGATCACAATTGGATTCCGGACAGCGGTGCTACACATCATTTAACGCCAAACTTCAACAACTTCCATCTTCGAGCCGAGTATGACAGTCCAGATCAAATTCAAGTTGGTAATGGTACAAATCTTCCCATTGAAAATATTGGTACTGCTTCTTTTTCCCATTACTCTAGAAAATTTTATTTGCAAAGAGTTTATCATGTTCCTAAATTATCTGCAAACCTCCTTTCGGTTTCCCAGTTTTTAATAGATAATAATGTCTTCTTTGAATTTCACCCTCACTTTTTTGTTGTGAAGGATTGCCGCACACAGAAGGTGCTTCTAAACGGTCGGAATAGGGGTGGTCTTACACTTTTGATCATGCTTGTGATTTACAAAACCCAGTATCTTCTTCAGCCTTTATCTCAGCGTCTCTTCCAGTTTGGCATCAAAGATTAGGTCATCCGATGATTCGAACAGTTAATAAAGTTATTAGCTCGAATTCTTTACCAGTTTCTAGCAAGTCTTTTTCGTTATGTCATTCATGTCATGTTAGTAAGAGTCGAAAACTCCCGTTTCCTTTAAGTTCAACTTTATGTAATGGGCCTTTAGATTTGATTGTCTCCGATTTATGGGGTCCTTCCCCGATATTATCTAAAGATGGTTTTCGTTACTACTTGCTACTTATGGATGTTCATACTCATTATACTTGGATTTACCCATTTGCTCAAAAATCCGATGCTTTATCCTTTTTCATTACGTTCAAAAATAAAATTGAAAAACTCACCGGACACAAAATCAAAATTTTTCAATCTGATAATGGCGGTGAATTCAAGAAATTCACTCCATATTTGGATAGTCACGGTATTTTTCATCAGTTTTCATATCCTCATACTTCGGAGCAAAACGGATTAGCCGAACGCCGTCATAGGCACATTGTCGAAACTGGTTTATCACTCTTAAATCATGCTTCAGTTCCTTTGAGTTTTTGGTTTGAAAGCTTTACACCCGCTTATTTTTTAATTACTCGGTTGCCATCCTCTGTCTCTACAAAACAATCTCCATTGGAGCTTCTTTTTGGGACAAAGCCTGATTATTACTATTTTTGTGTGTGTTGGGTGCCTATGTTACCCTTATCTCAGACCATATAACCCTCAGAAATTAGCATATAGGTCTCTTCCGTGTGTATTCATCGGTTATTGTAGTGCTCATAAAGGTTACTTGTGTTAACATCGTTCTACACACCGGGTTTATATATCACGGCATGTTTGCTTTGAAGAGTCAACCTTCCCCTTTTTGGATGTGAATAGTAGCCCTTCCACAAGGCCTGGAATTTCTTCATCGCCAACCTTTATAATATCCCCCCCACCTCAACTACTCAAGTCCACTTCAGCTCCGGTATACCATCATGACCCACCTGGTATTCCACAATCTCCTCCCTTATCTCCATCTTTACATGATCTCGCCTCTCTTCCCTTATCTCTATCCTTACCTGATTTACCTACACCTAAGACCACCTCACTAGTTGCATCATCACATATCCTAGAGCCAACTTCTTCAGCTTCTACACCAATACTAGACCCGCCTCAGCCTCCTATTATTCCCGATTCGATGGACCAACATCATATGATTACTCGGGTTCGCGATGGAATATTTAAACCACTTACAAAAATAAGTTTAATGGCTACCAAGTATCCTTTGCAGGTTGATGATATCAAAGAACCTACATGCTTTACCCAAGCTTCCTCAAATCCCAACTGGCAACGTACTATGGATGATGAACTCAATGCGCTCATCAAAAATGGAACGTGGACACTCGTACCATTACAACCACACATGAATGTTGTGGACTGCAAGTGGGTTTTCCGATTAAAGCGCAAGGCCGATGGATCTCTTGAACAATATAAAGCACGTCTCGTTACTAAAGGGTTTAATCAGCAAGAAGGACTTGACTATGGTGAAACATTTAGCCCAATTGTGAAGCCGTGTACTATTCGTATTGTTCTCTCTATTACACTTATGCATCAATGGCTAATTTGACAGCTTAACGTCCAAAATGCATTCTTACATGGCATGTTAAACGAGGAAGTCTATATAAAACAATCTCCTGGCTTTACTGATCAACGATGTCCAACTCATGTTTGCCGTCTTCACAAATTACTTTATAGCCTGAAACAGGCCCCTCGTGTGTGGTATTCTCGGCTAAGCTCATACCTTATTGGCCTTGGTTTTCAAATTTCTAAAGCAGATACCCACTTCTTATTCGACAGATCTCGACTTCTACAATGTATATTCTTATTTATGTCGACGATCTTATAGTTATTGGCTCGGATTCTCAGCTTATTGATAAGTTGCTTCTTCAACTTAACTCAGAATTTGCAATTAAAGACTTAGTTAAGTTAAATTATTTCATGGGTGTTGAGGTCCTTCCACGAGGCGATGGCCTTATTCTCTCACAACGCCAATATATTACCAATCTTTTGTGTCATACAAAGCTCGATGGCATTAAGCCCATTCATACTCCTTTAGCCGCGAACACCCAATTAACAAAGGAAGGAAGCCATAAATTCTCAGATCCCGCGCGCTATCGTAGCGTCGTTGGGGCTCTTCAATATCTTACATTCACTAGACCAGATATATCAGATGTTGTTAATAAAGTTTGTCAATTTATGCATGACCCAACAAAAGATCATTGGGTTGCGGTTAAGCGCATTTTGCGGTACCTTAAAGGCACGGTCGATTATGGTTTGGTTCTTCGTCACCCTTCTACATATCATCCCCATGCTTATTATTTTGCGAATTGGGCTGGTTGCCCTGATGATAGATGTTCCACTAGCGGCTATTGTATGTTCCTTGGTGGGAACTTAATTTCTTGGAGTGCTCGTAAGCAAAAGACCGTCTCTCGTTCAAGTACAGAGGCCGAATATCGTGCCATAGCCATTGCTACAGCTGAGGTAATTTAGATTAAATCGCTTTTACACGAACTTGGCATTTCTTCTGTCTCACCGACATTGTGGTGTGATAACTTAGGTGCCACCTATCTTACTGCCAATCCTGTTTTTCACGCTCGAATGAAACATATCAAAATTGACTACCATTTCGTGTGAGAACGGGTTGCTCAAAAAAAAGCTTGATGTTCGATTTATTTCCACAAAAGATCAGTTCGCCGACATTTTCACCAAAGGCTTGGGATCCCCACGTCTTTAGCAATTAAGGGACAAGTTAACCATTCGTCCACTCTTGCTTAACTTGAGGGAGGGTGTTAAACCAAGTTTAGATAAACTCTAGTTACAACCCAAACCTGATAAGAGTGGGTTTAGTTATCCTCATCTAAGCTAAGGTTTATCAAAGAGATAGACTCTTCATTATCCTCTGTATTTATGTTTATGAAGACTCTGTAAGAATATCTATAAATAGAGAAGAACTCACTAATGAATATTATCGAGTGATTTCTCAAAGAGTGGTTTATCTTCACACACCCAACTGTATTTAGAGCTTTTTGGTTAATGTTTTGGGCTGGAGGTAGAATTGTGCAATTCAGTCTAATAAAAATATGAAGATTAGCAGTCCTTCACGACTTTACTCATATATTGTGTTGGATTTCTGTACATGATTGTATCATATTCACTTACAATGCCACCAGTTTTTAGGAAACATACATGCCTCCTTATACATGCCAACCCTTCTATTAATATACCAAGATATTGTCACTAATCGGTAGCTCTGAACAAAGTCTTCTTATAAGTAAGGCACCTCAATAAAGGGGAATACATATCTTTGCGCTTTAGACATGCCTGAAAATGTCTAGATTTAACAACACTCCTAATAAGAGGTGATCATAAGAATTTAACAACCATCCTTATCATCTGTTATCTTTTTTTTTCTTTTTCTTTTTTGCGCAAATTGTGATTTTATTTATGTAGATAGGAAAAAAACATGAGGGGGGCTTAAAGCCTGACTTCCAAATAGTATATTTGCATCAGTGTCTAATAGCTGTAACCCCTAATTTTTCGAGAAAATAGGAGGCTCTTATATGTTTAGGTAGCGTAGCAGCCGACCAAAAGAGGAGGTTCTGTTATGCACTTCCCAACTTGGAGAGACCATCAGCGGACCCATTTCCTTCTCTGTACGTATGCACCATGGTGATTTGGAGGACCATCTTCTAGATGGCTTGAAACTTGCCAGGGCAGAGTCTTGTCTGCTTGAACCAGTTAGCTATGGCATCGGCATCCATCTCTACCACTAGTGGAGACCAGTGATTCTCCTTGCAATGTCGGAGGCCATGCATGAGCCCATATAGTTCAGCTGTTATGTTAGTGTCATTTCCCAGTGCTACATTGTAACCAAGTTTCATTCCTCCCTGTGTGTCGCGAATGATACCTCCAACCCCAGAGAGACCATTACGCAAAGAGGATCCGTCAGTGTTTAGTTTAAACCACCCTGGCGATGGTGTTTGCCATTTGACTCATGCACTTGCTTTGTGCTTTATTCAAAGCTTGTGCACTCGTAGTACCTGAAGAGACAAAGTATCTCCGTAGCTGCAGCCATAAATTACTGAAGTTTTAATCATGGGATCTTGAAGCCAACGGCATGTTTTGATGACAATTGCTTGTGCATTCATGAGCACGTCGTCGAATCGATGCTTAAATCTTGTGTTCCATAGTTCCCAGCTTAATATGGCTGGAAGTATTCCCTTAATAATGCCCATTTGTGTACTCTTGTTTGCTGCTAGTATCCAAACCCCTTGCCGAGCCCAAAAACTTTTAGTTGGAACGTTTTGAATGCCACATGCCATCGCAAAAAAACTGTCAAACTTGTTGTGTTATCTCTCCGTTTAGGAGCAAATGGTTTAAAGTTTCGATGTTACCCGAGCGACAACAGTTGCATTTGGATGTAAATGGTATCCGGTGCTGAAGGAGAGCATCTACCATGATGACATTCTCCCATATCTTCCAGTTGAAGACCTGAATTTTGGTAGGGAGAATTTTGAACTAAATCAAGTCCATACGGCATTGTACTTTTGCAG
Organism: Kingdonia uniflora; assembly: GCA_014058105.1. Classification (NCBI taxonomy): domain Eukaryota; kingdom Viridiplantae; phylum Streptophyta; class Magnoliopsida; order Ranunculales; family Circaeasteraceae; genus Kingdonia; species Kingdonia uniflora. The sequence continues at coordinate 2,949,239 of JACGCM010001655.1, read as the reverse complement.
TCCCTCTCCAGAATTGTTATGCTGATTTTACCATAAAGCTGCCACTTTCAGAAGGACCCCATAGCAGTATGTCGTGGCCCTCACTGATGAAGAACTTGTTGACGAGTGTGGTCTTCTATTGCGCAGGCAGTTCGTGTTGATGACGGTTCCAATTCTAGTTCGTTCCATTCTCGATAATGTCTTTTACCATGATTGTCTGTGTACAGTCGATGTTCAGCAGGTCGGTGAGGTTGCCTCCCCCGGTCCAGTTGTCCAACCATAAACTACAATTACATGTTCCCAAACTCCAAACTATATTGGCTTGCACGTTTGCGATCAAGTTTCGAATACTTTTCCACATCGAAGAGGTGTTTGATCGAAGCTGAGAGAAGTCGTCCTATATTGTGTATTTGCATTTCAAAAAATGAGTCCAGAGTGTGTCGGTATATAGCATATTCTAACATTTTTTGAGCTGGAAACTATATTTGATATCGCCAAGTTTTTGGATACCGAGTCCGCCTTCTGCTTTGGGTAGACATATTTCATCCCATGAAACCCAGTGACGTTTGTTTTTACCTTCAAACTTTCCCCAGAAGAAATTGGAGAACATGTTCTCCAGTTTTCGAATGATCAATTTTGGGACGCTGATACATGCGAGGAGGTGTATCGGCATGGAATTCAAGACATGGTTAATCAGAATGAGTTTTCTCCCTTGAGATAGGAGCTTACCATGCCATCCTTCAATCCGTTGTTGTATCTTCGTGAGGAGCATTTCAAAGTGATAGTGTCGAACCTTGTCATAGCTGATGGGCGCCCCCAAATAGATCATAGGAAATAGCTTGTGTTAAAAACCACTCGTGGTTTGTATGATTTGTTTCCGAGCTCCTGTCTTAGTATGATGCACATAGATACCATTTTTCTCTTTGTTGACCAATTGCCCAGAGAAGGCTTCATATCTGTCCATAAACTTCTGCAGCCCTCGGAAAGAAGATTGACTTCCATTAAGAAATACTAGAAAGTCATCCGCGTACAGCAGATGTGTGATCGGAAGACAGCCCCTAGAGGATTTAAAATACCCAATCTGCCCGTCTGCAAAACATCTCATTAGCCCCTTAGAGAGCGCTGCCTCTGCAATGATAAACAGTAAAGGCGAGAGGGGGTCCCCTTGCTGAAGACCTCTAGTTGACTTGAAAAAGCCTTTGAAGATACCCTGTAACACCACCGAAAACCAAGATGTCTCAAAACATTGTGAAAAGAGGTTTACACAGGTACTGCTAAAGCCAAATTTCCAATGAACCATCCTGAGGAATCTCCAGTCCAGCCGGTCATACGCCTTGGTTATGTCCACTTTTATCATGACCTTATTGCCCTGAGTTTTTCTATGTAATTCCCCCACCATTTCTTGGGCTAGAGTGATAGTATCACTGATGTCCTTGCCTTGTATATAGGTTCCCTGATTACTTGAGATCATCTTGTACAGTAATACATTCAATCTCGTAGCAATGATTTTTGAGAAAAATTTATAGACCACTAAACATAAACTGATTGGCTGAAAGTCACCCAATGTTGTAGGCGTCTCGAATTTTGGGATAAGGGTCAGGAAGGTGGAGATATAGAATCGTGAAAGAGGTGCTCCATTGAAAAATTCTTTGGCTACACCATGTAAGTCGTCATTAATGATATCCCAGCATGTAGTATAGAAACTAGTGAAGAAACCGTCACTTTCGAAAGCGCTGTCAATGGGTATATTGAAAGTACTAGCTTTTAACTCCTCCATAGTTGGTGGGGTCGTAATACAGTTGCTCTCATTTTCTATAATAACCGTTAGGATGTAGTTGAGTAGTTCCTAGTCAGTTTGGGTTGGGGGTGCAGTGAAAACATCCTTGTAGTACGCAATAGCTGCTTCGTGGATCATTCCAGTATGTTGTGTATGGGTGCCATCGGGCGTTGTGAAATTCGAAAGAAAAGATCTTTTACGGTTGATCTGTGTTACATTGTGGAAAAATTGGGTATTTGCATCCCCAGCTTGAATCCATTTCACCCGGAACTACTCCCTCCAAAAGATCTCCTCTTTGTGTAGCATATCAGTATGCTCTCTCTACACATTGCTAAGGTCCGCACTAACTTGTTCGTCCCATCCACCTTGTAACATGAAATCCAGCTCTGTAATTTTGTCTTCAAGCCGCTTGATGTTTTGCGAAACATTTCCAAAAATTACTTCATTCCATTCCTACAAGGCTGTCTTGATCACTTTTAGTTTGTACGCAAAAGAAGAGAGACAGTTACCAAACACACCCAATGGCCAAGTATCTTTGATGTCGATGAGCTTAAGAAACGTGGTGTGAGTCGTCCATATTTTTAGAAATCTGAACTGTCGAGGGCCTTGATAAGCATTGCTCGTGAATGGTAGAAGAAGAGGGGAGTCGTGGTCTGAACAAACCCGTGTAAGATGCTGAATCTTATGTACTGTGAACCCCGCCACGAATGCAGCGTTGACGAGTGTTTTATCCAGTCTTGCCCACTGTCATGACTGCCCTGATGATTGCTGCACCAAGTGTACGCTGAACACAAAAATCTAGTATCCATTAACCCCGTAGCTTGTACCATATAATCAAATTATGTGACCTCACTGCTGCGTATTCATCGACCACCTAGTCACCCAGATTCATACCGGATAGTGTTAAAGTCCCCCAGTACACACCAAGGTGTCGTAATGGTCTGGGCCAGCAAACAAATGTCATCCCATTGAGATCGGCATTCAAAACTCGTGCATTTAGCATAAACAAGAGTCACTAGGGAACTCCAGTTGTTGTTTAGTGCTATCTGGCAGTGAATATATTGATTAGTAAAAGATAGAAATGTCACATCATAATCTTGTTTCCAGAAAATCCAAATTTTTCTGTTCTGGCATGATTGGACAGAAAAGAATTGCATTTTATTTTACTACATATGCTATCAATATGCGAGACATCTAAAAAAGGTTCTACGAGTACCACAATCGAACTTTTGTGCTTATGAATGAGCTTTTTGAGATGATTTATTGTCCTGGCATTGCCAATTCCCCTGCAATTCCAAACGAGTAGTGGTCCATCTACCATAGTTTAATTTGGGGGTTATCGAGCACTCTTGCACCTTGTGACCATGCTGAGAAGCGTCCACTGCGGCCTTAATCAGACTTTCTTCATCGGAGTCCAATCCTTGCAAGTTTCCCCATCCATATCAGAGTGAAAACCTTGTTCATACTCGGTGTCGTAGGCTGCCGCAAGCTCCCCGTCAGACACAAGGCTGTCAACATCCACATTCTTGAGTTTGGTTGCTGCTGTATCTGTTGGGACTACCTTATTCGGACTGCCCGTAGTGATGTTGTTCGTCGATGTTTCCAGAGTGTGCGCCTTCTCTATAGCATGTGTACTGTCGGTCACCGTTGGTGCAACAGTAGTATGTGGCTGCAACGAATATATCATCTGTTATCTATTTAAAAAGTTATGGCCAAATTAACTGATTTGTGTTTGTCATCTCCAGTTAGCAATGGACTACAACGAAACCTGTATTGCTCCATTTTCAATTGTCGGTCATCAAATCTACATCATTTTGGCTATGGGTCCTTTAGCAGAACATTGGCACACAGCAAGGGCTACAACTTTCCGTACTTGATCAGTGATTTTTTCAATTTCAGGCCTTGGCTTGTAACATAACTAAATTTCACAATTTTCTCTATTTCAACTCTAAATTTCATATATTTCTGTATTCTCATATAATCACTAATTTATACCACATCTTTTAATTATAGCCCTCTCCCATGGTGGCCACCATCTCAGAGAATTTACAGGCTTAAACACAGTTAACCTGGAGGAACTTTAAATATCTATTTTTTTCTTAGCTAGCCTTAAGTTCATTAAAAGAAGAGATAATCAACATTTTATCAGAGTCAATTATAAATCATTTTAACTAATCCTTTTGACTCTTTATGTTTGGACTATTTGAAAGATCTTCCGCTGTCCATATCTTGAGTTCTTAGTTTCTTAGTAATAATAGGTAGAAAGACCGAGGTTCAGTAATTCCAACTAGAACAATTCTTCTAATCCAAACTTTTTTCCTTCCATCTTCCAACCCAACCAAAATCCTCTCATGGTGTTAGATACAATCAACTCCAAAATCCTTTCATGGTGGTAGATACAATCAACACCGAATTGGAGCAACAGACCTCCAAATGAAACGTTATTGCTCTTGATTAAACATTGGCTCATTACAATGGAGTTCACCGGGGAACCAAAACCCTCTCATAACGAAATGGTTACCGCATCTATCAAGGCTGTTACTATTTTATCGAAGGGTATAATCCAAGGTAAGTCTCAAACCATTTGAAATTGTGGATTCATGGTGATTTATGCCTATTCATTGAATTGACAGAGACAGACGATTTTGGTTGAAGTTTACTAGCGGTATATTGCTAGCCAGATGTATACTATTACTTTCTTCTTTATTGATTGGTATAATCGTACTCCTGATTGGTTTGGTTTAGGTAACTCAAGAAGCAATCAGTCTCACATCAACATCACTGAATATTACACAATCCTTGAGGGAATAGCTTTTTTTTTTTGAACGAATGTATTTTTTTTTTTATTGAGCAAAGCAATAATAAATGTGGAGGAGATAAAGCATGGCCACTAGTTTACTGCCCAATTGTGGCTATTCCTTGTTTATCTGTGAAATATGTTGTACGGATCTGCCCAGGAAAAGTAAATGCATTCCTGAAAAGTTGTGAATGATGTGAGCTACCTAGTTTAGAGAGACCGTCAGCTGTACCATTGCCTTCCCTGTAAGTATGCATCATGGTAATTTATAGCTCCCTTCCTAGCTGAGTAAGAAGCTTCCAAGTTACACTGTACTTTGCGGGACAAATATGTTTGCATCTGTACCAATTTATCAGAAGTTGAGCATCTACTTCAACAATGAGTGGAAGCCAGTCATGTCGTTTGCAATGCATTTAACCATGAAGGAGAGTGAACATTTCTACAGCTGTATTAGTGACATCACCAAGTGCAATGTTGCACCCAAGTTAAAGTTCACCCAGATTGTTTCTAATTACTTCTTCTGCTCTACTCATTTCGGAAGGAAGTACTGAACCATCACTATTGCTTAACCAATTGTAAGACTTCTAGTGAGATGAGGTCGCTGAAGTTGTTGTTTTGCGTGATTTTGAGTTTGGGCATGATCTCTTATAAGACTTTGTTGATGTTTCTGATGATAACTAAGGAAGAGAGAAGCTTTACTAGAACCTATAAGTACATCGTGCTTTCCATAATTCCCAGATTGTGTAGGCAGGTAATACCCCTATTATGATACCCATTTGAGTATTAAAACTAGCTGCCTTAAACCATAGACCCTGGCGAGTCCACCAGCTATCATTTACCCCTTGTCGTACACCGTAAGCGTTGGCAAAGAAAGCCCAAACCGTAGCAGCAACAGTTCCCTGAATAAGCAGATTGTTTAACTTTTTAGTTTTGCCAACCAAGTAACAGTAACACTGAAAAACAATAGGGATACGTCATTGTATGAACGCGTTCACAGGTATAACTTCTTTCCAAGCTTTCCAACTTAAGACTTATATTTTGGCCGGTATAGAGCTGTGCCATTTCTATTTCATACGTCGTTATATAACCTCTACGTTGCGCCAGAAATTCTAGGCAGATTTAACGGTGAAGTTTCCTTTGTGTGACGGACCCCAAAGTGGGTTATCTTCATCATCATTCAAGAAGAACTTGTGGGATAATGTATGCTTCTAATATGGTGGAATCTCATGCTCAAGAAGTTCCCATTTTCAGGTACCATCGGTCATTAAAATGTCTTTCACCATGAATTGTTGCGTGCATTCAATTTCCAGAATATCTGATAAACTGCCATCCCCGGTCCAATCATCAAACCAAAATCTCTTGTTTCCCTTGCCGAGGCACCAAGTAGTGTTAGCTTTTATTGTCTAGAGGAGGCCTTTCATCTATTTCCAAAGAACTGAATCTCCAAATCGCAATCTGTTGGTTTCCCCTTCAATGGTATATTTGTTCCTGAAAAAAGATGCCCATGTAGAGCTGCTATACAGAAAAAACCAACATTCTTTAAGTATGAGACTATACTTGATATCTTCGAGTCGTCGTATTCCAAATCCTCCCACATTCTTTGGAAGATAAAGTGCATCCCATGCAACCCAATGTCACTTGTTTTGCTCGTGAAAACTGCCCCAAAAGAAGTTTGAAAACATTGTTTCGATCTTGTTTATAGCTATTTAAACATACATATTAAGTTCATTGGTTTTACTTGTAAGACTATGACCAAATTATCTTTATGTGTTACCCCATAACAATTTTTATTAATTAGCCCAACTAGATTAAACCGATTAACCAATTTCTTACAACCTTTACAGTTCTTATTTACATAATCGCGTTCTTCTCATAGTTTCAGATTTAGTGCAGTAATTTTATTATACAGTTAGCTTATATTAATTCATCGTTCATGCTCATTTGACTAATTAAATTTCAACCTTGATCCCCATATATGACGTTTTTAAACGGAAGATCAAATTTGGAAGAAAAAAGAGAAAAAACGTAGAGAGAAAACGCATTTTTATGTTGTTCTGGTCTCATTGTCAAACTTTTCATTAACCATTATTCTTGGGGGTTTATGTTCGCACATCATGCAATCCCCATCTTTCTCTGTTCTTACAAACCACTAAACCTCCTCTATTATTACAAACTTGATACTGTTACACCTTTCTTTATCATCGTTATTGTCTTCGTTCGAAAGAATAGTGCCTATATCGGCTCGACAAAAAATTTGATTGGTGGCAACCTGTAATGAGAGGTGTAACAGTATGATGGTTTCAAATTAAGATAAACTAAGATTTCAGTCATATAAGCTTCCTCTACCTTTCTCACGCTCTTCTCTTTATAACAAACGCGTGTGCCCGATTGCTAGTAGAATTTGTAAGAAAAACTTGTATATGTTATGAACCGTGGGCGTGGGTCCCTAGGGGAATCGGTTCGCCGGACCTAGTTAGGCTTGGGCTCCCTTGCGCTAATTATACTCTCATTGGTTTTGCATGTTTCTTGTCGCCTCAATGTTTATTTCTTTGTTCGAACCTTTCGTGGCTAGGACGTTTTTAGTAGATTTATGCCTCTCGGTCATCATCATTTCTAGATCGATATACCCGTTTACTTTTTCAATCATCTCTTCCAAAGTAATGGATTTGTTTTAAAACAAATGTTATTTTGCTCTGCTGAGTAGTGAAGGCAGACACAATAGTTTTCTGATCTAATTTGTTTACCTTTCTGGCTAGTTCGAGAAACTTTTTGGTGAAAGCCTCAAGTTTCTCTCCCTAGGCCTGCTTGAGACTGATGAGAGTATAAAAATTATATTCCTTATCTTTGTTGTGGGCATAAATCTTAATGAAGAGTTTTTGCAACTGGTTAAACGTGTAGATCGAATCTTCGGGCAAAGAATGGAATCATCGAAGTGGCTCTCCCTGGAGGTTCGTCGTGAACATACGACAAAGAATATGATTTAAGTTTGAATATAACCCCAACGAATCGCGAAACTGTTAGACGTGTTCAACTGGATCGGTATTGTAAGAGCCAACTTTCGTATCTCAAACTTAGTTTCTCACACCAAATACGATCAGAATGCTAGTAAGAAACAACTAATCAAACACAATAATTAGTGTGGAAACCTCTGAATAGGTAAAAACCATGACCTCTCTTGAGAATTTAGAAAAAAAGATGGTATTGATTGACTAGCTATTACAACGAACACTCTGGATAGTTCTCTGTCCTATTTATAGGTCTTATAATATGACCATTTTATGACCGTTATTCATTTTAATGACAAACGTTACAATAATAGTTTTGATGAGTCTTCATAATGGTTGTGTAACGGCTTGAGTAACTGCTCCATAATGTGCCATAAATGTGTCACGTGATCGTATATTGACGAGGTTGAGTAACTGTATGATGGTCGACACTGAGACTTGAGGTCGAGATCAGGAATAGGCCCTTACAAGTACCCTTATATTTTTTGATCTTAGGAGTGTGAAATCCTGCTGAGACTTCCATTTTTAATAGTACTTTAGCAATTGGAGTTCCCTGTAGTTTGCTCAGTTCGCCTTTGCTGCAGAGGGCTTTTGCTTTCAGCAGCTTTCAGATTTACTGGTCCATATATTCTAGCATTACGTATTGACGTGGCGCTAAGGTTGATTTCAGAGAAGGCGTTGGGTTATGATGACCACTACCCTCATTCAATATTTCTCTAACTGGTACCCTTGGTGAAGGTCGCGAGCATCTCCTCTTCTTGTTGTCTTGAGTGTCGACATCCTCTATTTACTTTGGGTTAGTCGTCTCATTCCAGATGGACGAAGACTTTTGGTTCCTGTAGATTGTTATGCGGTTGTCTGGCCGCCCCTCCGCTTGTGGGTCCTCGTATCCCCAGTATTTCCCGTGTTGATATTCTAGAATTGGCAGGCATGACCTATTTGTTTTTGGGAGCTAGTATCTGCTGATTTCCTATAGTGCCTTTCAAGTTACTTGCATTATAGTAATTTATTCTTCGTAGCGTTTAGATTCTATATGTCGAGCTCTTCGCCCATCCTTGATCTCTTTGTTCTGGATTTCAAGATCCTGGATTAGCTGACGTTCAAACTCGTTTCACTTTATGGTTTCTGTATTAAGGTTAGCCCTCAAATATGCCAACTGATTAGGTTCTGCTGACGTAACTTATGGTTGAAGCTGCCCGTTTGGTATTCACCATGATCGTTGTCTTCAGATTTTGTATAAAGTATCGATTCCCACAGATAATGCCAAATGTAAAGGCCTAAATTCGTAGCTCGAATTAGTCTCTTAGACCAATTAATGTACCTAGAACACAAACAATTGTAAGCAAGTAATTTAATTGATACGAAATTAGTGTGGAAATCTTTGAATAAGTTAACTTGGGAAACACCATCTTTATCTCATCTGGATCCCGTTACTAAACAGAGTAACAAAGAAGTCCAGCAGATACTTTACTTATAATAGGTCATAAATAAAATGCCAGATGTATTCAACGACGCTGCTAAAGTAACCAAGGGGCATGTACCTGCAAGTAATGCTCCTGTATGGTTGAAGATTTTGAAAGGAACTACCGTACCACCTACAAATAAATTAAATGTCAAGAGACCTTGTAGACGTCCTCCTAAGGATAAAGAATCGACTTTGAGGAAGCGGGAGAAATTAGGACCAGAAATGACTAATGATGTAGTCGATTAATCTAGGATGGAACCAACCATTGAAAGGGATACTGTAACTACGCAACAAGTTGGTACATTACCAGACATTCCCAGCGTGGCACATGGCCATGATAACAGAGAGATCTCGATTAATTATGTATGTAATGGTACAACATGGGACCGTTTTAAAGTTATTGACAACATATTCCCATTCACTGTTGTACTTGCCATCGAGGATGACGTTCCAGAACCCCTTATGGCTGATGAGTGTCATAATCGCAAAAATTAGCCAAATTGAGAATCTGTTATCCAAGTTGAGCTCAGCTCGCTAGCAAAACGTGAAGTGTTCTGACCAATCGTCCATAGGTATGATTCCATAAAGATTGTCGGTTATAAATGGGCATTCGGAGGAAAACGTAATAAATACAGAAAGGTAGTGAGATACAAGGTAAGACTAGTTGCACATTGCTTCTCGCAAAGGCCTGACATCGAGTATGATGAAACTTACTCTCCGGTCATGGACGCTATAACACTTTGTTACCTAATTAGTCTATCAATTGTCGAGGACAATCATGACATGCGCGTCTTATGGATGTAGTTACAACGTGTTTATATGGGAAACTAGATATGAATATCTACATAAAGTTACCTGAGAGGTATAAGCTTTCGAAAGTAATAAAGCTTGACACACGGGGGTGTGTACGTAATAAAAATTGATACGTCACTATTCGGTTTAAAGTAGGGTTCATGTGGCATAATAGGTTGACTGAATATTTGGAGTCCGAGGGCTTAACAAATTATCCTATCTGCTCATGTGTTTTCATTAAGAAGACAGAAATTAGGGTTACTATCATTACAGTGTATGTCGATGATCTGAATGTCATTGGAACTCCGGGGGAGATAACGAGTGTTGCCGAATACCTTAAGAAAGAATTCAAAATGAAAGACCTTAGGAAAACAAAGTAATGTCTAGGTTTGCTGATCGAACACCTTGGTAGTGGCATACTCGTCCACCAGGCAACATATAGTACCGAACAGATCCTCAAACGAATCGGTATGGATACAATACACAGTGCTAAAACGCATATGGTAGTCTGCCACTTGGACGTGGACAAGGGCATCTTTTGCCCTCCGGATGAGGGGGATGAACTCCTAGGGGCTAAGGTGCCATATCCTGGAGGAATTGGTGCTTTGCTATACCTAGCTGGGTGTACTAGACTCGGTATCTCATTTTCAATGAACTGTTTGGCTTGTTACAGTTTCGCTCATACCCAAAGGCACTAGAATGGAATCAAACACATTCTGCAAATCCTGAAATGCACAATAGACATGTGTGTCTATTTTACCTAAAAAGTGGTAAACGTAAATTGATAGGGTACGCCAATGGTGAAAATTTGTCAGATCTGCATAAAGGCCAATTTCAGTCGGGATATGCATTCATTTATGGTAATACAGTAATATCATGGAAATTAGTGAAACAGACGATGGTGGCTACCTCTTCAAATTACGCAAAAATTCTTGTACTTTACGAATCTGACAGAGAATTTTTTGGTTACGCTCTATAGTAAATCACATCAATGAAACTTGTGGATTAGATTCTGTCCAGAATAACCTTAATACTCTATATGAAGATAATGTTGTTTGCATCGCTCAATTTAGAGGAGGTTTAATCAAGGGAGACATGATCAAACATATTTCACTGAAGTTCTTCCATATTCACGAATTAAAGAAGGTGAATGAAATTGAAATTGCTCAAGTACCTTCAGAAGATAACTTAGCAGACTTATTCACGAAGGCTCTTGCATATCCTACATTCAAGAAATTGGTACATGAAATAGGCATGCAAAGTTTATATTCATTGACGTCTCTAGGAGACACATCTTTAGGAGATAGTCGGCAGGGGGAGTAATCTCCACCTGACATGGGCACATGCGTGTTGTACTTTTTTTCCTGATAGCGATATTTTTTCCTTTGAGGTTTTACTGGCTGGAGGTTTTGATGAGACAATGTTATACACGCCCACCACCCATCTGTGAGATAGGATTGTACTCTTTCCATGCATTGTTTTTTGCCCAAAAAAGTTTTCCTAGGCGGAGGTTTTAATGAGGCAAGATGTCTAGATGTTGGATACCCCAAAGGGGGAGTGCTGGGAACCATTTGGTTGGGCCAACCCAAACTGGGTTTGGGGTGACCCACCGGCTCCTAACCATAGAGAGTTTTAGAGACTCATATTTATATCCCTAGAAATACTATGTTCTTAAGTTTTTAATGAAAGCCTACATTCTCTCTATATCAATGTATTTATGTGTGTACGTGATTAGATAGTTCATGGTTTTGCTTTTGTTTTCAACACCGTTGACTATAACTGTACGAGGGACTTCTTATATTTAAAGAAAAAGAGAATCGAAATTGCATCAGAGGAATATTTAGTATTATTGTAATGAACACGTACTATATTTGGTTATGGTAGGTAGCCTTTTATATTTGATATAAGCGCAATGTGAATCTAATATAATATATAGTCCTAAAGACCAAATCAAAATCTAATCGGGATACAATGAGGCATTAGTTAGCATAATTAATGGGTTCGATATATAAAACATAGAATAGAGTGTAAAAAAGTTTGTGAATTAGTTGCTCGGCTGTGTATGAGCTATTATTCTCTTTGCAGAAAGATGCTTATGACTTGAATTAGACGAAACTTTAGTATTCTTTTTTTGGCCAAGACAAAACTTGTGTATTCTTAGTTACCTAGTGATGCACGCAATTGTTAGGAATACGGCTCAAAACTGAGAAAGTCATTCGAACGAGTGGGAAGTCGTTCGAACGATTCGAACGAAAATAACGCTTGGGCCAAAATTCCAAGGGATTGTCTAATTCGTTCGAACGACTTTGTCTCTGCTTGTTTGTTTCAAAATTCGTTTTGAAGGGGATTTGATCCAAAGCGATAGATTATCTCGTGATGCGTATTTCGGAGATGACCTAATGGAAAGTCTATAAATAGAGAGTGTATGCTAAAGGCCTCTGTACTGTAAGAAAAAGTTAGAGAGAGAAAATGGAGAAATCTAGGGTTTAGCTCTGGAGAGGTTTCTTGGGTTTTCTTTCTAGGGTTTCTTGCTGGGATTATCTGTAAGGGTAGAAGTGAGGTTTGAGTGATCTCTGTAACCTTTTGTAACCCTTAGTGTGATAATAAATTTGTCGTGCTTGTCGGGGGTGGTTTTGATCATGTTTAGGGTTTCCACCTAATTAAACCTTGTGTTGTGTTTTTTTATTGTCTTTATTCAAATTCTCTTTGGTTAGGGCTGGTTCTTCGAGTTCCTGTTGATCGTATTGTACTTCCGCGTTCCATTTGCCCTCTTGGTTTCCCAATAGCAATTATTCACACCTGACCATTATGTGGGATATATATTTTATACGGCCTTGCATAAGGCATCTATAGGCACATCTTTGATGATTCTTAGAGCATCTCTAACATAAGAGTATGCTGTTCTAATTTACCATACCGGTATTCCATAATTGCATACTGTTTTGGTCCAACAGTAAATTACGTTTTTTTGTCTTGGGTGCTTAACGGTTCAGCGCCTAGCACCAAAAAGCCAAATGATATGTTTTTTTTCATGGGCGATGAACGGTTTAACGCCTAGCGTCTGTTAATTATTATTTTTCCCCTTGAACAGCTGTATTAAAGAAATTGTTAGGCGCTGAACGGTTTAGCGCCTAGACAGTTGTATTAAAAAAGTTGTTGGGCGCTGAATGGTTCAGCGCCTAGGCGGTATGCGCATACTCCTCGTCAAGTTCAGGATTCGCATACTTTAGAGGGGTATGGGGGTGAATATGCTGAACATCATACCCCTGTTGGATGGGTTTTTTGCAAGAGTATGGGAAAACCTTAACAGCATACCACTCTGTTGGAGATGTTCTTAGCCCTGTAGTTAAGCTGTTGAAGCTCCCCTATCGACAATGGGTTGAACAAATCTTTCCATGTTTTTCTTCAGATCGTCAACCTGTAATTCTTTACCCTGAAGGTCTCAAATAGGACTTGACAAAATATTAGACGTTTAGTATTGGGGCCTCGTTCATTTGGTGTTCTAGTACCCCGGTGTGTACATGGAAATTAGGTCCCCGGATAATTTTGAGTTTGGCATGGGTTTCATGCCCTAACATGGGTGAGATGAGCAAATATGCGCCTGAGCTATGTTTTTGAGATTACGGTGAGATCGTATGTGCCCTAAACCAACCAAAGAGAGGCATGAATTCAACCCCATTGTTGTCTGTTTGATGACAAATTCTTTGACATTTAAATGTCAATCATGAAAAAACAACACAAAAACATGTTTCAGTATAAGATAAAAATGAAGGACATATCCAAAAATAATGCTTGAGCCCAAAACAAATTGGGAATGGATTCATGGACACTACAACAATAGGACACTCAAGTCTCACTCAATAGGAATCACTCATCTCTATTAGATGAGCGACTTTTAAAATAAGAACTTCTTATATAGAGAAATGAGGTGGTAAACATGATATTAGGTGGCAATGATGTGGTTATTTCCCTCTTTTTCTCCAGACCAACAAAGAAATCAAATTACATCACTCCTCCTTCTCTCTCTGTTATACTCACCAGTCACCCCTGTATCTCTTTGTCCACCATTAGAGGCAAAATTAGGGGATTTCAAATTAAATCACTCATCTCTCTCTCTCTCTCTCTCTCTCTCTCTCTCTCTCTCTTTCTCTCTCTCAGTGTCTTACTCGGACTGTGATTAGGGGCAAAATTAAGATTTTACAGCTTTGTCATTGGTTGATTGGAGAGCTGTACTGGAGATTAGTGTCTTGGGGTTTCAATTTGGGGTGAGAAGTGTAATGGTATAATTTTGTAAGCTCTAAATGGCTCAGAATTAGCTCTTACACCAATGTTTCTGTGACAAAAACTAATATAGAGCAAGAAATGACACGGGTGATTTGGCGTGAAAAACTTTTAAATAGGTAAAAAACCACGACCTCGATTTGAAGGTTTTGGTAACAGTAACTTTTATTGTTTGAGGTTGATACCTTATTACAAGTAATCTCTTGAACTAAAAATATTTGATCTTGTAAATAAGAAATTAGGTGTTTGAGAATATAGAAAATTTGGTTTTCTTGGTGATTTCTCATATATTTTTCTCCTCTTTGTATCTTCTAGAACATTTTCCTTATATATGCCTTGTCTGCAGTTCATTATCGTGTTAAAGCACGTTCTCCAAACAATGAGGTAAGTGGTAGTTGACTGAGTAACTATTGAGTTCGTGAGAGACAGGTGTCTTTGACTTGTTCATGCTTTTATGTTGTGCTCGAACCACATTCTTCATCAGTTCGTGGTGTAGGTGTCAATGCTGACTGTTCATGTCACGTGTACAATGCGTGAATCTTATATGGAGGTAGTTTGAATTGGGTTAGGTTGAGGGATAGGTCTCTACAATCGCCCCCTCGTAACTGAAGTCACGAGTGGCTTTGGTTGAAAAAGAATCTATGGAGTTGTGGTGTTGGAAGTTGAAAAGAAATGATGTATTTAATATTGATTTGACTGGAATAAAAATGAGTATTTGTTTTATATGGTGGGATGTATCTACATTGAATGATGATGGGAAGTATTGATGTATGCGACGCTAGGGGTTCTGAGAGTGGTTCTATTTTGAATGATGACTTCCTGGGAAATGTACCTATGCATTAAATATGAGAGGTATATAAATAGTACCTATATCGTGGATTATGGCAAAGTACGTTGTTGTTTGAAAAATTATTTACAATCCTTGAGTGATAATGGTGAAAACCCGGAGGATGGAGTACGGAGAAAGGGTTTCTGTTGAGATTCAAAATTTTAAGTTAAGATACTTCGGTGATCAATCTTTGGAGATGCCTACACCCATTCCCGTCCACCGACGTATCAGGGTATATCGGGAGAAGAAACGGCTAAAGTTGAAGAAGATTTTTACTGTATGTGGCAATTTTACTACGTTGTCTTGACAGGCGAGCAATGTTGGAGGTGTCTCCACATCCTTGCAAAGGACAAGGATGAAGAGAAAAATGTGAGAGCCGGTGTAACTGCGAGGCAATATCGCTGGTATCTTGTGTAAGATTGGATTCTAAGGTAGGGCCTTCTTTATCTCAACCAACTCTTTGATGGTGGTGGTTATAGAGGAGGCAATGGTAGTAGTGGAGAAGGGAGTAAATTCAAACTCTGTGTTGATAGATTGAATAACTCTTATTATTGAAATTGAGCTATGAGTAATTCTAAGATGTATGGATAGAGGACGAAATGCAATATATAAGATTGTATATTATAGCAAAACTATATTATAGCAATCGAGCTGTAAAATGTGTTTATAAAATATAAGATGTGCAAAAAATCGTTTCAAACTGAATAACTTAGAATTATTGGGGGAGATAATCGTAGAAGATATAGAATTTGTAGGAATTAGAAATTTGAGCTCATAGAGATCTCTTTTGAAATGTTGTATTTGGGGAAAAATAAGTTGGAAATGAGATGGGCCGAATCCACTGAGGTCGATGTGGATAGATAAGTTCAAATAATTTCTAATCAGGATACTGAAGTTTTATGTTATGGAAAAATATAATATATATATACAAAATGTAAGGGATTTGAAGTGATCTAAAAACTTGCATAAATACTGGGAAATGTGTTTTGAAAAGAAGGAAGAAATAGAATATGGCGTGGACTCGATCTGAGTAAATTTGTTATGTTGCTAAGGAATGATTGGCGATAAAGATAGCTGAAGTGTGAGAACGGATCTTTGACTTGCTAGATTATGATGCTGACTTGCCAGTGTCCGAATATCAGTTTGAAAGTTTAGATTGGATGGGTAGGGAACTTGAGTTAGGACGTCGCTTCTACTAGGAACTATTCTAGGAAGGTATTGTGGAGCCTTTAGCTCGAAAAGAGGCTGTGAGGCTAATTGCTGAAGAAGAGATCAAGTTGGAAGATGTGAGGATTGCTGGAGGTGAACTGATTAGGTGTGGTCTCCAAGAAATCTGGGATGTTTAATGTGTAATTATATGTGAGGGAGTGAATTACAAACTCTTTTCAACGGTTTTCTCAACTACTCTAGTTTGTAGTTACCTGACATTGTGTTGGATATTATATATTCGCATAGCAATAAAACATAAATAAAATAATCAAAACTGAAGAGGACTGCATGAACTCA
Organism: Kingdonia uniflora; assembly: GCA_014058105.1. Taxonomy (NCBI): domain Eukaryota; kingdom Viridiplantae; phylum Streptophyta; class Magnoliopsida; order Ranunculales; family Circaeasteraceae; genus Kingdonia; species Kingdonia uniflora. Next base: position 2,932,808 of record JACGCM010001655.1, on the reverse strand, counting down.
AATGTCATATGGTACCCAACAAAGTCATCCTCATTTCAAACAGTGTAGAGTTTCTATCAAACTCTCAACGAATGAAGTAAACACATTAAGATTTTAACAAGAAAAAAATTCATAACTAACGACTGTGTATAACAACAGACACTAGGCCAAAATGAGTAAAAACGACGGGGAAGGCCAGTCGTTATTTTTGCTAAAGCGACATCCATTTTAGTCAAAAAAAGCATCATTCTTTTTGCAGTAGTTTTATGTTATCGACTTGAAAAGTGTCATAAATTAACGACTGAGGGGCGAGTCGAAGTATCCATTGTATTTACTACAATTTATGACCCTTTTAACAGTTGTTTTTTTAGTTGCAATAGAATGACACAATTCTTAGTCGCAACAACGACGTATTTCATACTCTTTACGACTCTAAAATTCGTTGCTCTATGCGTCACTAACCTAAACGTCGAAAATAATAATTGTAGTAGTCAATTTTTGAAATATTTAGTGACACATTTATAAGTTGTTTTATACGTTATAAAAAATACATCACAACTAACAGTCACAACATCAGTCATAATAATTATATTTTAAGATATGGCAATTAGTCATTTTATGTGTCACAAATATAAACATCCCAATTTTGGTCACATTAACAGTCATTTTGTTTCAATATACAACAATCATATCAATCAGGTCAAAATCACAATAATGTTATAAATTTCATTAACTAGACGCAATTAATGTAAAAAACAACATATTTCAATAACAAAAACAAGTTTTATTATAAATTAAAAGGTTATTGCCTAATATCAATGTCAAACTTTATTTTAAGAAATAATAAAATAAAAAGATGGCGTTCACCCAAAACAGGTAAGACTCTTATACCATATAACAGTTTTACCCGAAGAGATGTCACCTAGAGTACCGCCTTCCATAAATAATTGTACATCATGGTGAAACCTCATCTACTATGACACGATAAAGCCCTTCAGGAGCCACCCCAGATAACTGAATACTTCCGTAAGCCCGTAAGCAACTGTTCCGCCATACATATCATTCATAATGCAGTTTATACCCATTACTCCATCTGGTTGCGGTGAATCTCTTGTTTCCTACAAAGTATAAAAAGTGATCGTGAGTACATAGTAGAAGAACGTTTTAAATAAATAACAAGTCTCAAACAAATTGATGATAGTCCTCCCAATATGTGATACACTGCATTATTTGGGGTTCAATTGCTTGATAATCCATAAATCTATAAACAAACAGATTGATGATAGTTCTTCCCATATGTGATACATGGTATATGGTATATATACTGCATTATATAGGGCTCAATTGCTTGAGATCAGACATGACGCCCTGAATATAGGAATTTGGCTTTTAGATATGCCAAATCTCTCTTAGTAGAATTTAATTAGTTTCACCTTGTGGCTTACTGTACATATGAAAATTCCAATGTTGCTTTGAAAGTAGCTTATTTCTGAGCAATTGTGAGTTTCAATTGTTATAGAAGAAACAAAGTAAATTGCAAACTTGTAAGAGAGGTTGTTGATTTCTATTATAATTTAAGAATGTTATCATATCTTTTGAGCAAGACCACTTTTGATTTCACCTTTAACTATGTTGTCTTTTTTAACAGTGAGCTCTTATGCGGATATCTGGTGTCTTGCAGTCTTTATTCCAATCCAGTACAAGAGGATTGCACTTGTTTCCCATGTGGTGATTATTGCACTAGGAGGGAGGCCCCCATGGCAAATTCTTCACCATGATGAAGCTTAATCAAGTATGTATTCTCTCTTAATAAACTGGTGCTATGGGACTTAGGAGGGTACATGCGAGTGAAAAGAAAGAAATTATGTGAAAGAAAAGGAGGGTATCATGTGGTGATGGCAGCTCAGACTGAATTATGTCTCGAGGAGTGGGCTCCATATTAAACTGTTATATCTCATACTGAATTAAACATAATTAAACTGTTAAGCTGAATTAAACTAAATTATTTCTCAAACTGAATTATGTCTCGAGGAGTGGGATCATACTAAATTATGTCACGATACAGATCATGGGAAACCCCATACTAAACTGTTATATTTGGGTTGAATGTGGGTGCTCCATATCCCATATACAAGGTCTTCTAACCACATGTAAAGCTTATGTGTGTGTGTGTGTGTGTGTGTGTGTGTGTGTGTGTGTGTGTGTGTGTGTGTGTGTGTGTGTGAGTGAGAGAGAGAGAGAGAGAGAGTAGATGAGACCAATGAGATATAGACTGGGCGTTAATCTTTTCAATATTTTTCTTAGTAAATCTGAAGGTCAAAAGTCCTAGTTTATACATTTTAGAGGTCGACGATTCGGTAAACCACAAAGTTTTCACTTTTTGTGGGTGGGTGAGCTTGCTTTCTTGTGTTCTTTTGTCATCTAACATCGTAGTTTAGGATAAAATGTAGCATTCCCGACAGTGAACATTTTATTTGATTGCGATAAATCAAGTACTAACTGATTAAAAAACACAAATATACCATTCTTTGTTGCCTATAAATCCCCTTTTAGTCCTAGAGTAACTAAAAAAGGTAAATCGAAGCATACCTTTCATGCCATAGAACCTCTTGTCATCAGGAAAACCATCATGGAGATATTGAGTCATTTGTCTATCAACCTCTTCAGGAGTTGCTTTGTTTTTGTGAACCACAGCCTTTGCTTCGTCATAGACACTACTACGAGCTCCATGTTCAGATATCGCTAAAATAGAATTCGTCCGCCAAAGAAGAGCTTCTAACACACCTAAAGGATCCCTCCGAAATTGGGACTTGGAATCTACCCAAATTGAAAACCTTGCTTGAGGAAACAACCAGTGGGTCAACATCTAATCACAGTAGAAGACAATACAAATATATTACATTAAAAACTATAGGGCATTATAATGCAAGAGCATCCGTTAGAAGATAATGGATAAGGTAGAAGGTAAGAAAAAATGATACATTTGAGAGTGAAACTTCGGCCTGTTGACCTTGAAGCCACTAGCTTAATGTAGTATTTTAAATATCCAATCAAAATAAGGAGTTGGACATCGATCAAAATCAGTATGTCGACACCCTATTTATTTAAAATATTAAAATCGTGATCTTTTTATAGTACTTTTTATATGGTACCTTAGAAAATTCATAATACAAATGAATGCATGAAAGTAAAAACACGATATTTCTGTTACAGGGAAAAATCGAACAGACGAAAGAAACTAAGAAGCATTTTAAAACTTTTGCTACCTTGGGGATTTTATCGTTCAACCGTTGGTCTGTGAAAGGTCTCGGATGGTTACAATGCGCCATTTACCAATCATACAGTCCTCATTTATTTTCTTCCCATCTGCTTCCTGAGTTGCAAGAGTGATTTCATCCCAAAATGCAACATAGCAGACCTGAACAACCAGAACTGTAAATATAAGGAAGTTGTCATGTCAAAAGGCTGATATCTAAGTGTAACTTTTGTGCTATGAGATACCTTCTCGAGAGATGCTTATGACATCCCGATAGGTTGATAGAGATCATCTCCACCAGCAAATGTACAAGTAGACACAACTACTTTGCAAGTTTGCATATAACTTTTATCCTCTTCAGACAGCTTAAACCCACTCTTTTCACTGTAGAAACCACAATGTGCCACAGCAGTTCCGTTTACCTGAAACATATGTTCGTGAGCAATAAATAATGAAATAAGTTCCATATATAAAATGAAAGATGCCCATGAAACAGAAAAAAGTATCTGTCTAAGAGGGACTTTCTTCGACTAAGAAAATGAAATGAAATTTTATTAACTAGAGACGAAACATATTCTCCTACATTTTAAAACCAACCTAAGAAGCCAAAAAGAAATGATCTCGCCAATAAGCTATATTTTTAACAAAGCTACCCATTTCAAGCACCTTTAATATCAGCATTTTCGACTTATCGCAAGGACAATATTGTTTTGCAATTGTATACCCCAAACCAAAAGATTGACTGCCATTGGATCCGAGGTGTTGCCCTAATTATTTCTTCTTCTTCAAATAGAGACATTGTTGGGTTTGTTGTTTACAAATTTCTACTGCCTTGTCCATTAAACTTGTGCATAATACAAATAACTCTTGTTGTAGTATGAGCTTCTTCCAGTATGAGAGCTTAGTTTTATTTAATTGTCTTAGTTTCCACCTATTCCTTCTTTAGAGAGAAGACAACTAATTTCCTTTATGAATATAAAGAGATGTATATTAAGATTAAGAAACCATACAATGTTAAAAGAGAGGTCATAATATCATAGTCATCTATTCCAAGAAATTACGGAAACAAATTTGGCAATTTTGAGTTTCTAGAAAACATGATAGTTTTTTAACCATATATAAGTTATGTAAGTTTTAAGGAAACAAGTTGAACATTAGAAGGTCTTAGCATTGGAGCAAAATAATAATAAGAGACGACCCAAAAGGAAAACAAACAAACGAGGTAGCGATAAAATTACCATCATCAAGGAAGTGATTCTCTTTCAATGCCCCATAACCCATAGTTTCCATCATAAGGTGTATCTCAATTCCTTCCCGATTCAGTTGAGGTCCCTTGTCAATCACATTGCGGTAACCAACACGGTAGAGGCAATGATGGCCCCCTCTATCGGTGATGAACTGTGTCAGTGCCATACTAGTACGTGCATCACTAACAATCATGGTTTCAGGGTGCTTTCTCAACACTATCGCTAACATCAATGCAATGAGTCTATCCCCAGTTATGGCATTGCCAGCACTATGTATGACACCACTTCTATCAACATCTAAGTCGAAAACCAATCCTGAATCAGCCGAATGATTTAGTACTGCTACTCTAGTGACAGACATTGCTATCTTATCTTCAGGATTTGGAATGTGGTTAGGGAACAATCCGTCTAGCTCTAAGTTTAGAGATCCTGATGTGTCTGCCACGAGCTTGTCTAACACATCCCATGTAAAGAAACCTCCTTAACCGTTTCCAACATTCACAATTACCTGCAATGTTCAGGTTAAATTTCATCCCGGGTATATTCTAAATATTTCCCAAAATATATTTTTTTTCAAAGAAAACTTTATTTCCAGTTGAGTGATAATCCAATAATGAAGAACATGAACCTTAAATCCTGCAAGTGGAGTGTTAAAGTGCACTGGATGCTTAATCCTTTCCTTTATGATGCCGTGGAGATGCTTGGGGTAGACACTCATAAAATCAACTCTTGTAAGTGTGACCAAGCTCGCTATAGTTGAAGCCTTTTGCTAGCCAACATATTTACGAGATATTTCCTCGACATTAACTGAGCGCAGCCCACCATTTGGTGTGAAATTCCAAAGTAACGTTCAAGCCCTTTAGCAGTATGGACAAGAACTGTACTCGAGCAGTCTTCAGTTTGTAGTAGAATACTTATCTCAGTGTCACCCTCGGCACTCCTTTCTAATACCCAAACCAGACTGTTCTTTCTATGTTAACCACAAAAAATTCTTGTTACTTAAGAAATCCTAGATGGCACGCCTTCTTTAGCTACCCAAGTGGCATAAACTTGCTGGCATTGGACTTTGAACTGTTCCACTACTGGGATTCAAATTTGCCTATAAAACTGTAAAATAAGGTGGGAAATCAAATTACTAGAATGACAAGTGAATACTAAATTTCAAAGTAATCAATATACTTATACCACAATAACAGTTGGCATTGAGAAGCTCAAATGAATATTCAAGATTCTTATGTTCATATGAAAACAAATCAACTCTAAGAATAAAAAAGACCCATCATCGCTATGTTTTCCGAGCATAATAAACTACATCCCATTATTAATGTACTCATTGCCACAAGCTGCTCGAACCTCAAGCACTTATATTTCACCAACGGCAATTGCCGAATCCCTTTTAAGAGAAACAAAAATCAGACCATGACAACCAAAAAATCCATTTTTTTGTGTGTTCAGGCTCTGACTTGAATAGTTCACTGAAAAAATGCTTGCATTTTGCAATCATGAAAATGAAAATATACAGCAAAAGGAAGAGAACATAACATTACCAAGAAACTAACATTACCAAGAGGAAGAGAACATAAACAATGAAAAAAATAGCAACAAGAAAGAACTCCAAAAAACAACAATTCGATTCAAACATCAATTCGATATAAAGAACTCCAACAAACAGCAATTCGATTCCAACAAGAAAGAACTTCAACAAAATATTGTAATTCGATTCAGAGAGAGAAAAGGAGAGGAAGAGAGCATACCCGTTGTATAACTTGCAATTCGATTCCTCAATTTTATTGGTAATGGTTCTTCAATTTTGTTGATTCCCCAATTTAGATGAAATTAAATAGAAGAATTGCATCTGGAGAAGAATTGCATCTAAAGTTTGAAGAATTGGTGAGAAGAATTGTTACTCTTTCATTTCGATTCGAAGGGTTTGGAGCCATTAGGGATTTAGAGATTTAGAGTTGAGAGTTGGAACGAGAAACTACAGTCTCTACAGGAGGAGTCAATTTTTTTGAGTCGAAAATAAGATGGGAAAAGTAAAAAACGATGGTGGCTCTAAAATAACGACTGTTAATGGAAGTCATATTGTTAAAACAGAGCAACAAAGTCGTAAATCTACCTCCAAAAATGTCATTATTTATAATTTTTGGCCTAGTGAGACAAAGCCTAACCAATGATATATTGTGTAACACTCATTTTTGGCCTAGGAGAACCTCTACGCTCTCCCCAAATGGCAAACTCTGGCACTAGTGGTAATAGCTCTACACCGTCGACCCCATCCTTCCAAAACCCACCTTCAACACCATTCGCTCAACACCCATCATCACAATTTACTTCATACCTCTACCAAAACTCATCGCAATTTCAACCTCAATTCCAATCACAGACCCCACCTCCGTTTACTATGTCGCAAGGGGATCCCAGTTATGGACAATATCAAAGTCCATTTACATTATCTCAGCCGCAACCTCAGACGTTTAGCCCGTACTATCAACCCTATCCGCTCACTCAACCTCAAGGTTTTCAACCGCCAAATTACTTTCAGAACTATCTATTCCATGGTGAATCTACTCAGCACAGTCAAAGTGACGCAAATGCGTCAATACCTGTTAAAGCGGCTGCTCCCCAGAAAGATAAAGGAAAAGGAAGAAAGAAAAGAGTACCCGCAAAACAAAGACCAATCGTGCAAGTGTCAGAAGATGCTGAGTTTTTGGACGAGACGGATGATACTGGAATGCATTGGACGGACGCAGACTTTACGTGTCTCGCAAGGGCGCGGGTAACAACTTCTGTAAATGTTAATGGCCGCACAAAGGGATTTACTTTCTATCAAAAGGTCAACATTTCTTTTAACCGAGTCCCCGAGTGCCCCACACGACGATCATGCGGGTCGACCAAATCTCAGTGGTATGCCCTTAATGCACAATGTGTGGCGTACAAGGGGATAGTAGCTCAAGAACGATTTAGGAATTGCAGCAGAAAAACAGAAGAAGATCGGGTACGTTATAGTTTCCTTTAACTCAATTTCAATTATTTATCCCGGATATACACGTTATTTATTTGTATTGGGTAATTTTGCGAATTATAGGAAAACGATGCACACAAAATCTATAAAGGCTTGAATGGCGGCAATGACTTCAAACACCATGAAGCGTATAAGATTTTGGCGCGAGAACCGCGATGGGCCAACCTAAAGGATGATGGGTTGAACCATGCAGTGAATATACCAAGGAATGCGGCCAGGAGAACATCGAACAATTCTTCTCCGGGGAACTCGGTCGGATCAAACAATCTATCGGAGGACCCCGACGGCCCACCTACACCTTAATCCGCGGGCCCAAATTCTGACTTAGATGGTTCGTTGTATGAGGGTGGAAGCGGGCCCATAGGCCAAAAACTTCACAGAAAGAACATTTTATCACAAAAGGCATTAGAGGGTATTACTGCATCTGGTAGCGGTGTCCATGCTCTGCTGGATGAACTACGGTTGGATAAGATGCAAGCGAACCAAGAAAAGGAAAGAAGAAGAGCAGAAGCAATACAACACTGGCAAGCCAAAATGAATTTTGAGCAAGCAAAGGAAGATCGCAAAATCATGGAGAAAGACTTGAGTACTCTGTCTGGACATCAATTGCAATACTATCTACAAAGGCAAGCTGAGATAATGGAACGTCTGGCCAATAGGGTCGGACCAGGTACTTGAATAGGTGATGAAATGTAATTTAACTTTGTTGAATATCTGAGTTTTATTTCCAAGAATGTAGTTTACCTACCAATAATGTAATCGTCTGAATAATGTACTTTGCTATTGAAGAATGCAATCTTGTTTTCGAAATATTTATTTCCGATAATATTGCGTTAAAACAAATATAAGATTAATGTAATATCAAAAATTTGTTTAATAAACTTGTACGACAAGAAGCATTAAATTACATGAATAACACTCATATAATACAAAATAGTCTAGAGTACTAGGTTTGAAAATTTCTCTTCAGGGCCCACAAATGCTCGATTAGATCATCCTTTAGATCAAAGTGAAGTTCTCGACTTCGAATCCGGTTCATTTTTGATATAAAAGATTCTATTGTTTCGCGTTCGCGTATAATATCAAACGGTTTGCCTTCGACAGTTGAGGGCTCGGCCGGATCGTAGTCTAAGTATGATGGGAATGCACCTCGTTCCTCTTCGACGATCATATTGTGCATTATCACGCACGCTTTCATGACATTGCTCAATACCTGGGGGTCCCACAATTTCACCAGATTTTTTACAACATTGAACCGGGATTGTAAAATCCCAAACGCCCATTCTACGTCTTTTTGGCAACATTCTTGTTGTTGAGCAAAGAATTTTTTTTTTCTTGTAACCGGATTGGATATGGTTTGGACAAGTGTTCCCCATTTGGGGTATATGCCATCCGCTAGGTAATACCCCATATCATAAGCTTTCCCGGCAATTGTATAATTGCAAGGCGGGGAGATACCATCGGCCAGGTCGGTGAAAAGATGTGATTGTTGCAGAACATTGATATCATTGTTAGACCCTGGTAACCCAAAAAAAGCATGCCAAATCCAAAGGTCGTATGAAGCTACCGCTTCAAGAATCAGTGTCGCCTTGGGGTAATTACCAATAAATTGACCGTGCCAAGCTTTGTGACAATTTTTCCATATCCAATGCATGCAATCAAGGCTTCCTAACATGCCAAGAAATCCCTGGGACTCTCCGATTGCTTTTAACTTTTCGATATCGGCCGCGTTTGGTGCTCAAAGATAATCCTCGCCAAAAATTTGTATAACCGCAAGACAAAACCTTTTCACACATAACAAGGTTGTGTTTTCTCCTATTCGGAGGTATTCGTCAAAAAGATCTGCCGCAACACCGTAGCTTAAGAAACGTAGTGCTGCGACTACCTTTTGGTACGGTGATAACCCCATAGTACCAGCGTTGTTGGGTATCTGGACAAAATAATGATCATGTACAACGACTGCATCGAATAGATGCATAAACATGTTTCTACTCATACGAAAACGTCGCCGAAATTCCCATGGTTCGTATGTGCAATTCGGTTAGAAGTAGTCTCGTATAATGTTGTAATTCCCCAATTGGTGATCGCGCTTCTTTCTCTTATCCTTACGGCCCATGACACTCACGTGGTAACTCGAAGTTGCATCCTCAACTACTATGTTTACTGCAGCTTCGTGCAGAACGCAAAGTGCCGCCACACAATTATAGATAAGATCGTCATCGGAGGACGACGACGATAAACCTGGAGGATCGGGTATGGATGAATCGGATGATGAAAAAGACATTTGAGGTTGTGGAGTTGAAAGAAGGGTGCAATACCAGAAGGTAGATGTGTTTCCAATGGAAGAGAGGTGTAAAAATGGGAGAAATGTAAAAGGGGAAGAAGCTGTGGGTCTTTTACCCTAGATTTGGCGGTAAAATGAACACCGCGCGGTGTTCATTTCACCGCCAAATCTATGTTTGTATTCCAAAATTGTGCAAAATTGTCAGTTCGAACAAACAAATAGTCGATTCGATTAGACATTGAAGAATCTCTACCAAAAACCTAAAAACATCACCAAATAGTCTGTAGAAATATAAAACACCTCAGTACAAATTTAATCGAATAAACAAATAGTCAATTTCAACATTATCGTCTACAAATATATCATTTACTCATAATCATCTACATAATCAAAACACAGCTTCTACGTCGTCTAAAAAAACATAAAAAACACATATATCTACACAGAATCATCTCCAGTACCCCGCCTCCTGCGGCTAGTACTGCCTTCCCTGGTTCGCAGACTAGATCTACGTTGCCTCGTCCTCGCGCCTCCTCCAGGTGGTAGCGGCACCACCCGTACGTCACGCCCCCTCCTCAGCTGTAGGTCCTAAACGGGACAAAGAAACTTTATAAATATTTTGACAAAATAAATATGACAATAAGAAAAAATACCGCAATAAATATATATAAATAAATTACTTACATGGGCATATAGCTGATGATCTATACTGTCAAGTTGCCTGCGGGGAATAACAAGTTCTTCCTCCACCTCCTGGATCCTCTGTGCGTCCCGAGCAGACTCTGCAAGGACGAGTCACCGCATACCATGGGTCAGGTGTCACAGCTCCTCTGTGTCATAGGATGAAGACATGGGTGGTGGGTCCCTCAAGGGACTATGGGGAGGTTCTCACGCCGCCCTGTCCACTGCATGTGCCACCCCAGGTCTGGCCCCTCCGCCTCGCCAGGCAAACTGAAGTCCTGGGACAAGCTATGAACTGACACTGACGTAACCACTACGGGTGCAATTCCAGCTCTGAGTGTACTCGGTCCGAACATATCTAGATTCCCCATCCTCTGGGAATCTGTCAACATGTGGCCTACCTCCGAATTTGTTCAGCCCAGTATAAGGCATAAGTCTCTCGCACCTCCCCTACCACAAACTGCTCACAGTCAACAAACCCGGCCTGTCTCATCTCGTACCTCCCCTACCACAAAGTCGCTAGACTAATATGTGGCGACATGCTAAGCGGATGATCCAAAGGAATACGCACCTCGCCAGTCACCTGCCTCCAACATCTATCCCCCAAGTAATATTCGCAGTTTCCGTTTAGTACTTGAAGTGGTATCCTTTTACAGGATAGGAGTTTTGCATTCAGTGCGTCCTCTGTCTCATACACTGCAGAATCGAACCAAGGTTCCCATGTGATCGTCTCAACAGTGCGGTGATCAATATGGTATCTGCCTATAATAAACAAATTGGCCGCCTGGTCATTTGTTTTCCTCCTGTTCCCCTTCTCCCATGCTCTGAGGCGCGGATAGGCCGGGTACTTTACCTCTTCCTTGACTATAGGGTGACCAACCGCACAATACTCGTAGAACCAATACTGCAATTTGGAATAACATAAAAATTAATTATAATTTATATTTAAGACGTTTATTGGAAGATATTTGATTTGTAAATGGAAAACTTGTTAATGTAGAGGAAGAAGTTGCACAAATCCAGTGATGGCACCCCCGGTCGTGACTGCGGTATCCAAACCATGGTACAGGGAAGCAAGAATAGTAAAACCCTAGTCATATTGGGCAGCCAAGTCTAAATCATTCACGGCCGCGAGATATCCAAGCGAGACGGTGTCGTTGGCCGTTTGGAACCACAAATGCCCCATCATGAGGAGGATAAAAGCACGGGCGATAGTAATATCATCCTCCCGATGGATTTCAACGGTCAAGTACGTCTTTAAATGTGCAATGCTGACGTTCCCACTTTTTATATGGTTGGAATCAATGTTGGGGAGCAATTGCCTCGCATTGGATAAAATAGACCATGCGTCATCATATGACACCTGTGTCGGATATCGACCGATGGACAATGATGTCAGCATAGTAAAATCGAGGGGAGTGACTCTTATCTCCGCACAAGGGAACAGAAACCTGTGTGTGGTCGGCCACCAACGCTCTGTAAGCGCCTGAATTAGCCGATTATCCGAATTGCCCAAGCGTATATCCATAAACTGCCCAAAAATATTCACCACGGTGTCCCTTACAGCTGGAAGTGTGGCAATATCCTTCCATACTTTGAACACCGAAGTGAATGCGCCGTGAACACGCATCGAATCCCGATTTTGTTCATTGAGGCATTTTGTCAAACACTTGATATATAGGAAAAACAATTTCACAATTACACTAAAAACTTACCGTGAGTTCCTTTCCCGTGTAATAGATGTGACTGACTCCGTCTGGGAGTTGGGTAATACATCTCCGGGGGAAGTTATCTTCGGTTGGGTTTGGTATATCTTGGGGTTGAACATCTTCAAATTCCACCCGTTTTTTCTTCCTTCCGGACCTCGAGCGAGTTAGGAAACGCTCAGGATCTCTTCTTCCTCTAAACCCAGGCAGAGTACTGGGGTGTGGCTCTCCCTTTGGCATTTGCATTTTAATTTTTTTGGAATTGAAGTTTTTTTTACCAAGGTATTTTTGAGAGAGGTAGATGTAAAATTTTTGACAATAGTCGAAATTAACATTTGAGTATACAGAAATTGCGGCGGTGTTCTTTTTACCGTGCGGCGAAAGGAACACCGCGCGGGGTTTTAATCTCCTCTAACGTGCAAAAAAAAAAACCATGCTGGCAAAGTCACACTAGCTGCTGGGAGGAGGAGAGTGTGAGTTGTGGGTTTGGTGGGACAGGGTGTCAGAACCCACACCCAAACCCACACTCGCTGTTAGAGATGCTCTGAGGATTGAGAAGAAATACGGTGAGAGGGAGAGTTCTCATACCTGAAAAGACCATAATACCCTTAAGAAATTCATACTTAGAGATGCTCTGTGTTTTCATTCATACTTCTTTGAAGTACCCAAAATTCATATTTCATTCAACACACTTCTCTTGGGCATTTCTTTGAAATTCCTGAGGAAATTTGTAGGCATCCCTAGAAGAACATCTTTATCTGAAAAGTTGAAATTTATTTCCAATACCTAAGAAGTTGAATTTTGTGCTTGAAGCCTGATAATCATATTTTTATTTGAATTAAATTTGATGCACAGGCTAAATATGTGAAGTATAAGCACAACAGAAGATGTTTCTAAGTAGGAGATGCCTTCTCGGAGAAACAAAATTTTGCCTTTGATTTTCTATATAAATATTGCCACTTAACACATTTTCCAGAGATCAAAACCAAAAAGGTGGAGGAAAATACTGTAAAAGTTTCGGGCGGGTAATATAATCCTTTCAAGAGAGAGTAAGAGAAACATAAGAATAATTAAGAATGAAATAAATATAACAGGTAACCTACTTCTTTAAGTAAGAGTTATCCCAAGGGCATATTTTTGAGGATTTAGTATACCAAAACTTACTTACTCCAAATGATCATCAATCATATCCTCTACAAGAAGACCCTCTTTTCATTTATATCACCCATCTCTCACTCTCTCTATCTCTAGTACATTGGGTTCAATATGAAGAATGTGGTTGCACGACTTGTATGTATCGTTCTAATCTTGTATTGTGTAAGGCTAGGCGATGCTACGGTTTACACTGTGGGGGATGCAATAGGATGGACACCAATGGCTGATTATACTACATGGATCCGTGGGAAAACCTTTGCCACTGGTGACACCCTTGGTAAGTTAAACCCTCCACAGTAATTAGGCCACACTCCTTTTGGATTAGGCACTTACATATTTTTGGTTTGTGCAGTGTTTAATTATGCAGGAGGGCATACAGTTGATGAGGTGAGTGCAAGTGATTACGCAAGCTGCTCGGTGGGGAACTCCACCAGCTCAGATAGCAGTGGAACTACATCGATGATTATGAATACCCCTGGACAACATTACTTCATATGTGGTATGGTTGGCCACTGTGCTAATGGGATGAAGCTAACCGTTACTGTAGGATCAGATGCATCAAGTATAGCATTACCACCCACAACACCACCCTCCATTGGTAGCGTCTCCCCACCTATCCCGCCTATTGATAACACCAACACCCCATTAGCCCCATCTTCCCATATCAACCCCATTATAACAACCCCGTCTACCCCGGGTTTGGAAAACGCCACCCCAACCCCACCTGCTCCGCCTTTGGAGAAGTCCACAACGACCACCCCAACAGCCCAGTCTTTCGATAATACCCATGCCTCCGCTCTTTCCCCCACTTTATCTCCATTTTCAAGGAGCATTTCTTCCTCAAGCAACATTTTTTCTTCTAATGCTATTTTGCTTATTGGATTGACAGTAATCAAGTTATTTCTCTCTTAAAGTAAAGAAGTGTTATCTGTTTGTAAATTGATTTGAGATTCTCTCCTGCATGGTTGTATTGTAATTGTAATTCCTAATCTTGTGAATTTGAGGGTCTGCTTCGGTTGTTCTTTATAATAAAAATAAAAATACTACCAGTTATAAATTGGGTGAAGGTGGGGGGGGTTAGTGCAAGTAAAAGTTGGTTTGGTTGCTCAAATTTTAGGCTGAACTGAACTTTTAGGTTCATAAGGTTGAATTCAGTGGCACATTTGAACATGGGAAACTTTTTCAAACCAATCACAAAGGATGGATAGCAAGTTAGTCCTTCAAATGAGATCTAGCAATTTGAAAGGATAATGAAGAGGACACTCGAAGGGCAATCAAAGAAACTTCCCCTTCAAGATGGAGCTATGGAAATTATTCTTCCACAAAACAACATCAAGCAACCCTAGTTTTAGACTTAGCATGTTGTTTGTCTCCCACTAATCTCACTTTCCAATCTTTCTTTATCTCTCTTACACCACGTGACTCATGGACAATTTTTTCATTAACGACAACAAGGGTTTCTACTTTCAGAAAATAAAAAATATATTAATACTCGGATCAAATCATTCAACATTGCAAATAAAAATAGAGAAAATCTCTACCCTAAATCAGATAGTAGTAGTACCAAATCAAATCATCGAGATCTACATCAACAACGACGCCGCGATCACATAAATCACACCAGATCCAACCATCCTCACTCTATTCAAACCTGCACCGTTCTTCGGAGGACTACCGACGGGAGTACTACCATCAGGAGAAAGCGCGATTGATGGAGAAGGAGAAACTGTAGGTGGCGCCGGAGGTGATTCGGCAGTAACCGGAGACGGTGATGGCGATGTGACTGATGAAGTCGGTGGAGTAGTTATCGACGGCGAAGGAGCTGACGCAACTGGAGATGGCGTCGGCGTTGGCAATTTGGTTGGTGGTGATGTTGGCGCGGCAGATGGTCCTTGTGCGACGGTGGATCCGATCAACATCATGAGAACAACAATGGCGGATGAGGAGACCATGGTTGTTTCTCTTTCTAAGTGAGGTCGAGCTTTTCAGAGAGAGAGACAGAGAGTATAATATATAGCGGAGAGTGATCTTGTCTGAGTCGGTTCGAATTTCTCTCTTTTATTTCTAAAATAGAACCGTTTATTTTAACCGACTGTTTTATCACCTGGAAGTAGATGTTGACACGTGGATGCTTTTTACATATTTTCCTATCCACCTGTTTTCAAGCACCTAAATATTTTATTTTTTATTTTTTTTTTGGGATAACCCTTCATTATTAGTTTTTTTTAAAATTTCAAAATTACCCTTATTATTATGTTTTAAATTTTAATTAAAAAATTTACGTGTTAAATAATTATCTAGTTTAAATATCCACGTAGGCTAAGAAAATTTACATGAGCATTTTTTAGTAGGGATCTACATGAAACCCACCAAACCGAGAAACCGACCCGGCGCAACCCAGCCCGAAACAGCCAATTCGGTCCGGTTTAAAAAAAAACTCAGTTCGGTTTCGATTCTAAATTTAGGAACCCGGTATTTATCGGTTTGGGTTCGGCTTTCACTTTCTAGAAACGGGTTAAACCCGAACCGATTATTATGGTTTCTCCTTATACCCACTTGATTAAAAAAAATACTTCCAGAGCCTTCTTTATTTTAGGCTTTTCTGTTCTCCAATGTCACTCACAAAATAATAATGATTATTGGTAAGTAAAGATTGGGGCTTAGTTTTTGTTTTGTTTTGTTGTATCCAAAATCAATTCAGCCATCTACACATAAGATCTGCAACTAAAGATGAATATAATGTTTTGTTGTCTCTCAGATAGAGCCGGCAAAGTGACCCGCAACCCGCCAACCCGACCCGACCCAACCCTGTTTTAAGAGGGTTTGGGTTTAGCCTTAATGGGTCGCGGGTCATTTGACCCGAACCCGCCTAACCCATTTAATAAAAGGGTTGGGTTAGGGTTTACTCTAAACAGTTCGGGTTGACCCGTGACCCGTTTAAACTGAATTGGGCTAATTGTAAATAAATGATTTTTGTGTGTAATTCATGGTACCCTTTCACTTTGATATATAACCTACTAAACCTAGCCGAAAACATAACCCAAACCTAATTCTCAGCCTCTCTTCACTCCTCACCTCAGCCGACCGAAAACCTAACTTACAGTCTTAATGCTTTTTCTTTCTCTTCTGTTCTCACTCTCGATTTCAAAGGATTTTGAAGGATTTTCAAAGTATTTTGAAGGATTTCAAACTCTCTTCGTCTTTGAGTTTGATATATACTATCTCTGAGTTTGATATATTGTTCTTGAAGGATTTGGAAGGAACCCATTATATATTCTGTTCTCTCTGAGTTTGATATATACTCTTTTCGTCTCTCTGAGTCTGAGTTTGATATTTAGTGGTTTATACTCGAAGGATTTTGGTTTGATATTATGGTTTAGTGATTTTGGTTTGATATTATGGTTCAGTGGAATCTGTGAATCTGTGATATGTTATCTGTGAACACTTTGATCTGTGATATGTTATCTATGATCTGTTATATATTGATCTATTATCTGTGAACACTTTGAACTATTTTATCTGTGAATCTCTGAATCTGTGATGCCTGTATTGAAATTGTTATCTGTTTAAACTTTGAAGTTTGAACTGCTATTTGATGTGGAAAGTATTATTTGTTTAACTGTTATCTTTTGAACTAAAGTTAAACTGTTATTTGTATTGCTGCTGCTGAAACTGTTATATACTTAAATGTAATATTGTTGAACTGGAACTGATCTGAAAGTTTAAAACTGAAACTAATTACTGTATTGTTGAACACTTGAACTGAAAGTCTGAAACTATTATCTGTAATTCTGTATTGTTGTATCTGTATTCTGTATAACTGTATTGTTGAACTGAAAGTATGAAATTGTTATCTGTATAGTCTGAAACTAAACTGTTATTCTGAATTCTGAAGTGAATACTGATTACTGAAGATTGATAATTGATATCTGAATTGAATGATGTATATAGGTCGACCCAAATCTGACCCCCCAAACCTGACCCAAAACTGACCCGTTTAGTTAAACAGGTCAGGTCGGGTTGACCCGTTTAAATTAGGGTCGGGTTTGGGTTTGCATATTTGACCCATGAACCCGTTCTGACCCGACCTGTGTAACCAAAACCTGACCCGTTTGCCACCTCTACTCTTAGAATTCTTCTTCGCTCAAAATGTAATTGTTCTCTCGTTGATATATGCTTTGAGTATGCCGAGGGGATATGGAGTGAGTTAGAAGTGTGAGCCATCGGTGGCCATCTTAAGAGACCATTGATGGAGTGAGAGTTTGGTTTCTAACGATGAACACAAAACCCGAGTACTGACCCGACGATTCTGGCTCGGCTTCGGTTCGGGTTTTGGCGCGAGTCCGTTCGGGTTTGGGTTACATATTTAAAGACCCGATATGTCTGGTTCAGATCAAGGCCAGGGATAAATCCGGACCGATCTAACCCGTGTATAGCCCTATTTCTTAGTGTCCACGTATATTGAGCGTCAACTTCATCTTCTCCGCCATTAAAAATAGAAATCAAAATATTCAAAACATAAATTAAAGCATCATCCATTAACATCAAGATTCAAAACAAAAGCTAAATAACCCAAACAAAAATCACCCGAAAAATGATATTTTGTTTCCAACAAAACCCATAACTTGGGCTTCTTCCCCAAAAAAATTCCCTCCTAAAAACCCAAAACTAAACTAAAAAAACCTAATAGAAACTCCTCCTCTACTAAGGAGAAGGTTCATCATCTTCATCTTCATCATCCGCCTCATCACCACCATCATTGTCATCGTCATCGTCATCGTCATCGTCATTGTCATCGTCCTCACCACCACCACCCTCTAACAACTCTCGATCCTCCTCGACGTCGAAGTCCTCTTCGGGACATTCGTCCGAGGTGTCTCCGTACTCGGTTGGTCGTGGCTTCCCTACTTCGTCACTATCACTATAGTCGGATGTTGGGGGTGTTAATGGAAGGAAATCCGATATTGTTACTTGAGACTTTGAGACTTGTAAGAGAGAGAGAAAAAAATGATGGAGGAATATGGAGAGGTTGGAGTGTTGGACTTAGGGTTATACAAATTTCAAACTGGTAAATGTCAATCGATGCATCTCTCCCTATCTTTCCCATATAACCACTCTAGACACCTAGCCATAATTACCCTATTTTTTAGATTTTGCTTTTAAACCCTCTGTGTTTGAAGAATGTTAACTTTTAGACCCTACACGTTTCGAGCACGTGATGCACAAGGTATTTTAGGGCACATAAAACACAACACAACTCGATTGCCAATTAATTATAATTTGTAATTTAGAGATTGTTGGATCAAGGCAATAGGGAAGGTTATTATAGTATAAGGTAAGTTAAAATTTAAATTTTCTTATATACCATTTGAAACCATGTCTAATGATAAAATATATGAGATATTTCGCCTAGTAATTAAGTATGGTGGGGAGTGGGATGAACCATATAAGAGTGGGTACAGAGTGGTTCAATACAAGGGTGGTAGTTATTTAGTCTTAACTGTGCCTGTAAATATTAGTTTTGTGAAACAGTTCGGGTTAATTGCTACAAGGATAGACGATGAGCATGGTCCAGATAATATTTTTTTTTGAGTGTGAGGGGGGGTGATTGGGTTGTTATATATTGTAGACGGTGTTTTGCATGCTGTTAGTAATGATTTAGAAGTTAAGTTGATGTTTAGGCACATTCAGGAAGACTCAATTCATGGGTATTACAGAGTTTTCATAGAAACAGAGGAAACACCTAAAATAGTGATAATCCCCGTTGAAGAATCACCGTTACAATTAGGATATGATAAACTAAAAATCAAGAAAAAAAATCTACTAGATGTTTAGAGAAGACAACTAGACCATTAAAAGTGCATACTTTTAAGGCTTTTAATGCAAAATTCTTAAAGAGAAAAGCAAAAACCAAATCACAAAAATCTAAGGTGAAGAAGGTTAGGGCTTATTACCTTTCAGATGAAGAGCTTGATGATTTAATCAAAGACTATGCCAGTGAAGAAGAAGTTGAAATTAAGGAGGAGGATGTAGATAATGTTGATGAGGAAGTTGCAAGATGGACAAGAGATGAGCTTATGAGGCAGTTTGAGAACAATGAGTTTGAAGACTTAACTAAGAACTCATTCTTTGACAATGTAGATGTTGAAGAAGACTATTATAGTAGCCATACATCACAGGATGGTGATGATGTTCCTACAATGGATCATATAGAAGATCATGAAGGTTTCGCTGATAATAGAAATTTTATGATGGGTTCTTCAAACTTTTATAAAAAGAAGATCATGAAGATGAGGAACCCTTTCTGCCACCTCAAGCACCAGAGTCTATATTGACAATTGGGATAGAGTGGCCAAATATATCTGAGTATAGGTCATTTATGAGGAATTTTGCAATTACTCAGAGGTTCATATTTAGACAAAAGAAGATTGAAAGTAAGAGGATTAAATATGTGTATAAAGAGAGACCAAGTTATCCTTGGTGGGTGTTCATAACAAGGTTAAATGATGGCCACACCATGATACTTAAAAATGGGCATTTTATACATCAGTATAGTAGTAAAAATTGTATATTGAACAGAAATCCAAATACTATTTGGGTTGCAAAGGAGATTGAGAATCTAATCAGAGATGCAAGTACAACAAAGCCAATGTAGATATCTGATATTATGTATAGAAGATTTAGAGTAAGAGTTTCATATTATACGGCGTGGAATGCAAGGAACATGGTGATGGAGAAGATAGTGAGGTCATATGATAAATGTTATGCTTTATGTCTAAAACTATGTGTTCAGATTCAAAAATCAAACTCTGGTAGTATTGCTACTTGTAAGGAAGATGGTAATCTTAAGTTTACAGACATGTGTATTAGTTTTAAGGCAGCTTTAGATTGGTTCACCAAGAGTTGTAGGCCAATTCTTGGTCTAAATGGATGTTTCTTGAAAGGCAAGTATGGAGGCCAATGTTTGAGCATCATATATCTTGATGCAAATAATGGTCTTTTCCCTATAGTAGTGTTTCTTTGTAGAAGTGAGTATCAAGCTACATGGATAAAGTTCTTAACTTTGGTGCAAGGCCAGCTCACCTTACACCCATCTAAATTGACATTCATATCTGATAGATAAAAGGGTCTTGTTAAGGCAGTTTTACAAGTGTTCCCTCATTCCAATCATAGATTTTGCTTTAGGCACATGTACAAAAACTTCAAGCAACTGTACAGATGTACTTATTTGATGACATTGGCTCGGAATGCATCAAAGGTATACAAAAAATCTGTAATGAAAGAAAATTTTGACAAGTTGGGAGTTGAAGAACCTGATGCAAAAGCATGGTTAAAAAGGGAGCCATATGAATCCTGGTGTAAGTCTTACTTTGATGCTTCTACAAAGTGTGAGCATGTGACCAATAATTTATCATAATCATTTAACAGTTGGATTGTTAAGATTAGAGATAAGCATTTAAACAAGATGGTAGAAAGGCTGAATGAGGAGACTTTAGTGGCATATTCTGCATCTCAGACTCATACTTCATCTTTGACCATCATACGACCACTCGACCTCATCAACATACACGTGGCATAGTGTATGACACATTACAGTTACAGAGTTCTAGTCGTCACTTTCGACCTCTACATCAGCAGTTTGAGCCAACAAATGCACAACCATCAATAAAGCTGTTACAGAATAGCAAGATCAGACCGTTACACAATCAGGTCAAAGATTATCAAATATACATTATAACGTCCATCATTAAGGATAATAATGGTCGTCAAACAGTCATATTATAAGACCTATGAATAGGACCAAAGAATTTAAGATGGAGGACAGCGAAATCTTAACTCTAACACTCTATACTCGAATATTTAGAACATACTTTGTAATAGCTAGCAAATCTTAATAAGATCTCTTTATCTTTCTAAAAATCCTCAAGAGAGGTCGTGGTTTTTAACCTATTCAAAGGTTTTCTACGATAAACTTTTGTGTCAACTATTATTCACTATTTATTAGTGTTCTTAGTATCTTTGGTATAAAGACTAAGTCTGGATAATGAAATTAGGCTATTACATTTGGCACCGTCTCTAGGAACAAAGTTCTCAAACTCATTGTCTCAGAAACAACTTATTTTCTCTCTACGAAATGACGTTTTTATGCCAGAGTACGCCAATTTCTCTAGGAGAAGATAACACCATATTAGCAAAATTGTGAGCCGCTCTAGAACTACAGCTGGCAGGTGTTCAAGACACGTTAAAAACTCTGCAGGGTCAATAGATAGCAGCACAGAAGAACAAAGGCGTGCAGCCAGCTGGTTCGCAAATTTCTATTCTCGATAGAATAGGACCTCATGCCAATAATCTGGGAGGTGAAGTTCAATCTAATCATAAGCAACCTAGGGACGAGCCAGCTTTAGTACATGAAGTCCACCAAGAAGTTGATGGAGGTCTTGCTGGAATCCGACAAGTAAAAGATCCACCCCGGGGAAGAATTCATATTCTGGCATGTGAGCGATTAAGTGAAGGACACGTCCCACAACCAACCACTACAGCTCGGCAATACGTAACTCATGAACATGTCAAAAAAGCGTATCAAAGAGTTGTTCGATGCTCATTCCCAAAACACTAAAGACATTCACAATAGATTACAGAAGAACCCGATTGCTCAGGAATTATTGGATGGCGAGGTTCTCACCGGTTTCACAGAAATAATCCAGTGGAGCACGTTTAAGAATTCTAGGATGCTCTCGGCTTACATTCTACATCCAGCCACATTCTATGCCAGCTTTATCCTACCAGTTTACTAGGCGAGCCTTTGCAGTGGTTTCATACACTTCCAGAAGGATCAATTACATCATTTGAACAACTGCGGGAACTTTCCATCAAGAACTATTTGCACAACAGAGACAAGGAGGAGAACCTATATTCTATGTTCAGCCTTAAGCAAACATCAGGAGAGAAGCTCAAAACGCTGACAAATAAATTCTTGGAGTTGGCCAGAAGGGTGGACCGACTCGACGGGAAGATTACTATTTCAACATTCACTAATGCTTTGTTTGTGGATAGTAGGGCAAAGGAATACCTAATTCTAAACAAACCAATAACCTTGGAGTACATGATTGAGAAGGTCAACGGATATATTGATCTTGAAAGGATGGTGTCCGTAAGACAGAAAACTCATAAATCGACCTTGACGGCAAAAGATCAATCCACGGAGCAAGATTTTAGTCGCACTGTTGATAAGGGAGGAGATAGGAAAAGGACCAAATCTAATTACAATCGAACTCAGAAAGGCAGTAATATACCGAAACCCTGTATTCCCAATATGACTGTTACCATAGCCAACATATCTTATGCATCAGAAGGATAAGTTTTTTTGAAATGCCCAGTATCTCTAAGCTATCGAGAACAGGCCATATTACATACACCGCAAGTCCGACATCATGAGACAGAACATTGTTTCGCTTTACAGCAACTGTTAGAGTAAATTTTTGCGGATGGCAGAATGAATGAATACATCGTGGATGTGGAAAGTTACAAAAATGAGAGTTATAAGCTTACCACAGAGATCGTACAGGTCGAAGAAGTAGCCGAGGAGAAACATTTGCATCATATCTTCCTCAACCACTTTATCAAAACACATACCATTAATAGGTCAGTCATATTCAAAACATAACATTTTGGCCAATGTCACGATCCCGCATCTAGTTCCCAATGTACAAGGATCTCTTTCGACGATTAAGACGTTCTACATGTCAACTTTCTTCATCATGATGCGCTCTTGATCACGTTGAAAATGAAGAATGTCTACTACATACAATGATGGTGGATACTGGCAGTAGCATCGAATTACTTTTCCAGGGCAGAATTGATCAGATGGGACTGGCCGACAAAGTTCAACCTAGTGACATCGACATCAGTGGGTTCAATGATTCTAAGGAAGAATGGGTAGGAAAGATTAGACTTCCTGCAATAGCTGGTCCAGCAACTGTCGATGTGATATTCTACGTTATCAATACACGATCACATTATCTATGGATCATGGGACGTTGTTGGTTGTATAACATGCGAGCAATCCTATCAACCTATCATTTGGCACTACGATTCTAATGGAACGGCGGCATTTACGAGATAAAGAGCAGTCAGAAGCTAGCCCGAGCCTGTAAAAATTATGTTACCACTATAATAGAACCATCCATACCACAACTTGCATAGCAATTATAGAAAACCATAGGGAACATTACAAAAAACTCTACAGAACATAAACTGCCAAGTACAGAAATCACAGAATACGTCAAGATCAGTGGAGCTAAAAATGACACCTACATTGGAACTTTTTTGCCCATAATAAAGTGTAAGGCACTTATTCAATTTCTCATAGACAACAGTGATGTCTTCGCTTGGACATTTCACGAAATGCCAGGCATTGATCCTAATTTGGCTTGTCATAAACTTAATTTGAAAGATAAAGTTGAGGCAGTCAAAAAAAAATAGAAAACTTTAGCACCACGACTCTGAGAAAAAGTCAACAAGGAGATCGATAAACTCATTGAAGTTGGTTTTATCCGAAAAGCCAACTACCCAGAAGGGATCTCGAACATTGCTGCAGTATCGAAGAAAAATATAAAAATTGGTGTCGGCGTAAATTTCACAGACCTCAATTAACATACTCCGAAGGATGGTTTTCCACTACCTATCATCAATCATCTGCTCGATTGTACCGCATGGCATGAACACTAATCCATGATAGACGCTGCATCAGGGTACAACCAGATACCACTGTTACCTGAAGACCAAGAAAAAATGGCATTCATTAGAGAGCATAGTTTGTATTGCCACAAAGTCATGCCTTTCGGACTCAAGAACGTAGGAGCTACTTATCAAAGATTGATGACACAGATGTTCAAAGACTATCTTAGAAAAATGATGAAAGTTTACATTGATGATATGTTGTGTAAAACTCTCAAGAAGGAGAACCATCTCGCAGATTTACACACAAATTTCAAAATTCTTCATTTTTACAAAATGAGACTAAAACTTGACAGGTGCCAGTTCGGAGTCCAATCAGGCAAATTCTTGGGATATTTGATCAATAAGCAAGGCAGACCCAGATCGTATGTGTGCACTATTATTTATGCCTTCTCCAAAGACAAAGAAAGACGTACAAAAGTTTGCTGGCAAGATAGCAGCAATCAACCATTTTTTTCCAAGTCTTCAGATCGGTGTCAATGGTTATTCGACCTATTACGTGAAGGGACAAAGAAAAAGAAAACTAAAAAGGATCCTGAGGTTGAGTGGACTGCAGAATGTGAAGCAGCATTTTAGGAGCTCAAACGCTATTTAGGTAAACCACCAGTGATGAGTACACCCAAGAAAGGAGAGGAGCTCATAACCATATATCTTGCCGTTACTGATGAGTCATTGAGTTCAGTCATCATTCGACTCGACAAAAAGACAGAAAAACCTGTTTACTTCATCAGTAAAACTCTCACTCCAGCAGAATCACGGTATACCAAGATCGATAAACTTTTGTTAGCTCTCGTTTACACGTCACAAAAGTTAAAATATTACTTTCAAGCTCACTCAGTTTGAGTAATGACAAATTATTGTGCAAAATCTTGTCCAAAAGAGAGAAATCCAAACGAGTACAGTAATGGTCGGTAACTCTTGGTGAGCACGATATACGTTTCGAACCACGATATTCTGAAAAAGGCCAAGCAGTAACATACTTCCCAGTAGAAGATCCTGACTGGGAAGAAGATAGTACAGAGATCAATGAAAAGCAGTTCGAAGAAAAGTCAGATTGGATATCCAAAAAAGGTTGGTGCCTTCTAACTAATGGTTCTGCCAGACTTGCGGGGTCAGGCATCGACATCGTCCTTATCACACCTTCCAATGACAAAATTAAAAAAGCAATCAGCCTTAATTTCGAAGCTACCAACAATGAGATGGAATATGAGGCACTAATCTACGGTCTAGATATGGCTCTGGAAATAAAGGTTCCCGAGCTATCTATATACACAGACTCTTTACTCAGAGTAAACCATTATACAGACAAGTTTCAGAAAATTAAAAAAATGATTGATTACGCCGCGACAGTAGCTGACAGAATGAACAAATTTAAGAAAGCTACCATCGAGCATTTGCCTCTTAGAGAAAATAAACATTCTGATTCCCTTGCCTATCTTGTGGGAGTTCTCAGAACAGATGCTCGATATCTCAAGATCGAAGTAATATCCACCCCCAATATTAACATCATCAGTTCAAATTCTATTAATACTGGGGGTGGTAAAGAAGATGAGGACGATTGATGACAACCTTTTTTCACATATATCGGGCCCCAAAACAAGTTTGACGGTGAACTCCCCAAAGATCCTACTAAAAGAAAACGTGTGCTTGATAATGCTAAGCGATATGTCGTGGCTGATAACTTTCTTTATAAAATATCAGTGACAAGACCCTATCTCCAGTGTTTATTTGATAAAGAGGCTCAAGACTTCTTGCACAAACTTCACAAAGGTACTTGTGGATCTCATACAGCAGGACGATCTTTAGCAAATCGAGCTCTTACTCAAGGTGTATTTTGGCCTAAAATGAAAGCTCAAGCCATCGAATATGCAAGCAAGTGTGATGCCTGCAAGTGACATGGACCCCAAATTCGAGCCCCAGCTTTGGAACTGCATTCGAGCAAAGTTGTCTGGCCATTCAGAAGATGAGCCCTCGACCTTGTAAGAAAGTTCCCCACTACACCAGGAAAAAGGAAACACCTCCTAGTAGCAACGGACTACTTCACTAAATGGGTAAAAGCAGTTCCTTTGTGTTACACACGTGAAGATGAAGTCATCAAGTTCATATGGGAAATCATCATAATACGGTTTGGATGCCCTCACCTCATCAGAATCGATAATGAACTTTAGTTCATTGGCTCCAAAGTCGTTGAGTTCCTCAACCAGTACAACATCATTCACTCTCCTTCCAATCCATATTACCCACAAGAAAATGGTCAGGCCAAAATCACCAATCGAACTATTGTCGACGGAATCAAAAAGCGTTTGACAGAGAAAAAGGGTAATTGGGTACAAGAGTTACCTCATGTGTTATGGGCGTATCGAACAATACCTCGAGTATTGAT
Organism: Kingdonia uniflora; assembly: GCA_014058105.1. Classification (NCBI taxonomy): domain Eukaryota; kingdom Viridiplantae; phylum Streptophyta; class Magnoliopsida; order Ranunculales; family Circaeasteraceae; genus Kingdonia; species Kingdonia uniflora. The sequence goes on along the minus strand of JACGCM010001655.1, from coordinate 2,906,355 downwards.
TGGATGCACGCCGTTCTTGTTGGTATACGGTACCGAAGCAATCATCCCAACTCAATATCATCACCCATTACGTGACCATACAATGACAGACGAAGAAAATAAATTATAATTGGTATGTAATATGAATTGGATCGAAGAAACGAGAGATAGAGCAATCATGAACTTAGGAAGATACCATCAGGCTTTAGCCAGATTTTATAACAAACAAGTTTGTCATAGAGAATATGAAATTAAAGATCTCTTCCTCAGAGAAGTCCCAAAACACCGAAAGAAAGTCAATACGGGAAAGCTCACAAAAAAATGGGAAGGTCATTTTATCATTATTGGAAAAAGTAGACTTGGCTCCCACGACCTCACCATAAAACTTGGAGAACGAGTGCCTAATCCTTGGAATACAAGGAGATTAAAGTTATATCAAAGATAATCATTTATCATAGTGTACTTTTCTAATAAATCTATCATCTTGTACGTCGGTCTTACATCAATGAAATACTTATGTTTGATTGCCCTACATCAGAGTACTTTCTACTATTTCATAAATTACTCTATCTAAACATTCTCTATATATCAATCTTACAACAATGAAATATTTGTGTTTGGTTGCCTTATATTGTAGTACTTATCTAATATATCATACAAGTACTTCTATATACAGATTACATGTCTAAACAATACAGATTACCAATGGGTTCACCCCATTCTATTATATTACAAATCGTTTGTTGCTTCAAGCCATTCCGATCTTTTATTTACATTACAGATCATTTATTGCTTCAAGACATTCTGATCTTCAATTTACATTACAGATCATTTGTTGCTTCAAGCCATTCTGATCTTCAATTTACATTACAGATCATTTGTTGCTTCGAGCCAATCCGATCTTCTATTTACGTTATAGATCATTTGTTGCTTCGAACTAATCCGATCTTCTATTTAAATTACAGATCGTTTGTTGCTTCGAGCCAATCCAATCTTCTATCACACAACTGTTCATTTGTTGCCTCTACCAAACCAACTTCCAATTATCCTACAGTAGTTCTATAAAACGACTACCAAACTTTTGCACCACAATTGGTTCATTAAAAGGTTAGTACAAATATATACAGCTCACTAATGCTATTTTCAGTCCAACTTTACTATACTTTATCTCCTAAACTTTCATTGGTATAGTACACATCATTCTTTCTTACAGTAATCGGACCTCTTCAACCACTCGAACTATCATTTGAGCTATCAGACAATACGTCACCGCGTGAGCTTTCCCCACACACAGACATTCGCCGGCGCATCAGTTCTGGCATCCTCCCAGTAACAATTTGTTTTCCTTCTTTAACTTTTTTTTTTTGGTATGGGTGCGTCAGCCCTTGCAATAGTGCAAAGCTAAGGCGACACTCGAGAGCCCCAATAGCAAGCTATTATAGTGGACTCTCCCCCAATGAAAAATTAATTTAATATCGCGTGGACCATTGGCCCACGTATCAGATATTAAACTGATAAGAACAGGTACTACACTTGATCTTAGCCAAAAGACCGAGAAAGGTATACTCCTTCTTAACCTTACTCTTCGTAAGAGCACCAATTTTTGTCATCATACAATCCAAGTACTCAAATCGTATCAACCGCATCTCACACTGTACACCATTGGCAACCAGGTTGTCATATATAGTTTTACTTTCCGCCTTCAGTCTCTTGAATTCGGACACAAAGAAAGAGAACACTGCCGTCATCTCTCTCTCATTGACATCACTTGCCTCAGATTTCACCTTCTCAGGAAGCACAAACTCTGTAAGTTTTTCGTTAGCCTCTTTCAACATGGATTCTAAACTTTTGCAGTGTTCTTCAAGCACTCATTTTTCATTCAATGTTGCCTCATTACGAGTTTCCATCACTGTCATGAATTCGTCCATATTGGCAATAAGAGCCATCGATCCCTTCATTTTAGACTCATTCTAAACTTTCTCTAGAGCATATTCCTCAAGATTTATCTAGGCTTTAAACAGATCAACCTCCAATTTGGCCTTCGCATCACGCAACTTTCCATTCTCCGATTGATACTCTAAAATGTCAAAATTCAATGTTTGAATAGTATTCTCCATAGTACATATTTGGGGCCAATACCTCTTTATTAATTCGTTATGTTCACCACAAAATTCTTATACCTCTTTCAAACTCATATTGGTTGTATACCATAATCCTTCATATGTACGAGCACGCTAATCTGTTTCCTTGACAGTAGCTCGTAAATCAGTTATTTTAACCTCAAGTATATTTATCTGATATTGTAAATCTTTAACATTATCCTCTTCTTTCTTCAACTCCGCCTCTTACTGTTTGATACGTCCCAACATGTCCAAAATTTCTAAATCTTTTTTCCTTATAACTTCTTTTAATTCTTCCATCTTTTTTAGCTCAGTGGCTCGTTCAGCCCATTTGTCTTCCAGTTTCTCAGTCAAGCGCGCAGCTGTACTTCATTCTTCTATTATTATCACTTCCATTCTTTCTTTTAAAATAGTAACATTTTTTAGTGTTTCCTATTGGCGATTTAGATCAGCGTTCAGTTTTTCGTTTAAAGCACAGAACACTTCACACTACTTCTGCAACTCTGCCAATTCACCCTGCAACAATAGTCAACTTTCACACACATAATAGTTTGCATAGTCAAAAAGGTTACGCATCACAATTTACATTCTATTATCTCATACGATACTTGAACATATTACATATTTGAGGTCGTTAATTGGTCTATCCAATGCGACCAAATAGATTATATATCACATTGGTTCGTCCATTTCAAACAATATAATATTCGGATTGATACATATATCTATCTATATGATCATCACAGAGATCATATTTCATTGATTTTAAAAATAGTGTACCAAAATTTAATGCATATAAAGGCTCATAAGACATTGGACTATTCTACTTTCGCATCTTCGAACTACGAGAAGACTGCCCCTTGTTTCTCGACCTCTTCAAGGTCTCTACTTGAACATCTATCAGAGTTGTAAAGGTCACCACCTCTTACTGGCATTGCTTTTACCGAGACCGAGGTATCAAACTCTCGACCTCCTCTTCGTCCTCTTCTAACATATTATCTCTCGACTTAGGAGTTGGCATTTCAACAACTGTATCCTCCTCTTCTTTCGAAAACCACATATTTTCAACTTTTGCATTCTCCACATCAAAATCCTTCCCACAACCCATTATATACTTCCTAAATTCCTTTTCTACCCTCCCCAGCTCCCCTCCATAAAATTTAACCACATTTTTTATATGGCGTTCATGGTCCGTTCGAGCTGTGCTTTTTGCTCGCAACGGATACAGATACTATTTTAACTGCATGTGTGCCTTGTGCAGATGATTGCGCATTTCTATTTATGCGACATCTAATGCCCTCACATCACCTTCTACCTTCTTTCGAACAGTTATTTCTTTTGACAATTGAGTCGCTAGAGACATTTTTTGTTCCATATGTTGCGTCAATACATCTTGCAACTCCCTTATCTCACCCTTTAATTTCTGTTGAACTTCTATTTGCTTTTTTATTATCCTGAAGAATACAATTCTCATTGCCCTTCTATCCTACATAAAGTCAAGAGCATCAGGTAAAGGTCCTACATCACCCTATATAACAGACACCCCAGCTTGAGCTAAACATTTCTTCGCCTCTATACTATGGCGATTACGTACTTCTTGAGCAAGAAACATAACTCGAACTGGGTCCGGTACTATACATTTTTCCTTCAAGAGCTCTGCATAAGATTCTTTTAAACTCTGTTCACTATCTACTTCAACCTCAAAAAATACAATGTCAGAGCCACCAATATCTTTTGACACCTAGCCTTATCACTCGGGTCATTGAAACAGTTCAACTCTATCAATTTTCATACTAGAACCCTCCTTTTATTTAATACATGTTGAACACGAGCCACCGAATCCCTCGCCCTAACGATCTCTCCAGGTCAAAAATAGTTTTTCTCAACCACTCTACCTTTTATACAGATTACAAATATTATGTTATCATACAAATATTCAAGAAGAACATATTAAAGTGTCTATCAAACTTAAATAGTTTTACGACCATACAGAGTGCAATCCCATCAAAGTTAAACGACCAGCATAGTTTGAAACATAATACCACAGATTAATTAAAGATTTTGGTTAATCTCTACCTCAGATAGAGGATCCAATTTCTTATCAGCAGCAAGAACTGGTTCAGTTGGCGAAGTAGATACATTGGCTAGACTAGCAACATCAGCCACTACTTCATCTTTTACATCTGATGGAAAGACTATCTCATTATATTTGCCACTTCGGTCAAGCTCTACATCAGTGATAGTCAACCCAAAGCTATAAAAAGTTTGGACAAAGCAATCTGTTTCTACCCGCAATACATCACATGCTCGTAACATAACCTCATCATGTTCAGACGGCTCTGTATACCGCTCTTCAACATCTTTTGCATCTTCCACCCTCTTTTGTTTCTCTATTTCGAGCTCAGCTTTGAGCTCCTTCATTCGATCCATTTGAGCATCCATCCTACGAGTAAGATCTCCGAACTCCTGGCTCCTCTTCTCAATGAACTTCATCGCCCCCTTCATCAGTATCGAGCTGTCAATACAAATACACAAGTTCAGAACAACAAATTATATTCCAAATACAATACATCAAAGATTTCAATACATACCACAAAAGTTTGTTCTTGATATACCTCATCGAGCTGCTGAGGATAAGCCCCCACCATTGTGCAGTATTGTTGTTCCAGTTCTCTCATCTTGGCCGCAGCTTTGGCATTAGTACGATTACTTCCTTCACCTTCATGCCACTTCCTTTTAAGCGAGCCCAAATCTGGAGGAGCGACCTCACTCACTACCTGCTCCTCTACTACGTCCCCAGCAGCAGATTTAACGACCTCTTTCTCTGGGACTACCCCCACAGTAGACACGAAAGCTTCCAGAGCCAACTTTCTTGACCTCCGCATCACCCGTTTTACATTTGTATTTTCTGGCCCAGGCGGAGGAAGACTAGTGACATCATCTACAGACAAACGAGCCTTTTTCTTTTCAACCATAGCTTGATTCTCATGATCTCGTTGAACTTTAGGCCCTATGGAGTCTACCCTCTTATCCCTCTGGATACCTAACTTACCCAGTACCCACTTTAACTCAACCTGTTTAAGAGCTGCACAATCAAACAAGCTGGTATTATCAGGCAGCAATGTCGGATTGGAACCTGATAAACAAGAAATAAGACAATGTTTAGTAGCTCGAAGACACGCTGATGGTTGGTCGAAGATGACAAATATTACTTACTCAGATTATAATATTTATGGTTCAGGTTGAGACCTGGCTCATCTGGAACCTACATACAGTTGCCCCCTACCCATACAAGGTGGTCGCTCCATGGTCTACCCGCAGATTCGAAGTTAAAAAAATTTGGCCTAGAAGAATCACTATGCAGGTAACAACTATTACAACCTTTGACGAACTTCCATTTATAAAATTTTAACACGTCATCAGCCTCGAACTGCTTGACAGTCCCTTCTCTTTTCCATTTCTCATTCAATGCCTCGCGCACCCTCATCATTTCATATACATTCTCATTCAATTGGGCAGGGCAGCACTGCAATACATTCATAACCCCTTTCTGAAAGAAGGTCAGATGGATTCTAAGGCCATAAACGACCTGATTCAGATAGCACAAAAACTCATCATTCGGGCATGTCATCCCCGCAGCATTATAGTATTAAGTATTTACATCATCATCAATTTCCTTTCTTTTTCCGCTTATCCTAGCAAGGAACCTGGTAGTATACCATTTCCTCGCCTTTCCCTGGATCATAGACCCTAAACCGCCGGCCTTGGTCCATTAGATAGTTTCCCCACTCTCCTTGTAATTTCCTTTTATTTTTTAGAAATTTTTTCCCTACATCTACTCTATCAGGGTATATGAAAAATAATTTATCTTTCACCTTCGTATCCTCTTCTTCTATAACCCTCTCTACTTTACTGGGTCCCCTAGCTTCTATACCTACAGTAACTTCTATCTTATCTATAGTCTCTTCCATTATATTACAATCGCCATCCCTCCCCGACGATGATGTTTCCTCAGAACTTGATAATACTGCAGATTTACTCATAGGATTTATGGGTTTTGAACACATACTGGACTTACAGATACACAAAATATTTTATCATTGTCTCTACATTAGATGTTATACTATACACACAGCAGAAACAGCCCCACCCATATTTTTTACCCAGTCAAAATATTTGCTTTCAAATTTTCCAAAAACAACAGTAAATCATTTTTAACTTTCCCTCTTCTTTTCCAAAAAAGCATTTTTCTCTCTCTATATTCTATGCATATACCTAAAACTTGTGTATAAACAGAAAACTATAGGCAATTCCTCAGATATACCCTACATTCTCAACCTTTGGATATCCCAAAATTACTCTCATACCATAGCAATATATAATCAAAATCATATACAGATTACAACATACATAAACAAAACAAAAGAACAAATCACTAACCTGTGCCTGAAGAACCGCAACCTTCTACTTTACCCAAACGTTTCACAGAAATTAACCGCTCCTGTCGTTTTTCTATCATATTTCTATCATCAGATGAAGTTTTCCCTACCAGATCACACTCGGAACTCAAACGTTTCCTCTCTCTGGAGATATGGGTTACATAAAAAAATTTCTCTATGTAATTGTAGATAATTTATGAGGGAGAGAGATACAAGTTTTTACACACTCCCTCGGTTTACGAAACGATGGCTCCTTCAGACACGTGTCAATCACCCTTACTGTCTTTACAGGCACGTATTTTTATCTCACAGCATCATCATGACTTATGTGATAATGTCTACTGTCATCACGTCTGTCTCTATTGTCTGCCATTAAAAAATTATGCCCCTCTTTCCCAAAGCAGTATACATGACTAGTCACATTACTTTTATACAAGATCATACCAGCATATATATGACATTCCTAAAATAGCTGCCATATGAACAATCCACAAACACCTTGATCTTATTCATTTCAGTTCGCAGATTCAATCTGCCTCATTCTACATTTAACAGATAACAAAAATAGATTACTGCAAACAGAGTACTTATTTATCTCGAACTCTCAAAGTTCACAGTTTACAATCATATATAGTTATATTTAAAGTAGCCTGGATGATTCACCACACCACATGGCATTATCTCCCATCCCGTTGCTCTCTCATCTTCTTCAGCAAGCTTGTCCCGTACGATCTCTTGAACAGCTTTTTCTCATAAAGTTAAATCCAACAGCAGCTCACAGAACATATCATACCAAAAAAAGCGGTCATACTCTGCATACCTGCCTTCATGATCTAAACCACCGAGCTTCAACGGCCATTCTGATAAAACGGCATCGTAAGGCAACTGATGAAAGTATCGTTCACAAAGTTTAGCGACCTTGATATGGAACCTACCTTCCATTGTATAACGAACACGCTGAGAACGCGGCCTCACCATAGTTACTTATACTACCTCCACAACAACCTATCCCTGCAAAAGATACATGGCATACCAGACAAAGACTTATACTTTATATAGACACCGCGAAGATCTATGAAAATCTAAATCGCCCCACAGATTTTGTTGAAGGATATAGTGCGCAAAATTTTGGAAACACAAATATTCAACAGATGCCAGTAAATATTGTGACAGGTCATACTTTCCATGTTACGAAATATCTCCTCAGATTTTATTCTCACATATATGAAGATCGCAACATATAATCAAGCATGTCCAGGGGTAGCAGCTACAAGCAGATATCAGTTACTTCCATACAACAAGACTTTTTTCAGTCAATTTGAATCAATAGGTTGTAAAGATACACATGCCCTTACAACCACCCAATCATCTTAAGCCAATTGTTTACTTACTCTTTCAAACTTCTCTACTTTTCAACCTCAATCACCATTCCCTTTACTACTGCATATTGAGATCCTTACAGTTTGATTTGTCCAGCAATATTCCGTGACAAACTGACATTCCTCACACCTACGTATTTACAGACTTCTATTCCTTTTATTCCATTTTGTTTCATCCGCAGTTCGAATTTTTATTTCTCAAATATTACCCCAGTACGCACCGAAACTTATAAAGATAAATTGAGGAAAGTTCGAGACACAGCATACAGATGATAGAACAAAAACATTTCATTAGTTCAAATATTTCTTACAAAATATTTTACAAATAACTATTGTTCCAGACAGATCACAGATTACTTTATAAATTATATCAAATCACCGTTCGACATACTTCTCAGCAGCTACCGAGGAAGAAGATGCAAAATTAAAGCAACTTCCAAACTCTGATCCCCTGCATGAATGGTCCAAGAAGCTTGGGAACTGGAAATCACCGACGGAGTTACGGCACCGGCATAAGGATCTTTTTCATGACAAAAATCTATGGTCCATGGAAGAAAAACTCCTCCATCATCGTCTCTTCCACCATAACCCCCACCACCCCGCATGACAGAGAAGGCAGAAGAGTCATATTTCCTAGACAGGACCCCACTCACCAGCAGGGTACCGACGAGACTCCCTCGGACGAATGCCTGCCACTTCATCTTCAGTTGTAACAGCTTCCTCTGCCAGCGGCCGCAGCCCATTTCGACGCTCCCTCCCCAATGTCAGCCGATAATGGAAACGCGCCATCTGGAAATGGTTGTCTTCTGCCTCCAATACCTCCTTATAGGACATCCCATGAAAGGTAGGGGACACCGAAATTGACGTCGGCAAGTGCAAGGGTTGTTGACCAAAATACCGACGAAGAATTCTTCCATCTTCATTCGAATCCTAGCCTCCCGAGACTGATGCCTAGTCGTTAATTACCATATTCTCAACACTCAAAAGTTTCCTAAGTTGCAGCAAGACCGTTAACAAAAGATGGATGCTGAAGAAAATTCAAGATGAATATTTGGTTCATCACATACCAATCATAGTGCTCTTTATACTATAGTCAGCATTAAAGATGACTCTCCAAATTCCAAATGTTAGGAGGATTTCTCATGCAGCAAAATTGACTAAAACCATTGGTTCTAGAAAACCCAAAAGCCACAAACAGATATTCATGAAGATGCTTTGGAAATGATTCTCATATATTAATTACAGTATTAATGAAGCTTCTCAACCAACACCACTCGCCCACAATGCGCCTCGTATTATTGGCTGAGAGGGGGCGGTTGTAGTGGTTCATTCTGCATCTTGGACTCATGCTTCATCTTCGACTATCATACGACTACTCAACCTCGTCAACATACATGCGGCATAGTGTATGACACATTACAGTTACAGAGTTCTAGCCATCACTTTCGACCTCTACATCAACAGTTCGAGCCAACAAATGCACAGTCATCAATAAAGCTGTTATAGAACAATAAGATCATACCGTTACACAATCAGGTCAAAGATTATCAAATATACATTATAACGTCCATCATTAAGGATAATAATGGTCGTCAAACGGTCATATTATAAGACCTATAAATAGAACCAGAGAATTCCAGATGGAGGACAGAGAAATCTTAACTCTAACACTCTATACTCGAATATTCAGAACATCATTTGTAATAGCTATCAAATCTCAATAAGTTCTCTCTATCTTTCTAAAAATCATCAAGAGAGGTCGTGGTTTTTAACCTATTCAAAGGTTTTCCACACTAAACTTTTGTGTCAACAATTATTTACTGTTCATTAGCGTTCTGAGTATCTTTGGTGTAAAGACTAAGTTCGGATCATGAAATTAGGCTATTACAGAGACAAGTGAGGTTGAGCTTTTAAGAGAGAGAGAGAATAATATATATCGGAGAGTGATGTTGTCTAAGTCAGTTCGAATTTCTCTCTTTGATTTCTAAAATATAACCGTTTATTTTAACCGACTGTTTTGTCACCTGGAATTAGATGTTGACACGTGGTGGAGATGTTTTCATAATGCTTCATGTCAACCTGTTTTCAAGCACGTAAATAGGTATTATATACAAGTAAACAAACTGTGTGGTATTTACAGTATTTAGAATCAACAGGAAAATCATGAGGAAAGATGAGCATGTTTGGCCTTGAATCCATCTCTGATACAACCAAATTTGCAGCTTTGTTTCCTTCTCTTGCATAAATCATTATACCATACATGCACGTAAATAATAGTTACTTTAATTAAACCAAATAACTCTACATTCATCAGTTTTATTTAGTTATATTTTGGTTTTGGAGAGTGGAGAGCAATTATATGAGAAATGGGTCAAATACTGGAGGATGGCAACCATTCTAGGGTTTGGCCAGTGAACATGGGAATGAGTTCACCAAATGCATAGGTATAAGACTCAGGCACTTTCCAGGGGCTCCTGTTCAATTTGATCTTTGATGAATTTCTTGGAAGTCCATAAAAATCCGGACCGTTGAAGCTTGTAAATGCCTCTAGCTTGTCGAGTGCATCCGCCTGGAAATAACGAACAATGTATTTAGTCAATTAATAACACGGGAAGACTCATACAGATATAAAAGAACCAAAGAATTTCAGACTTCAGATCTCTCTTCAATCTCCTTTTACTCTTTTAGAACTTAAACGATATATTGGCATAATCATTAACTGCATTTCAGACTTCAGATCTCTCTTCAATCTCCTTTTACTCTTTTAGAACTTAAACGATATATTGACATAATCATTAACTGCTATATCATGGGATGGCAATCGTCTGGAGGGTGCAGTTTTATTTTCAGTTTCTAGGGTAAATGAACTGACAGTAGTTTTTTCCCCATCCAAACCCGACTCAAGATCATTGTAGGTATGATGATATTTCCAACGTACCATTTATTGGAGCAAAATGTGAGAATATATCCAATAATCGTATCATAGGATTCGTTGTAAGAATTGAAATTTTTATCCCTAAACCGAAGTTCAAAAATAGTAATGTCACGTATGATTAGTCGAAACTTATGATATAACCTAGTGTGATATATGGTGGACTCTACACAGCAGCACTATGTCTTCCTAAATGGCGATACATAGTGATATCGCCAATACAATGCACCATATTGACTTCATATATATTTATTTTTAAACTGTAGCAGTGTGCAGGTTTATGAAGCTGAAATTTTGCAAATGTCACTAGAAATCTATGATGAGTATTGTGATGCATAACAAATTTATCATTGCTATTTCATGCCATAAATTCAAGGAGAACCCCATGTTGGTTTAAAGGGGAAGGTGTTGATGACTACTTGATGACCTAGTTCAGAAGACTACATACTAACATAAATATGAGAAGAAACTTACCTCTTCAAACACCTTGGCATAGAGTGACAGAGCTACAGGGGCACTATATATACCAGCACAACCACAAGAACTTTCTTTCCGTTTTCTCTCATGGGGAGCACTATCAGTTCCGAGAAAGAAGCGTTTATTTCCACTTGTCACCGCTGATACAATAGCCTGTCCTAGATGAAAAAAATTCCAATAATTTAAGTAATGGAGACATAAGATACAAAAATAAAGGCAAACTATCAGTGTCCCTAAACAGAGAACTCCAGCACTTTTCATATAAATAAATACATCTTTAAAGACAACCAAACAACGTCTGGGACATCCAAAACTTTGCTCACCAAACAATGAGCATGGAAATATGCAAAAGATGGGGGAAAAAGATATTACACTTTTTTACAGAATGCATTTTAAACAAAATGAACTCATTCTGAAGATGGTCGTGGGATAATAACAAAATTTAAAATTTGCAAACTATCCAGATTTCAGGGCATATCCACCCTTTTTCTAGTCATGTAGACTCATAATGTGAACTAAGGTGAGGCAGGAGAAACATTTGGGGCCTTTGTGGTCAAATACAAACAAAAATCTACAGAGTTGTTAGTGAAGTAATACCCATACTCTTGCACATAAAAAGTAAAATCAGATGAATATCGAAGAATAACTTGTTGGAGTATTGGTGTGCTTTTCACTAGCTTCTATCTTGACATAATATTATTGGTTCAAGTTACCCTGAGTGTGAAGACATATCAGAAGTGTGTTTAAATGATGGTTGTAAAGTTTCACTGAGATACACATAACAAAACAATGAAACATCTCAAAGTTAATGTACGACGATAAGCCACGAGATGATGGTGTTGTCATGCCTCCAGTATTGTTTATTTGACTATTTTCCTAAAAGCGTAAGAGTTGTATCCATTCAGTCCAAGAAAAATGCAATATAAACCTTCTTAATTTTCTTCAACATGAAAAGATAAATTTGGAACATACTATGGATATCTCTTTTCAGTACTGGAAGGCAATAATTATGTGGTTGTAGTCCTCCTTGAAATAGTGAATTCCTATTGAGAAGAAGATGGTGTGGCGTCACAGTAGCAGCAACAGTTCCTGCACAATTGAGATTATTTCAGATTACAAACCCCAGCATGAATAAATGCCTTACATAACAAAGTGTATCAAATTTTTACCGATATATTCGACCATATCCGGATAATCACTACAAAATCTGCATGTTCAAGTCGGAGAAGAAACGACTCGTTGCAACCCAACCAAGTACGCCAACTGGAACGCATGGCACGAGAAACCCACTCGTGACCTCACCAAACACAATACGTGCCGAGCACAAGTGCAGTTGGAGCCCGAGCCCAAGCCCATTTGAGACGTCACCCGAACCCAGACCCAATTGCAGACTTAGCTCACGTGAGGATGACTTAAACCAAGCTCAACGAACTGATCCTTCTCCTCCACTCGATTCCAGTCCTTCTTCTCTCTCACCCGCATTATGTTTACCGATTGAACCACCGGTAGAAACTACGGCACCCCTCCCCGACAACAACAACTCTGGCTTCTCTCTCTCTTTTTCGGCAGCACCTCTGGTCACTCTCTTCGCTTCAACAACGAGAGCACCATTAACAACCGCAGTAACAACACTGCCGACGACATACTCTCCACAGGTTCAACAGATTCGGCAGAACTATACTCATGTTGGGGTCTTCAATACCGTAGGAGACACAAGCCACCATTCTGCCACCAGCTCTAACTTCACAATCTCACAACCAAAACCATTATGGAGGTAACCAGTACTTTGGGCCGACTTATGGTGCCCGTAGCCAACCATTATCGACCACAACAAGAGGTTTTATTCCACAACGGGGTCAGTCAGGGACTACAATCACAGCCGCAACAGCCTGGTTTTAGCGCAGGTGGCATTGACAGAAGTGGTACAGGATGTGGGAACCAATAGCGGAGATTGGCAGAATACCAGACAGTCCTCAGGAGGGCAAGTGTCAGCAGGGTCACCGCCTTATATGCCTCCTCAAGGACCACGATATTCATGACAAGGTAGTCAGCAAAGACAATGACCGTCGGAAAACGGGTTCACAACTGAGAATAGATATTGAGATGACTCTTACCAAATATGGCACGGGGACAGGTATGGTTTCTACAAACGGAGAGGGCGAAGTTGCGGAGTTCTTCCAAGTAATTTTGGGGCGCGCACTAGAAACGATGGGTTTCAAGCAAATCCAGGAATAAGGAGTACTCGATATGGATAGCAACCGCAGTATGGTACACAAGGATACGGATACCAGGGTAACCAGGAAAATTAGGTAGCGAACGCCATTATTTTATTAGCATTCCAAAATTTAAATTCTGACGTTAAAATTAACGTACCTAATTTTGATGGGAATCGGACGCGGATAGTTTTATTAACAAGGTTAAGAAAATGCTTGCGTTCAAGAAATGCACAAGCAAAGGGCAGCAGCTTGATTGAGACAAAATTAACAAGGTATGCATTAAATTGGTGGAAAAGTGCTCAGTAGTCGTAGATATTCGTGGGTATGTTACTGATTGGGAGGTTATGCGAGGGAAAATGATGACTCGTTTCATACCGTCGTTTCATACCGAGTACCTACGAGGAGGAGAGTTTTGCCAAACTCCAAACTTTGTGACAGGCTAGGAACCAGTCGGTAAATGATTACACCAATGATTTTTACATGTTATCTTTACGGGTTGTGTTATCGGAGTTCGAAGCACAGCGGGTTAGTCATTTTCGTTTGGGGCTTACAAAACGGATTCAAGATGAGATGGTATCGTTCTCTTCGCAATCGCTTTCGAAGATAGTTGAGATGGCTCACCGGGTTGAAGTTAAATTAAAGCCTTAGGGATATTCGTCTTTTACAGCACCTTCCACAGTTACGACGTCTATGACTCCAACAACCCCTACAGCAGTGGTCAAACCAATGGGTATAGCTAACATGGTTATTTGCTATAATTGTGGGAAAACGGAGAATATGATGCGCGAGTGTCCTAATCCACAGAAACCAATGACGCTTGTGTCACATCAGCTACATGATCAGATTGACGAGGCACTTGAGTAGCTGCTGAGCGACAACTATGGTAACACAGAAATTGCAGCGGTGGACCTTCCTCCACCTTGTCGAATTCTTCCAAGAGGGAGAAAGTTGATAGGTCGTGAGTCGTGGGTCGTCACGACCACGACCTATGCATACATTTTCGTGATCGATCTCTAGTTTCCTTTATCAGTTATTTTAGTTTATTCTAGAGAATAATCTAGATTATGATAAATCTTGTAGTTTCGTTTTTTATTGGGGATGTAGAGAAAGGTGGGGATCTCCTATATTTAGGAGAATCCTAGGAGAGAATTGGTCAATGTTACGTTTTGAGAGAAGGGAGAACCCTAGAGAGAGAGATGGAGAACTTGTAGTAGTAGTTTTGATTGAATAAAGATATTGTTTTATATTTTGTGTTCGTTAATCGCTTCTGCACACTTAGTAATCAACAATAAGTATGCACCTAATTTGTAGCATAATTCATCAGAAAATATACCAACAAAGGCATATTTTGCTCAACCATCTCCTCCAGAACAGGAAGACACTTTCCTAAAAGATATGTAACACCATCTTGAGAGTTTGTAGTAGCTCCAGCAGGATACAACTTCACGGCATAAATCACGCCACTCCTCTCTGTAAAAACCAATTTGTGTAAGGAAAATCAAAGGTAGAATTTACTACTGAAAGCAACATTAACCTCTAAATATAGGTGTACGAATTATTAAGAGAAATTAACGTACACTAATAAATGAAATTTTTTGAGATTTGTGTAATTGTCTCAGATTTTGCTGTTGACATCCTCGATATAGGATAAGGATGCGTGTCAAACTAGTTCTCTTTAGTTGTGAATTTTGTTTCTTAACTACTTCAGTGGGGAAGGAGCTTATAGGTTGAAGCCTGAAAGTTGACAGATAGTACACAAAATTTATTTCCTGCTTAACAAACCTTCTCGAAGAATTTCTGCTATACATCTAGTTTAGTAATTAATCAACTACAATGGAGCCTAACACCCCTAAATTGCAATTTACATTTGCCTAAATAGTTTGAAGTTTCATTTTTTAACTTGGATAAAGATGACGTAATAGTGTAAACAAGCTATCCCAACACATAAATGTCCCATGCTCCAAACCCTCTTTAATCTGTCAAAAAAAATGACTAGACTTCCATATTACAAATAATTGGTAGATAGCGGTGTCATGCCAGTAAGGAATAACCTAGCTAGATATTTTCTTAGCATTGATATGATTGAAGGTATCAATAATTCGTAAATAGTTATTGGATAGAAAATATATAATTCTTTCATGAGCTTAAATAGTGAAAGCCCTTTACTAGTATGTACTAGGGGTGAAAATTACAAAGTTAATGTAAAGACTGAAAATGGACTTACTTGGAAGCTTGATCTTATCGGGCTGAGTATTATCTGTTAAATAAAGAGTCATAAGTGGGGTTAAATCAGTATCCCTGGGAAGCGCTTTGAATATGAAATTCTGATAAGCCACGGCAGCAGCTGTAGTGGCGACAGGAGGTTTCAAATTGGGCATCACAATGGCCCTCCCAAAATGCCCTGCACTGTAAGAAGATGACATGAAACGTTAACATTCCTGACTACATCAAACAGACCAACATTAAGCGAATCTAACCTATGAGAGACGACAGCCTCTAAAACGTCACCATCACGAAGATGAAGATGCCAGTCATCAGGTCTTACTAACGATATCTCTTCCATCTTCACACAAATCACCCTAACACATGAACTCGATGCCTAAAATCCAACAAAAGAACCCCATCAACTCAAGCATTAAGCACCACCATTCAAACTTAAAACATACCTGCCACCACGGAGTAGTTACAAAACTCTTGATCATCATCAAATTCTTTTTTGTGTTAGTAGTCTAATCAAACAATTTACAGCTTTATTAAAGATTTGAAACCCTAATTCGAGCTTTAACTCACCGTTGGAGTGTAGAGAAAGAGAGAGATTGAACAGCTATTTGTGCAATTTTGTGTGCCGGTTGGTCTTCGGGATAGATTGCAAGTCCAATATTAATGGAGAGTTCAATTCAAAGCAAGTTAAAATATTTTTCCTCGAGATAAGTATTTGTACATGCTATGCTTTTGGAAATTTGAGCAATGAGCTTAGGATTCCTTCTTGCACTTCTTTCAGAAGCGATGCTATACACAGCCTTCAGTGGCACCAATGACACCTCCTTAGGGCAATAATAGAAGATTAAGAAGAAACAGAATTTATTTCCCTGTTACAATTGTATATATAATGGAGGTAAGATGAAGGTCGCGAAGAGATAAGGCAAGGCCAAGTTGCACTGTAATTCCAATAATGGGGAAAACAAAACGACACACATGCCCACCTTTTTATCAGTGCTTCTGGAAAACTAAAATATTCAACTTCAACAAAATGGTTCAAAAAGAAAAAAAAAAAAAAAAAAAAACTCCGGAATTGATTGGGAGATGGTTTATAGTTCACGATGGTATTATGAGTAGGAACATAAGCATTTTACATCATTTTTATACTTGGAATCAAGTAATATATTGGAGTTTCAACTATAACTTTTACAGAAGCACAACAATGACCAGGAAGAAACTTTGATTCTACAAAATAGACTGTCAACTATGAAGCACCTTCTACATGTCTTCACGGTTTAGCTTGAAGAAGAATTGAAGAATAAGGGGCAATATTGTACGTGCTTTCAATCCCTGGAACACCTTCCGGAAAGAAATCATCAGGGGACCCAAGATTGGTGTCTACCTGCAATTACATGAGAATAGAGTTCTACTTAGGGTGACACATTATTTGAAACAAAAAAGGAAGAGTCTTGCATTCAAGACAACTCCTATCATAGGCCCCAACTTTAAATTTTGTTAATACAAAAAACAAGATAACAAAGATTGACTACACGTAACAGATCATGCATAAACAACTTTGGGATCTATGAGACAGCATCTTCATCAAAAAGAAGAATTACAATATGACATACCACTCGGAACCAACGTCTTTTAGCCGGAGGTGAGGGTATTGTCGCTTTAACAAAGTAGTCATGTGTATTGAATGCCAAGTAGACGTCTTCCTGAAGGTTGTGGTCATGTAGCCTGCAAGTTTAAAGTTTCATCAGCAAGACACACTCGTGTAGCATGTAAAGTACATATTCTCTTCATTCCATCTTTCTCATCTCCAAATAACTCTAGATCTTAATGTTGTTACTGTGCAAGCTTAAAGATTGTGATAGTTACATAGACCAAGCCTTAGTATGTAATCTTATATGTCATCATAGTCAGTTTTGATGAAATGTGTTAAATCTAATTACTACTGGGTAACTGGAGTTAAAAGTTCAAATCACTATCACAAGGTACTATTCTTTTGACGCACACTTGGAATAGTAGACAGGGTTCAGGGGTCTTTAAATAGACATTTTATTTTTTTTGGAGAAAGTAAGAATGGAAGAACCTATTATCGTTTTCTGATTGATAACGAATCGCCAAGTGCAATTGCCTTTAGGTTTTCTCACTCTTCATTGGCATTTCCACATCAATCCTTGAGGTGGTTCTTTCTTCTTCTTTACGTTTATACCTTACGTCTTGTCTTATCTTGCCTATTGTACTTGTTTGCTTGTTTAATTTGATCAATCTTTATGTCATTTCACCACAATTATAGTATTATACATAGTATACAATACAGATTTATTGCCATAAGCCCATAAATCAATCCTGTAGATGGTATCACACAAGAAAAATTACGAAAGTGACATAAGATCATGGCTTTCATATATCAATGCATCAATGCTGACAAGTAGCTAACAGACGTCTAAAAATCCTAATTAGCAACTTGGCATATGGAAACTATATATGGTTCGGGTATGTCTGATTCAAATCGGATTTGGTGTCCGGATTTTCATCCAGAATTTGGGAAATCCTCAACTATAAAAAGCATATGCAAAACTAAAAGGTAACATAAATTTTTACTCTGGGTATTCATGAAAATAAACAATAATAATACGGTCAAGTGGAAATACCCAAGTACTATAGCAGCCTGTGGAAAACAAACCCAAAGTTTTATGTATGTTGATATAAGAAAATGAATACCCAACAGAGTACTACAAAACAGTTCTTATATCCATAAGAAGTAGAGTCCAACTGCTTTGATGGTAAGAAGTGAATTGATGATAAGATGTTATTGCTAACGCAATAGTACTATTAAGGCGTTAATGAATCATTCACCGCAAAATATTCTTAACAATAAGCACGAAGAATAAGAATTCGTTTAGCTAACTGGGATTAATTAAAACTTTACTTAATATAGATGGTGATAATAACAAGGTGGTGTGTCTTACGTAAATGCAAGGAACTTGCTCTCAAAGTTTTCCCAGTTATCCTCATGCCAGGTCACATCACTCTGCGTGAAATTATAGATTCCAATTAGTTTACCAGCACGCAAAAACCTGTGAGTACTCACATCAACGTTAAAGGTTGATAATCAACTAAAGGGATAAGAGAGGTGTTCCCAAGATACACTCGTACCGTTACACGAAATCTGCTAAATATTTGACCGGGTGCTATTATAGAACTATACCGTTGGAGGACTTTCGGTTTCCAAATAATCACACATGAATTTATCATACCATTTGAGCATGATTAGTATGTTCAGTAAACTCAGTTAGTAGAAGCTACAGTTAAGCCTATATAAATGCACACCCTTGGGATCAGCAAAAAGTGTGCATAGAAAAGGTTATGCATTCAGAGAGGTTGCAGATAAGATATGCATTTAGGGACCATTGTTTTTTTGGTGTATTTAGAGAGGTTATGCATTTATATAGGTGTAATAAAACAGGTTTCACTGTAACAATTTTGACATTGAAAACACAAATGGTACTGCTCTAGAGTTGTATCGAGAACAAGAATTACTTTGTCAAGAAAACTTTCGCGTCCAAATAAAGGGCACGTCTTGCGAAACTTTATCATCTCTGCAAAGAACCGATATTGACTAACGTTCTTGGCATCCAGCTGCATTTACAGGAAATTTATATCATTAATTGGCCCGCATTATGTTGATAAATGGGGAGAAATAAAGCACAAATTACCTGCCCCCACTGAAAATTATTTAAGGAAGTATCATGTCCATAACTGTTATTGTTCCCATAGCGCGTATGACCATATTCATCACCCATTAGCATCATCGGTGTTCCCTAGATAAAACAATAAACACAAGTAAATCATAGTCAATACTAAAGATTATACAGTAATTTAGTTGGGATCCAACAGCAAGACAATCTTGTATGCTTAAGATTCCGACAGATGCAAAAGAATGTAGATAAATTTAGTAAGCATAGTAACTACAACGCAGTGCCTCTAAATTCTTTAGACATATACCTAAGAATCAAAAACAAGGAAGAAGTATTATGCAAAAGTAACAAAGTACTGCTATCCTTAAAGCTAAGTAAATCATCTCTCTAGCTTATACTAGATTCAAAAATTAGTTATTTCACATAGTAGGTTGTACAAGCCATCCTTCGATATCCTAATGCACACTTTAAGATCTGAAAAGTTATGTAACTGGCCTAAGTTTTATAGATACTTTAAAGAGAAACTTAACCTAAGCACTGGAAAAAATATCTTGGTATGAATCAAAACGATCCATGAGAATTATTCTATGGCCTTGGGGCGAGGGTCCCTTCAACCATTGCAATAAAGAACGTAGAGTGTGTTCGAGCATATGTACACACCACGTGGAACGTGTGCGAGCTTGCGTGAGTGTTTTATTAACCTGTACTACACATGTAGTATGTTCGAGTTTATGTATACGCACCGCGTGTAGCGTGTACGAACTTACGTAGATATTGGAGTTGTGATTCTAAAGTATTCTTTTATTTATTTGCTATTGAGTAAATAATATGAGGATACTTTAGTAATGATGTTTTGCAGAAGGTACAAGGTATGTCGTAGGTAAGTACGATATATTTTCCGATATTATTAATCAATAAATAGAAATTGTATGAATCTACATAAAGGTAGACCTAAGTAGTTGACCTACTTACTAAGTCATGTACTCATTAAAATTCACCACCATTTTTCAGGTAATAATTATTAGCTGCAGGCGATAAAAGATTGCTCAGAAGATGGAGCTTCATCGTTTTAGTTATTTTGAACTCATCCTCTAGCTTTAGAGATTTTTTTGCAGAAAGGATGCAGATATTGTATTTTGCTGTCTATGGCTCCACCAATAAAATGACCGCATATACTTTCAGTTGATGGCCATAAGTTCAATTAATCACTTTGGCATTTGTATTTCCCAGCTGCACTACAGTGTTTTTATATTTAACTTACGCAGATACTATATTTTTCTGGTAAATACTAAATACATGATATTATGTAAGTACATTAAGATTACGCTTGGATCAAATCAAGATACCAAGGTCCAGAATTGTGAGACTGAACTCCAAATAACAACTCAAACGCACCGACGAAGTTGGGTTGAACATATTGGGTTTAATCAATATTGATGTAACGAATAGTAGCCACCAAAATCTACTAATCTAACCTCTATTAATCATACAGTGGCAATCGAAATATGTAACCAGATATCCAGAGGCACAGCAGTTCCACATGACAATCACAACACATACAGTCTGTGGAAGTAAATCGAACATATTTACAGGTAAGGAATGTGTTGATGTGTGAGTAGCACCTATACCACACATGCAGACTCGCTAGACTCAAGTAATAAGCACGTAGATATTTCTTGTTAACAAGATGCTATAATGGAAAGGTTAATGCCATGATAAAATAGGGATGTAATGTTTTTGATGATCCACAAAAATGATGAACTGAGCATGTAGCTTTTTGTACCTGGGAGACCATTAAAGCCAAATGGAAGTTTTTCATCTGTCGAGAGCGTAGAGCATTAATATTACCGTCAGCAGTTTCTCCTGTTTGGAACAGACAGCATTAACAATGGCCATTCCCTGGGCAACATAACAACTAGAAATATAACATTATATTGTCAAATAAGTTTGCCAGACATCACATAATACAGAGATGATAAGACATGTTGATTATTAGAATAGAGGGGACATAAGAGAATATTAAACTTACTTTCTCAAATGAATATTTGGGCCAAGCTGGATTTGACCATGAGAAGTGCGTGACCAGTATGATCCAACGACCAGATAAGTTAAAACAACGAAAACATATTAATGTTTCAGTGAAAATTACAAATTGATTCACATATATATTTTTTGCTATGTTTTGTTACATGTATAGGTATACCAGATATGCAGCAAATATTCCGCAGCTTATAGTTCCGACAACTCGGAGATTTAGAATCTTTAATTTTAATTCCATCGAAAATTGAAACAGAATATTTATCATCCCAGAAAAATATAGTAAGGATTTATGCGACTATCCTGACCAGTATACCAATCACTTTCGATACTTTGATCCTTAATTCTTTCAAATAAATTTTAAATTTTCATTTTTATTGAACATGTTCTATGATATAAAATCACAACACCGCTATTCTCTAGGTATTTTTTATGCAGCAATATGGGTCTTCCGATTTGGTATAAGAGCCAACCTCACGTCCAAGATTCAAATGTCAAGAGAGGTAACTAAAGAAAAGCTACACCAAAAATATCATAACCCTCCAGGGATATGGAGGGGGCCCAAAAAAGGCACAGAAAAAAACTTTTAAAAAAAAAGGACACTTGTAATTAGAGAGTATTGTGGCCTGTTATATGTCTATCGTGATCGGTGACGGCAACTGGTAAAATTAAAAGTACCTAGTTAGTAGCAATATAATACTGAGGGGCACTTGTGTCGCTATCCGACACAAGTAGAACGTGTATGACACGTCTTACTACCTGCATATACGCTATGATTACACATTTATGATACTCAAACACATAAATCGGACACATAAGTTGATTTCATGACTCGAAAACTCAGATTGGATCGGCCGGGATAGTTAGATCCAACTCTAGATCAGCCTGGTCCGATCTGATATAATTCTAGGTGATTTCTCAGAAAAACAGTGGATTGTCCCAGAACTTTCGAACTCGGATCGACCTGTCCAAGTGTTTCCGAGTCAACTCAAATCGCTCGAAGTGAATCGGAACACTATTTTATTTATAAGATTTAAATTCATATATAAGTCAACTTGGGGTCATCTCGGAGTCGGATTGCTCGATCCAACTAGGGATCGGCTGTGGGTGATCCAGATCTCGAGTCCGAGTTTTTGAACCCCTTAGCTTAGGAGAAAACTTAAATAGGGCTAGAGTTTGATTATAACTCTTGATTTAAGTTCTTACATCATTTCTCATTTTGGAGATTATGTAAGCTGAAAAAAGAAAAGAATGTTGTACCCAAAGACTTCACCTTCAAATCCACAGTTCCAACTAAGATTATCATTGTTTCCATCATTCCCACCTTCTCCATTAGCATCATTATGCTATCAAAGCAGTAGTTAAGATTTCGATTAGGAAACATCTCTTATATATATATATATATTCAATGAAATGACATTATGAAGACACTCCTCTGGACGTGTAATGATACCTTGAAATTGTAAGAAACCAGGTCATGCAATGTGAATCCATCATGTGCGATGACAAAATTGACACTGTGGTATGGCTTGCGGTTATTTACCTATGCCAACCATGTTAAGATATTAGACAACGTATCCACAAGTAAAACACCTCACAACTTACTATTTCGTGTAGGATGGAAAAAAAAAAAAAAAAGGAAATTTTATTTATACGTGCTACAAACAGTATATTAACTACCTTCGTACAAAATCGCTAAGTGTTTACTATAATGATACTGAAGAATATCAATTCTAGCCATAGATTTATCAAAGACTTTCAAAAAGGAAAATATAGGGAATCGTTTACTTCAAAAAAAAAGAAAAAAAGAAAAAAGATTTGTCAATTGAAAGTAAATAAAATAAGAGCACCCAAAATTGTCCACGTATACCACACCACAGTTATAGTCCCCTGTGGAGTTATGGTTTGGACTAATAGGTAATAGGTATGTCCTAATTAATATGTTTCTTTCCCACGAGTTGATCATTTGGGGGTCAATATGATGATATACTTAGCTTGATTTTAACTAAAATACCTTCAATATGCCCAATAAATTTTTAAGGGGCTCAATCCCCAATCCCCCGATAGAACCCAACCCACTTACCTTCCTCCAATCTTGGCTCCTACCATCGATTTGAGAGATAAAAACCTACTAATTTCAGAACAACTGGGAAAACCAAAGGGGGGGGGGGGTGAGAGAGAGAGTTCAATTTGCGCCTTTATTAGTGATTCAGCAATCTGAAATAGTACAAGTCTTTGAATATTTGGACCAGTGTTTCTTTGTATATTTTTGATTGAGTGCCTCAAGGGATAGAGGGTTATAGAATGCATGGATTAGTTACTTACAAAGAATGAAGGGGAGATAGATGTGAAAATCCTTCTCAGTTACCTACTAGTCCAACATCAGGTAGAGAATGAAGGTTTATAGATTGGTTACATCATAATTAGCATTTTTTTGCTGGTAGTATGTCTTTTTATATAACAAGTACATTTGTAGCGATTTTTTAAGCAAGTATTGATAAAACATACAAAATTTACGTTATAGAAAGTTTTTCGGAAAAAAATCATGCTTTACCATTTCATTAAGAAAAGCATATGTTTCAATACCTTCAATAAAACAACAAAATCGTGATTAAGTTAGCAAATTGATAATAAGGGTTGTTGCTTAAGTCATTTTCTTCCTTGAGTTAACAAATTCTGATTTATGATTTATATCTGATACTTTTCAGTTGTCTTCAAATGTGAGTTTTCCCCTTTTACTGGGGGTCTTCATGTAAACTAGTGAGCGCTGGTTTGTATTCTTTTTGCTTCTTTACTTTCAGTTTCGCACTTCTGCGGCTGATTCACCATTTAATTCAATCAATCCTTGTAGCCTATTTGGCGAAATAGGCTTCATAGTTAGCATCATGGTTTTGGGGAAAATAGAGATTTTTTTCCCCTTCAATTGTAGACTCTTAGTATAAACTTAATCTTATTAAGCAGTGAGATTTCTAGAATATATTTGAATATGAAATCTGAACATACAATAAGGATAATTTTGAGCTAGGCAATCAATTGATTTATCTTTGCAGTATTCTACAGTTTTGATCTTCTACTTTATCTGGAGATTTTACGTCATCCCAAGAGTCGCACATGCGTCACTGAGCCCAACTTCAGAACAAATGTGGGCTCAGCAATGATGGTAGTCATGTTGTGATGAAAATTTACTTAGGTAATGAAATTTTATTAAGACTCTTACTATTGATTAATCCTTGGATTGAGGATCGGCCACCATCGATTTGCTTCAAGGAAAATTGTTCCTCCAAATAAACTAAACTGAATATCAATTCAGTTACTAATCGATAAAAAAGATTACAACCCTATTTATAGAAAAGAAAGATACGCTAGCCTTTATGATCTAGTGTTACTTAGATAACTTATCATAGTACCTAGATATGTACCTAAGAAAATGATATTTAATTTCTGCAATTGTGCTCAAGCACCAAGCATGTAGAACTTTCACTATCCCATGAATTTTATTTATTCACTATCCTATGTATTGGTAAGTTTAAAATGAACTTCTACAATTAGCAAAGAAACGTACTATAAGACTCTTACTTTGTACATGTCAGCAGATCCAGCCACACGGGTTGCAAATTTACCCTTCATTCCTGTGTCACCCTGTCGAAATTGGTCAAACAAACCAAATTAGTATAGACAAATGTATATATATATAATATAAGTTAAATTATGCAAGGATAAATCCTAGAAGATGAAGTTCGTGGGAGAAAGGAGTGATTTATGGAGAGAATTACAGTACTATGGTGACGAATTCATGTTTACATATTATCCATTCCTTGCTGAAGCAGGATAATGCATGGGTCGATACACATATACTGGATCACCAGAAACGTGGGTTCACCAGAATTGCATATGCAGAGAGACAAAGAGAAAAGTATAATCTACTAACAAATGACAGAATCATTGGTCAAATCACAATAACTATTGCTCATGTATTAGCTGATATAGCTTTTCTTAAGGGGTAAAAACTATATCAGTATTTGGCTCATATATCAGGAAACTGATTCGAGCTAAACTAAATTTCTCATTTTCTCATTTTTCCAGAAACATTTAATCTACTTCTTTTAATGAGTTTTCAGCGGATTATGTGATATCTTATATCAATATTTTTAGAAGAAAGATATATCATCATACATCGGCTAGCTTTCGTACTGAGGAAGACTGGTTTTTGAAAATGTCAGACTTGTATATCCTTAATATGTGTAGGGCTGGCAATTTAACCCGCCCCGCCCTTAATGAGGCAGGTTTGGTATGACTATTACGGGTATGGGTCGGGTTTGGTTTTAAAAAAAACCATTTATTTATTGGGGCGGGTCTGGTTTTAGGCTCAAATAAATGGGTCCCCGTTACCCGACCCAGTTATAAAGAATATGACTTGAATACCCTTAAGTTAAAACTAATTCTAAAGACATGTTAGTTAAGTCCAGCCTCTTGTGTTCTGTCATCAGCTTCTCTTCATTTCAACCTCGAAACAACATTCTTCACCAAACTAACTTTCATTTGTGGCTCAAGTCAAGTGAGTGTTCTGATTGTAATGAATCTATGATGAAACTCGCATTCTTATTCTAATAAGAAGATTTTAGATTTCTTTTTCTTTCTTTTCTCAGAGATCAAAACAAAGAAGAGAAGTAAAAGAAGAGATCATTATTTGAAAGGTATCAATTCTCTCTTTCTGAATCAATTGGTATTCTCATCCCTTTTGATTACTACTACTTGTTTTCATTAAAAAGATTGTAAATTTTTAGTTTTTAGTTGAAATTTTTTAAACCCCATTTCCCCTTTTTACTAAACTGGTGACTCATTTCATTTTTTGCCAATTCTGATCATTTATGTACCATTATTCATCTCCATCTATGTACTCCATCATTACAATCGGTATGAGACTCAATTCAATTTCATACCCAAAATAACATTCTTCACCAAACTAACTTTCATTTTCAACAATTTTCTTGGAAAATGGCTTTCATCAAACCTCACACCAATCTTATGTTGTCAACTGTTTCCCTTTTTCTCGTCTGAATCGCATCCCATCTTTGGTGTATTAATAATGCCTATGTTTCTTTAGAGTCTTGTAAAACTTAGATTCTGTTGACAACATTAAATAACACTATATCAAACATATGGATTTTTAAACGGGTGTTAAATGGGTGCTGGGGCGGGTTTGGTATAGGCAAATTTAAACGGGGCAGGTTTAGGTATTCCCCATTTAAGTTAAATGGTATTGGGGCGGGTTTGGGGGTAGGGTAATTTGGCGGGTATGGGGATGGTATTACTCCACCCGCCCCAAACTCGACCCATTGTCAGAGTCTACAATTGAAGGGGGATAGTGACAACCATGAAGACCCATTGCAATTTTTAAGCAAATGGCGATCTGGATTGCTTTGAAATTTTGCTCACCAAGCAACTTGTTCGAAAGGATTGACAGTTAATCTCAAAGATTGCTAGTTTTGTTTTTATATTAACCTTCGAGTGGCTATCCAAGACAGAAATTAATGATGAAACAGGATTTCTTGGTAGTTAAATTTACTTCTTTTTTCTGCACACTTGTAGTCGCTGTTTATCCACGTTTAGTTCTAGTACACATGTTTGATGGCTGCAGTCGACTAGTATGCATGTTTAGGCCATGGTAATTCTCTTTAGTGATCAACGAATTTATAAAAGGATGGACTTCACAAACTCGACTCCCTTTCTCCCTGAATTTATACTGTATGTCCGCTTTCTCAACTTGGTAGCATAGTAGAACATTGGTCTCAACCCCATTATTCTTCTTTTCTTTTTTCTTGGAAGGTGAGCCTAATTTTTGCGAGATCGATGTTGGGACCCTAGTAAGAACTCCCACGTACATGTACTAGCTAGGCCAGCGGGTACCCACTGAGTCCATTTCTTCTTCCTCCATTAATTACCACATGAATAAGACCTCTTATTCTCCCATTAACACCCAATGAGAGAGTATTCCTTCAAAGCCATAGCCTCTCAAACCCCAAGTATTATTCTTCTTTTAATATTGTTAGTATTACTTAGTTTTCTCTAATAAATCTGGAATTACTTTAGGGGGTCTGTAATATAAAGAGATTGTCCATATTTTATGCTTAGTAGGATTAGGAATTCCATGAATTTAGTAAGTGTACTAGGAATGGATTCTTTATTTTTCTCAAGAATATGTACGATCCTCTATTGTCAAGAAACAATAATTGAAAGATTATATATATCCAGTTTTCCTGAGTGAATTAAAAATGCTTTACTGTTTTATCTTTAATTCGTTGCTTCCCCAAAATTATTTCCAACATAATGTCTAGAGTTTCATCTCTTGTACACGTGTATTATGTTTGAGAGTGTGTGTGCATGTGCTAATTTATCTTGAAATGCATTTTTTTTCTTGTTAATATGAAGTCAATAACGTCAACAATCAATACATCATGATTAAAAATAGGTATCACCTTTATGAATCTTCTAATATCATCACGGTACATCCCGTTCCATTCAGCCCACCTGCAAATAAAATTATATAAATAAAGCTTACAAAAGTGATTACACCTTAGAAATTAGGCTAAAAGACAAGAACTTATAACAATGAGATTTCTTTTTAATAAAATATGAAAATCCGATTGATTAGAAGAAAAAAATAGGATAGCCAAAGTGGAAATGAGCTAACTCAACTCTCTAGAGAAACAAACAAACATGAATTAACTTGCTATATTCTACACTGTCTCACTTCATTGTTTTCCCTTTTCCCTTCCCACTTGCCACTCCTTTAAGCATCCCTGATATATGAGGCTTTGATACAGAACTCTTGGGGGCTTTATTTTGAGGTATTTATAGGAAGTATTTCTGCATATGCACGTCGCATTTATTGCAGTTGGCAGGAAGCTAAGCTTACTAGCATTCAAATCTAAGGGTCTACTGCCATCATATAATAAAAGGGAAATAACTTTGAAAGGGGTTTCCTAGTTTGGATTTCAAACATACCCTTGCAGAAGACATCTCAGGCACATGCTCATGCAGGAAGTACCGATCAACCCCAATGTGTCTAGTACGATCATGCTGCACCGGATTAACCAAAATGCTAATAGCATATTTGCTATCACAATAGAGCGTCATAAGAAGAGAGATTGGTATCCGAAGCTCTTGTAGAAAATGCTTAAGCCATATCAACTCACACACACCTTGAGCCATAGCCCTGTATTCGACTTCTGCACTAGACCTGGAAATATCTTGTTATTTACTCCGCCATGTAAGCAAATTACCACCAATAGTGGTACAATACCCAGAAGTGAAGCGACGTTCGGATAATGAACCTGCATAGTCAGCACCAGCCCAAACCCTGACTCGAGAATGAACATGATCTCGAAATAAAATGCCACGAACAGGACACCCCTTGAGATACGGGAGAACACGAATAGCTACCTGGAGATAGGGAAGACGTGGCTTGTGCATAAACTGACTAAGAACTCCAACCGCATATGCAATATCAGGACAGGTAAGAAAAAGATAAAGGAGCTTCCCAAGGAGTTGCTGGTACTGACCAATGTCCCCCAATAACTCCCCCTCAAATTCAATCAGGCGATGATTCTGTTCTAGTGGTGTATCAACAGGACGACACGCAAGTTGTCCTCAAGCAGAGAGAAGATCAAAAATGTACTTTCTCTAAGAGATAAAAATACCGAAACTAGAATGAGAAACTTCAATCCCAAGGAAATAACGCAAGGGACTGAGATCCATCACCTGAAAGCAGGTACAGAGATAAGATTTCAGGTCACTAATATCCTGAATATCATCTCCTGTAATAACAATATCGTCAACATAGACAAATAATGCAACAGTCTTCCCACCAAAATGTTGAAGAAATAAAGTATGGTCAGCACTACTCGGAACATAACCAAAGTTAATCATAGCGATACCAAATGTATCAGCCCAAGTACGAGGAGATTGCTTAATCCCATAGATGGACTTTTTTAACTTACATACCAAGCCTGAAGCAGAAGCGGGGCGAAAACCTGGAGGTCTCCACATATAGACATCTTCCTGCAATGTTCCTTTCAGAAAAGCATTCTTCATATTCATCTGGAAAAGGGGCCACAATTTTGATGCAGCGATAGAAAAGATGACTCGAATAGTATTCATCTTGGACACAGGAGCAAATGTCTCCTGATAATCAACACCATGTATCTGTGCATACCCCTTGGCAACTAACAGAGCCTTGTACCTGCTTACCGTTCCATCTAGATTTTCTTTAACTGTAAACACCCATTTGCATCTGACTGCTGTACGTCTAGGCGGGAGAGAAACCAATAACCATGTATTATTGATCTTCAATGCATGTAATTCTTCCAACATCGCAGCCTTCCAATGAGGTTTAGCTAACATGTCTGCTACTGTACACATTATATCAACCAGAGATAGAAAAACTATAAAAGTTATGTAATTAAGGGATAAACAATCATCTGAAGTATAATCAGCGGTAGAATAAACTCTGTATGTATCTGAATATCTATTAGGTTTCCCTGCATTATGCTTCTCTTACCGAATACTAATAGGCCTATCATCATCATTATGAGAAACATGTGAATCATCATCAGTAGTAACAACTGGTATAGACGAGGTAGGAGAAGATTCAATACCTGATAAAGGTGAATCGGTGACAGGTGGCAGATCTGGAGCTACAGAGGATGTTTGCCAGTCTGGTGTAGGAGGTTGGCGTCTTGGATGTCGTCGAGTATAAACCTATAAAGGATGTGAAACTGAAGGTGAAACTAAATGTGGGATTGCAGACTCACACGGAATACTCAACGGAAGTGGATCTGAAGAAGAAGATAAAATCTTCTGAAGGAAGAGAACAAACTGGAAAACACTCCCACTGAGATAGAATATTGCCCACAAAGAACAGAGAGTGTTCGAAGAAAGAAACATCCATAGAAGTGAAATGTCGACGAGATGAGAGATGAAAGCAGCTATGACCCTTCTGAGCTTGAGACAGGAACACAGATTTCAAGGCACGAGGATCTAGTTTAGAGGCTAGTCAATGACTTGGACGAAACAAACACACCCAAAAACACGAGAAGGAATCTGAAAAGCAAAACGATCAGGATAAATAATAGAATACGGGGTGTAAAAATCAAGAATTGTAAATGGAGACTGGTTGATAAGAAATACATCCGTAAGAATAGCGTCAGACCAAAAACGTGAGGGGACATTCATGTCAATAGATATAGCGCGAGCAAGATCAAGAATGTAACAGTTTTTACTTTCCGATTTGCCATTTTGGCACGGAGTTTTCGCATTAGAGGTTTAATGCTCATTGGCATTGACATTGCAGAATTTGCAAAAACCTTGGGACATAAATTCCCTACCCTGATCGGAATGAAAAACTTTAATAGTTTTCCCAAACTGAGTACGAACCATTGTGGTGAATGTCAGGAAAATATAGTAGACCTCATCATTGGATTTCATCAAATAAACCCAAGTACACCTTGAAAAATCGTCAATGAACAACACAAAATAACGAAATCCTACACTAGAAGTAATAGGGGCAGGA
Source organism: Kingdonia uniflora (assembly GCA_014058105.1). Lineage (NCBI taxonomy): Eukaryota > Viridiplantae > Streptophyta > Magnoliopsida > Ranunculales > Circaeasteraceae > Kingdonia > Kingdonia uniflora. Next base: position 2,875,296 of record JACGCM010001655.1, on the reverse strand, counting down.
CCCCAAAATCCGAATGCACAATATCAAAACATGAAGAAGTTTTTTAATACTCAACGGATACGTGCTACAACGATGTTTATCTAGTTCACACGTCTCACAAGACAAATCTAACAATAATACTTTAAAAAAGAAAGACGAAAATAATTAACGTAGATACTCAAAGGAAATATGACCTAAGCAGTGATGCGAATGTAGCATAGGTTTTATATTTTTACTACTAAGACTTTAACTGCAGAGCTTGAGGAGAAATAGAAGAAACAGGTTCATCCAGGAAATAAAGACCGTCCTCTTCACGTCCACTGCCAATCATCTTCCGTGACACCAGATCCTGAAAAATAACATAATCAGGAAAGAAGGTTATACTGCAATTTTTATTTCTGGTAATTTTACTAACAGAAAGAAAATTGGTATCCAACTAAGGGACATGAAGGACATTGGGTAAAGAAAGGGAATCTGTAATCGGGATACAGCCCTCCCCTGAGTCTCAGTTCCATTGGCAAGACGAATAGTCCGTCACCATGAACTAGACGCATAAGACTGGAAAAGAGAAGACATACAAGTCAAATTATCGGTGGCACCCGAGTCAACAATCCAAGGCGAAATCGGAGATGCAAAAACACTATTTGTGGATGCGAAGTTACCTGCATGAGAAGCTATCGGAACCTGTTGATTTCATCTTGAGAGAACACTAAAGACCGAATAATCTAGTGTACTAGAGTCGGCAGATAAGTGTGTTGAGGACTAAGACGAACAGGGTTGATAACCAACAAGACGACCGTGCAAGACATGACAAGTTGTCTTTAGATATCCCCACTTACTACAATAATCACACTTCTACCTTGGGGGGCGAGAGTTACCGAAAGCTGCGGGTAATGGAGAAAGGCTAGGTGATGATGTATGTGAAATCTATGAAGGAACTAACGGTGGTACCGGATAAGCATAACGAACAGCCATAGCAGAAGTCTCTGAAAGGATCCTAGAAATGGGAGGCATAGGTGACCGACAATTCTGACCGGAGAGACAATATGCGTGTGCCTCCTCAAAAGTTGGGAAATGAGTCCTATTAAGTAGATGAACTCGTGCATAATCAAAGTCAGGATTGAGACCTGCAAGAAACTGAAACACCCGAGTCTTCTCCACAATCTTCGCATAAATCTTTACTGTCGTAGGTGGAGTAGGAACCTTTTTACTTGGTGCACTAGCAAACCACTCGATGAAGTAATCATAATGAGATAATTTTTCCCAACTTGATTGAAGTCTCGCAATACATCCCCCAAAGTCTAAGTACCCTGTTTAAAATTCTCAATCTCATTTAAAAGTTGGAAGATACTAACATTATTCTCTCGATGAGAATATACCTCACGAAGTGATTCCCAAATCAGATGGGCATTGTTCGTGAGTAGGTACCCAAAGGAGATCATCGACTGCATAAAATTAATCAACCAAGTTCTCACCATCGAATCATGCGAGAACCACTTTGCATACTTCGGATCTGAATCTGCAAGTTCTTTTATGTACCAGAAGAAACCCCATCTTTCCATGGCCGCCAACAAAAAATTTCACAGACTGCGCCCATCGAACATAATTCAAGCCATCTAGTAACTGTGAGGTAATCTTCAAATTCGGATTATCATGAACAGAGTTGAAGGATTGGACACCTTCATTCGTTCCACTTGACGAAGCGGTTGAACTCAACTCATTACCAATAGCAATCGCAAACGATTACTTCAAATAAACCAAACAGATCTAAGATTCAGATCAGCATCTATCGCATCTTGCAACGGGATCCAAAAAATTAAAAATTACGGAAGCTTAGGTTGTGATCAGAACAACGTTACCAGAGAGACAATGATAATCGTCGTTCTTCAAAACAGATGAGAGAGAGAGCGGCGGCGTGAATCAGACCAACAAGAACAAAATCACAACCCTAAATTTTTTTAGAATCTTAGTTTAGTTAGTATTATTTTCCCTAAATATTAGGTTTTCTATTCGTACATAGTTTCTAATTGTGATGAGTCTCCTTTATATTTAGAAGGAGAAGCTTCTTTAGGTTATTTTCTTAGGCTGGTTTTAGTAGAAAGTGATTTTCTAGGAGTTATGTAGATTTTAGGGTAGAATTAAACCCTAGATCTTTCAATTCATAAATAAAGAGAGTTATTATTCTAGTTTCAATAGAGTGTGTTTAATAAAACCCATTGACACGGAAACAATCTCTTGCCTCCGTAGGTCGTTCATATCAGGATACATGACCCACTGTATTTTCTACCCATTGTAAGTTGTAACATACAAAGTTTTCATAGTGTCTAATATTAGTATGTGACCAAAAAAAGGCATCAAATTATGTACAATTATACAGTGAAACATGTATAATTGCAACCCCCCCTAAAAACGCACTTTATCTCTAAACGCACAAGAAATATTTGGCCCGTAATAGGGACCATGTAAAGTCGTACTTTACTTGCACATTGTGTACTCTGCAATTTTTTTTGCAGTCCCTACAGTTATCCCTTTATAATTGCAAATCCCGACATTTGCTGTATATAGTTAGCAAACTTAGCTAAAAGTACCTACGATGAAACCTATATATAAGCACACAAAATATGGGGGTCGCAGTCGGGACCATGTAAGAATGTTTCATGCACATTATGCAATGTGCAATTTGTTTACATTCCCAAGAGTGTTAATATCCCATATTATTGCATGTCCCACAATGTTTGTATATATTTAACAAACTTGGCTAAAAATATCCAGAGTGAAACCTTTTCAAATGAAAGTCCTTAAGACCAACCAAAGTGCTTATATGTAAAGCTTGTGCATTTAGGACATCTTTTCAATCTCTAGTGAAGGTGAATGGAGAAAATAAGAATTATATAGATGTTTGGGGTGTTGAAAAGAAACTTTAGGGGAGAGTATTTAAGTTGTTAAATCTGAAGTGTAAAACGGTGTTAGGAAATTGGTTTATGGCAAGTTTTAGGTAGACATGCAATAAATAACTATTGGTACTTTAAAACTTGTTAATCTTTAGATATTTTTAGCTAAGTTTGTTAATTAGATATACAACAAATGTGGGTATGAGCAATTATATAGCGATATTAACACTGCAAAAAATTGCATTCCACGTTTTACAGTGTGTAGGGGAAATATATCTTTACATGGTCCCATCTACGAACCCAATATTCTTTTGCGTTTAAAGAGGTTGTGCGATTATGGGATTGTAATTACACAAATTTCATTGTAATACTAACAAGTTTAAAGCACCAATAGTTATTTATTGCATGTCTACCTAAAACCTGTGATAAACAAGTTTCTAAACACCATTTGATACTTCATATTAAACAACTTAAATATTTTTAACCGATAGTTTCTTCTCAACACCCCAAACATCTCTACTACAACTGTTATCTTCTCCATTCACCTTCAATAGAGAAAGAAAAAGGCTAAATACGCACACTTCTCTTACCAACCTACCTAAATGCACAACCTTTGTAATTGCACATTTTTAGTTGGTCCCTAGGGTGTGTATCTATAGAGGTTTTATTGTACGTCTAAAGTGTATTTGTTAACACCGCATCAAGATATTAGCCATATAATTTCCAAAAAATAAATGGGTGTAAAGTAGAACTTTTAGAGGAGGCAATGTACAACATATATTATAGGTTCTAAAATTACCTAGATTGCTTTCATACATAAAAATTCATAAAGTTAAAGTTATAAAAGCTCATGTTTATGTTTTTATTAACAGAATCTGGTTTCATTATTCAACATTATAAATAAAATAGGAAAGATAATTTAGTTAATTTATTTTTAACTTGCAAGATTTGGTTATTGCTTCCACTACCTTTGAGGTTTGAATCATATACCGAAAGTTCAAAAATTAATCCTAAACCACATCCCACACAGTGGTAGCTATGGATGAAATAAGCATTGTTCTTGCGGTACATGTATAACAAAAACAAGGATACGACTTAATTAAACAAAATCTAAGACAGAGAAGCGAGGTAAAACTCTTTAATTTTGTGGAGTGACTGAAATATTATGAGAAACATGAGCTCAATAAAAATTACCTGTCCCAATTTGGAAATTTTCCGACAAGATAAAGACCCCCACAATCCCAAGGCTCCGCAATTATTTTGCACCTTGATAAAATGGTGTCTTTCGCAATCGCCTGATCCATTAAAACAATAATGAAACATAAGATAATTACATCAACAACTAAAACAACCACTATGCAAGATTATTGTTGAAATAACAACAACCCAACTAATGATGCTAAATTATGTGGATTGTTTCACAGGTTAACATAAATATGTGCATATATTCGTTTTAATTTATCGCGTGAAAAATGAAAACTGACTTACACCACCCATACGGGCACTCTTCGCCCTTAACTTTTCTACTACATAGGCTTTTGAATGAGGGGCCAACAACTGATAAATAGGACATGCCAAAAAATTATCTTTGCGCGTACATTTAAAAAAATCCCTTCGAAATACACTCGCCTTAATTCCTTAAATGACCCGATCAAAATTCTCAATTTTCGTCCAAAAAATGGAGAGCCAAATAACATCTCCATTTTTTTTTAATAATGTTTAACCCATATCAGGCACATCTCACAAAGACATACAAAAAATTTAAAAAATAATCATAGTTTGATATAAGGAAATAATTATAGTGTTGTTATTGAGTAATATAGAGTTGAGTTACTATATAATCTTTTATAAATCATGATCATAAAAAATGTGTAGTTAGCGAGCTAAAATACTTTTTAGACTAAAGATGCCTTGTAAAATAATGTTTCAACTGAATCATTAAGGCGAAGGAAAGGAGTACATTAATAAAGGAATTTAGCAAAAGCTAAGTCAAAAGAAGATTTCATTTTGAAAAGGCTAAGTCAAAAGAAGATCAAATATCGAAAAGGCTAGCCTATAGACGGACGAATTATTATCCACTCGCGAGGAAACCTGCTATGGCCAACAAAACATTGCTTAAAGAAAACCTGCACGTGAACCCTAGTGGCTTTGCGTGCAGCCTCGGATAACAGCTTCGGCACCCTCATTTTTTCATCGTTGGCCTTGTTGGACCTCATCTTGCATTCCTATTTGCCATCTAGTAGCTATGTTTTGTCTCAAGTAGAGTAAATTATGGTCTTCACCCGGAATATGAGCAAATATATCATATTGATTGCTCAAGCGTACTTTAACGATCTTACGCAGAGCTGAGTTAGGTTTTTTCAGTGCTCTCAGAACACACGCTTCGGCTAGACCAATACGTTATTTACGACATTGTGGCAACTGCTCGACAAAACGTGAGCAAAGTGGAGCACTAGAAAGCAAAACGTGTCAACAAGAACAAAATTACCAACAATAAAAAAATGCGCTAGACCAATTAGTGTGTTGCTAAAGCAAAAAACCAAAGACAAATCACATAAAGAGCGCACCGAGAGAAATAATAAGGCAAAAAGGCAAATAAAACTATAGACCTATCATCCACTACGAAAGATTCCGGCTTCAGAAAATCGCTCCACCATAGACATTAGCACAACGAACCTGCGAAAAGAAAATGCATTGACTGGTGACTGGTCTCCCTGCGCTACCGTAAAGTAGGATAAGTATTTGGGGCCATACTCGTCTTCTGCGCGGTAACCAAACCACTACCTAGCAAAGGTCACCACAAGGCCCCGTCCTAGCAGGCCTAGCAGCCTAACCGTATCCTCCCAGGTTTGTTAGTAAGAATGAGCTTTAGTACAAAGTATAAAGGATGGATTAGAAAATGCATCTCTTCAGCCTCTTATTTGATTCAAATTAATGGGGTGATAACATGTATTTTCAAGAGAAAAGATGGTCCCCTCTCATGTCTATCTTTTATGTGAAAGCAAAATTGATTGAGTTCAGAGGTGGGCCAGATAGTTGCTTCAAAGACATCAACAATTAGCAAACTGTCACAGCCTCAGTCTAACTTAAGGACCATACGCCTGACAAGATCATAACTTTAAGACTATATCAGTGGTGCAACCATCACCACAATTGGGTTAGGTGCCTCTCCAGTACACCTGCTCAGGGGAGGTATGGCAAACATTACCTTAAATGAAGACAGTAGAATCAACATAAATTATTTGGAGCTCTTCATTTGTTTCCGAGGCAGTGGCGGCCTCGACCTGAAGAAAAGCAAGATTTTTTCTTGTGCAGAGGTTTAACATATCGATATTTTGGAAGCTACTTTTATGGTGTGAGATAAAGTGCTCCCTATGAAGTAGTTGGCAAAATCCTTGGGTACTAACTAGTAATTTACCGAAATGTGTCTAAATTTTTCCATAACAGTTCCTTATCATTTTTTTCAAGTTGACATACCGAGCCTCACATCTAGCTTCAGCTTATGTAGCTTCATGGTCTATGGTTAGTATACGCCTCAACTTAGTTGTTATGAACACATCGAATTTAATTACAAAAGCCGGTCCTTATCTTTCTCATATCTGGGTAACGAACATCATAATTGTAATTTAAACAATTTCTACCAATAGTCAGAAGTTATTAAGAAAGAATTCTTACTATTGCTAACAAAAAGACTTAGTTTTCCACATTTCATGCTTCTTCGACTTTCACAAAGTTGAAAGCTGCTTATTATTAGATAATGAAGAGTAAAAGTAAAATATTACCTTGATAAGTGGGGGAGCATCAAGTGGGAAGCCATCTGTTCCTCGGCAAAGAACACTTGCAAGATCAAAGCGAAATCCGTCCACATGATACTCAATGGTCCTTGTGTTTACCAAACAGGAATAGCAAACTTTCAGACAAAATAGGTAGTATATGAAGCATGAATCATGTATTAACATCAAAATAAAATTAATTAGATATGCTAATGTGAAAATCCATTAGCTCCAACAACATAGTGTTCGAGCTTTGTAGCTAGTAAACGAATGAGGATTCGGACATGGCAGAGCAGTGAAGCCCATACAGAAAAACAAATATTTGGTGAAAAAAATACTGGTACAGTGCAATATCAGTAAGTTATGGACATAATGGTACAGTAAACAACTCTCCATATTCACATTTCTTCTCCTTTTTTCCTATGATTGCGTCTAGGTTTATAGATTTGATACCGTGTTACAGATTCACAACCCATGGTATAAGGTAAAAGAGATCAAAAGAAAAAGACGAAGAAGAGAAAAATGGCACAGAGAGCAAGATGGCACACAGAAAAAGGAGAGTCAGACAGAAGCCTCCAACCCTTGACCTCCTCGACTGGTTCATGAATATGGTGGACCATGATTAAACTACTTAAACGAACATGATTATAACAATCCACGACAGCCATGATAATAATAAGCAATTATATCTAAGCAGATCCAAGAAACCTGGGTGCAAGGATACAAGACTTTATTGAACTTCCAGAAACGAAATGCAGGATTTTATACAGAAAATCACCAGTATGGGTGAAAGTGTGAAACACCAGTAGATGGCACATACTTGGCAATTGGAAGAGGGGGTACATGGACAATTACCGTTGTGTACAGAAATTGGACCGTCGAAAGTAGGATTGCTTGTAGAAGCTGCTGGTTGTAGAAAGGTAGGCATGCGATAGCATGCACACTATAAGGAGCTGGGGTAGAAACCTCTAACGGTAATGGCTCGACTAGAACACACTAAACATAAGACACTCGCCATAAGTATACAAATGGAACTGGAAGAAGACCTTGTTCTCTGAGTACCATCACTTAAACCGCTATTAATAAGCTGGCTAGGTTATAAAAAGATCGTGTGCCTTTCCAGAAATCAACACTGTTTATATCTCCTAGAAAATAGCAGCAGATTTGAAACCCTTTTTAAGCCCTCGAGTATCGAGAAAAGGCAAAACAATAGCGCGAAAGAATGGCATGTCCTCACGGAGAATATGAACAAAGGACTCCAATTGGGAAACCAAAAAGGAGAGACGTTTGAGAATAGATTCTAAGAATGATTTCACCAAAATAAAAACGGAAAAAGGTGGCTAGTTATTTGTAAGATCTGTGTTCATGCATATTAAAGAACATAATGTTAAGAGCTGTACACTTAAGGAATAAAAACTGACTTAATCCTAATACTAGTGAAAACTGAGTACTAAACAAAACATAATTCTATATCAGTAAATGTGTGTGTATTATCTAATACTAGAGAAACGAACTACTAGCACACTATAAAAATGTCCATACCAGTGCCTCAAACTGTCAAGTATTAGCTCCATGACCACAGGATGGTTGCAATTTAACGTATTTCCTGAACAATGAAAAAGAAAATCACGAGATTAAGATGTATCATTCATGACAGCCTGCGAAACTAACAAAGCACTGAGTCATGGAAGGTTCTGCCCCAACAAGAATATTACTTTAGAGAAGGGGGAAAATTAAAGTAGAAGAAAGAGCGACTGAAATTACCACATCCTGAGAAGTTCAGCAATTGGCAATTGTTGTTAAGTTCCAGTATGTAATAGACCTGCAAATGGTAAATAGAAAGCAGCAATCAATAAATAATGCTCTAGACAGAGTAAAATGCATGCACTTGAATCGGCCTCCATTGATACAGAAGAAACTACCCATTTTTAAATGAGTAATACAAATACCACATGAAATTGAAGAAATACAGGGAAATCTTAACCTATATGAAAACAATCTCAGACAAACCGCATTTTTTCAGTTGAGTATAATATTTATTTATCTAAAAGCCTTTGACCACAAACTTCCAAGGAACACATAAACCACTATTGAGCCCAGGAAATACTAAAGGGATTAAGAAAAAGTTCCTCCACTTCGATCAGAAATTCACAGTGAAGAACCAGATGATTGATGGACTCATATGTTGTCCCACAAAGCAATGTAAATCCATATAAATCCTTCTCAGCATGTCCAAGCACATCCAACCTCCCAAGGGAGAAATGTAATTTGCAAACTGGTAACCACACAAATCAATAATTTCTTCAATTACACCAAATGCCGGCACAGAGATAAAATGAAGGAGTGTGCTTCCCGTGTTGATTTTCCTAAATTGAGACTATGATACCTTTGGTTTGCTTTTTGATTTTAAATCTAGCGCAATTTAACTGCGGATCACTAGTACTCCAGAAATTATTACATAGCTAGATATTCGACAGTAACATTTCAAGTACAAGTCCAAAATAGAATGGAAGAAAACACATGAATGCTTTCGGGTAGTGGTCTACCCGAATGTTCTTTGGTGGTATAGCGGAAGAAATTACGGGAATGAGAACTATCCTGATTTACTGCAAACTTTCTGAAATGTTGGAGAGCTTGTGGATTTGAGGTCAAAACGAATAAGAGAAGGATTGCACATTATGCACTTTCACAGTAGAACATAATACTAGAATAAGATCTGTGAACCAATGGACAACACCCCGCAAACTCCAGACAAGCTTCAAAAAACATATGGAGATCACGCTGGCTGGGATCAATAATGCAGGAGCACAGAGGACTTCTGACGCCGCCCACTAATAGTCCCACTTACCCATGCTAATTTCCTTTTTAATTAGGAAATCCTGGGATTATTATAAACAAGGGAGATGCTGCATAAAGTTGATCAGTTTGGATGTTATGTTTTATAGGAAACTCTTTAAGAGAGACATTTCTCCCATTGTGAATGGAACCCTAATGCGTATGCTTTGCGAAAAAATCAGTTATTTCTTTGGTATTTATAATGGTTAGCTTCCACCGACAATTTTATATCAATTCATCTCTTATTCTCTGATATTAGGGCTGTATTAAACTGATCTTCACTTAAATGCATCTAGAGTACCAAGAAGAACACAAGAAATTTAAATATCATATCGGAGCAGGTGAAACTAATAACAGACAGAAAACATATAATAAAAAGCATTAGGGTTGCAACCACCTTATTATCTATGCCACGAAAAGAAGTAGTGTAAGGGTTGGCATCGTCAGCTTCATTAGTATGGTTATAGACAACATCCAATATTACCTGTAATGAAATTCATAACATCAGTATACTTTTGTGTCATAAATATACGCTGGCAAGTATCTTAGAAACGAAAAACTCGGGTGTAAATCTAGCTAAATAACTTTGGTAGACATGCATTAAATTACTCTCAATATTTCTCTTATGACAGACCTAAATCTCAAAAGAATTAGCTGACAGGTGCAAACTGTCATGGAATTTCATTCACACAAAAAGTACTGAATAGTGGATGTATCGTGGTAAAGTGGTTACAGCGTGTGATTGGATATGCGATATTTGAAGTATTAAATTTTTCTCATAATAGACTTCAGTAAGAAGTTAATATTTGTTACAAAAAAATACTGTATATTGATATATCTGCCGCCTATAGATTGTGATATTCAATATTTTCATAATTCCGCCTCTTAAACCAGCAGATAAATCGAGCAATATACTGATATATCAATGATACATATCCATAAAGTTCGATATTGTAATCCTTGATGATTAGAGTAGAGGTACCTCAATTCCAGCAGCATGCAAGGCTTTGACCATTTCCTTAAACTCATAAGAGGCACCCAGTGGGCCCCCACCGCAACTCGCATACCGACTCATAGGAGAGAAGAAATTAATTGTTGAATACCCCCATGTATTGACCTTAACGTTGATATATGTTCCCAATCACGCAAAACAAAATTTGCCAAATAAGTCACTTCAATATATTAAGAAATGTGAACACCTATATACAGTTATAACTCTTTCAGCATCAGTAACCAAAAAGAGAAAATAAATCTGTGAAATAGAGGAGATTTCTTACAAAAAGTTAGTGCAAGTACACAGCGATGCAAAACAAATACTGAAACTTTCGAGAAAAAAAGTATGTTTAATGATAGTTTTAATGAAACTTATAATTACATTACAATAATTGTGCTGAAAACTTTTGTAGAATTTCTAGCCCTATAGTACCACACGTTTCAACCCTCCGGAAGAAAGGATCACAAGACCTTTATTTTAACCCTTGTCCTCTCCTTCTCCTCCTTCCTATTACTATCCTCCCTTTCCCCTTTTTTAATCTTAACTATTTATATTGCAATCCATTTAGGTTTGCATCAAGTTCCACCTTCCAAGTGTGTTTAACTATCTTAGACTTATTTCCACCTTCCATTTAGATTTGTACACTTTACATTCTCGATTCCATATTATTTCTAATCTCAATGCATGGTATGTTTATTTCTGAGTAGTTCTTGCAGGAGTTGATGGCTTTATGGTGTACTAGGATTTTTTTATCATCTTCTGAGGCCTATGTTGAATGCTAAGTTTCACTATGATTGGTTCTTACAGTTAATAATTTGGTATTTGCATGAATATGATTCTGTTGCTGAAAAAAAAAAGCAGAAGTCATGCTACTGATTTAGTTTGCTTGAGGTTTCTGTGGATCTACAACATTGAAAAAGCTATTAAAATTTCGGAATAAAGGAATTTCAGTTTTCGCCTAAGTTTTTAGCAACACCAACACAGTAAGAGCTAACGTGACAAATGAATCAGATGATTAAACAAATCAAAGGGAATATACATATATATAGGTTCTGATGAACAATGCAATAAAATAAATGACTAGAATTGAGGTATGGAAAACTATTATTATCAGAAGGAACATAAATGTAGAATAATGTTTCAGAAGTTCACCAAATGTTCTCTTGGGTTTGGACGCCTTTGAAATTCAAATTCATCAAACTCAAAGACTGGTAACAACTCCACCGCATTGACGCCGAGCTCAAGAAGATGTGGGATCTTAACCAAAAATATCAATAATAAGTGGTGGATAGAAGAAAGATGACTATTGACAACTACCGTCCTATAAAACATATTTGTTGTCCGAATGTTATAATGTGAACATACTGTTACTCAATTCAAAGGTGACAAAATTGAGGGAAGGCATCATTCTCTTTCAGTATTAGTAGTATATCTTCAATTTATTGATCTAATGAATGGAGTAATTTGATGAAATTTAAAAAGGTGAATCGGTATTTGTATAGTTCTTTATGAAATTCTAATAATAAAAACTAAACAAATTTCATAAAATATTTTAAATACAAGCAATAAAAATGGGGGATTTATGATTCTGGTCAGTTCAAACTAACAAGACCTTACCTTCTCAATAACTCCAAGATAGCTGCCACGTATGTTTGGGTCAAGACCACTTGATTCATCGGCAGTAAATGCACGAACATTCATTTCGTAGATAACAAGATCTTTCTGCATTAATGGTAAAAAAAAAAATTGAGGTCAAAAGTGTGTTTATACCGAGCTAGAGTATATGTAATGTGAATCTACGAACACGGAAGCTTAATTCGTATTCGATTAACACTAAGTTTGAACTAGATCTCAAATAAAGTTTAATAAGAGGAAAACTCAACTCTTTTCATAAACAAATCAACTCTACTAACTACTGAAGAACAAATAACCTAGACTTCCCCTTTTATAGAACATAAGGGAATTCTACTAAAATTGGGAAAACTTTTTTTTAACCTTGTGTTGGTTAAACAAGCAAGTCCTTAAAATTTACGTAGCATCTCCAGCAGAAAGGCTTGAATCAAAAGAGCATAAATATAAATAGTCCGTTGACGGTGAGAATGACCATTAGAGGACAATTCACATCAAATCCTTCCCTCTACGGAAGATTTTGATCACGAAATCGGCAAGTATTTGAAAGATCACAGAACTTGAAACTCTCTGATATGGCATACCCGTCTTCAAACCTCAAATTCTACCGCAAAATCTACCGTAAATCGAGGTTGTACCCATGTGCGGGGGTACGATGTTGTCATCAACATCCCACCGATCATTGACATCTAAAATTAAAAGCTGAAAAAATATTGTGGTCCGCTCCTCGAAACCTGCTACGAAGTTTTCCCAAAACGGGTCAACATACGGAAATAATTCTTCGCCTAGGGCCATCATTTCCCTCATACGGATCAAATATTGGGATACCTCAGACTGCAACATGTATGAACGAAGTTGTTGGATAAGGTTTACCTGCATTGCGTACGTGTCTCTTGAATCCATCGGTGATTGAGAGCTACTACTGGAGCTGTTTTGTTGGCACTGGCTTGACTTGGTTTAATTTTGAACTGTTGGAGCTCCATTGGTAACAGAAGTGTTGGAGATGCTTTCTTAAGTTAGATGACTTGAGTGGCTTGGGTTGGCTCGCTTCGGCTCGGGCGGGTCGCTGGCTTGCAGCATAACCTGATGACGTGGCTATGTTAAGCTTGGGTTCGAACCTGGGTCGGACCATGGTTTTGAGCATCTGAAGCTGCTAGAGTTGGCCAGGCGCAAATTGTTGTTGGCTTGTGTTGCCCATGTGTTGTTGTTTACTTAATATTTTCCAGCCAAATTTTAAAGTATGAGGTAAAAATTCGTGGGCCTGGGTTAGTTGAATCTGCTTCAAAGATAAAGCAAGCTAGTCATGGTCATGTGCTTTTAAACTTGGGTCGAGGGGTTTAAAGATGGGTTTAGATATGGCTTGGGCGGCCTGTAACTAAGCCTGGAGTTGGTTTAAAGAAACCACGTGTGGGTCATGTGTTCCCCCTTCTTCTCTCTCAAACGTGAAGTCTATCTTCTTCATCGCGAGAACTGTAACTCGGTTTCCTGGGTAGGTTGAACCGGCTGTTTTTCCGATAGAAACATCAATCTTAAGCTCTGTCGAGAACCTTTCCAAAATCAGCATCAAAATCTTCGTTACCAGCGGCGACAAAACCACCATTAGCAGCAGTACTACCAACTAAAGCTCTGATTGGGGATACCCACTGGACCCCGTAATGAACTCCGGTATCTCCTTTATCGTGAATTCTCGTGATATCGTAAATTGCGGGGTTGTCTTTTATCGCGGATTCGACAAAAAATTGGACGCCGTTCGGCGCTGCCTTCGGGTACGAACTTAGTGCTTGTGATGGTAGGTCATTGACCGAACCTTCGAAGACGGTCGCCATCTCTTTGCTCGCTGTATCAAACATCAGGGTTTCCGATTCCACGTCACTATCGACGGGAAAATGTACAAACGGGGTTTTTGTTTCACCGGTCTTTGCACTGGTGCTCCAATCTTCGGGATAGTCATCGTAAATAGGCGGTAAAATCGTCGTTGATTGGGGGGGTGGGATAAAGGCTCCCGTACCCAAAGCCTCAACAAGCCTATCGAGTCTTTCCGTCAATTTTGCTACATCTTGAGCGAGTGTATGTTTCTTCATCGCGGCTCTTCCAAGAGGCATTTTGCTCTTGAAACTTGCTACATCGGGCATGTGAACGCGGCTCTGATGTCAATTAATGTGAATCTTCGAACGCGGAAGCTTAATTCGTATGTGATTAACACAAAGTTTGAACTAGATCGCAAATAAAGTTTAATAAGAGGAAAACTCAACTTTTTTCATAAACAAATCAACTCTACTAACTACTGAAGAACAAATAACCTAGAGTTCCCCTTTTATATAACACAAGGGGATTAGAATTTGCAACCCTAATTCTAATCTAAATAGAATTCTACTAAAATTGGGAAAACATTTTTTTTAACCTTGTGTTGGTTAAACAAGCAAGTCCTTAAAATCTACTTAGCATCTCCAGCAGAGAGGCTTGAATCAAAAGAGTGTAAATACAAATAGTCTGTTGACGGTGAGAATGACCATTAGAGGACAATTCACATCAGTATGATAATAGTTATCCTCACTACAGTGTCTATTAGGGTTGCAGTATATATAGTATTTATCTCTAAATAAGGCTACAGATTAGGTATCTGAAACCCTAATTAGCAAGAAATATTGAGAACGCTAGCAATTTAGTAGCACCGGAGTAACTTATTATAATGGTTCATACTCCCTTGGGTCATCGATCCAAAGACACAACTTAATAGGAACATGAAATGATAGATGAAGCCACACAGCAAAGCAATCACAGATCAAAGGCATTGTACTATAAGAAATCCTTATTATCTTGTTTGTGAAATGGCATATTAAGAAAACTTGGTTTACTTCAAATAATTATACTAGTATATTACATCAAATTCATAGTATTGTTCACTAAGTACTAGATCTATAATATTAACAGCAAAGTGCATGGGTTAATATGATATTCAAATCTAATGTTTCAGTGCATGTGCATCAAATGGATTATCTTTTATGGTTTCTTCAATTTTTTGATGCATAAAGTTGCTCATCTTTCAAGGATAGTGTTGGTAAATTTGGGTTGTTTGTATGTAATAACATGGGTTCATGAGAAGGAAGGAATAAGTGTCAGTTTGATGGAAGGAAAAGCATGGACGCTGTTATCTTTTATATGAACCTGACGTTACTCCATTCCTTCAAGATTTACCATCAAGAAGGGAGTTAGATTTGCAGATGCAGTGGTTTAATGGTATAGATTATCTCCAGATATTTTTTGCATAAGCAAGAAAAAAATATGGCCTGTTGCGGTGTATCTATCAGGTATCCCTATGTGAATAAAAGATAGCCTTTCAAGAATAGAGCAGCCGATTGCTAGCATTAAAAAAACTGCTAATTTAATTTAAATCAGTTCACCTCTGGTATATTTGGCTGCTTGTAGTTGCTCCCCCAATTGAAAGGCAGACTCGTAAAATCATATGTTCCAAGAAATTTAGACATTTTGTGGCTAACATCTCCAAAAAATCTTCGACCCTCAACAAGTTTTGCATAAGGATCTAAAAGGATGACATTGTTGTCAAACCGGTGGCCATGATGCCATCCACGAGGTCCATCAATGCAATACCCATAAAGAACTCCATGTTGGGGTAAATCCTGAATTCGCCAAGATCATGCATAACTATGAGCTACTTAATACGGAAAATCTGAAGAACTGGAAAATTTACATCAAGAAGATTGAGTGGATGTACCCCCACACTTATGTGCCATATATCTCCCGTTTTGTTGATGCCGGGATCAAGTGATAGCTCCAGCATTTCAGCGTTTACTCCCTCAAATTCTCCCCTGAGAAAGAATATGATCAAAAGGTCACATCATACATTAATATTTTTGATACCTATACTGTTCTAAATTTAAAAGTAACTACGAGGCCAAAAAGAATTATTCACATACGAAAAGGTACACTAGGATCATAATAGGACTAATCCAACTTAATAAATTGAATTACATGAAAAAACAAGTGAGAAAACAGGATCAAATTACACAAATTTTCAAGTAATATAGAGAGCTCAAATGTCTTTTTATTAAGAAGCGGTCCACCAATAGGCATTGATACACCTACAATAACATAACAGCATTTCAAAATCTATTTATTTTTTCTCGATCTTTTTATAAGCCCCAGCAGAGATCAAAACAGGTTTGATCCACTGTATCCTTGTGGGCAAAGATTTTGACCTACAATCTTAATATTCTCCTTAATTGAGAGTCACTTTGCTTATATTCCTTTTGTGGGAATTAACCATCCGCCAGACTATGCCAGAATGCTGGCCTACTCAACACCAAGCATATGTTGACTCGACTCCTTCAATCCCGTTTTGTTCAAGACAACAATATTTGAAGTGTCTAAAATCCTAACCCATAATATTAAATATGGGTTAGGAAAACGATAAATATTAAATATTTTGTTCAAGACAACTCAGTGACTTAGAAAACGATAAATATTAAATATTAATCAAAATCATAATGACAGTAGCATTTCTCACTTCAGAGCTTGAGATTTATATACCAAAAGGAGGGATAACATACTGCTACCTTTCTTGAATTGATATGCAAAGTGTGACTGCAGACGCATGTTGTGAGAACAGCGAGAAATTAACCCCTCTTTCTAATTCTGAAGCTCCGAGTGGATATGCTTGGCCTGGGGTGACTTTAAATGATGGTATGACTTCCGACATTTCGGGGACGTCCTCCTAACACAAAGAGTTAACGTACAATCAGAAGATGAGAAGATAAAACATGTTTTCATGCTCAATTGGATCCTAGGAGAAATTACCACCAATATACTAAGGTTCTATTAGAGAGTGTGATTCAATGGCGTGGAGCACCATATTACGACGCAGTCTAATCGCGACATTATCAGTCATTACAATTTTGAGTTAAGTGTAGATGATTCTCTATTTAATACTCTTGTAACTATGTAACATATGGTACACATATTGCAAGTTAAATATTACCTCAATCACAGCTTCCCGAGCACGGCGGTCATAAGCACTCGTGATTCTGCTTTCGCCACGATCATTTTCTCTAACCTATACATCAACAAACCAAATTAGATCCTCATCAAATAACTAACACAACCTATAAATTGCCATTGTAAGCCAAACAACAAGTACATCAAAATGCATTCTAAAAATATCACCCAAACAAACATATATATAACAAAAACAGTATAATTGCACATTATAATCACACAATTATCATAAGCACTCGTGACTCTTGCCTTACTAATGTTTGTTTGTTTGTTGCTCCCAAACACAACAGATTTACTCGATGTCAATCTGTAAAAACAAAACATACTTAAAATACACCCAAAACAAAAAATCAGTATATATAAAGTTTTTTATTTTTACCTGATCGAAGAAGATTTAGCTTTGGAAATGCAGAAAGGTGAGTTTCGGAGCATTTTGGTTCCATGTTGAGAATAATACAAAGCATCCATCAACGAATCAGAACCCAAAAATAAAAAATAAAAGTTCGAAATCTCGCAAAAGAGAAAATTTTTAAAGAGAGAATCAGTTGAAAGTGGCTTTTGAAGATGATGGTCTGAAGTCTGAAATCGAAGCGCGCCTTTTTGGTTTGCCACGTGACGTGAAGACTCTCTCTAACTGCTATTGGAACACGCGTCCGTCCCTTATCGCTTCATTCGCTCTCACCGTTTTGGTTTTGTCGCTTTGGTGGACTTAAACCGGGTTAAGATGTGACTTGGCTCAGTGAGTTTTGAGAGACTGATAAGGTACATCTGGGAGTAAAGGTCTAAGATCTAAACAAAATCGGACTACCACAGAGCATTATTTTTTTAAGAAATCAAGATTCACCGCTTTAAGCTTCACCGGGAAGGCAGGAAGCTGCAAAAGAAATCGGATAAAGTTTAATGATATTTAAGCACGAATTCAGGGTCCTTCTCGACTTGATCAGCAAGAGGGTTGATAATTAGTGTATCCAAGCTCAATTCATAAAAACAATCAATCATTCCAAACACATACTTTGCAGATATTTGGATCATCGTCAAGGTGAACGTACTGAACCAAAATGTGAGATTATTGCTTAAATATGGCAGTCCCTTTATAGGCTAGACAGTACAAAGACACGGAAACTGGACTTCATTTAGGTTTTATTCAACCCCAATTTGTGTATTACAACTAACAAGATGAACTGGAATGATGTGTAATACAAGTGCGAACTGTCAATTAAGATGCAGCATCAACAACTGCTGAGTACCATCACTAGTCCATAACAACACTAGGCTGCTGAGGAAAGAAATTTAACTCAGAAAGTAGAGAGGTCGCTAGAATTACATAGATAAGTGCAAAGTTTTAATTCTTGTCCCAAATAATTTCTGCAAATGTTTGAAATCAACAGTATAACCCTTGTTCTAGGTTTGTAACAGATCATTTCAACTTTAGCATCATTGCCTTGAATCTCAATAGGAATTTCATTCACAACAGTTAAGTCCTTTTTACATACACCGCCTGCATTAATACCATAACATGAGTATCAGAAATAAAACAGAATGTCACATCTCTAAGGATAGAATAGATAGTGATTTTTACCTTAATTTTGCAGTTGCCCATATATGACGAGCTCATCAAATGCATCAGATCCATAGAAGCTAACAACACAAAGTAATACTCTAAGGATAGAATAGATAGTGATTTTTACCTTAATTTTGCAGTTGCCCATATATGACGAGCTCATCAAATGCATCAGATCCATAGAAGCTAACAACACAAAGTAATACTCCACGAGACTGAAAAAACAAAGGTTGGATCAGAAAACCCTATTTGTTTGAAGTGAAGCAGAAGCTGTAGAAGCCTCTGCTATTAAGGAAATTGGTTGACGAGCCTGCAAGCAAGCACTTATGTCGAACGGGAGCAATTGAGATCCGTCAAAAATAAGATTAACTCCAGGCAAAACGACTTCCCTACTGTCAGCATCATCTGGTTCAGCTTTTACGGTACTACTCACTGAAGGTGATTCCTCAATGGGCCTTGTGGCAGCCTCATAAACGGGAGCAAGGGCATACGACCTGCAGATAAGGTCTCACTATATTAGATTTATTTTAAATATATTTCCTAGTGATCAGCGATCGGCATTAATTCTATTTTTCAGAAAAGAACCAAGTTAATTTTTGCAAAAGAAAAATCTGAGCACCAATTCAAATTGCCATTGTCCATAAACGTCACTAAAGATGTTTATTACCTACTACAGATAGGTAAATGCAGTTTACCTATCTATAGTCTGTTTGAAATGCAGGTTTTGGGAGGACACTTATATATACAAAGTTTGATAGCGATCAAGTCCACTACGTACTTAGTATTTAATAATATTTGTCATCAATCAGTGGCATCATAGAGGTGTAAGACTACATACCTGAGAATGCTACCATCAAAGCTTACT
Source organism: Kingdonia uniflora (assembly GCA_014058105.1). Lineage (NCBI taxonomy): Eukaryota > Viridiplantae > Streptophyta > Magnoliopsida > Ranunculales > Circaeasteraceae > Kingdonia > Kingdonia uniflora. Next base: position 2,855,756 of record JACGCM010001655.1, on the reverse strand, counting down.
ACTTCCGTTCGGCAACGTCGTCTGTTCGCAAGTTTTAACCTCAGATGTTCACTTGAGGCTCCAGATATTGGAGACGAAGGATCCACAAGTGGATTCCACCTTCCACTTGCATAAGTTACAAGTTGACGAGATGGTTCCTTTGCTTGTTCTCTCTGGTATAAGAGCTTAGCAGTAGGGCCCACCGCTTGATACTCCGCACATACATCGCGTAGCCTTTTTCTTAAAATTTGCATAGCATCATGATGCTCAGTAAGTGAATCGGCTTGAAGTAATCGTGATGAAACCACCCTTTTACATATAGCACTGCACAATATTGGACTGAAAAGTGGAATCCCATATTCAACACTCAATGGGACCCATTCATACCTTTTCACTTGGGAAGAGAAGTCATCTTCACCTCCTTCTTTATAAAGCTTTAACAAGCGAATATAACCTACAGTCCACAACTCTATCTTATTTGACAAATCCATCAAAATAGACTCTAACTTTAAAGTTTCCTCAGTACTTAGCCCCATATCTTTGCTTAAAGGGGTTGTAGAACCATCGAAATTCTTCAAAGGCAAGGGGATATCTAAGATAACAGTCTTTCCAGAAGTATCGAGATCACTCTTACTTAAGGGTTGCACCAATATAGCCGAGTACTTGAGAAGCGAATTTAAACAATGCAACAGAACACTTCCATTGACTAAATTGCCCTCAAATTTACCTCCTAGTCCTCCAACTGTAGACCCATCCCAAGACCAAATCAGGGCTTTCTCACAGCCTGCTAGTGGTGCCGGAAGCAATCTTAGACGTTGCCCCTTCATTAGAACAACTGAGAGAGGTCCACTAGCAACAACAGAATACAACACCAGTTTCATCCAAGGTGTCATAGATGAATATGAAGGCGGACCAAAGTGAATAGGACCAGTGGGTCCAGGTAAAACCGATGAAGATGGAAGTGGGACCATAGACACCACAATATTATAGTCACGGTTAAATAACCTATCTGATGTTGCCGGTGCAAGAGCTGCCAAACTTTCACAACGAAGAATATCCACACAATATTTCCTTAATTTCTTTGAAGTACCTCTTCCTGGATCTAGGTCTCCAGTTGGCATAGAGTCGCTATCTTTCTCAAGATTCACATCTAACTTTGAATCCTCACTTAAGACACTGTTACTTTCCAATGAGGTAGCTAAATCCAATATGTCATCATTACTAATGGAATCCACTAAATTTGGATAACCTACATTACCGTCAGACCCGGTGGTGGAGTCCATTGTAAGTGATTTTATGGGTTCCTCAATTATGGTACTAGTTGAATCGCCAACTACTTCAATATTTGCACTTGTATCTACTCCACCTGATTGCAAGCACTCTAGAGCACACCGAAGGCTGAATGCGTGATTGGCAAATTCCTGTAGTTCTCCCTCAAATTTTGTTCCCTCTAATGTAGAGAGATCCTTGCAGAGTTCTGCAATGCTAGCATCTCCTAGTTTTCCTGCTTCATACAGTGTCACAGCATGAAATTTCAAACCTGAAAAATGGGTAATAAAACATGTAATTAAAATGTTGTGAAACATAGATGATGAGTATAAAGCTGTTAGCTATGTAACACGGATATGCGATGTGGTATCTGAGATGGGTATAGGGGGTAAATTATTGTGAAAATATTCTAGACATGGGTGTCCGAGTGCCAGTGTACATGTCCATAAGATTTTTTCTTTAAATATGGCGTATCCATGTTATTGCTGAAAAGAGCGCACACAGTGACACGTAACACCCACCCACACCCATTGATTAGAAAACATAACAGGATCAAACCTGGTGAAACAGAGCCCATCATAAGATAAGATGTTATATTAGCATCAACAACAAAGGCAACGCGAGCAGTTCCAGAAGCTGCACCAAAGTTTCCTGCCCCGAAAACATCTTGTTGAACAACATTGCCATCAATTGCGTTTAATGAGCTAATACTCCCATGAGAACCGTCTTCTTCATCACTGAGAATTAAATTATGAGAGCCAGAAATGCTCGGATCTTGAAGAACAGAAGCTGGATCAACTAATTTTACTGCCCAACCAAGCCGGCAAGCAAATGAAGCAGCCGCTTGTAGCTGAGAAAGGTCAGCTTGTAGTGTCGCAGCCAATTCAGCAACAGTAGAATTCTCACTTGAGACAACAAAAACGGCATATAATACCCTGGAGGAGAGCTTTAACATGTTAGTCCTTATAACTTCTTTGACGCATTACATTTGTTATTGCAAAAGAATCATCCATGAAGACAATTTTATAAGAGAAATTTTCAAAAAAAAAGACTAATATTAACCCTATCCTTGAAAAGAACCCAAAGGCTCATTTATAATGTCACTTTTAGAGTTTCCCCCATGTCCAGCAGTCAAAACACTGAATACACCATTTAAATTACCGTTATGCAGTAGGCAAATTGAAAAGCGATTTTTTCAAATGAGCTTTTAGCTAAACACTGCATATTAGACAATGGTTCAATTAAAAAACAGGCATCAATATATGATCTAACAGGTCATTGTCACCCCCATGTGGCTTGAAACCGAAATATCTCTATTTCATCTTTAGAAAGAGTTTTATTTTATTTAGATTTTATATTATGTGCATGAATAAGGGAACTTTTTCAAGTTAGGATAAGGTTTCCTATTAGTGTGGACCGCTTAGTCTATAAAAGGGGTTAAAAGAGGGTCCTAGTTTAGCTATTTGGTTAGGTTGTTTGAAGAAGAATTAGGGTAGATGGTAGTAGGGGGTTTTCAGAATTAATAAAAGTAGGCTTTCTAAACTTTTCGAATTCTCTTGCTAGGAATCAAAAGTTTTGCCTCCGCGGCTTTGACCTGTCAACTTAGTATCATAGCGGTAAAATTAGTAGCGTTCTCTTTATATATATTTTTTGGTAATTGAAATTCGAAGTTCTCAGTTTGCTAGGATTGCACTTTGCAATTTTCCAAGGTTTGAAGCACGAGCTGCTACATAACTGCCTCTTCAATTTCGATATCTTTTAGGTGAATCTCTTTTTCCTAGTGATGACTTTGAGATTTCTGCTAATTCCTCTAAATTCAATTGGAGATCTCATTATAGTTGATTTTCAATTACCTTCCCAACTGTGGAATCTACATATTACTCTTTTAAATCTTGTAAGAGTTTTACACCAGGACTTCTAATCATCCTAGAGTTCGATTGGCGGTTTTGGCCACCAACTTTTTGCTGGTTCGTTTAAGGGCGTTGCCAATTTGATATGTGAAAGAGATTTGTACATCGAGTCCGCATATGGTGTTCATGCAAAAAATTAGGGAAAGGAGATTGAAGGATATATGTATATTTTTAATGGTAAGCTGCTTGTGATTAGAATTGATTTCAGAACCTCCTAGTTTTCCAAGCACTAGCCCTGCCAATTGACCAAGCCTCAGTTGGTAGGAAGAAAATATATACAAAACCCTAATTTCAATCTTCAACTTTGACGATTAAATCGAAGAAGCTTAAAGAAATCACAATCTCTTCATTGAGAACAAAAGTTGACATATAATCGAATCTTAATCTTTGATTATTTATTGTTGACGTTGTTACAAACGATTTCTTGAAATGAAGAGTGATTTAGGATTGAATCGAGAGAGGGAAGTTCTTCATTTTGTTGTTCTTCATTTTTTTCGAACTCTTCTCTCGGGATGACATTGCATGCTCAGCATATGATCTAATCTAGTCTTTCACAATGTTTTGTTAACTGAGTGATTCTAGTTGGGGCTTGAAGCTTTAGAAATCTAGTCCTTCATAATACTTTGTTGATTAAGAGATTCTAGTTGGGATTTGAAACATTAGTAGATTAGCTCGAGCAGTACAATCCCCTTCTCAACCTCCATATTAGAGTATCAATTCAATAAGGTGAGACGATAAAAAGGAAAAAAAATTATTTTGCAGATTTTTTCAGTGTTAGGTAAATCACTAACAACACGACTGGACTGCGTCGAGGAGTCGATAAACACAAATAGCACTTTGTTATAGAGCGTGAACGCCACGATTTGAAAATTATGTTCTATTTTGGGAAAGAAATTGGAGATTTATCTCCTCTTTTTGTAGATAATTGCGAGATTATTCCACTAATCGGTTAGGGAGAACCCTCAATCTATGACGAGTACTTAGATGATTACCCATACATGGGGCCTTCGGTAAATGGAGCCATGAAGCCTGTCTTCAATGGATATTCAGATAGAGATTTAAAGTTATTAATTTCTCGATGTTTATTGATTCCTTTAGGGAAATTTTTGAGGCACGCTATATCGAGCAAGTAGCACCAAAAATATGGGGGGAAATTGCGCTTAATTGTCAAAGAACATATTTTGTTAATTTTTGGTAAAGAAGAAGATTGTGACAACATTGTCACAAGATTAATTAGTAAATTGGCTTGGATCTAGTAAATTTCGTAGAAGAATTCAAAACTCGAATCATGTATTTGAAGAATTTAACAAAAAGTTAGAGATCTCAAGATAATTAAAGTTCATAGTCGAACGAAATTAAGAAGGGGGGAATTGATGTAACATGTTGTCGCCACCCCATGGGTCAAAAACAAAATATCTTTATTTCATTTTTAGATTTCATATTATGCGCATGAATAAGGTATATTTCCCGAATTAAGATTAGGTTTCCTATTTGGGAGGACCCCATAGTCAATATAAGGGGATCCTAGTTAGCTTTTTGAAGAAGAATTAAAGTACAATGGTAGTAGGGGGGTTTACGAAATTAACAAAAGTAAGTATTCTTCATTTTTAAGTTCTCTTGCTAGGGTTTATCAAAAGCTTCTTTACCACGGCTTTGAACCTCTCAATATATGGCAGCATTTGCCTTTCAAAGTTCTTTATTTGCAATTACGTAAGAGTCGATATTATTGACGAAAGGATTCAATTAAAAAGGTTCTTTCTTTAATATTTATTTTTTATGTAAGAATATAAAGAAAACTAATGGCGGCTTTGAATAATTTGCTCTATAATGACCTAAAAAGTCGAAGTACAGAAAAGAAGAAGAAACTTACTCTTCGATGGGATCTTCGTAAGACTGTTCCCTGTTGGAGACGAACCCTTCCAGCCTGGAAACTGAATCAGATAATTATTTACTATCCAAACTAGCGGATTCAAAAGAAAATAGGGCTGATTTTGCAATCCTGACTAATGGTGTCAAACTGTCCCAGAGGTTTAAACATTTTTTCACTATAATAGTAACCTATTTTGGGGATTTCTGAACAATTAGAAATTGTTTAGTGTTCCTTCTGGACAGCTTGACAGCAGCAATAAGTACAGCAAATCGGACACTAAGACATGACTCAGGTTGACCTCAAGTATAGTGCTTTAAATAACTTATACGTGAAAATTATCAGTTGGAGTACGTTTGGCATGTTATGCTGCATATATAGATACTTAACAACATGCACTAAAAGTAACCCCAAAAGATACCAAATTTTGAAGGTACTTTGAGCAAAGAAGATAGTACCCGCAGCATTTGTGGACCAATATAGGACTAACAAAAAGACTGCTAGAAACCCATTCAGCCTCCAGGACATAATTATTTGAAGCGTTATATTGTATTTTTAAGTGTATTATTTATTAGCAGCAAAACTTTATACAACAACAATTCTGTTAACCTCGAAAACCTTTTCAATTTAGCTGGTTTCAGTGAAGGGCCAAATTTTCAATAAAAATAAACCTAGAATCCAGACGGATTCATTAAAACACATTGCATCATGTTTAAAAAACTATTACAAAGGGAAAGTGCAGAATCTGGAAAATGTGGATGTACAGAAATTACCTTTAAACCGATCATCAGAATACACGGGAACATCGAAGTATATCAATCCTCGTCGATAAAGTCCTCGTATGATTTCAGGATCAAAAAGAAAAAATGAATTTGCCTCCTCCTTGCAAACTTTGTCTATTGTTGCCATTTCTTCTTCTGTGAGTTTCTAAGGAGATGAAGAAAATAACGCAGGTCACTCACAGCAGGAAATGTTACAGTCTTACAGGTATTTACACACTATATGCGCGTGAATATTTTGTAATGCCCAAATGAGGGGTAAGACCATGCTAGCTCACAACAGTAAGAATGAACTGGCATATTTTGGATCCCAAATTATTTCGGACAAATTTCAAATTAAGAAGAGTTGGAAAGGGAAAACTTGTGGGGGCCTCTAAAGCCATGAAATCAAAAAAATTGCATGGCTGAACGCCCTAAATTTCATTCAAACTCCTAGAGGCGTTCAAAGATTTCATCAAGAGGTATCCTTACCTTAAATTCCTCGAGCGTAAAATTAACTAGGCAAACTCCCCACCATGGTTCAATTGTGAAGTCAACAGGTTGTGTAGGTAGTAGTTCTTTTGCGATTGACTTGTTCAGCTTCCACATAATTTTCTGGGCAGCTCCAACATAGCAAATGGTAGTCAATACAATGAGAAATACATACTATTGTAAAGTATAGATCACACACTATGTATGACAGAGAAGATATGTCCATAAAAATAGATGGCTTAGAGCATCTCCAGAAGCCTCAACACCTTTAGAAAGTGAGAAAACAACATTTTTTGTTTTTGTTTTTTGCCCAGAAGTCGAAAATGATCCAGCAGGCTTGCTAGGCTATTAATCCACCCAGTTCAGCACGCCCTTTGAAGGACACAGTACAAGTTCTTAATATGTATAATGCCATTTCAAAGGACAAAGTAATTTTAAGATCATACGACCAACAACCATTAGATGTAGCAAATGAGACTGACAAAAAATTGAACTTTGGAGAATGTGAAGCAACGGCACTTCCAACTCTCTAAACTGGTTTTAAAGACTGCTGATAATGCCTTGGAATGCCAAGAAGACTTTCAATGAGAATTGTAAAATTGATCAGAATATGACAAAATAAGAATGCAAATGGAATCCTAATACAAAATTAAGAATTGTAGTCATAAGCATCATCTTTTCTTTTATAAGAAAAACAAATATCACTCAATACGAGCAGCAATAAGCATCAACATGCTTATGAAATCTTTCAACCAGATATCCAGGCGATCGTGAGTGTGGAAAAAAAAAGTTCGAGATTTTATAGAACGTGGTAAAGATAATATTGTGGCTGCCAATCTCCAATGGCATCCCATTATTTACCTCCTGTGTTGCCAATGTGTGAGAATATTTTCTAGGGCTTTTGACATCTCTTGGGTCTTTAAAGTTGATGTATGAGCTCCCAGAAGGCTTTGTGATGCAAGGCATCTAGAATAAAAATTGAGAAACTTCTGTGAATCATACACCATATGCAATCAGCTAGTTGGGTGTTGTAGAAGGAGCAGAAAAGGTAGCACTCTTTTCGGAAGGTAGATGGAGCACTTCAATAAGAAGGAAAATATTTTGTAAGGTGTTGTGGTGAATATCGCGTTGTGTCAGGCTTATACTTTCAAAGTTACTAAGAGTTAAGATCTAGTGAGGAGATTGAGGCTTTTGACCATTTCACACCATGATCGATACTTTTTCAGTTTCTTCTTTTCTGTGGAAGATTTGATCTTTTGCTTATTCTGGTTACATAGTGCTTTCCATCTGGGAAAGTAATCCTCCAGTTGATGAGAAAAGGTAAACCTTCTAAGAAAATACAATGTAGCCATCATTACCCATATCATCAATACAATGCATATGACATTGTGAATGCAGATATATCACTTCTCTGTTGCAAGATTTTTGCTCTTTCTCATAGAATCTGGTAGTTGAGGTCTTGAGGATAGAAGGTATCATAGGACTAAACCTTTCTAGATGCAAACATGAGACAAATGTCTTATATTGAGCATGGATAGGTGTAAGGGCGTGTTATCTACGCAATTCATCCCTATATTTGTAATCTATGTTTGTAGAGTACTCATCTATTTAAAAATGTAGAATTAGCATATACTTAGATTTAAGAATTAGGTATGTCTGTTTTGCTAGCCAGTACCTTAGACCTGCATTTGTTCATAATATCAATAAATTCATTTCTTCCGATTCCAGTTAGCCTTAATGCGTCTGCAGCACTGAAATTTGGGATGCTGTCATAAGGTTGCTCTGCACAAAATAAATCACAATGTGTGAGACATGGTAGATCAATGATAGGAAGAATTTAATTTTACCACTATCTAGAGAATTATGATATGGAAAAATACTGCTTGAATAATTGAAGTTAAATTCGCAAAATGAAGGAGCCATGCACAAAATGAACAACATAAAGAACCATACTGTGAGTCGTCTATCTATTTTATGAGGAATCCAAAACATACGTACACATGAAAACACTCAAATCAGAATTTATTTCAGGACACTGACTCCCCACATAATAGGGTATATGGCCTGTATGTGACCATCGAGCCTTATGAACAAGATGATTAGAAGCATGGACCAGCATCATTATCCTTATCTAATTTTAATTCATCCTGACCTCACTCAGCATCATTATCCTTTTGTTCCGGTAATTTAGATTGAATTTCTACATTGAACCAGCATCCTTCAGTCAAAAATATCACCATCAAAGAACCCTCATAGAAATGGATCTTGACACAAAATTTAGAGCAGGGTAAGGCTATGTGGTGCTGTGCTTCTTTTATTATTATTTTATCATTGGCTCGAAAGGAATGCAAGAGAGTTTGAAGGCGAAGAAAGATTGTGTGAGGATACTATTATGTTGATCATCGCTCATCTTCCAGTGGAATAAAGTTGCATTAGATATGAGAGATGTGCTTTTTGAGTCCTTAATGGTAATGTGGAAGGAGAACATTATGGTTGACGGTTGACAGTTGACGAGTTCTTCCTGCTTCCAGGTTCTTGAGGACTGCTTTTATGTTCTGTATGCTTTCATATTGTTCGATATTTGGATTTCTCTGAAGATTCTCCTGTAAAAAACTTTTGAGGCTTCTCACATCATGGCAAAACTTTGTAATACAGGCGAGATGTTTCTTGAAGTCAACCGTTCTATTTCATTCTAGTGCTCCTGACCTTGCATTAATTATAGTCTTGTTTTATGTAGGAGGGCTATATAACTAAAACAAATATGATTTAGAACTTGCCCATTAATATAGTATACTCTAAAAATACCTTTCGTGAAACTTATGATCCCTGTAAACTATATATGCATTTTTTTTTTCTTTTTGAAAATGTAAAACTAAAAGAATATATGGATTTCCATTTGATGATAGTACATATAACTAACATGCTTTTTACTAAATCAAATCACATATGAAATCTTTAGAATGACGTATGTTATTACCATTTCTCATAACCTCGAATATCATATCACAGTAGTATCTGAAAGGTGACACCCTCATCACTCGACAAACATATTCTGCAAGCTGGTAGGGAAATAGCTGCAAATAAACGAAAACACTAGATAAACAAAGTGCCAAAATCCTAAACAACAGTAAAGCTGCAGAAAGGAATACATTAATAACTAGCAGGTGGAATGCATCTATAAATAGACTTTGATCCCAGCATAACTAGCAAAGATGCAAAAGAAGGAAACTTTGTGTGGTACCTAATGTGGAAGATATGCAAGTAGAATGTTTTGACGCCGTGTAACCATGACCTTAAATAGAAAGTGGCAACAATATAGCAGCATTTATAAACAATGCCAATGACGTAGACAAGATTAAAACAACTTTATATTAAATACGCACTGCTAGATTCCTTCGCAAGTAACGCATCATGTCTTCGTAATATTCGCTTTCTTTGCATACTTTCCGAGCAAAACAAGTGTTCCACTGTAGACGTTTTCTTATGCAATGGTCTATAACTCTGCAAGAAAGAAAGTAAAAATGAAGTGCAAAAAAAAAAAACAAGTCCAAGCAGATTATTAAACTTGAGACAAGAACAAATAGGTTAGTTTATGACATTAAATGAAATCTCAAACTTTTTTCATGGTAAGCCACAAATCTTATGCATGCAACAAGATAATTTGAAAAATAACCTCTCTTCTTTTTTTGCAAACCAAGGTGATCCGGGTTCATAATTTATCACCATCGGCCCAACTAGTTTTTGGGGCGTGTGAGAACCCTGCCAACCCATGTATCGGGTAAGTCATGATAAATACTACTGGCGAGTGGCCCCCGTTGGTGGCGAATAGAACTCAATACCTATGCTTCTCAAGGCAATGGGCCCAATCTGCTTGAAAAATACTTCTTTACTGTATAGAAATGTTTAACCTTACTTCAATGATATGCATTGATCCAATGTATCAATAGATATTATGTTTTAAAGCTCCTTCTTCCCAACTACCCATAAAAAAGTATCAACAAATTCCTCCAAGCATAATTTGATATCATAAGGCTCATATTCATTGGGGCAACCAAGACCAATATGCTGGAACGCAACGGCAAAGAAAACTTCACGATAAGAGAGGCGCTGGAATCTAGGACTCCCAAAAAAAACAAGTCGAAATTTCCATTTTGTTCCAAAATATAATTTTATCTTTACGAGTCTATTTATGTGAAACATATGAAGACATTCATCTGGCATTCAAGGTGTGACAACTCCAAATAATATAACCAACTTCAAGACTCAAATATCCAACTCTATCGCATGTTACCTTGCCTCTATCACAAAAACGAAGAAACTGCAAACAAATGAGCGACAAATGAAACAAATCTCGAACTAACTTTTGTAGGATCCAGATGATTGTAGACCTGACATAGTCTTGTATCCATGTAATTTTGTCTAAAATAACGTAATAAGTTTGTGCCGTTTAAAAATGGGTCCGCGTGATCAACCAAAACTTCTAGTTTATATATACCCACCATGTTGTATACTCGTATTGCTCATGCAAAATAATGACTATCTACACCAAAAAAAGGAAATTGTATTGAGACTTGTAAAATAGCCAAAAATCACTAACCTTCTATGCCATTCGTCTTTAGAAGATAAAGTTGCTTGAAGCCGCTTAGGAAGATTGTCCCAAGGGCATTCTTCCTTTATTGCTTTTAAGATAAGTTGTTCCTCAATAGTGGACGGAATCCGCTGCATGGTGTACCAAATCTCTGAATGTACCCCTACCTGTTAATAAATTCAATCAAAAAAATTATCAAATACTCAGAAATCTCAGATTACATTTATCATACTACCAATACTAAGGTTAGTGTTTACGAAACTGACGAATGATCCCAACTAATCGCTAAATTTTTGCCGATAGGAAATTGAACGCCATACTAAACCATATTTTCAATTTTCTTCCACAAACATTTTTTTGACTCCTCTTGGCCTCCAATCTAAAACCTTCTCAATTTGTGTGTGTGTTAATCTTTCTGAAATTTCCCCTAGGAATGAGAACTTAGTTAAAATTGGCACTTGTTAAATAGTAGTCGTAGCCCAATTTTGTGACTATACCATTCTGTATATAAGAGCGTGTATTATGGGGCTTTCCTGTATCAAATTAATGGTCAAATACCAAATACTCACATCACATCTCTCACACTACCAATACTAAGGTTAGTCTTAAAACTGCCAAAATCATAATTCATCGCTGAATTTTCACAGATAAAGCCAAATTGGACCCCATACAAAACCATCTTTTCAGTTTTCTTAGATAAGCATTTTTTTGGTTCCTCTTGGCAAGTACTCATGTTAACCTATTATCCGTTTGATGTTCAAACTGGACTCGAAATATTCCTCCAATTAAGAAGGTCTGATTTTATTTTGTACATTAAGACATGTTCTCACTTCTCCACTACATTATTTGTATCTATATGTCCCGTATTTTTGGTTTTATTTTAACATTAAGACATGTTCTCACTTCTCCAATACATTATATGTATCTATATGTTCCGTTAGGAACGATTATCTAATTAAAATTGCCGCTTGTAATATAGCTTTCGTAACCTAAATTTTTGACTATACTACTCTAAATGTGGTATAAGTTTTCGTAAAGATCCTCCTTAACATTAAAAGTTCACGGAAACAACAGTATAAACTAGGATGCACTCCTATATGATAGACACAGCACAGCCCTCTTGACATGCATTCAAACACTGAAAAAATAAACAGTAAAGCTCACATTTTCCGACTAAACTCTGTTTCGTTTATTGCCTAGGCGATAGAGTGATTTCGCACTGCCAATGTAACATTCCGAAAGCAATTCATATCTAGCATTACACTTTAATGATCTACACTACCATCGCATAGCTAGTATGTCTCGAATTCATTGGATTTCAGAATTTTACACCAAACTGATGGCTTATAAAGATCTGATGATCACAATTTGTGACAGATCTTAGTCACTACCATCATTTATACACATTTCAATTACAATTCAGCTCGAATTAGTGAGTTCTAGAGAGATAAAAGATAGATGACTTACCTAACGAGGGTTGTAGAGACGGAGCTTTTGATTGCTTTGTAATATCTAGGGTTTGAAGTTTATGTATTTGAATGAGATTCGAAGAGGGATAGGTGAAGTCGGTGTGTGAGAAGAAATTTTGTACGTAATTTCATTAATGCAGTATGCAGTGAGAGGAAAAACATTTGCCAAAATTCATCCAAGATATGCCTAATAATGATTGATGCGTTATTTCTAAATTTTACTAGAAAACGTAAATTAACAGATGCGGCATTTTGGCATATTACATTTACAACGAATAAGAAGATAAATGATTTAAAGAGGCAAAGTTTCAATGTGTATATATATATATATAAGAGATCAGCATATTCGCGAATGACCCTCTAGTTCCACACTTATTCAATCTCAGTCCCTTCTCCAAGTTATGGTTATTCAAAGTCGAGTGACCAACAGTTGACTTCTACAAACCCCAATATACCTTACAAAAACCTAACTGTTTTATTTGTAATGGCTTTACACCCATATGTTAGTTATCTCTTTCAGCTTTACACCCCCGAGTTTTAATAAATACATTAATGGTGTTTTATATTTTCAGCTCTAAACAGAGGTAAAATCGCAAAATAAACTAAATGAAGTTAGAGATACTTTTATTGAATCTTGTTGCAGACTGCCTATTTTATCTTTCTTTTTTTATTATTGATTTTTAAATGAAAAGGGTAGATATGTATTTTTTTTTTTAAATGGACTACACTTTTCGTTAGTCAATTGACTTTATTGGCGTAATATCTTGAAAATGGACTATGATTGAATAAGTGAGGAACCAAGGAGTCATTCGCAAATATGCCAATAAACTACGGGTTTTATCAAATTTGCTCTGCCTGGATTCCCAAAAATTGGTTATTGCAAGATATGTCTTGTTGCGGATGATGTAAATACTGGATAGTCGCCGCAACAAAAATATTATCATTACCCACAAAAGGAGTCACTGAGGAGAGTGCCCAGGAGAGGTTTTGTGCATCTGCTTCTTCGGTGCTAGAGGTGGCGACTTTGTTGTGGCCTACAAGAATGGCTTTATTGCTAGCACCAATCAACACAAAACCCATACTGCATTTCTTTGATTGGGGATACCAAGAAATATCAGTCATTAACATAAAAAAAAAATCATGTTTTTAATCTGACAATAAAAACATTCATGTGGCCTTATGGTATGCAAATTATGATCAGAATCAGTATTGAGAGTCTAAATCAAATGCAAAGCAGTTGTAATAATTGTAAGGCTAACATGAGAATGGTCGTTAAATAATGCTTCATTTATAGCCTACCATATCCTAGCAGCAATTACAAAAAAAAAAAAAAAAAAAAAAAAAAAAAAGGAAAAAAGAAGAAGAAATAGCTTCATTTTGATCGCAAATAGTTTGATACAACGCCCAAACACATGAAATGAAGCCCATAAAAGCAGAGAGGGGGGTATAAGATTTGATGGAGGCGGTTTGGAGATAGAATAGGAGAAGACAAGTCTTTATTTATATTAAGTGCAACTTTGAAAGCCATAAGTCTGAGCATCTTTAACAGACCCCAAGTTTGAAATTTAAAGCCACAATAAGTCTAAGCATATTCAACAGACCCCAAGTTTGAAATTTAAAGCCATAAGTTTGAGTATCTTTAACATGTCCCGATTAAAGCTATAAAACAACTGGCATGAGGATGAATAGAACGATGTTTACAAGTTGGGATATATTTTCTTCTAGTCTGAGTCGAGAAACGAGGCCTTCGACTATTTGGTGAATAGGTAAGGATGGTTTATATAATGGGTATGTTAATTTGGTTATGATATTTAAACAGTCACATGAGAATGGAGGTTGATCAGATAGTCATCACTAGTTTCAATTGTAGTCGTGTTTCAACATTAATTCACATTTCTAACCACAGCCATCCCATGTTAGCAGTACATTAAGAGAAGATCAAGCAGTTTTAAAGCCATTGTATTTCCCTGTTACAATCGCATAAACAATGGGCAGGGGCAAGTACTGCAATTCTAAAAATAAAAAAAACAAGACGAGCATTTCTAACAGACATGCCACCCCCTTATATTTCGTCACGCCTCTCAACAAGCAACAAATAACAATACAGGTCACTTTCGTAAGGTCCATAGGTCTAACAAAATGGTTTAAAAGGAAAACAACTCACACATAATTTGGGAATTGATAGGAAGATAGTTACAACGATAAAAGTTCAAGTTGGTAATATGAGTGTGAACAAAAAATAATTTACAACATTTATTCAACATTTCCATGTGGTATGTGCATACTTTGGAATCATGTAAATATATTGGACCTTCAACTATAATTTAAATAGAGGCACAACATTGACCAGAAAGAGATAAAAACTCGTATTCTACAAAATGGATTGTGTTCTCCATGTCTTCACAGTTTAACTTAAAGAAAAATTGAAGAGTAAGAGGCAAACATTGTACGTGCTTCCAATCCCTATAATACCTTCCACAAATAAATCATCATGAGATCCAAGATTAGTGTCTACATGTACCGTAGAAAAGAGTTATGCTTTTGTGTCACGTAACTTGGAGCAAAAAAGGAAGAAAATGACACTTTTGTACTCTACACAACCCAATCTAGTTTATGAAAATTAATCAACTTATAATAGAATTACCGTCAGCCATTTTTGTGTGCACTTCTCGTTGCTTCATTCATTAGTTTTCATGCTTAAATTAGATACATATATTCAACCTTTTCACTTTGTTCTTCATGTATGTGCTTTATAACTAAATATAAGAGATAGTCATGCATGTATGGCACTATTAGATGATAAAGAGACCAAGTGACTACTACAAAAATAAGAAATAAAAGTTATTTTCCCATCTGAGTTATCCTATTTTGACAACAACATTTTTGAGATGACGGTGTTTTGTTTGTCAAGTGCTTATGGAAGAATCTTAACCTTTTTTTCTCCAGCATTTTCACTACTACAACCAACTAATGTCAGAGCTTCGATCGTTTTCAAACAACAGTATCCTCATATCCAAAAGGTCTCTGACATATAAAAAACTAGTTTTATTATTGGAGGATACAATTAATCAACGTTCGTTTTCTCCTAGGAGAAGTAAATCGTACCATTCAAATACTTTTCCTTCATCCACACAACATGGTGTTATTAAATGGATATTAGACAACCATGGCAAATATATACATATATATGTGTGTGTGTGTGTGTGTGTGTGTATTTTGATAACAAACACTCTAGCAATCATACACATATATAGAGATCTAACAAACATGATATAAGAGAGAAATATAGCTTTATTGATATGATGAACCAAAAGGTTACAGAGGCATAAAGCCTATATATATATAGCCATTCTAAAACTTTCCCCATAAAGCCCTAGCTTACTTGGACTCGTTAGGAGCCCAGTAAGACACCCCAACCCAGTTGGGTTTCCACCTTGGGCCAGACCCAACTCCTAACACTCCCCCTTGAGGTGTTCTATACCAGGACTACTTGCCTCGTCAAAACCTTTGCCTAGTAAAACCCTTTTGGGCAAAAAGTTGTGCAAGGAAATAGTACAATCATATGCCTTGTATGGGTTGCGAACGCATATACATTGCCTCATCAAAACTTCTAGTCAGTAAAACCCCTTAGGACAAAAGCTGTACTATAAAAAAAAATACAACACGCATGTGTCTACGTCAGGTCGGGACTACTCCCCCTGACGTCGACCTCCCCTGAGATCTATCTCTCTGAGATGTATCTCTCTAAGATAATAATGAATAAAAGCTTTTGCATGCCGATTGTATGTACTAGTTGTTTGAACGTAAGTGGTACAAGAATCTTCATGAATAGGTTTACAAAATTATCTTCTGAAATATCTTGAACAACATCAATCTCATTAGTCTTTTGTAATTCATAAGTATGGAAGGACTTATGTAAAATATGCTTTGCTTTGTCGCCATTGATAAAATCGTCTTTGACTAAAATGATGTAAGCCAAGTTGTTCTCATATAAAGTCGATACTTTATCTTAGATAGAAGGTACCACAACTTCAGTTGATGTGATGTATCTTGGAGTGTAACCGTCATTCTCTACCAGCTTCACGAAGTGCAAAAATTTATTTGTAGTTTAAAAATGTAACAAACGCCGTCTGCTTCATCGATCTCCAAGAATTTGTTGTATCCTCATATATAAATACATAATCCATCTGACAGTGGCCTCTATATGGGTCTGACGAGTATCATACATCGACGTACCCTATAATTTTATGTTTACCATTTTTCGGATAGAACAGACCCCAGTCTTTCGTGTCGATCATATATCTCAGAATGCACTTAATCTCATTTCAACGCCTTTGGGCAGAAACATAACTTTGACAAGCCAAACAGTTTATTGCGAATGAGTCATCAGGTCTAATATACCCAACTAACTATAGCAAAGCGCCTCCTTGATATAGTGCCCTAGCCCTAAGAGTTTTTCCCCCATTAAGATGGTGGAAGGTGTCATTGTCCATATCTAAGTGATGGATGACAATAACCGACTTAGCATTGTGTGATGCATCTATAACAAAGTGTTAGATTATTTTCCCAATATGTATCACTTGGTGTACGAGTATGCCACTACCAAGATGTTCGATCAGCAAATCGAGACAATACTTGGTTTCCCTAAGGTATTTCATTTCAAATTCCTTCCTAAGGTATTTGGTGGCCCTTGAGATCTCCCCTGAAGTTCCAATGATATCCAAATCATTTAGTACAATGTTATGATGACTTAAGCCATTATCTGTATTCTTAATAAGAACGCATAGACAGATAAGGCTATTTTCAAAGTCCCCGACCTTTAAATACTCAGTCAACTTGCTATGTCACATAAGCCCTAATTACTTCAAGCCAATAATTGTTTATCTAGTTGTATTACGTACACGAGGTGTGTACGCTGGGCTTAATTGCTTCCAGAAGCTTATACCCCCTGGGTAGCTTCATGTAGATATCTGTATTTAGTTTCCCGTATAAATACGAGCTAATTGCATAAGACACATGTCTAGCTTGTCCTTAAAAACTAACAGACTAATCAGTACCGAAATGTTATATCGTTCATAACTAAAGAATAAGTCTCATTATAATCGATGTCATGTCTCTTAGAGAGTTCATGAGCAACTAGTCTTACCTTGACCTAATTATCTCTATGAGTTAATTATGTTTCCGTACCATTTTCATTTGTAACTGACATGCTCTATGGCATCATTTAGTATTATGCTAGCAAGCTGAGCTCCACTTAGATTCCAACATCCGTTTTGGCCAATGTATAATAACGTACAATCGTTTACAATAAAATAGTTATGAATCCTCATTCTTGATGGCGAGCACAACAGCGAATATGAACGCCTTGTCGATAAATCTCTACTAAATGATCATATATTGTGCCATTATAAACTATTAATAGATTGAGATCTCCTAGTTATCATACGTATGTGCCACATCGGGCTTGTCTCGTAATGCATCAACTGGTCGCGTAACTACTATTACCTCATCGATGGGTAGTTCCATCCCCGATGAACCGACTACGCCATTAGTGATATTTTATATTTATTTTATAGCTCCCCGGCTCATAATACTTTCTTCCAACGGTGATCCGCATTAAACTCAAGTCTCAGATTCGTTTGCGGGATGCATACTAATTCCCCCAGAACGTTTAGCTGTGTACGTACATTACTTACATGTACATACACTTATAATACTTCAACAATGTCTATGAATGTGTCTGAGAATTTATTTGCCACCTATTATAAGTTTGGAATCCGTTGAACCTTATTATCACTTAACTTACGTAAAGGGATCTAGATGAGACAACGGTGATATTTTCCAACTAATCTTGGAAATATCCTTAGCATTGACTGTCATATCTCCCCCCCCCAATGTTGTGACAATCTGCCCTGCAGTATATATGTCGCCAGTGGGCTTCAAATATATAGCGATAGATGCGAATCATAACCCACATAATACCAGGCTGACGTTGGGGACCCAACTTCGTGCTTTGCAAGGATATTTATGACACCTGTACGACACATAGACATATACACAGAAGGGCAACACTGGGATCCCACCCAATTCCTAATTGCTTTGGGAAAGATTTGATGATTTTCTATCAGACGAATCCTAATCAGTGATGCGGGAAGCAAAAATGCATAACCCACACACTAGCCGGAAGCTATGATCATAATAACAGTAGCCAAATGATTAGCCTTAATCATTTGATTAGATTATTCGCCAACCCGAGTTGAGTATGGAATAGGGTACTTACGATGCTCAGCATAAAATAATCATTAAAAACCTATGAGTTAAACTCGCCAGCTCCGTCAAGTCGCACCGAGCGACTTGATCGGTCAATCCTGAAATTGAGCATGCGATCGAAAGATTTAAATGAAAAGTCATGCTAACGTTGCATTCATTGTTGTTAATAACAGATAAATGCAAGACCATCTCTAAGATGCGTCTATTATGACCATAAATACTCAAGTAGTCCACTATGTAGATGGATATGTCCACATGTGTCTCCATGGATGTGTTTGGAATAAAGGCTAGAGATCCCACTCTACCATGGTCATACTAGGACGGACAATAGACTTTCCTTAAAAGTAAATGTTACACATACACTCTTTGGATCTTATCTCCTTTTAAGGAAAGTTGAAATGCATTTCCAATAATTATCATCATTATCCTAGCATGGAGGAGTATATTGGAAACCGTTCTAATAACGTGCTCTAACCTTTAGACATAGAGAGAAAGCACATAATATGTCTATCACTTTCTCTTATCGTCTTTACCTGATTACTATTATCATGTATCTCCCTAAAACTCAGTAAAATTCAGTTGATTTACTAGTATATAAAGCAGACTGGATACTGATATCTATTAGATATGTGTCGTCACTCATCCGATTATCGGTTAATGCTTAATGAGTATATAGATCCATATGGCAGGTTGTATGTAGTATATCAACTATCATACATAGAATTAAACTACTTCCCAAATAATAAATTCATAGAAAAAATCAAAGAACAATCTCATAGATGTTTTACCAGACCGGTGCATGTCACGAGCATTCTATTGAACTAATTAGTAAATAGTTCCTAACTCAGTCAATGGTGGTACTAATAATAAAATAACTACTATGCAACAAGTAAAGTTACTACTTGGCAATGCTCTCAAGATGACATCATGCATATACTGAGATTTTACTACTCATCACTCTTAGAACTTGATCTAAAGCTGTATTGGTACCATGGGATAAATCATAGGCCGTAGACTCTGCCATAGCACGGTCTGCACCAGCTGCGATCACATGATAAGTCTAGGGCCGATCTCTCTGGATCATCTGGTTTGCCTTACAATCCCGCGCCTAGTGCCCGGCTATCTCACATCCAGTTTATAATTATTCATTTTTCATTTTTGGCTCATTGGTGAACTTCTTGTTCCCCTTACCTCAGATTATTGATATATATAATTTTAATCTTGTCGTTGTTACCACCTCTCATGTATCCATGGTTGTTAAACCCAATATTGTGTGACTCTGGCACATGCTTACTCTTAGTAGGCATAAGCCTGAGGCTCCTAACTAGTAGCTCATTGTTTTGCTCATAAATAAGGAAAATTTGAATCAGACCTGCGAGTACAGTGATTTACCGAATATTACATCAAAAGCGCAATATTTGAAGCGTAGGAAGGTAATAGAATATTCATAATATCTCTGTCTACCTCAACTATTTCTCTATATAACATCATATTGGAGTTGCATTGCCGAATAAAATTTTTGCCGCAGTCGTATAATATTAGAATAGTATAGGGTAATCCATTATCATGTCTTCCTAAATATGGGCTTTTATTTAGGTAGTTTGAAGATCAATGGCTGGAAGGGTAAGGATATATATCGAGAACATGATTGTAAGAAAGTTTCTAGGAAGATCACAGCCTTTGGTATCTTTCACAATGGGGGTCTATGGCAAATATTTATCGAAACTATCAATATGATCCATGATACGGTAATGGTGTTGCAGATTGGTTGAGAGGTAGCATACGTCTAAATTTTAAAAAAAGAAAATAGGGATCTAGAGACTGAGAATAACCGCTTCAAGAAATCAGTGGCAAAGAAATAGTTTGTTTGGGTACCAAACTTAAGTAGAAGGTCGGAGAAACTTCCTCAAACACTCTATGACAAATACTTTGCCCTCCAGGTTGTCTACAAAACTTTTAAAATTGGTCGCTAGAGGGAAACTAATGCAGATACTTCTAAATGTTACAAGAGACATCTATAAAAAAATATTTTTACTTCTTAAATATGTTTTTTGACGAATATGCAATTTCAGTAAACTGTAATATGGATTTGGGATAGGTTGCATTAAACATGTCCATAACAATGTCATTGTCATGAAATTAAAGAGATGAAAATAAGTTTAAATCAAAATATAATCTACATGGTTCAAAAATCAAAGCACGAATTAACTAATTAAATAATTTACCTCGATAACAAACTTGCATAATAGTTGTAAGCCTATGCATATCCCAAATAGGGAGAAATGTACTCCTTCCTGGTTATTTAATTTTTATTACTTCTTACAAAATAAAAAAAATACTCTTACGGTTATAAATAAAGTATTAAGAGCGTAGTTAACGAGAATACGGCACAGAAGGGGAACCTTTTAATTCAACATCTTAAGTACACCAATTAAAAAACTACTAAAGACAAAGAAACTCTTCTTTCATTCAAACTCAACAGCCGATAAACAATTACACCATCTTACTGTATTTATTAAAAAAAAATTGATCTATAGGCCCCAAAATAAGTTTAAAATTACAATTGGTACCCTGAAGTTTTAAAAACTTTCAGAGGACCCTTATCTCAAATTTCAATTTCATAATATAACCTGAAACTTGAAAATTGCCCGTTTTACCCCTAATTTTATCTTTCCCACTGCAATAAATTGATTACAAAACCTTGTAAAATAAATTATGCGCGCTCTATGTACACATAGTGTGGCCTGGCAATGTATCTTCTCCATTACAAACTCATTGTACTCATTTAACACACAAAACAAACTCTTTTAGCCATTAAATCTTGTGGGATTTATTATTTTAATGACCTTGATTTACACCATGGACTTTCAATTTTATATATATATATATATATATATATATATATATATATATTATTTTTTATTTTTTTTTATTTTTTTTGCAACATGTAAGAGTTAGGATCCATCTTGAATTGTAGGTCTACTCTTTATTGCGGGTAGGAAAAGTTTATTTCATATATTTATTTATATATTTATTGAGCTCTAAATGTTGGAAGTTTGAGATCACATTCCTCGATTAATATATTTGTTAGATATGTTAAAGGCAAAAGGAAAAATTTTATTAACGTAAAATAATAAATTTTGCTATGTGGGCAAAGAAGCCAAAATCTAGAGTAAACTGGGCATTTAATTTGAAGTTTTAGGTTACAAAATGCAAAAAACTTTAAAATTAGGGGTCAATAGATAGTTTTTGAAAGTAAAATGTATAAAATGTAATTTGAGAATATGTTTAGGCCTCATAAGTATTATTCTTATTTATTGTTAATATAGTAAATACTTTGCATTTATTGTTTATTTTTTTTTATTAATGCCCTAGTTTATTCCTTAGATCTCTCATAAAAGATCTCCCACAATCCTACTAACCCAACAATATAGGAAACAAAATATTAGAATAACTTTATCAACTATCTAACTAAAATAGGCTAGGTTAGGCGCGGGTGAGAGACGAATGTATCACCCATGTCAAATTAACTAGTATTGTTAAGATACGGTGAACATTTTCTTTCTCCTCGTTATCAAGTGGATTTTATTTCTACATAAATTTATACTACTAAAAGAAGAATCATACTATGAGTTGAAATCCTTGTACATGTTTAGACATGATGAATGTCTGTAGTTATAACCTTAAAATAGGCTTGATTCTACCGTTGGATTGTTTTGCTCAAATTGCCTGAAAATCACTTATTT
Organism: Kingdonia uniflora; assembly: GCA_014058105.1. Taxonomy (NCBI): domain Eukaryota; kingdom Viridiplantae; phylum Streptophyta; class Magnoliopsida; order Ranunculales; family Circaeasteraceae; genus Kingdonia; species Kingdonia uniflora. The sequence continues at coordinate 2,833,408 of JACGCM010001655.1, read as the reverse complement.
TTTCTATTGCTTAATATACCTATAATAACCTAATTCCGTAGCTCGAAATAGCTCAAAATTATATCTTACACCAAATGTACCTGTGACAATAATTTGTGTAATGCAAGAAGTGGTACAAGTGATTTAGTGTATAAAACTTTTGAATAGGTAACAAACTATGACCTCGAGTTGAGGGTTTAGTAGCTATAACTTTTATTTTTTGAGGATGATATCTTATTACAAATAATCTCTTGAACTAGAAATGCTTGATCTTGAGATATTTTTTTATTTGGTGTTTAAAATCTAGAAATTCCTGTGTTAGAATCTAGAAAATCTGGTCATTTTCTCCTCTAATTTTTTTTTCTTTATATAGACTTTACTTGTAGCTCATTATCGTGTAAAAACATGATCTCCTGATAATGAGATAAGTGGTAGTTGAATGTGTAACTGTTAGTTCGTGGGAGCCAGGTGTCTTTGACTTGTTTATATTTTGTTGTAGTGCTCGATCCACATTCTTTATCAGTTCGTGGTCTAGGTGTCAATACTAATTATACATGTCACGTGTGTAATGTGTGAGTTTGATATTGAAATAGTTCGAGTCTGAACTAGGTCGAGGGATAGGCCCCTACAATTGCCCCCCCCCCCCCCCCCGCAACTGAAGGCACGGGTGGCTTTGGTTAAGAAAAAATATTTTGATTGTTGGTGTAGGAAGTTGGAAAGTTATGATGTATTGATGAGGAATTTGACTGGTTGGGTACTCAGTATTTCTTTATGGAAGTATGTATATGACATTTATGATGGTGGAAAAGATTGATGTATTTGACGTTTGGGGTTCCCAGATAAGTTGTTATTTGAATGATGACTGCTTTAAAAATGTTTCTTCGCATTGAATATGGGTTTGATATAAATAGTACCTGTATTGCTGCATCTGTCATCTTTGTGAAAGTACCCAGTTGTTGTGAATATCTTATGCTATACTCTATTTTGAACATGATGAAGGCCAGGCGGCAGGTGTATGAAGAGAGGGTGGCTGCTGAATTTCAAAGGTTACAGTTGTGCTACTTTGGCAACCAAGCTCGGGAGATGCCGACGCCCATTCTAGTACCACCAACTTACCACAGTATGACGGAGGAGGAAGTGGTTGAAGCTGAGGATGATTACTACCACATGTAGAGGTTCTATTATGTGATTCTGTTTGGGGAGCAGCGTCGGATATGCCTTCGCCTGTTGGTGGATGACAAGGTTGAGGAGGCAAATGTGGAGGCCGATGTACATAACAAAAAGTACTGTTGATATTCTGCGAGGGATCGGGTTCTAAATTGAGGCCTCCTTTAATCTCTACCAACTCGAAGCTGACGGAGGTTATGAAGGAAGAGACGGTGGTGGTGGAGAAGGAAGACAGAGATTGGAAATCTTATTCTACATAATCATCATTCTATTTCGTGAAGGAGTATCTCCTGTTGAAGGTTGGTTCAGGCACTGTACCACTAGCTTCCTTAGTTTCTTGTAGAAGTAAATGGTGTTAGAGGTGTGCTCAAGATATGTGACAACCATTGCATGAACCTTTCTTATAGAAGAGTTTCAGAATGAAACAATGTTTAAAAATTAAAATGTAATATAACATGTAGATCGATCTGTAGAAATATCTAAAAAACTTGTTCTCTATAAAGTATTATGTAATTAATATTTGAGTTGATGAAAAAGATATTTGTGCAAAAATTGTGTTGATAGATCGAATTAACAATTAGTAGTTAAATCAAACTAAAAGAAAAATATGTTGGGGTATGAAAATGTAATGTTTAGAAAGTGAACTATAAATAATTATTATTAGTCGAACTGTTAAAGATGTAAAAATAGAAATGTGTGGTATGAATATCAAACTGATAAAGTATGAAGAAATAAGCTGGAAGACCAATCTTTTGTAGAATAGAATGTATAGTAAATAAACCTCGAACTATGAGGTATTGTGAAAGTTAGCTCAAAAAGGTGATGGGCAAATTTTAATGAGGTCGATGTTGAAAGATAAGTTTAAATAACTTTATAGCATGATCTTAGGGCTTTCAGTTATGGAAAAGTGGAGTAGATATAGTTTACCATGTACGGAAGGTGGGCGATGTGATGTTATCTCCAAGATGTGTATAAATAATATGGAGATGTAATGCAGAGAAGAGGAAAAAAATAAAATGGTGAGGACTCGGTCTCAAGGAGCTCGTCATGCGTCAGAGGGGAACCTAACAATAAAAATTATTGAAGTGTGGGAGAGGATCTTCGGGCTGTTAGATTATGAGGTTGGGCGTCACTTTTACTCAGAGATATTCCGTAAAGTGATTTTAGAACCTGCAGCTCGAAAAGTTGTTGTAAGGCAGATTGTTGTGGAAAAGATTGTTGAAGAAGATGATAGGATGGCTAAGGGCGAACTGATTAAGTCTTGTGCTCTAGGGAATCTTGGGTGTTTCATGTGTGATTATGTATGAGTGAGTAAATTGAGTTAGATCGAATAACTGGAAAGTGAATATAGGTAAAATGTTTCTTTTGAATTTGTTCCCGTTTTGTTGTAAATGTTGTTAGAAATTTGTGTGAATAGAAATTTGAATTTTCAAATGTTATAACATTGGAAATGACTGAGAGAGATTTGGGTAGAAGAGAGAAAAGTATATTAAAATATAGGATGTGAGATAATGATAGGAAGGCATTTTCATCGAAAAGGTACGAAACGTCTGACATTAATTATGAAAGGGACGCCTCAGTTCTAAAATCAATGGCAGCTTGTGCTAGGCCCAATAACTGCCAGCAGTTAGAGAGAAAAAATATAAATAATAGTTAATCTTTCTCATTCAAATGTTTATCAAATTCAGAAAAATGAAAAAATAGAGGGAGAGAAAAGATAGTAAGTTACAGAGATTCAAGTGAGAGATTAGACGAAAGCAATCATCGTAGAAGGAAGGAGTAGGTTGTAGAGGCAGAATCAAGACAATGGGTGCACGGTGCCGTAGTGAAAGAGGGATTGGGTGTTGTTCCTAACTCGTACTTAGACGTTGAAGGTTAGTGATTAAGTTATGATTTTGTGATTGTGAAGTTTGAAATGGAAATTATGATTTTTGTGGGTTTTTAAAATTTGAAATTTTTGCTATTTATAGTAAACTATTGAAAAACCTGTTTGATTTTCATGAAAAGTGATATATGTATATGATGTATGTATATGATGATAGATGTGTATGTGTAGGATAGATGTGTATATGTTAAAGTATAGACAAATGATAATGATTGAGAAAATTAACTGAATACCTGGACCTGTATGTAGGTTGAGGCGCGATGAGAATATGTTATAAAAATAAGTCTCATCTTTAAGCCTAAATCTGATATGTAGGTTTTACCTAATATGGAGACGTCGACCTCTGGTCGTATGAGTGAGTTTACAAATATAGAAGTTGTAGATGTAGATTCAGAGGGGGAGGACGATGTACAACTTGTACAATTTCCAAATTTCTCTGACGATTTGTTATACTATCCTCCAAAGTTTAATGTATTCAAAGAATTTTGTAAAATAAAAAATAATTAAGGTGGGAAATGGGCTAATGTCGTAGAACACGCTGGGAGGTCGTTTAAGGGCTATACTGTGGCAAGTGGGGAAGAATATTTCTTCTTGTTGCCCGACCTATAATTGAAGAAAACGGTGAGGAGAGTATAAAAATTGATATATTTTGATGGGAATGTTCAAAGCGACATGGATCAGGGATTTTTGTGCTAACTTTCTCAATTGGAATACGGACTGATGTTGCCTCTTATCAATCTTGTTAAGGGTATTCTAAATACCATAGAGGCATGTCCTGCTCAACTGAATGGAAATATGTGGGAGGTGATCAATGCTTGTGATAATCTGAATAGATTATGGAAGGAAAATGAGGGGGAGATGAGAATAACTCTTATAAATATTTTCCAGTATTACACTGTAAAATACTATGCAGCGACTGGAGGATCGTACTTCTCCTCTAGTTCGTCGAGACCTCTATTCTTCTTCGATCTGAATTGAGCTAGTCGAGTCTGGAACGATAATATGATATGGGTAAAAGGTGATTGTCTTCAGAGAATGGACGAGGAACCCATGGATCTTATGTATAAAACCCTTAAGAAAAGTAAGTAATAGTGTATGATATCGAAATGTTGTAGTTGTAGGGACGTTTTGTGTTTGCTTAACAATTTATGATGTTGAGTTGCAGGTTCTCGATCTAAAGTGCCGAGAAGAGAATCGTTGATAGATATTGTAGTTCGAGAAGGTGTTCAGCTCGAGATTGTCTTGAAAGAGCTTGGCATCAGCAGATACAAAAGAGCGAACAACAGGTTGGAGAAAGTGCAAAAGTCTTAAGCTAAGAGACAAGTGGCAGGCGCTGGAGCTGTAAATAAAATTGTAACGGACAGAGAAGAGTATCCGATATTACTACTTCGAGCAAGCTAGCTCAAATGTACTCAAAGAAGAAAGTTGTAAAGGGTGGCTTGGCCTCTGGGACTACGGTGAGTGGTGAGGTCGAGGTGAATGCGAAAAAGATGAGGGTGGATTCGCCTACTGCTGTGAGTGGGGTGAAGGTTGTGAAGAGCAAGCCTACTATGGAAGGCAAGCTGTTAGCCATGGAGAACAAGCTGAGGTCGGCAACTTGAGTGTGTATAGAAGAGTTGAATGCTTCCGCACAATGGAGTTGAGCAGGGTGGTAAGTTGATGTCTCTGTGATATTTGAACTTTGCATTTGTTTTCGAGCTAAAAATATTTCTTTTTCTATTTTAGGTTGCTCGGATGTTGAAGGGCATCTGCCTTGAGCTCGAGGAAGGAAGGACTGAGCTCGAGGGTAGGGGAGCCGAACTCGAGAAGAAGATGGCTTAACTGGAGTCCGATTTAGCTTTGGAGAGGGAGTGTTTGGCTTTCGTGAAGGACTCTCATCAGGTGATGATACTCAAGCTCGCAGATGAGGCGAAGAATAATATTGAGGAAGTTAAAGCTGCTCGGGACAGCCTTAGGTACCAACTTCTCATAGTGGGGTACTCTGTTGCCAACCTCGATACCATCATAGAGGGACGATATGTTGAAGAGGCCAAAGAGGAAGAGGAACCTCAGGTTGATGGCGGCTCTCTCCCAGGGGTGGTTACTGGGTTGGATGCGATCTACTATAACTGACTGAGAGAACCGTGAGGGAGATAATGAAAAGGTAGAGTAAAAACTTATTTTGAGTTTGTTTGTGTGGGTTGAAAACTGCAAGTGTATGGTACATTAATTTGTAGAATAAATTTGGGATAGGCTAAGAGATGTTTGTAAACATTTATTTGTAGGAACTTAAAGATATGCGCCTCAAAATTGAGGAATTAGAGAATGAGCTCACTAAGGAGAAAAATACCTCAGTAACTCTGTTGACTTCATAAGCAGAGCTACAGGTTAGAAAAGAGTAAGAAATATTTGACTTGTATACTGCGTTACTCTAGAGCTACAAAGTAAAGTTAGAAGATAGATATTGATTACAAATGTGTTAGAAATTTAGGAACGATAGTAATCAAGTATGTTCATACTATTTTAGAGTGTTAGTAAATTATAACCTAGAAAATGTGTACCTTGAAAGAGGATATAGATGTTATTGCCATTATTGTGAGATAACTTCTTAACTTGAGGTCGAAGTATAATCTCAGCTTGTTGGCATATTAGAAATAGAAATATGTTAGAAATCTGTAAAGTTATCTGCATTATGTATTGATCATATCTATGAAGTATTGTTGAATCAAGCTCAATGATACAGGTCGAATTAGAGACTGTTCGCTTGAGCGAACAATAGACGTTCCAATACAATTATGAGTTTGAGGCTGAGTTTGATAGGATTAAAGAGGCATCTGAAGATAGGGATGATCAATATGTCAAAGTACAGATCTAGTTTGTTAAGGCGACAATTACTATGGACGACCTTACCCGGCAGATCAAAGGTAAAGATGTTAAAATAGAAAAGGTACAAAGGGAGCTCACGGAGGCACATACTGAAATAGCGAAGCTCAAAATCAAGATAGACTTGTTGATGGTAAAAGGTAAAGAAGAAGATGTAGCTCAATACCTCATCAGGTCGTTAGAAGCGATAGAAAAAGAGTTACGGAACTGAGTAGCTAATTTAAAGGGTCAAATGATCAAGAAAGTAAACAAGCTTGAGAAAGGTTGAACTAACCTAGCAAGTTTTGAAAGTGTGGTTAAGCAGTTGAGTAAGGCCTTGCCTGCTAAAGATATCGATCTTCGGTTAGCCCAAAAATGGTATAACAAACTAAATGAGAGGGTTGCAAGGTTAAATGCAAATTTGGCTATGACCGATTTGCGAGCCAAGAAGGTTAAGGCTGGAGAGCGGTCAAAGAAGAAAAAGAATGACTCCGAGGTCTCGACTGCAAAGGATGACACGGTTAACCCATTAGTTTGAATTAAAGACTTAGAGGCGGATGTAGTTCATGTTTAAGCTCATGTAAGGAGAGGAAACGAACGTTTAAGAGAAAGAGAAAGTATAAGTTAGATGTTGCTCTTCGTAGAGAGTAAGAATTAAAAGGGGTGATCAAGAGGAAAGATGAGCTGCTAAAGAAGGGTCGTGTTGGGGGAAGTGACGCAATAGGAGTCAGTGGAGCTTCGCGCTCAATTGGAAAAGTTGAGGACGATGAATAAAGCTGAGCTGGATAAAGCAGCGGGGACAAAAGCGCAACAAACTGAGGTGATAAAATGCTTAGGGAAACGAGCAGGGTTGGACCACACTATACACAAGGACTTGGGATAGCGTTATCAGAGGTTAAGAAAGCGGTTCGCTGAGATAGTCATGCTTGATCGTGGGAATATTAGCCTGAAAGAGGTGCATTCGAGGGAGTTAATGACTGTCATTGGTTATTTTATAGATGAAGTAAAGAGGCTTGAGCTCAAAAGGGATACCTTGCATAACTATGTGGCATTCTGAGGTTCTATCTGTAATACTGATATAGATCGAGAAAATTGCTTGAACAAAATGGAAATAGAGTTAGATTCCCGACCTGTAAAATTAATAGAGCAAGGTAAGAATGTTGTAACTGCTCGAGCTCCAGATTTTATGGCTGAACGACCTCCTGAGTAGGGGAAAGTGCAGCTGACCTCCCATAAGCAAAAAACTTGTAGAAGTGACTTGTAGTTGTAGACATGTATAAAGATGAAATCTAGTTTTACCTTACTTTATCTTATGTCTAATAGAGATCATTGATTGAAAACTAGTATTACCTTTGTTTTAATCGCTGATATATGTATAGATGGGCGATTGAAAGCTAGTATTACCTTTGCTTTAATCTGTATAGATGTCCGATTAAAAGCTAGTATTACATTTGCTTTAATCTGTATAGATGTTCGATTGAAAGCTAATATTACCTTTGCTTTAATCTGTATAGATGTTCAATTGAAAGCTAGTATTACCTTTGCTTCAATGTATGTATAGATTGTCGATTGAAAGCTAGTATTACATTTATTTTAATCTATGAGATTTAGTAGATTCTATGTGAGTAGAGAGTAATGTGGGAAAAAACTTAGAAGTTTTCATTGAGTAGAATATAATGTACACTGTTAGAGATTAAAATCTCACTTTTGGAATGTAAAGAACGAGAATAGAGTAATTTGTAATGGAGAAACTAGGGATTTAGCGATAATATCATTTCAATCGCCTAGTATTCTAGGGATTTGGGATTCAAACTCCTTGCTCTGTCATAAGATAGTACGATCCAAGGTCAGTTTGTCTAACGATGAGGAAAAGACCTTCCCAATTTTTTGCGTGCTTCACAACATGTGCTTCTTTTCTGCTCTGTAGGATTTCTCTGGGGACGAGATCGTTGATTTTGAACTTACGACTTTGGACTCTTATGTTGTACGAACTTGTTAGCATTTGATGATATCGACCTAGGTTGGCAATAACTCTTTCCTTAGTTTTATAAATCCAGTTTAAATTGCAGGCCAGCTCGAACTCATTTTCTTCATCTGTTAGCTCTTGATCTCTGACAGGATAGTGGTACTTTGTTGGAATGACAACCTCTGCGCCATAAGTCAGGAGGAAGGGGAATAACCAGTTAATTATCTTGGTGTAGTACGGTATGCCCATAAGACGTGAGGAAGCTCCCGTATTAAATTTCCTTTTTTGTGTGATTGAAGCATTTTCTTGAGTCCATCCACTATGGTTTTGTTGGTAATTTTGGCATGTCCATTGCCTTGCGGGTAGTATGGATTGGATGGAGAATGGATGATGTTGTGTTTGTTAAGGAAGGCCACGACCTTTTCTCTAACAAAGTGCGGCATGTTATCTATCCGAATCAAGTAGGGGAATCCGAACTGTGTGATAATGTGTTCCCAGATAAAAGATATGACCTTTTATTCTCTAGTTCAACAAAGAGGAACTGCTTCTACCCATTTCGTAAAATAATCTGTTGCCACGAGTAAGAAATATCGGTTACCTGGCGTATTGGGATATTCTCCTACGAGATCGAGTGTCAACCGCTTGAATGGCCAGAATACCTTACTTGCACGTAGTTCGAGTACAGGGGATAATATCATGTAACCATGTCGTTGACATGTGTCGCATTTGTGTGAGTACTCTTCTGCTTGCTTGTGCATTATTGGGCAGAATACTCCTTGTGTAATTGCTCTATTTGTAAGTGATCGACCTGCGGCATGGGAGCCACAACTTCCTTCATATAATTCTTTAAGTATTATATCAGCTTTCTTCTTCGAGAAATACTTGAGATAAGGCCATGTTACTAAGCGGCGATATAGACGGCCATTTTGAACTGTATAACGCTTCAAGTTTTTGATTAACTGTCGGTACTCTTTTGGATTTGTTGGAAGGGGCCCGTCGCATTCGTTATTCAGGCCGAGGTAGGCGATAAAAAGATTCCTCCAATCGTCGTCTTCCTCTTCATCGCCCCCAGTGTTGATCGTGCATATAAAATGGAGATCAATGTTGGGAGTTGAAATCACTTTGATCTATAGATATCGTGCTTATCTACCCAAGACCCCGGTCAAATAATCGATATGTATATTCTCACCTCGAGGTAAATAGTCAAGAGTTACTTTCGTAAATTTGTTCATCCTATCGGCATCGAGGGATAGATATTCAATCATCTTATCATTCTTCTTATATTGTTCTATGTAATGGTGAACGATGAGTAAGGAATCTGTATAGACTGATAGCTCAGGGACGCCAAGCTCGAGTGCTAAGTCGAGTCCATGAATTAAAGCTTCGTACTCTGTGACATTGTTGGAAGCTTCAAAATCTAAGTGGATTGATTACTCGATTATGTCGCTAGAAGGGGTAATTAGTACAATTCCAATTCCTGACCATGCGGGTCTTGCTGAACCATCTGTAAAAAGTATTCACCCTTTCCTTGTAATCTATTTTGCTCATTCGTCAAAGGGCTTGGCAGGTGGATCTTTTGTAAGGTCAGGATCGTGTTCCTCCCAATCGGGATCTTCCACAGGAAAATCTGCGAGAAAATCGGCAACGGCCTGACCTTTTTTTGAATGACGTTGTTCGAACTTAATATCTTTTTTTGCAAAAAGTAAGATTAAATTGATGAAAGAAAGTTACAAATTAGGGGAGGCAATGCCAAGCCCTGAGAAGCCCGAAAGGCAGCTAGGAGATTTTAAAGTAACAAACATTTGGGGCTTCCACTTTTGTTAGAAAAAACCCCGAAGAGTGCAGTAATGGTCAGTCAGTTTGGTTGAGATTTGAGTACAATCCCAGATAATCACGGAATTGCTGAATGTGTTCCTTCAGATCGGTGCCCTTGGATTTACGTATCTTTGGAGTATAAAAACTTGTTGGTACTTCCATATCAAATAACTCTTTGGCAATCAGACTACCTTGTAACTTGGTGAAATTGTCCTTACTGCCTATAGCTTGAAATTCAATTTACTCTTTGATACGTTGATCCATGTGTTCTTGTGTGATGTACAAACGTGTTGCCTGAGTGTGTTGGCAAGCTGGTCGAGGATTATGAGTACCGGTGCCCTCGCTCAAACGGTCACGTATTCCAATCCAAGGTTGAGGTCGTTGCTCCTCCTCTTAACGTTTAGAAGGCCAAAAACTTTTGCTAATATCGGACTGAGTTTTTCATCCCAAATGAATTGAAGCTTGAGGCTCGTGCTGAAGATTTTTGGAAATGGCTTTGTTGGTTGCTCATCAAGGTTCTAATCTTTCTCGTACAAAAACTCGGGAGTTTGCTGACACTTGATCACGATCTCTGGTATGGGGAGCCTGCTGAGTGCCCTACAAAGCTTGTAATACAGTCTATATAGTTGTTATCTATTTTTATGTCTTTTGAATGCTGTCAAACGAGTTTGACGCTCGCTTTCGAGTTCTTTGTTGCGGAGCTCCCGGTCAAGAGTTAACTAATGCTCGAACTCATTACACTTCTCTATATCGGCATGAAGATTCGCCCGTAGTTATACGAGTTGTTCCGATTCAACTGAAAGATCGAGCTAGACTCCTGTTGTTGATCGCTTGGAAGTGACCATGATTAGAAATAGATAGTAGAGTAAATATATGCCTTAGGATATCGTGGAAATGTCTTCTTTCCCATAGATGGTGCCAAATATAATGACCTAATTCCGTAGCTTAAAATTAGATTTTACACCAAAAGTACATGTGACAATAATTTGTGTAATACAAGAAGTGGCATAGGTGATTTAACATGAAAAATCTTTAAATAGGTAAAAAACCTCAACCTCGAGTTGAGGGTTTATTAAATATAACTTTTATTGCTTAAGGCTGTTATCTTATTACAAGTAATCTCTTGAACTATAAATGTTTGATCTTGAGATAAGAATTTTTGTGGTGTTTATAATCTAGGAATTCATGTGTTATAATCTAGAAAATCTGTTCATTTTCTCCTCTGGAACTTTTTCTTTATATATACTTTACCTATAACTCATTATTGTATAGAAACATGTTTTCCTGATAATGAGGTAAATGGTAGTTGAATGTGTAACTGTTAGTTCGTGGGAGACAAGTTTCTTTGACTTGTTCATATTTTGCTATAGTGCTCGATCCATGTTCTTTATCAGTTCGTGGTCTAGGTGTCAATACTGATTGTATATGTCACGTGTGTAATGCGTGAGTATGATATTGAGGTAGTTTGAGTCTGGACTAGGTTGAGGGACAGGTTCTTACAATACTCCTGCACTTAAACACCAATTTACCCTACTCATATATATGTACTATGTTAAATTGTTCGAGGGTATTTTCGGTAGGCTACTTCAAACTCTCTAACTAAAGTTATAATCCTCCACCAAAATGTAGCAAATTATCAACTCTCTTCACATTTTTCCTGCACCCTATACTACCCCCAAAGCAAAAGTCCAACTATAGAGATGTGTGAGGGTAGTTTCGGTTATGTTTTCCTAACTATCCCACAAAACTCAAATTTTGAACACATAGTTTGATATATATTAAATTCCTACAATTTGTTAATAACCCTATACAACACCCCCCCCCCCCCCCAAAAAAAAAAAAAACCCTTGATTTTTTGTCTTTCAACTCCTAATTAAGTGAAGACTCAAATAGTCATAGAGTGACGAGTGAGCTAAAACAACAAAACTTCAATAACCCTTCTTCACTGGGTGATTATAATATGTTATATGTTTCATCATTCATACTTAAATATGTCATCTTTTAACGACCGACCAACAGATAGCAAAAATATAAAATAAATTGGAAATTGAAGAGATGTTGAGAATATAGGACAACGAGAAGATTGGAGAGAAATAAGCAAAATTTGTGGACATCTAATAATTTTAACGTCGTCTATCGTAAAAACGCTCAACAACGGTCGTTTGCATAGTAGAAAGTGAGTTGATTTTTCCACATACAACAATAAATTGGTGCCCACCCTAACAAGACTTTCAGACAATTTTTTCACTTTTTGTCCAATAATTTTCTCACCTGAAGTCTTATCCATCTAGACATTTATTATTGTTGTGGATAACAAACGCATCTCCGTAAAAAATACCAAATAATTTGCAATTTTCAAATGAAAGCATTTAAATTCACTCAACTCCACTACGATTAAAATGGGGACCGACCAACACGGGTTATATACCTTTTGAAAGTGAGAGTAAAATGAGGAACGACCAATACGGGTGGTTGAAAAGTATGAGAAAAAAGGTTGTAACCTCTTAAGGAAGTAGCGGATTTGAGTTGTTGTCAGGTGGCCAAATTCTTATAGCGAGATAGCTAACCCATGGTTTATAGCTAATTGAAAGGTATTGGTTTGTCCCATTTCGTATATGTAAAGGTCCGTAGTTATCTCAGTCGAAGACAGTGACAGGATGAAGACCTTCGTACAATCTTCTATCAACCAACGACCAAGAAGAAGGATCTAGGGACGTTTTGAGATGAACTCGTATGTGAAGAATGAAATTGTCGAAGTCGTTCGAACGTGCTTGAATGCCGTTCCAACGAGTGGTCATGTTTCTAGAGCTGAAGACCAATTATCATAAAGTAGTTCGAACGACCCTTTTCCAACTCCCTGAAATTTTGGCTCATGAGCTTAAGTCGTTCAAACGGGCTTGGATGTCGTTCGAACGAGTCTCGAGAAAAGCTGAAACTCTATTTAAGCGAACATTGCTTCTATTTTCTCTCTCTATCTCTTTATCTTTTCTTGGGCAAAAAGTTATTTTCGATAGAGCTCAATTTCCTTTACTAGAAAGACAATTTGACATCAATCAAAACCTAAAAATATTGAAGTTGATGTTGAGTTAGTGTATCCTACTTCCCACAAAATGTTGTAGAGTGATTCAAGACGGGTGATACTTGATGTGAGATCAAGGAGTGTCATTGCGATAACGAAGGGGATAGAGTGTGAAGCTTTGATCAAAAGATAGATAATCACGAGATGATGTTATCTAGTACGTAAATGTAATTTAGATTAAACTCTTTTTGATTAGTGGATTTTTGGTTGTCGTGTTCATCGACAACGACCTGTGGTTTTTCTCTTGACTAAAGAGTTTTCACAGGGTGAACAATTGCTTGTGTCATTTAATTCATTGTCTTTACTATTGATTGTTTCTATTTAATTCTAGATCATTGGTTGATAGAATTAGGTCTGACCTATTTCTTGAAATACATTAAATACCAAACACATAAAATTTCACTAATCAAGACTCGAAAAAGTTGTTTCGGTATACCCTTCTCCAGAAGGTCATGGATCAAAGTTTGGTACATATTCAAACAACCACCAAGTCCTCTAGACTGATACAGGAGGATCTAGACATTAATCCCCTTACAAATAGACAAAATGTGAAGTATGTTCGAAGAGACATTTGTTATATTAAAGCAGAACAAGTTATAAGTAGTCTATTTGAATAGGCATTTGTTCTATTCGAATAGACTACTCATAACTAGTCTATTCGAATAGACTTTTAACTATATTCTAATAGACTTTGTTATGAGTCTTCTGTTCGAACAGAGCCTGACTTATAATATTTTTAGGTCGTTTCAAGGGCTTTTTTGTCTTATGTTGTAACTATGAAACTTATAACTTTTAAGAGGGTAAAGCTAGGTAATGTGAAAAGTGATCCAGAGATCTTGAGAGAAAGATCAAGAGAGATCGAGAGAGGAATTCATTGTAATCAATTTTGAGCAATTGAAGCTCTCTTTGGGAAATCTTACCCACCAAATTGTGCTGTTCATTCAATTTCTTTGATTATGATAATCTCTAATTCGATTGTGGATTACATACTCAAGCCTTTTCGAGAGAAACTAACTACTTGTTGCCCAGTGGTTTGAGATAGGTAGCTTAATACCTACCTGGAGGAACGCAGTTCGATTCTCACCTCCGTGTGGGTTTCAAGATTGATATGAGCCCATCGGGTTCGTGTGGTTTGCGGGCAATTGTATGAGCCTTAGAGGATCTAGTCAGGAATTGAGGGCTTGGCCGTGGCCGGATACCTCCATTTAAAAAAAAAAACAAAACAAAAAAGGTTTTCCAAAAGAAAGACCAATAGAAGAGATAACCCACTGTCCAAACACTGCTGGAGTTGAGGGTACCAAACCTGTAGTGGTTGAGGCCTCAACAACAGCTTTTACCCAAACACCATACAATTGGCGCGCGTTCTTTCTTGCCAGCCGCCGGAGTAGACTGAGGTACAAAGCGATACCCTTTCTTCCCAAACCTCAAACCCTAATCTAAACTATTGTAAGTTTTTCTCTCACTCTCTCCTTCTCAACTCAACTCCACTCTCGCTTTAACATTAATTTTGTGCAATACTTAAATCAGGACACTCCGGGTTCATACAATGGCGTTGCGTTTTGAGGTATTATCCCTTTTTTGTTGTATTTAATTCAATCAGGACCCTACTATATATAACCCAGAATTTCTTAATATTGGACTGATACAGTGGTTATATGGTAATGAAAATGTGCTGTTGATTTTACAATGTATATATATTTTCTATTTGTGAACAATGTTTTTCGTGTTGTAGATATTTGGGAGGTTTAATCGTGCACGTGCGGCTCAATTGACACTCCCTCATTTCTTGTGCCAGACACCGTTATTTATGCCAGTAGGCACACAAGGTTATACTTCTATTAACTTCTTTGGTTTGTTTGTCCTCATGAGTCATGAAGGACAGATCAAATAGGAGCTCTCAATTACGCGACTTTTTCTTTTGTGCTCTCCTTGTTCATAGTGATGAGAACTATGTTCTATGCTTTCGCTTCTTCTTCTTGAGAATCCCAAAGTTGTGGTTTCTCTCTTAAAGCTGCAGCTCCTAGTTGCAAACTAGCAGTTTTTTCTTTTCTACTTTCCGGGTCTGATCAATCACATGCAAAGGTTGAATTATCACAGGATTATTATTTGTAGTCATCACTTGGGTTTTACGGGTCAAGTGATAAAAGCCAACACATCCCACAATAGATCTACTCAATTCTTCAACATAATAAACATGGAAGTAACTGAAGCCAGAGATTGACAATATATCTCTTTTATCAATACTGCAAAACAGACCCAGAATCTGGTGCGGCGTATGTGTTTTCACTTGGGGGGAGAAGACTATATCCGAGTATCAGAGCAACCCCAGTAGTGGTGTAGGTCTTTTTCACTGGAGCCACGTAAAACCGAGACTTACTCCCAACTCAATCTAATAGCTGGTCCTACTCAGCAGAACGGTGTAGGTTTGAGATGAGGCTCATAGAAAATGACAACTCAAAACTACTCTCCTTACAGCGACACCACTTTTTGACAATAAAAGGCGACAAATTCTCACTTGTTAAAATCGAGGCAGATATGCTGGTCTTAGAGGTGTGACGACCTACCGGACGCCGGCCAAATCCACCCGAGCGTTTTGAGTTCTGTCCAAATGTATTTGTTCTCTATATCCTAATATAACAGCACGCCAAGTTTCGTCGCAATCGGATTCAGTTAAGGGGGCGAAAAGGTCCAATACGCTTCGTCTCATGTTTTAACGTTTCATTTTGGAAATTGACTATTCACTTAGTAGCTATATTAAGGAGGAACCTTGGTCCGATCCTCCCTATGACTAAAAGAGCTTTAATGCTTGGTCATCAAGGACTATCTACAAGGGATAGTTATGAGTTCTCCTAGGCCTAGGGAAGGCCAGGGGACATTGCCTCGCAATGCGGGCCAGTTTTCAATAAAGGGCTTCATATGGCGCCGCTATGCCCCGTGGGCTATCCGAGACGCACCGCCCCTTACAGATGGACAATATAAATAGTCCAGGCTCGTCGCCCCTTGAGATATGAGTCCCTTATGTGGAAACCGGCATATTGAGCTACCCTGATACGCTACAGGACAAGTGTGCTTTCCGTACCTCGCGCGCGTCGCGAGAGATTACGCTGTAGGGATTATTGAGGGAACCTTCAGCGTTGTTGCCTATACCGAATACATATTCGATGACCTCTCACGAGTATCCAGGATTATCCAGATGTCGCTCTAGCATCCGTGGGTTGTATGCCATTGGCGCGCCGCGCCCGTGAAGATGGCTGGTACACGCCGACCGCGCGTCCGTGTACGCCGCACGGTCCCTTATTCCGCTGCACTCCGGGCACTGTAGAGGCGGTCCCGGGCTGGGCCGTGACAGTCGTGGCTTTAAAAAAATTGCAGGGCTTTTACTTTCCCGTAGGACACAAAGCTAGACGCCTTTGGCTTCTCTAAACACCGGTTGGGTTGTCTACGCTCGAAAACTCGAACCTCCAACCTGGTGGAGTATAAAGTAGTTCGAGTTCGTCTAGGTTCACTCAAACCTAAACAAATTTCACCCTGTTAGAGATGCTCTGATGAGACACTCTCATGAATGTAAAAAACTTGATCACTATCATTTGTCTGAGTAAGAAAGCGCAAAGGATGGCGTGCCACTCCATAAGTTTATCGAGGAGAAATATATTTATCCGTATGTCGTAGGCCTTGTGGCTATAAATCTGATATTTGAAACTGCTCGTGTTTAAAACTTGAGTAAGAAGGAAAGTTTCCCATCACATTTATCCGTATGTCTATACTTAATCTAACGAGATTCACCGTAATTCCATTGCGCAACCAGTCTCTCTTTCATGTGATCACTCGGCAATGGCTGTGATCAAGTAGAATATGAAACACCTGGACCGTGACACATGCTTCGTCTACTTGATTTATTTAATCTCCACCTACTACAATCCTTATTTTGGCTTGGATGGTAACTCGAGAACTCGAAGTGGTTTACCAAATAGGTATTTTAACAGCTTCATCATTGCCAACACAACCAAGGAAGATTTAAGAAAGATAACAACTGAACCGTGGATCATCCTCATTCACTTTCAACTATGCTGCCTCTGCATCTTTGCTTTTGATGGCACTATCAACATACTTCCTGTTTTATTCATCTTCTGATCTCATCGCTATCTCCAGGGTGATTTAGAACATATACGGTTAATTTCATATTTATCAATGACTATAGCCGGTGAACCCTGATTTTTTTCATTGAGAATGCGAAATAAATTATTAATCATCTCAAAGGAATCTTTCTGAGGTTGGAAAGAATACAAGTCAAAGGCAAAGGGAAAAGAATACTCGGCATCATGTTGGATCCGCTATAACTTAATCCCTCCCTCCATGGCATCACAAGATCTTCAAACCTCACTACCCTTACAAAAATGGAGGAAAATGACCAATAAAAAAACATAGCATATATGTCAAACACGATTGCTTCCACAGTTTTTGCCTTTCCTTCAAAATACCTTTCATTCATAACCTTCCACAAATCCTATCCAATACTAGACAAAGAGCCTGAAGAACTTTTCCTATTTTCCTTCTAAAAGGCTTGCACCACTACGCTTTCAATGATATACTAAATCCCCATTCAAAGACCCAAGAGACTACAGAAAAGGTTAAGGAACTGATACCAAGCTCCTTGGTTTATCTTATAAAACATAAAGAGGAGGTCTATGAAACATAAAGAGGAGGTCTAGTCTATCTTCAAGAAGTTCATTTTGATGGTACACAAATTTGATGCAATGGTAAAATAATAATTTAGGGCAAAACGGTTTTGATGAACATGAAATACAACATCTAGCATTATATGCTACAATATCAGTAAATTGATAGAGTAGAGTAAACGGCAACATGCATTAGAACTTGCTCAATACATTTGTATCGGTATCAGTGTTCTGAAGATATTTTGGTCGGAGATTATTCTGACAGTTTGCAACTCTATCAACCGCCCACCCTCAAGTGTCCTATAAATTTGGAAACCCGTATTCTATAATTCTTTCTGTAACCTTCTTTCCATTTTTTGGTTGCATAGGCGTTATTCAGGTTTTGAATCAGGGTCGTTTTAGACCAGTTCCCAAATTGTTGGTGTATAAATTCTTGGGATACTTTATCATTCAAAAAGGATACAACTGTCATCATCCCCCATCTTGGAACTGATTAATCTCAAGGCTGTATCCTTCTTTTAGGATACCGCTACTATCTTAGCTCAAGTTATTTTAGGGGGTGTTCTTCAATGATCATTATACCCTCAACGTCTACAACACATGTCTCATACTGGTTCCTCTTTAATACTTCCACCGGGTATCAATTTGTAGAGTAATGTGGGGAACTGTGATCACCTTAAGAGATTGTTATACACGCCAATCTTCATGTGCTTTGTCACATATCTTAGCTAAATTGGCTAACCATTCCCTAGGAGCTTGGTAGGTTGGGAACTCATCCAGCACATACTCCCATTGAGCAGAATCATAAGCAAGGAGACGTCGATGGCAAGTTTCTCTCGGATGTTTGACAATATCAATTCATCTTAAGAGCTGCATGTGATACTCTAGTCTTTAAGCGCTTTGTTTGACCGATTAGCCATTTTTTGGTGATCTTGGTTAAATAGGCTGACCATTATTTGGGAATTTGGTAGGCGGGGGACTCATTATGCAGATGCTAGATACTCCCATGATGAGTTTCTCATGCATGTCTCAGACTATCAACGGTTGGTCCTGGAGTTGATTCATCTATTCCTTAAGATACTATTTCTTATTTCTTTTGCATGGTAAATCAATCGATTTATGCCCTACGTGCATTTATCATGAGGCCATTTTTCTCATTCTTTGTTGTCTTGAAGGATGCCTGGAGAAGTGGACTTGTGTTTCGGCCACGGACTTACCAAGTACTCGACTGATTGTGATTGGGCCGAATCCGCTACAGATTGCCGCTCCACATCTGGGTGGGGGCCGTGTTACATGGCGAAACAAGAACCAAATGTGGCTGCTCACTCATATCGAGGCAGAGTTTCACGCAATGTATATGACATCTTTAAGATGATTTGGTTGTGAAAGCTGTTACAACAGATAGACCTCTCTGTTTCTTTTAATATCTCTGCATTGTGTAATATGCAACCATCAGCAGTTCACACACCCCGGTTAATTATTATCTCAATTAAAGCATCGAGACTTTGTCAAGGAAAAGCTAGTACAGCCTTGCCTCATTTGTTCATGTGCTTTAATTAGTTGCTGTTATTCTCACTAGAGACATTTTTCACCTTAACTTAAGTTTAGCTCTGTCCAAGCGCACTGGGTCTCATATTTTCTTTTATACACACTCTTCATGAAGGTTTGAGCATAAGTTTTTTGTGGCCTAGAACTTATATCTTTGAAAATAATCTTCAATAATAACACACCCATCCCCCCACCCACCCACCCACATTCGTTTCTTATCTGCATTAAAGGAAGGAGTAAGCATCCATATATATTCTTCATGTTTCTCCTTTCAGGCACAATAAAAGGTTTAACAACAAACCAGCTTGAGGATATTGGCTGCCAAATAATACTTGGAAACACGTACCATTTGGCACTTCGTCCTAGTTCAGAATTGATTGATGAGCTTGGGGGTCTTCACAAATTTATGAATTGGCCGAGAGCATTGCTCACAGACTCCGGTGGCTTTCAGATGGTTGGTTGTTACTGCCTATGTACTTTTCTGATATGCCTTCATTCTCAACTCTACATAAAAATTATTGTTATCTGTTCTCAGTGGGGATTCTCTTTATGTGGTTGACTTTTGATTTTTATGACCTGGTTTCTTAGCGTGTACTTCCTTAGACTCCTTACTGATGTTGGACTATTGTTTTCTGCATGAAACCATGATGGTTCCTAGATCGGTTATGGCTATTTGTGGGACTAGGTATATTCAACTTCATTCTAGAAACACTTGGAGAAGGGAGTAGATTGTCAACGTTAGTTTGAAGTAGTATACATATGGACTTATAGATGTAATAATATATTATTTATAAACATAAAAACTGGGATGCTGTTGGGTCGGGTAGCATTCTATGTAGATGTTATTATCTATTGGAATTACGGTATTATGAGATAACCAGCATTACATAGAAAATCTCTTACTTAGTGATTGTAAGACATGTTTGTGCTAATTTTCAGAGGATACGTCATAAACATGGTTAGGGTTCGGGGACACGACAAAAGGTTACATAACTGAGTGTCTGCCTGGGGCACCTGTCCATTTGGGCTAACCATGTAACATAAGACATGCTTTGCTTTGAGAGGAAAGACAAGGGTGAGAAAATCACTTTTAAAATAATCACAAGGGATTGTCATCTAAAACTTAGATGCAACCTTATAAAGAGCATACTTTCATTGTTTTGGCCTCTACAAACATGCATCTGGACCATGCTGTATGGATTGTTGGGGTTCATTTTCGGACATGATTGAGCTCATATTTCCTGTGACATGAGTTAAATGCAAGGAAGCAGTACTTCCAATCTTGTATCACCCAAGAGTTCTATCTCACTTTGTTTTCAACTCATGTCATGGTGACAAGATTTCAATCGTGTCAGAAAAAGTGTAGTTTACTGTGAGTACTGTAGCCCTTTAGATTTTGATTTTGTTTCAAAGGTATTGCTTTCCTAAAATTTATTGTTTGTAGAATGGGGCTGGATACATGTCAACATTTTTAATTTTTATTCAGAGTGTAAAGAATCACAGTTAGATGCCCTTTTGTTGTTGGACCAGATGCTAGTATCTATCTGTATCTCAATCTTGCTTCATGATTATAAAATGCATTATCAATGTCTCATGCGTACATGCTTGCATTATTTATCTTGAGATTATAAGTATTCCCACCAAACGTTTAATTGACTATTTCCCTTATCTTCCAGGTTTCACTGTTGCATTTGGCTGACATTACTGAAGAAGGTGTAACATTTCAGGTAATTTAATTCTGTATTACTTATAGACTTGTAGTTTAGATGTCAACTTACATGTTTTGTATTTGGTTATTGATTTCTAAGTTCCTCGCAGAGTAAGATTCAACACTATATCTGCTTCACCTTTTCTTACAACTTGTGTCTAACAATGAGATAATTTTATAGAAATGAAGGCAAATACAGAATTACTTATTATTTCAAGTTACGTAGCTGGCCTATTAAGATTATATTTTTTCATATTGTCAATATGCTCTTCAATTGTATGAATTTTCACATGACGACCTCATTCAGTTCCCTAATTATTATTTTTAATTTTTTTTGAAGTTATTTGTAGATAGCCCATGCTTTTCTTTCTTTTGATGTACACTTCCTCATCCTCAAAACTAAGAGATATCTTTCTTTTTTCTCTTTCCCCGTCAATAAATGACGAAAGATTAGAGATTCTCCTTATGTTTTGGTGTCCTTTTTTGATAAGCAGTGAATGTCGTTTGTAAGGATTTAATTGTGTCTTCAAAATAACATAACGTAGCGCTGCAAGTGACCCTGAGGTGTCAGTTCCGGGTGAAGCTATATAGATAAGTATATTCAGCATGGGCATCTCGTCTATTATATTGAGTACACCAATAAGCTTAGGTACAAGCTACAAGCTGAATATTTTGATTGGCATATATTGTCTGGTACTAAAATGGATATGTTGTCATTGTAAATGAAGGAAAACTTAAGAATGTTTTCCTTGGACTGCCGGTAATGTAAACAAGCACAACAACACTCTTACAAGTAATTGTGCTACAATATCACGTGTATGGAATGTGGAAATTAAGATCAATATCACTATTACAAGTCATCTAGGTGTTCCCTTGATCTAGATGGATTAAATCAAACTACTCAAGAGAGAGAAGCTTTTGGACAGTGGAAAATCCTTCTGATTGCTCATGGGCTTGGAGGTCACTACTAAAGAAAGTAAAAAATTCCCTTAAATACTGCAAGATTGAAAATTATTAGTAGGGGCAATAGTGAAAGTACATTTATTTGGCAAAATCCATGGATGCAGGGTGGTGTCATGAATTTAGTGTTGAGTAGCAGTGCTGTTGTGCTCTCATGCTATTTGAATAACTCCAAAGTGAAAGGGTTGATTTCTGGAGATAGTGAATGGATACTCCCACATGGTAGGATCAGATAAGAGGAATTAAGAAGTGTTTGCAAGAATACAGTAGAGGGCCCTAAACAAGATGCACTTGAGCTAGACAGAATGATATGGAATTTAACCTCTAATATGAGCTTCAACACTAAATCTATATAGACTTTAACCTCTAATACTCTTTTAATTAGGAAAAATAGTTTGGCACAAAGATGTTGTTCATAGACATTCTAGTGTAAACTGATTATGCGGAAGCAAGATAATTACGAAGAATACTAATTACATTCAATTGAGGGAAGAAATTAGGTTCTTGAGGAACCCTAATTTTACTTTACTATAACTTCTCTAAAACAAAAACTAATTCTTCAAAAATAAAAGAAAGCCCCTCTTTATAGAACTAAGGAGAGAGGGACCAACTACTGTGGGAAATGACCCATCTAGGGATGTGCTACATCAAACCTTCCCTCTTTGGAAGAGTTCTACCACGAAGTCAACCGGTCGGTGTACTCGGAAAATAAAATCGGATCCCTCAGCTGAAAATACGCCTCTGAAATCCATGAATTCTGGCTTACCCAACCAATGCACCTTATACATATGATAGACACCTCTCTTTGGCGTCTCATTGTACTCCTCTTTAAGACAGTGTCAATACGGTCTAACTCGTGTTGCTGTGGAAGAGGGATCGGTAAAGTAATAGGCGACACATGATCTCCAACAAAAGGAGAAAGGAGACTCACATTAGCCACGTGAGAGCGTCGCATATGCCGTGGGAGGTGAAGTTCGTAAGCGTTCTCCCCAATTCGCTGGATTATATGAAAATGACCCGTTCGCCGTAGGGATAATTTGGAACCCACGCCGGAACGATGCTCCTTCCCAATATACAACAACCAAATCTCCTCGCTGAAAACTGACATGTCGACGGTGTGTATCTATTTGTGTCTTATAGAAAGTATAAGTCTCTGCTAAACGTGTACGTACACTCTCATGGATAGGCTGGATCGAAATAGCAAATTCTACAGTAAAGGATGAAACTGGGACCCCAATCTCGTCGATCTGTTGATAGAATTGTTAAAAGCGAACTCTGCTTGAGTAAGGGCGAACACCCAATCCTCCGGACTATCCCTAATCGTTGCTCGTAACAGGTTATCCAAGCTCCTGTTAACTACCTCAGTTTGCCCATCCGTCTGAGGGTGAAATGTTGTGAAAAATTGTAACTTGCAACAGAGATATCCCCACAATGACCTTCAAAAATGACCTCCAAAAATGACCCGTGAATCGGACGTCCATATCCGACGTAATTGACCGGGGAATACCATGTAAACGAGCAATCTCTTGAAAGTACAAGTATGCAACATGAGAGGCATCATTAGTCCGAGAACACGGAATGAAATGTGCCATCTTGGAGAACCTGTCGACTACGACAAGAACAAGAACTGAATTAAGACCATCTGCTGTCACCGGTAACCCTGTCACAAAATCCAAATAAACGTCTCGCCATAGGGCCTCAGGAATGTGTAAGGGTGTGTAGAGAATGTTTATTTGATATATTACCTTAGGCAAAGCCCTGTATTTATACAAGGGACTGACACTAATACATCATAGATACCGTGCAGATACAACTAAGTAATACATCAGAAATACAGAAGAAATACAGCTGTATATACAACATAAATACAGTAGGATTTCAGCTGTATATATAGCTGGTATACAGTGCAAATGCACAACTGTTGTATAACACTAAAGGGGTGGACTAACACTCCCCCGCAAGCTCGACATTCCTGGAGAGACGAGGTTAGAGCGCAAAAGTTAAAAAGGAGACTTGTGCAACCCTTTAGTAAATATATCAGCAAGCTAATCGTGAGAAGGAACAAATTGGATTCGGTGAGTCCTAGCACAGAGCCGCTCACGAATAAAGTGATAATCCAACTCAATGTCTGGTTCGACCATGAAACACTGGGTTGGAAGCCATGCAAGTGACACTGAGATTGTCACAGAGAAGAGTGATGGGACCTGAAACCAAAAGTTGGAGCTCACACAGTAGATAAGACACCCATGTAGTTTCAACACACACATGGGCAAAAGATCAATACTCAGCCTCAACACTGGACTGCGAGACAGTAGGTTGCTTCTCGGTGCTTCAGGAAACCATTGTAGAACCTACAAAGACACAAAAACCCGAGGTAGAGCGATGAGAGTCAGGATACCCCGCCCAATCAGCATCGGAGTAAGCCCGGATGGCAAAGGGAACAAGAGAACGACGAACTAGCAATCCAAAATCCAAAGAAACCTTGAGATACTGAAGAATACGCCTGACTGCAGTCATATGGAGGGTACGCGGAGCACTCATAAACTGGGCCACATGATGAACGACATAAGAAATATCAGGACGGTTGAATGCTAAGTACTAAGAGAACCAACAAGTTGACGGTACTCAGTGGAATCAGGTTAGAGATCACCAATCTAGGTAGAGAGCTAAGACTTGGCACAAATAGAGGTGCCGCAAGGTTTACACTCAGTCATTGAGCTACGCTGAAGTAGATCAGCAATGTACTTGGTCTGCGATAGATGAAGACCAGTAGGAGTAGAAGTGATCTCAATACCCAAGAAATATGATAGAGAGCCAAGATCCTTAATCTCAAATTCAGTGCCAAGGCGAGAAATGAAAGATGAAAACAAGGATGGAGCATTTCCTGTTAGAACAATGTCATCAACGTACAATAGTAAAACCATGATCTCTGATGAGCGGCGAAAGACAAACATAAACGGATCTGCACGGCTCTGAAGAAAACCATATTGTTGAAGAAAAGTGCTCAGTCGTTGAAACCAAGCCCGAGGTGCCTGCTTAAGACCATAAATGGATTTGTGAAGTCAACACACATGATCAGAATGAGCAAGGTCCGAAAAACCAGGTGGTTGACTCATGAAGACTGTAACGTCAAGATAACCGTGGAGAAAGGCATTCTTGACATCCAACTGCCGTAAGGACCAACTATATGATACTGCAAGGCTCAAAATTGTCCATATAGTAGTGGGTTTTACGACTGGGCTGAACGTCTCATCATAGTCAAGACCATGTTGTTGATGAAAACCCTTAGCCACTTACCGAGCCTTGTACCGCTCGATAGATCCATCGATTTTTTTTTGTTTCAGCTTGAAACTCATTTGCAACCAACAATATGTTGACCTCGGGTAGGAGGGACAAAAGTCCATCTTGTTCTTGAGAAGAGCATTAAACTCCTCTGTCATAGAAACCGAACGGCCTATGTATAACACGTGGGTTCCTTAGTGGAGGAGGTAAGCTGAGTAGTGAAAGCACGAGATAGAGGATATCGAACTATGCTATCAATGGGAGCCATAAGTCTGGGAGTACCATCCTTGTTGTAAGTAACCAAAGGATGTATGGTATGGGAGGGTGCAGACCCTGGATCCGAAGAATACCCATTTGTAGTAGCAGGTGGAGGTTGAGAAGGACCTGGATCAGTAATCGGAGGAGGAACAATGACCTGAGAACGTCTGCACTAATATTGAAGTAATGGTCGAGCTGAGGCAGTAGGAAGGGGCTCAGTAGTAGTAACTACCACTTCAAGGGGAGCAATGTCAAGATAACTGATAGAATTCTGCTGGGGGGTTGCTTCGGAGCTGGAGAGAACACTGGAACCAGAGCCCAATCTGTAAGAGCAGTAGTGGAACCTGATGTCTGCGACTAAAATGGAAAATTTTTCTTATCAAATCGGACATGCCGAAAGATATAAACTCTGCCAGTAGAACGGTCAAGGCACTTGTACCCCTTATGTTGCATGCTGTAATCTAGAAAAACATACTCAATAGTTCGAGGCAAAAGCTTGTTAGTCATATAAGCTACTAAGTGTGGGTAACATGCACAACCAAAGACACGTAGCTCAGAGTAAGAGGGAAACTTCCCATAAAGATGGGAATGTGGCGAGGATCAGTGAAGATTAGAAGGGATACGATTGATGAGATAAACCGCAGTGGAGACTGCATCAACCAAGTGACTCAAAGGAACATGACTGGTGAGGAGGAGAGTACGGGCCATATCAGCAATATGACGATGTTTATGTTCTGCCAAGCCATTATGTTCAGGCATGTGAGGGCAAGAAAATCGATGATGAATACCAAGCGATGAGCAAAGTTTCTTGAAAGGGCCATTGTCATATTCTCGACCACCATCACTTTGGAATATCTGAAGGACTGAGGAAGATTGTGCTTTGATATATGCAAGAATTTTTTTCAAAATGACCAAAGACTTCAGATTTTTGTTTCATAAATAGCCAGTCAAAACGTGTAAAATTATTAGTAAATAAGACATAGTATTTGAAGCCAGAAGGTGCAACAATAAGAAATTGCCAAACACTAGAGTGCACAAGAGTAAAAGGAGAAACAATACTTATTTCATTGGAAAATTTAAATTGAAGGTGTGTGGATTTTCCCAAAGCACAACCTTTACAAAAAGACTGTTTAAACTTAAACTCAGATAACAATAATTTATTCGATCCCAAGAAGGACATAACTTTGCTTGAGAGGTGACCTAACCTACTGTGTCATAAGGACGACAACTGATGAAAAGCGCGGAGAGCCTGGAGACGAGTGGGAACGGAAGGTAGTTTGAAGAGACCATCTCTACATTGGCCCTGAAAAAGGAGGCAACCATTAGACAAATCAAAGATGTAAAAGTGAAGAGAATCAAAGGCACATAAAACATTATTGTCACGACAAAATTGAGCAATATACAATTAATTTTTACGCATAGAAGGAATGACACAGACATTATTAAGGCAAAACTGAGAATAACCAATAGGAAGTGCCATGTTACCCGTGGAAGTAATAAAAAGTTAATCACCGTTGCCAAGAAGTACTGACTAAGGTCCAGTGTACGGCATGCGCTGCTGAAGTAGAGCCGGATTGCCTTTCATGTGGGTAGAGGCCCTTTTATCTGGGTACCATGCATGATCATACGGCATGCGTTCCTGAGAAATAAGCTTGTTGTTGTAATGGAGGGGCAATTTGTAAACCAGCAAAGGAAGAGTGCATGGAGCCAAGGACCTAAGGTCCAACAAAGTGAGGTAGCATAGGGCATGTGGGAGACAATGCCCAATGCCATGGCAAAGCTGGCAGGAGATATAGTAGGAGAAGCTCCAAGGAGACCACGTGTATCTGAGTGAAACTGGTTAGGAGCCTTATAGTTCTTCTTACCCTTGTTCTGGGAGTTGTAACGTGAACAAGGGGGTTAGAGGACTGGGAAGAGGCCTGAGGTCCCCGAGGGAGGGGGTGTACGATGACGAGACTCATAGGTGAGTAAGTGAGATCGGAATGACAAAAACTGAAGTAGAGTGTCAAGGCTCTCAAGGGCAGTAACCAGCATATCAAACTCAGTGCCAAAGCTATGAAGGACATTATTAACCAAGTCGGTGTTGGAGACCGGCTCTCCAATAGCGGCCAAGGCATCGACATAAGTCTTGGCTTCTTGAAGGTACTCCGAAATAGTACGAGCACTTCGAGATATCTCTTGAAAGTTCCTGCGGATCTGGGAAGAGTTGGCCACGGATTTTTGGGAGAAGTGCTCTTGAAGACGAGACCCCATAGCAGCAGAAGTCTGGTAATCAATGATAGAAGAAAGTATTGGTAAGGACAAGGTGGCAGAGAGAATACTGACTAAGGTTTTGTCAGTTCGTAACTATTTGGTATAACTTGAATCTGTAGTAGCAGGCATGGATTGGAGCCATTAACAAAGTTCGGAGAGTAACCAGAACCTCCTTGTTCCTACTCAACCATATGCGACCGTGTTTTCCTTCCCTTTGACATGCTGAGTACTGAAAGTATAGTTTTGGAGAAAATTAAACCACTTCGTCTATCTCTCAGAAGTGATCCGCTGCTAACTGTGCATATAGCGTAACGCATCATGATCTGTGTGGAGAACAAACTCCATGTGAACCAAATAGTGCCTCCAATGAGTTAGTGAGCAGACAACTGCTAGAAGCTCAATATCATAAGTGGAATAACGCAACTGTGGATTCGGGAACTTCTAAGCGAAATACGCAACTGGCTTCCCCCCTTGGGAAAGAACTGCCCCAATACCAGTCTTGCACGCATCTGTGTGTACATGGAACAACTGTGTAAAGTTTGGTAGCGCAAGAACTGGAGCTGACGTCAACCTATCCTTGATCGTAGCAAAAGCCGCAGCTGCCTCTGGCCCCCAAACGAATGAGACGTCTCTCATCAGATCAGTCAATGGTACCATGATCATAATAAAACCTTGAATAAACCTCCTGTAAAATGTAGCTAACTCATGGAAACTCCGATTCTGTGAGGTCGATATAGGAACCGACCAATCCCTGATAGCTTGAACTTTGTTGTCGTCAACCCGTATACCGTCAGCTGACACCACAAATCCCAAAAACTATACTGAGTCAACCACAAAAGAACACTTCTTCAGCTGAAAGAATAGCTTGAATAGCTTGCTGTCTCGAAGGACTCCAAGAATAGTGGTGATGTGCTCTAAGTGCTCTTCCTCTGTCTTACTGTAGATCAGAATATCATCGAAGTACACAACAAACTTGTTGATGTACTTGCGCAATGCCTCTGTCATCAACCTCATAAACGTCGACGGGGCATTTGATAGGCCGAAAGGCATGACCATCCACTCAAATAGACCATCATTTGTCTTGAGTGCCGTCTTCCATTCATCGCCTGACCTCATACGAATCTGGTAGTACCCACTGCGGAGGTCGAGTTTAAAGAACACTCGGGCCCCGTGCAGGCTGTCAATCATATCTTCTAGCCGCGGGATCGTGAAACGGTACTTAACCGTTATGAACACACTCTCGCCAGCTCCCATCCTTCTTAGGAGTCAGAAGGATTGACACTGCACATGGTGACATACTCTCTGTAACTAAGCCCTTGTCGCATAACTTATAAACCTGAAGCTGTAACTCTGCGTGCTCTGCAGGTACCATCCGGTAGTGAGGTAAGTTTGGGAGTGGGGATCCGGAACGAAGGCAATAACATGCTGTATATCACGTAGGGGAGGTAATCCATTGTCCGGAGGTTCCTCACATACATCACTGAGCTCTGCAATAGTTGACTGTAAACAAGAAGGGACAGGTGTAGGGGGTGAAGAATACGTACTGACAAGAGCATAAGCCTTACCGTGAGCCGAGCATTGACAATGAAACTGGGACGTTCGCGTCGTACAGCTGCAATAAGTGTCGAAGGAGGCATCGGCTTAAGGACAACTCTCCCAGTTCCCCATTGGAAGCTAAAGGTATTTGTCTCCCCATCATAGCAAATTTTCCTATCGAACATCCAAGGCCTCCCAAGTATGATATGGCAAATGTCCATATCAACAACCGAAGCGTGGATTTGTATCCTCGTAAGTGTTATCCATCGTGAAGGTCAACACGCACTCGTCTACAGAACACTTTCCTTGCCCTGGAGAAAGCCAGGTGAGATCAAACGATTTCGTGCTTGGGAAAGTCTCTAGCTTTAGTTTCTCTACCAGCTCCTTGGCCACTAAGTTCTCTGTGGACCCACAATCAAGGATTGCCCCACAGAGCTTTCCTTTCGCTTTGCAACGTGTACGGAATATGTTGTTATGGAGCCAAGAATTTGGGTTTTTCGGGTCGAACCTTAACATTCTGTTTACCAAAGAACATAGAGGTAGACTGTGGCAGGCGTTGCGGGAGTCAAGGTTTGGTTGCGTTGGTTTAATGTCGGCTGAGGCTTTGTCGTTGTGGTGTAGGTAACGACGATGTCGCTATGTTGGTTGGTCGTGACGAGGTAATTTTTGAGCTTGGGAGAGAAGCACCTCTGTCGGTGACGTCGTGGGAGGGAGAAGAGGTAGTGGTGGGGACACCTTGTTTTTAAGACTTCGGGTTTCAGATTTTGAATGTGGAGGGGTCACGTGCTGTTGGCATGAAGTGGAACTCTTGGTGGGTTCGGGCTTACTTGTGGGGTTGGGCTCTCTTTGTTGGGCTCGGCCCGCATGGATCAAAAGAGATCCATGTGGGGATCATCTCTCCCAAGACCTTACTGTTGCTACCCACTTTCAAAATCTCGCTATTCGCCACGATTTTAGCCCTCGGATTCGCAGCGTCTACTCCTGTTTGGGACCTCGTGGTGGAAGTTTGCTTGGATGCTTGATCGTCGTGGCCGTTAAGTGCTCACACGAGTCACGTCGATCCGTAACGCTTGGAACACCGGAGAACTCCTCAACGGCGTGGTGTGAAGGGGCTGATCGTACCTATTTCCATCTTCGTAGGTTTGCACGATTGTTTTGAGTAGCTCGGTTAATCGTTCACAAGTTCCAACATAAACTCGTATCTCTCGTTCATCTCGTCGATTTGAAGGATCGGAAGGTCGCTCTGATAACACTTTAGTGTAAGCTGATTACGCTGAAGCAAGATAATCACGAAGAACACTAATTACATTCAATTGAGGAAAAATTATTAGGTTCTTGAGGAACCCTAATTTTACTTTACTAGAACTTCTCTAAAACAAAAACTAACTCTTCGAAAATAAAAGAGAACCCCTCTTTATATAACTAAAGAGAGAGCAACCAACTACTGTGGGAAACGACCCATCTAGGGATGTGCTACATCACATTCATTCATCCTATGGCTTGCTAAAAAAGTTAAAACAAGGGATTCATTCATTCATCCTCTAGTACGCAATGCAGATGAAGAAAGAGACTACCTTTTTTTAATTGCCCATACCCCAAGAAGATCTAGTCCAATACACTTAATTCACTGAACTTTGCGAGAAGTATTAAAAGCTGGGAAGAAGAGGTAAAGTAAATTACAAGCTGCAGAATGAACTCAAGTATTTCAAGGATAATTGGAGTTCCTTTTCCTGTAGTTGTATGTCATATTTGGTCAGAGAAAAAAAGAAGATGAAACAATTTCAACAAACTAGCTGTCTTCTGAATATTATCTAGTTTGAAGTAGAAACAAGGTGCACTCTCCTTATAATTTATGCTCTACTTCTTGAATTTTTCTTTTGAGAATATAAGAATAATTTATTGAAGAAACTGACAAATCTTTCCGAGGTGGAAAGGATACAACCAGAAGGAAAAGAAAAAGTAACAATACAAATCACTAATTATCACGTCGGATCCACCATAGTTAACTTTTTCCATTGTAACACGAGATCTTCAAACCAAACCCCTTTCATGGTTATGGAAGAAGATAACCAATACAAGATAGTCGTGTACATGTCGAGGATAATCGTTTCCACGGTCTTAATCTTTTCATCAAATAGTCTATTGTTTCTCTTCTTCCACAAAGCCCATCCATTAGCATATGGGGTAAGGTCTCAAAGAACTCTCTCAACCTTCCTTCTAAACGGTTTGCACTACCACATTTGTAAGGATAAGATAAAGCATCGTTTAAATACCCATGACACACCGAAGAGATTAAGAAAATGACTCCACACCTCCTTCGCGATCGGGCAATGTAAAAGTAAAAGTAAAAGTAAAAGTAAATGATCAATGGACTCATCCCCGATACCGCAAAGGAGGCATAAAAGTCCCACATCCAACTGGAAAACCTAACTTTTAGAATTTGCAAGCGGGTCAGATGGATTTCCTGAGATCCGTCTATGGAGGTAGTAATCAACAGTAATGGCTGCTCAACTCCTTCAAGATCAACTTACGGTGGGATTCTGAGGTTAAGGAATAGTATTTCTATACTTTTATTCAATGGGTAAGCTTAACGGCTTAAGAATATTGGTGAAATTGAGCTGATTGCAGTGTATGAAGGTATGAGAATAACAACAAAACTGGGGTTTAAGAATTATGAGATCATGACTAACTCAATATATGCCAAGAAGGTTAGATAGCATCTGAAAGCCTCCATGGAAGTGTATCCACTTAAGCCAGATGTGATCAAAAGATGAAGCAGGGGGCTGGAGAGTTTCTCTGTTTATTTATTTTATTTATTTATGGATGGGGGAACAGAGGTGCTCATTAGAACCCAGATGGATATTTGTCAAGATCAAGTTACATTTCTATAAAAATTCCATTGCAATCTGAAATTGTATTGTATAGTATCGTACAACTTTATGCCCCATAAAGCAACTACTCCAACCATCTATGGCCAAGTGAAATTGTACAATTCAATCCCTCTATCTTTATAAAGATGGAGTTGAAATTAATAGTGGTAATGGGGAGGAGCATATTGACGAGGAGGTGGATAGCGATGAGACTAATGGGAGCATTGAGGAGCAACCAACAAGAAATACATGTACAAAGAGGGTGGTAATAATCGATTTGTTAAGTGTTCGCCAAATGCTTAAGTGAAAGCTCGAGTTGGCATGAAGAAGTTGGTGATGTGCATAGTGCTACATCAAGCTCTCTAGCTCGAATCAAATGTCGCAAAGGTAAGTGCCAAGGCGAATGCACTCATGAATGTTATGATGAAACCAAGAAGGAGGAAGCACCTTCTAAATTCCAATACCAATGCTCACTGTAACTTGAACGGGATCAAAAATTGGGTTACTCTTTTGGGTGCACACACCAAGTTCAGGGGGAAAACTAAGTTAATTTATACCCCTCCTTTAATAGTGGATGGGATTTCTATTGTAGAGTTGCAAGATCAGACTTCGTGGAGAACATTAAAGTGTGAAAAATATGTTTTTGGTAATTTTGTGGGTCGGAGACAAGACTATCACTATATTAAGAATGCTCTTATTAGACAATAGGAGCTCAAGGGATTATTTGAAATGAATTTGCCAGGTGAAAATTCTTATTTCTTCAAGTTTGCAGTTGATGAAGACAGAAAAAGTGTAGGAATTAGGGTCTATCAATATTGCAAGAAGTCTCGTCTTAGTAAGGCCGTGGAGACCGTATATTGAAAGTGAAGAAGAGGACTTGAGCTCGATTGTATTAGCAATTTTGATTTAGTAGTAAAATCTGGTGAGGGTCTGCCTAACCCTACCTTTCTCTTGAAAAACTAGACGTTTGAGCATGTCGGGACAATAAATTAAGCTGAAGATGTACAATTATCTGGAAATGCGATCAATGAGACGTGCTAATATGTGTGGAATATATCAAAAACGGTGATATTTTTTCAGCGGTACATATACTTTTTAATAAAGATTTAGATAGTCGCAAATTGACTCATAATACCTTTTGAAAATTCTGTCTTGATTTTTCACATGAGAAATGAAAGAATATAATATGTTATTATTTGCAAAACTATATTTGTAAACTAAGTATATTTTCGTAATTTCAGTCACCTGTTGATGGAAAGCCGATGCTTCTTACACCTGAGGAGTCCATACAGATCCAAGTGCGTATATCGTTTATGCTACAAGTTTGGAACTTTGAATCTTATGGGGATTGACTTTATTATTGACTATTTGAATATTGCTGCGTCTATGTATTATCTCATCATTTTCGAACAAAAAGAAAAGTCAACTAGGGTACAACAAACTTTTTAGAAGTACTCTCGAAATGTCAGACATGTTACTTTTTGTTGTTGCTAGAATGATTAACTCAAAGGTACAAGATGAGGACAAAAATTACATCATTTCCTAAGAGATGCAATGCCCATTTTATTAATAATGAGTACTCTTACATGTCTAGGGAGATAGATCAATCTCCAAATTAACAGATATTGTTGTGCACATCCCAAATTTGAAAGTAAATCAGCTGTACTGTTGGCCTTCCTGTAAGTATGGATAGATAAATCTGAAGATGTGTTCGTAATGATAGAATCTCTTGCCAAACTGCAACAAACTTTGGTGACACTATCCCTTTGCCATAAAACCAATTAGCTATGAATTGTCTACAACAGTCATATATTAGCTTGAAAACTAGGTACTCCTGTGTATAAATTGAGTTCTAAAATACAAATTCCAAGTATTTAACACTAATTAACCAATAATAAAATATACAATAACACAAAGTTTACAACAGTAAATAGATAATATCAACTCGTTACCAATATTATAAGTTCTCAATATTACAAAATAAATCGGTTCCCAAGATTACAATTTCCCAATATTACAAAATCAGTCAGAAGTCAAAATCAGAAACTGTAATTATTTATTTATTAATATAAATATTAATTAATTCCAATTAGACTAAATACAAACTGGTTCATTTGCAATTTCATGAACCAGTCGGTTCCACCTAAAATACCTCACCAGATGTTGGAAAACATCGTGAGTTTCACATAACATTTCTTCCACAATAGCGCATGTTCCCTCAAAAGCGGATAATCGGATATTTGCTCGTGAGTATAGACATGAGTATACTTGGCATCATTCCGATGTCTATACTTGACATTGGATATTTACTGCGTAGGAATGAAACCAATATACCCATTTTTATACTCTCGAGCAGATATCCGATTTATCCGTTTTTGAGGGTATATGCGCGATTGTGGAAGAAATGTTATGTGAAACTCACGATGATTTCCAGCCTTTGGTGAGGTAGTTTAGGCGGAACCGACTGGTTCATGAAATTGTAAATAAACCGGCTGATATTTAGTTTAATTGGAGTTAATTAATATTTATAAATAACTACCTACAGTTTCTAATTTTGACTTCTGGCTGATTTTGTAATCTTGGGAATCGGTTTTATTTTGTAAGATTGGGAACTTGTAATCTTGGTAACGGGTTAATATTATCTATTTATTGTTTTAAACGGTGTGTTATTGCATATATTGTTGGTTAATTAGTGTTAAATACTTCCCAATGATAGATCCTTCCAAGATAGTCAGATGCGACAGATGCGCTCGCATATGCAACAAATGCGCTTGCATATGTAACAAATGCGCTTGCATATGTAACAAATGCGAATTATGCAACCTGTAATCGCATTGCATCCCTTTAAATGCGACCGGACGCAAATGTATTGTATTTTGTCGTATTGTATCGCTTTTTGTCGCATAATATCGCATCTTCTAATGCAGTGCAAATGCTATAATCTAAATGAAACACGATAGAGAACACAAACACGGAAAATATTGTGTGAATACACGCTAATACAATACGAAAAATATCATATATAATAAATAATTGTGAAATCTATTATACAATCTAATATATGATATAATTTTGAAAAGTATAAGCTTCTCAATAAGATTAAAATAGGAGATATGAGAAACGAGATACTCAATTACCTTATTCAAAACAAAACCTAAAATATGGTTCACCTACATTCTAAAAACTCTCCTGAAACCAACGATTTGTTAGTTTGCAACTTCGCATATAGTTTGTTAGTTATATTTTATTATACTTTTATATTTTATTATACTTTGTCTACTGTTTCGCAATATTCGCAATGGTGTTGCAATATTCGCGTTATCCGCAATAACATTTTTTAGCTAGTAGTCGCATCGCATTGCAACACGCATTAACTACCTTGGATCCTCCATATTTACATTTCTTGAAAACTGGGTTTTTGGGTGTTAATCTGAGCACCTGTAAAGTGAGATTTTCACTAAAGCTACAAATTTTTGCTGACTGTAGCACATATATTAACTTCATCACATATTTTTCTGCGCTTTGCCCTTCATATTTCCCAGCCAAATAATACTGGAAATATGCCTATCAAAACACCAACTTGTGAAGATTTATTAGCAGCAACTGGAAATAGTTTGCCTCTTCAAGTATTGAATCTAGCCATTATTGATTGATTTTGGCATGTTTGCAACTCCACCCTGATGAAGTATGCCCACACTGTTTTAGCAGTTTCACTGTTAACAAGGAGATGATCAGCACTCTCAATGCCACTGTTATGGCAGCAACAACAAATAGAAGCTAGAGAGACCACTTTCTGAATAAGAGTATCAACAGGAAGCACACCATTCCAGACTTTCCACCCAAACATTTGAATTCTGGCATGGTTAAGACTGCCAAATCCAGTTCATTTGGTCTATTTCAGATGAAAGGCATCTCCAAAAATGACATGCAGATTTAACAGTGAAAGAACCATCTTTAGAAAGGTCACAAACAGTTAATATCATCAGAAAGAAAGTATCTTTGAGAAAGAATGAGTTTCCAATTTTTTGGTATATTATGTACTAATTTGTCCCACTGCCCAGCTCCCATCCACAGCTACATCTTTAACTTGGATTTTCTGATCTACATCAACATCAAGTTGCTCCTCCAGTGTACCTAACCCTGACCAATTGCAATCTATGTTGCCTGCTCAAGAACCCAGCTGGTATTAGCTTTCACAGTCTGTAACAAGGGAGCCATACTCTTCCACAATTTAGAAGATTTTGCACTCACAACATAGGAGCTATTTCTTTTGTATTTTTGTTCATATAATTGAACCATAGTGATGGACAGTGAAGTAGTTTTCAGCATTTCTTAACGAGAAAGCTGAATCTTATATCATCCACGTGTCTAATTCCCAATCCATATCCCCCCCTATGAAGTTTTGTTTTGCAAATATCAGTCCATGCCGCCCACTTTTTCTTAGGCTTGCCCTACCCTAGGAAAATTTTTTGGCAAACATTTCCTCTAGCTTGGTTAGCACTAGATGCAAGTACATGAGAAATGAGAACTAGTTTACCCCCACTGGAGAGAAGTGTACCTTTTCAACCCTCAATCTTGTTCTGCGCTCTCTTGATCAAAGATTCAAAACTTGAACACACAAATCTCTTATAGCTGATTGGGGTACTCAGATACAACAAAGGAAAACTTCTAAGCTGGAATCCACACGCTCTCTGGACAATTGTTTTCATAGCAGTAGGAGTAGAATGATGCAAATAAGCCCCACTTTTTCTGTGTATTGATGAGTTTCCCTGAACAATTTTGGTATCTCTCCAAGAACTTCATTAACCCATCAATTGAAGGTTTACACCCATTTAAGAAGACTTCAAAGTCATCTGCATATGGTGATAGACATGCAACCATTAGGAGAGTTGAAATAACCAATTATACCATCTTGAAACCACTTGTACAACCCTCTAGAAAGAACTTCTGCTTCTAGAATGAAGAACATAGGTGAGAGAGAGAGTCTCCTTGCCTAAGAGCCCTAGAAGACTCGAAATAACCTTTACAAATCTCTTGAAGAACCAGTGAAAACCAAGGTTTTTCTGCATATTAAGGGAGATTCACCTTCTGCAAAAGCCAAATCTAGGTGCCCCCCCCCCAAACCCAAAGTCAAATCATAATGTGTTTCCCCTCTAACTTTCCTCTTTAAGTTATCAACTAACTCTTGAGCAAAATTAATGCTATCTGCAACTGTCCTTGTCCTGTACATATTCTCCTTGATGTTTTGAGATTAATTTAGGTAATAGGGTTCCAAGTCTCTTAGTAATAATCTTTGAACCTTTTTATATATAACAGAACACAAGCTGATTGGCCTATGATCAGTTAAACCACTTGGGGACTCCATCTTGGGAATTAATGTCGTGAAAGAGAATGTATAGAACTTGGTAATAGAGTCTCCATTAAAAAACTTTCACTGCACAATGTAAATCATCTCTAACCAAGTCCCACACAGTGATGAAAACATGTGATGTAAAACCATCACATCGAGGGGCACTTTATGCAGGGATGCTGAAAATACTATCTTTTGACCTCTTCTAAGGTTGCTGAAGCAAAGAAACATTGGATTATCTTCCTCAGTGATCAGATGGGGTATACAATCTAACAGTTCATCATCAATAGTCACATTGTAGATGTGAGAATCTCAGCACAATACTTAATAACATGATCGTGTATACTGCTAAGATATTTTGTAAGAGTGCCATCTGGTAAGGTAAAAATAGGAAGAGAGCAGAATTTTTTATTTAGCTTTATGACTGTGTGAGAATTTTGTATTAGCATCTTCATCAGCAAGCCAATTCATCCTGGACTGCTCCCTCCAAAAGAGTTCTTTTATGCAGCATAACAGCATGTTGTTCTTTCAATGTATTGAGTTTAACCCCTATAGTATCATGCCAATCAGCCTGAAGTTGATAGTCTAACAGTGTGATTCCGTCCTTTAGTAAGCTGATATTCTGTTCTACATCGCCAAAGGTATCTGTATTCCATACTTTGACGGCCTTCCTTTCATTCTTGCATTTATTGGCATAAAGAAGACATCCCATTACCAACCACTCCAGCTGGCCAATTAGCTGCAACCACATCTCTGAATGTATCATGCAGTGCCCACTTTTCTAGAAACTTGAAAGCTCTTGGACCCTGGTGCACTTCATTGTTGAAGGAAAAGAGTAAGGGACAATGGTCAGAAGTTTGTTGTTGTTCGTGATTAAAGACAGAGTTTGTGATTTTGGTTTGAACTATAAAGATCGAGGACTGATGACTCCAGTTTACAGTTGAAGCGTGAAGATCTATTGTGAGGGGGAGCATTTATATTTAACCTTTCTGTTATTATTTTAATCTAAGCTAGAAGTACATAGTCTATATGATTCAGCTTGGTGTGGGGGTGGGGGTATCCACCATAGCTATGGTGTAGTGACATACGCATATGTTTACAACTTTATGTTCAACTTAATAATAGAGTTTCCTACAGTTAGATTTGCCTATAAATAAGTGGGTCATTATACTATTAATCTATCTAAGTTAATAATAGTTTCCCTAAATGGATTTCACATCCTCCCAGAATGTCCCAACACAAGGGATCTCCACGCAATCCAACGCTTGTAATAAGCAAAGGAAGAAAGGTAACTTTCTTCTGTGTGTATAAATAATTTCCCATTCAGGTTTTTTGTTTCCCTTTCTCCTTTTTGAATGAAACATGTAGGTGAAGTTGTAAAAAGTTTGAGCTCTCTGTTTTCCATGTCCTATAAAATGCACTTTCCAATAAATTTCCTGGTGATTTGTAATGTAATTCTATGACATTCTAACATTGCAGAATAGGATTGGAGCAGATATCATCATGGCCCTAGATGATGTTGTGAAGACCACCATAACTGGTCCCCGTATTGAGGAGGCTATGTATCGAACTCTACGTTGGATACACAGATGTATAGCTGGTAACTAATATTTAGAAAACTGCAGTATCTTTGCTGTTAGTCGTATTTACTTATAAGCTAGTCTTATTTTTATAATCAATGCCATGATATGTACATATGTTTGATGAAATCAAAATTATGTTTTTCAGAAATATAATAGTACTTTTTAGGATTTAAGTACGATTTTAGTGGAGCGATACTATAATTTTAACACATTTA
Source organism: Kingdonia uniflora (assembly GCA_014058105.1). Classification (NCBI taxonomy): domain Eukaryota; kingdom Viridiplantae; phylum Streptophyta; class Magnoliopsida; order Ranunculales; family Circaeasteraceae; genus Kingdonia; species Kingdonia uniflora. The sequence continues at coordinate 2,794,437 of JACGCM010001655.1, read as the reverse complement.
GTATAAAGAAATTATTTTATCAAATAAAATAGTGCTTTTTCTACTCTTATTTTATAATAAGTAATTCTTTTTTCTACTAGATACATACAGAAACTATAGTACTTTTAAGATGTTGGAACTATTATTAGTGGGTCAACCCGGTCCAATAGAAGTCAGGTGAGTCAGAAATTTGGTGTTTTTATAGGTTAACGAGTCGGATATTGGGTTACTGTACAGGTTGATATTGGTACCAAAACTAAAACAGAAAAATAAATATATTGGTTGTATTTCTATTAAAATCGCTGGTCGAGTAAATATTTATGTTATACACATACAATATGTATATTAGCATTTTATGTTTCTTTGTACTAGTGCCACTATGCGGATGTTTGTCCTGTTTTCTTGGATAACAAATCGACACCCTACTTTTCAATTTCTCAGTATTTTATTCCACGTGCTTGTAATTCATGTTTAGTTTTTCTTTTTCTTGAACTGTTTCTTCTGCTTTTTCTTTTGAAACAGCTCACAAGAGACCCAATGAGCAGAACTTATTCGGGATAGTACAAGGAGGATTGGATCCTGGGCTCAGGTTAATGATATTTTAGAAACTCATGGACCTTTGATGTTTACAAGTAAATTATTGTGATACACTAATAACTATTGGTCTGCTATCATTGTTCTCATACCGTTCCTCTTGTTTTTTTAGAGATATATGTGTTAGAGGATTGATTGATTGCAATTTACCTGGGTATGTATATACTAATCCTACTGGGTTATTATCATTGAAACTTTTGAGTAGTCACAACGAGATCTAGATTGTATTTCATTTGTTTCCCTGGTTTTTGTTTCGAGGTTATATTGACATTTATCCCTAAAATATATATATATATAATAGACTTTGATCTGAAAAGTTTGTAACTTCTCACCTGCGCCACATTATTGCATTTTGCTATTGAAAATTATGAGGATTAAAAAAATGCCTGCAATATTTAAAGTGCCCAAGTGCCATAATAGGGGTAAGTGAAACTTGTAAAACTTTTATTGGTCCAAGTCTAAATCAGAGATCTAGGCCGAGTAATCAGGCAAAACTGTAGTCAGATTTTGACGTTAATATATTTGAACTTAGAATAATTATTAAGGTTCTCAACATTAAAATAACATATATTTCAGATTCGCTTCTTTCATTAAGACCTCCGATAATTATTAAACTATTAAAGATATTTACATCATAAGTAGCAAAATAGCGTTCTATCCCCACTGGACTTCCTGTGACTTCTTAATTGTCTATTTTTATCTGTTTGAGTTGCAACCTGTGCTAAGCTTATCACTATCACAAGATTCATAAGCCCAACTCCCTAAGTAATATTAGTTGATTATTTGCAAGTCCTACTATATGATACATAATTGACTTTAAATGTTCCATGTACAAGTTACAGCCTATATGGATTCGGTTATACAAATGTAAGATTACAAAATGATCGACTGTAGTCACTTTTCGGACTCTGACCGAGGGTGATACTCCTTTAGTCACATACACATGTCATGCACTGTAGAGATTCCCATTTAAATTTCTCACACACCCTGTTGATTTTGTATTTCTTGCGTGAATAAACTTATTCCCTATGTATTTTACTATTGTGCTCCTCTTCACGCAATTAGGGCTGGAAACAAGATATATACTTCTCATGTTGACTCTCCATGATTTATGTTTGGGTCCAGAGCATACATTTTAATATCTATATTACTGTCTCAGAACGATAACTTGTTAGTGGTTCAATGTGAGTTTAGTCGATTTAATTGGGCATCAATAGTTTCAACCAAATCCATAGTACTGAAGAGATTAAGAGGATAACTGTTTAAAGAACAAAGATATTAGGAAATCTAAAATTCGCTAAATTTGAGGTAGCTTCTAAACTCAATTTGCTTTGATGACAGCTATGCTATTGGTGGTCTTGCAGGCGGTGAAGATAAAGATTCATTTTGGCGTGTTGTTGCGCAATGCACTGCCGCATTACCCGATGATAAACCACGCTATGTTATGGTGCGCTTGATATCTTACAATGAAATATTCTTGTAGAAATGAACATTTTCAGTAGGTATTTTTTGAAAATTCAGTGCAGGTCATTTTTCAGGGGAAAGACTAAGTCACCCATAAAAAAAAACAATGGTGTTTCGATTCAAAAGAACAATGTTTGTTTGGTTTTGAGATGAGTTCTCATTGCCAAACTCTAGTTCCCGAAGAAAAAAATGGCTTCATAGGAACTAAAATTTTAATGGGGGTTTATTTCTTTTTCTTAAGAAATGAAAATGTGATAGTTATTTGTGGCTTTTGTTTTCAGGGTGTTGGATATCCACTTGATATTGTAGTTTGCAGTGCATTAGGTGCTGACATGTATGACTGTGTTTATCCTACACGTACTGCCCGCTTTGGCACAGCTCTTGTACCCGAGGTAGGTACATTAAAGTTTAATGAAGCTTGAATTGCTGATACGATATATATGCTATATATTATGTCAGCTTGGTAACCTTCCATCGGGTATGATTTTTTGTTTTTGTTTTTGGGAAGTAGAATAAACAAGTGGTTACTAGGATAGTTTCACGTCATAACCCTTAAATAACTGAAAATAGTAATTAAAAGTCGTTATACCGCACATATCAGTGGTAATAAAAACCGGTGAGCAAATTAGTTGTTTTCAAATCCTAGAACCACAATATATCAAAAGTTAAGGCCAATTATTCTTTTTATGCTAAAGACATGATACTGCGGGAATTCCTTACAACTTAAAGATCTAAAAGTGATTTGCCATTCGTAGGAGACATCTGTTTTTTTTTTGGCAAGGTAAGCTGGGGTTAGGCAAGACCCAATGACCAGCTATATTGAAACTAGTAACAATTACATTCTAATGTGCTCTATACCCTCTCGCATCCTCATCTAAGTACATGAGAAGTTTTAGAGGGAAGGAGCCAGGGTCAAGTAATGTTTCACCTATTACATCCTGATATGAAGCCAAAAAATCAGCACAAAAACTACATTCTCTAAATTCATGGTGAATACTGAACTCTTCAAGTTCAAGCTTTGTGATCATGAATCTTATATTTTTCATCATGGTTCTACACTGCCAAGGTGGCTCCACTCCATCTCTTATGTAGAGCACCATTAGGGTTGAGTCAGTGACTACCCTTAGTCTCCTATTACCCTTGTCCATTGCAATGCTCAGGCCTCTGCTAATTGCTTTCATTATATATCATGCAGAATAATATTTGTTGGGGCTTCTTTTCCAGCATAAGCAAGACTGCACTGACCACTATTCTCTCTGAACAGCCCCTCATAACTCCCAAGCTATTTCAGGGACCCATCTGTGCCTAGAAACCAAGTTCTACTGGGAGGAGGGGTCCACTTACACATGATTTGGCTGTGGATTTTGAAGTTGTAGCTGATACCCCAAGTCTGTAGCATAATTCTGGTTCTGCTACTGTCTTCAATCTTCTTCAAGTTCATGTTCAGTGGTATCATTTACATGACGGAAAATGCCATTTACATAGTTTGTATTCTGCACAATCATTATAATATTCAGTGGTATCATTCATTATGGGTCTATTCACTATCCTATACGGACAATCAACACCAAAAACACATCGGGGCTGCCTTGAGTTTCATTATTTGTCACTTAGATGGTGGTAGAAAATTGAGACTAAGAAGCATGAAAAGGTAAAGGTAAAAGTGCGTTCTTTGTGAAGACATTCTACAAAGCATTGGATAATCTTCCATGATACTCCTTTAACCTTTCCAAAAAAGGAAATTTGCATTCCTAAGCTACTTTCAAAAGTCACATTTTTCGCGTAGGCGCTGTTTTTGAATGAAGCTCTTATTCTTGACAATTTTCGCAAACGTAAAATTCTACTTGTCAGTTTTTGTTCTATGTGTAAAAGAGATGAGGAGTTCATTGATCATGTTTGTCTTTTTATCCCTCGCTAAGAGTATTTGGATTGAGTTGTTGTCTGGCATTAGCATACGGTTGTCACATTTTAAGAATTTTAAAGTGCCCTTAACAAATTGGAAGACGAGAAACCTTATTGAATGTGCTAAAATGATGTGGCGCTTTCGACCTTTCGCGGAGATGTGAGCTATATGGCTCGAACATAATTCGAGAAAGTTTGAAAGGAAGTCGAGAGCTTTGGTCATTTATTTAATAGGAGGATATACCCTAATCCCCATGAAACAAAAACAAATCATTTTCTGATAGAACAAATGTCCATTTTATCTAGTATATATGAGGCTCTGACCTTTCTAGGAAGGCTATTAACAGTCCAATATTGTTTAGTAATTTGGTGGCAACCCTCTTTAGCAAGCCCATCTGGAGTGTGGTTCCCTTCTCTTAAAGTATGCACTAGTCTGATGTGTAGATGTTCACCCAGTAGCACCACTTTCTGCCGTAGTCCTCTGAACCTGTTAGACACCTTACCATCCTTATGATACTAGTTAGCTAGGAGCTTTGAGTCAACTTCAACGATTATCTAGTTCCAAGAATATTGCATGCAAAACTGTAAACCTGTGAGCAAACCATATAACTCTGCTATGGTATTGGACCCTGCACCAAGAGGAACTGAGAAGGCCGATCGGTTTACCCTCATGATCTCTCACAATGCCACCAGCACCACAAAGTTTAGTAGTAGATGAAGCTGCACCATCAGTGTTTAGCTTGAGAAAGCCAAAAACAGGTTTAAACCAACAAATAGCTATAACAGGCCTTGTCGTAGTCTTTTTCTTGTGTATTTTATAGTATCTGCAGGGAGATTGAGTCAGAGAAATTGCATTCTTGCTTAATATTGAACATGCTTTGAATATCTTTAATCCACCTAGTAACCTTGGAGATCACACCATCAGCCTTGGAAGGCTTTTCATCAAATCTAAGACTGCACCTGGCTCTCCAAACCTCCTATAAAATAAAAACAGGTAGGATGCCTCTCACAACACCCATTTGAGAACAATTCTTTGCCAGGTTCCACCATAAGCATTGTCTGGCCCATGTGGATTGGTTTTGTTGAAAAGGAACCCCATAGATATTGCTGAAATGTCTCTATACTTTAGTAGCAAGTTCCCCACTAACCAAGAGATGATCCATAGATTCACATTGACTGATAGTGCAGCAACAACATTTAGAGGTCAAGGGGATAACCTTTTGAATGAGATCATCTGTGGATAGTACTTTCCTGAAAACCTTCCAGTTCATTACCTGTACCTTAGTTGGTATTAGCTTGTGCAAGATCCACTTAAGCTTGTCATTTTTCTCTTCAGCATTCTTCCAGAAGTCCCAAGCAGATTTTATTGTAAAATCACCATCACCAGATGGAGCCCAAATAGCCTCATTTTCTTTCTCACTGAGCTTGTACCTGTTTTCAAGAATAACCATGATATTTGGAGGGAGTTGGACATCCAATTTATTCCAGTGCCAAACACTATCATTATTCCTTCATTAAGCAGAATTTCCTGATCAGTGTCTTCTTATAGTCTATGTAACAACGACACTCCTATCTCCAAAAAAAATCCGTGTCCATACGTTTCGGACACGGATACGCGAACGGACGCGGCTCGACACGGCGTTGGACACGGCGGTTGGAAGAACTCCATCGGAGAAGAAATTAAGCTTAAAAAAAATAAAGAGAAGAAATTTTATGTATCTTCTGTGATGGGAAAAAGCAACAAAGGTCTTTGTTGTCCAGATCTTCCTTATACTAGAGAGCATCGGATGAGTCTTAGTATGGAGAGGTTGGGTCTAGATCTTCCTTGTAAAAGAGTAAATTTTCTCTTATGGAGTCTCTGTATAATGTGCATGGAGGGAGAGGGAGAGCTCAATCTCATCATCCCAACCCTGTTGTAAAGTGAAATTATTTCATCCATTCTGTCCTGTAACTTGCTGATATTGATCTGGATGTTACCAAACACTTCAGTGTTCCATTGTCTGAGAGCTGCCTTCATCTTCTTCAGCTAGTAAGATAGTGAACTTAGGCAATTGCCAAACACACCAACAGGCCAAGTATTTCTCACAAGCTCCATAAAACCTTCATGATGTACCCACATTTTCTTGAATTTGAAAGATTTGGGACCACTGTATAACTCATTGGAGAGAGACAACAATAATTGTGAATGATCTTAGCACAGTCTTTTAAGATGTGTGACCTTGTAGGCAGGAAACTAAACAACAAAATCTGAGTTGAAGAAAATCCTGTCTAGTCTAATCCAAACTCTTGAACTCCCTTGTTGCTCATTGCACCAAGTGTATTTAGATCCATTGAAACTGGCCTCAAGCAGCCCAGATGTCTGTATCATGCTCTCAAAGTCCATCCTGGCAGTGTGACTAACACCCTTTTTTTTCTAGTTTCTCTGTGTTGCTTCTAATGGAGTTGAAATCACCAGCTACAACCCATGGTTCCAGAATGGTAGAAGACAATTAAATAATGTCACCTCACAGGCTTCTTTTGTCAGCAGTATCACATTTTGCATATACAATTGTAAGTTTTGCTTTCCAGGTGTTATTAAAGGAAATATTGCAGTGCATGAGTTGATTTGTAACATGCTCAACTATGACCTAGTATCCATATCTCCAAAACAGCCAAACTTTTCCACCATACTCATCATTAGAAGCAAAATAATTGAAGTTTATTCTTCTAGCAATCCTTTCAATCTGAGTTACATCAATAAACGGTTCTTGTAAAGGTACTACAAAAACATTTTGCACCCTAATAAGCCTATTAAGGTGGTTAATGGTCTTGTTATTTCCAATACCCCTACAATTCCAAATAAGAAAGCTCTCAATCATTAAAACTATTTGAGTTTGGAAGCATGTTTGCTCCTAGTGTAAACACTTAGAGCTATAATTGCTGGTTTTGGCTTAGCCTTCTTCACTATGGGGGTATCAATCTCAATTACCTCATGTTCCTTCACAAGATCTTCAAACTGGATGTCTGAGTCAGAAGCAAAACCTCTAACCTTATTGATGTTGTTGAAGTCATCCCCCTCACCTTCAGACAAGCTCCTCTCCATTTAACCCATCTGTCTTCTCAGCTTCAACAAGTTCATCCATACCATCTTGTATGATGTTATCATCACCATCTTAGTCAACCAATTCTTTGATACCATGTTTTTGGATAACATCAAATTGATTTGTCTGGGAGACCAGCCGCTCTGGTTCACCACCACGCTCAGCTTCAACAGCATCACACCATTTGAGTGGGCTAAATTTGCTCTTACCATCTGGAGCTTCATTTGTCACAATGCCAACCCCTCTGCTCTTAGGCTTGCTAAGAGGGCTTCCGTTGGAAACAATTCTCTTGCCTTCTTTAATTTCAGCCCTCTTTTTATGTTGAGCTATTTCATCAGACACCTTGTATGCATCCTTACTCGCATGAACTTTGTTAGAAACCTTGACAGGAGACTTTCCAGATCCATTTTTGTTTTCAGTTGACACCTTGGTATCACTCTTCTTCACCTTAGTGCATTCATCCTTTGTGTGCCCCTGTATAAAACAATGAGAACAGAATTATGTATTTTCTCATACATTCTGACTCCAAGCACCCTTGGTGAGACCAATCCAAATAGTATCAGGGTAAGACCTCGTGAGATCCATCTCAATACACATTCTGGCTGTGCTGGGGCGTCTACGATTGCAAGTGAGTTGACTCAACCTAATGAAATTGTCTTTAATCAGCTTGGTGACCACAGGCTTGAGATATGCCTCTTTGCAGAAACAAGTCTTGAAATGAGGTAGTTGAATCCAAATAAGTACAATGAGAGACTCTCTCCTCGGATCAAAATCAATAGACCATCTAGTGATCTTATAATAGGAGCCTTTGACAGAGGGCTTCCCGAGATAGAGCAGCTGCAACATCTCTCTCAGAATCCAGTTCAGCAAAAACATGTCTAGCATCAAAGAGAGTGACGCTGGTTAATCCAACAATGCCCTCTTGTAGAGAGATTGAATTGCAAAGAATTGAATGAATTATTCTTCTCTCTAGGAGAGTTTATAAAGGGATTACAAGAACTGTTACAGCAACTGTTACTAAGCTAATTAAGGGGCTGTTATAACAACTGTTACTAAGCTAATTAAGGGGTTGTTATAAACCTTATTAAGGGGCTGTTACAACCTAAGTAACGGTGAATTTAATAAGACAAAAAACTGACTAAGTAACATATTCCAATATGGTGTGAAGATATCTAGAAGACCCAGCTTGCCAATTGAAGAATGAAGATTAGGTCTAGCTGGCTTGGTGAGAGTATCAGCGACCTATGACTTTATCCTAACAAAGGAAGGAGTCATAATCCCTGAGCGCACTTTCTCTGCAAAAAGTGCACATCAATCTCTATATGTTTTGTTCGCTCATGAAGCACAGAATCAGAAGATAGATGAATGATAGTTTTATTATCACAGTGTAGGACTGATCACCCTGTCTTGGTAAAGCCTAATTCACTCATGATGGAATACAACCACATAACCTCACACGTTCCAAGTGCTAATGCGCGATACTCAGCAGACGAACGAGAAACAACAACTTACTTCTTTTTTGTCCATGAGATTAGATGATTTCCACGGAAAGCACAAAAACCAGTAGTAGAACGACCATCATAAGAGCCTCCATAATCAGAATTTGTGTAATACTCCAGGGGACCTTGTGTTCCAGCAACATAAAATAATCCGAGACCGAAGAATATGAAGAACTGCATCCAAATGAGACTGACATGGTGCATATATGAATTAACTACCCTGCTTACAACAAATGAAATATCCGGTCTAATGTTTGCCAAGTAGATCAGACGTCCAACAAGATGCTGATACGCCGATGGATCTGATAAAAGAGGTCCTGATCCTGCACTCAACTTACTATTCGGAACAAGAGGAGTTGAGACTGGTTTATACCCAAGCATCCTTGTATCACTTAGAAAATCCATAACATATTCCTCTGTGATAAGGAAATTCCCTTGGGAGATCGAGCTACCTCAAGCCCAAGAAAGTGTCGCAATAGCCCTAAGTCCTTCACCTCAAATACCTTTCCAAGAGCTTACTTAATCTGGGAATGCCAGCAATGCCATCTCCTGTAATAATAATGCCATCGACATAAACTAGAAGATAGGTACAACCTATTACACTTGACAAATACAATATGATATGAATGACATATGACAAAGCAATACTGGAGAACCACCTCACTAAACCGACAAAATCATGCTCGTGGTGATTGCTTAAGCCCATACAAAGACTTACGCCGACGATATACCTTACTAGCATACTCCCCCTTACCACGAAAGCCTGGTGGAGGAGCCATATAGATAATCTCATCAAGATCACCATTAAGAAAGACATTCTTCACATCCAACTGATGAAGAGGCCAATGGTAGGAGGCAACCAATGGTAGGAGGCAGCCAAGGAAATGAGAAAACAAACAGAGTTCAACTTAGCAACCGGAGCAAAAGTAGTACCAAAATCATGTCCAGGTACCTGTGTAAAACCCTTGGCAACAAGGCAAGCCTTATACCTGTCTACTGCCCCATCAGGCAAAAATTTTACATTAAACACCCATCAACACCCAACTGGCCGGACCTTAGGAGGTAAAGGAACCATCTCCCAAGTCCGGTTCTGCACAAGGGCATCCATCTTAGCTTGCATCGCTACTACCCAATGAGGATTAGTGAGGATCAGCCATAGCCTCAGACGCAGATCGAGGAATCTGGATTGCAGAAGTGGAAGATATATAAGCACAGTAAGAATCAGGCATGCCCTGGTAAGAAACAAACTTGGCAATAGGATGCTTAGTAGGAAAACCATACTTCTCAGGAGGACCACACACCCCTATTGGGTAATGAGGCACAACAACAGAAAAAGTATCATTAATAATAGGAATATCAACAGTGACACGTGTATAATTGGGAACAGTAACAGGGTATTCAGAAGGTGTGTTACCTGAGACGGATGACACTGGAGCAGGATGAGCGCGTGGACGACGAGAGTAGACCTTGAAAGGTTGGGAGGTAGGTACCATCGGAGGAAAATCAATAACAAGTATAGGATAAATAATGGAAGGTTTCTCCTCCACTGGTGGTAAAGTGTCTGGTATAAACGAAGTGGTACCAAAAAAGGAACATGCTCAACAAAAGTCCATTGTATGATAAATGTGACGACGAAAGGGATCATAACACTGATAACCTTTAGAGAGAGGAGAGTACCCTAAGAAGATATACCGAATAGATTTGTCATCCAGTTTAGTACGAGAAGGACTCTTGTCATGAACATAACAAACACAACCAAACACCCTGGAAATAATAGGAAAAAGGACACGACCAGGATATGCAAGCTGAAAAGGAGCCTGACCACTAAGGATTCTACTATGGGTACAGTTAAGCAAGTAAGTAGAGGTAAACACGGAAATATGCAAAATGCCAATAAGACTTGGGAACATTCATACCCTTCAACAAACAACGAAAAACGCCCATGAGATACCTATTTTTTCTCTCAGCGACCCCATTTTTTTTTTGGATTTTAAGGATAAGTGAGCCGAAGAATACCTTGTTGGTTAAGACGCGAGACAAACTCATTAGACACATATTGCTTAGCATTGTCTGACCTAATCCCCTGAACAACCACATTAAACTGCGTTTTAACAAGTTGTAAAAAACTCGTAAACAAAAGATTGACCTCAAATTTTTTACGAAGCAAGTAAACTCATGTAAATCTAGTACAATCATCGATAAAAATTACATAATATCTATGCCCAGACCATGCAGTGACAGGAGAAGGTCCCCAGACATCAGAATGAATTAAGTCAAACACACAAGGGGATTTGTGCATGCAAGGAATATAACTATTGCGGACATGTTTAGATAAAGAGAAAATCTCACAATGAAATGTAGAATTCGTGCATGCCTTTTTTAAATCAGGAAACAAAACACAAAGATACTGAAAATTCACATGACCCAACCCGCCCGGCATGCCAAATTTTTACCGGCTTGGATGAAAAAACATAATGGCTTGACTCAAACAAGACACTAGCATGCAAACTGAAAACAAGTGACAATGGAACTGTTGGTGGATCACTAAAGTAGTACAGGCCATCATGCTCATACCCCCTGCCAAAAATCCACCTCGTACTCCGGTCCTGAAGATAACAAGAATTAGACAAGAAAACGACAACACAGTTAAGATTCTTGGTAAGAGAATTAACAGACAAAAGATTAAGCGTAAAACGCGGAACATATAAAACATACTGTAGGGAAATCTGAGGTGACAAGTGAATCGTGCCTTTACTATGGACTTTAGTAAGTGAACCATCAACAATAAGAACATGTTGATTAAATGGTGTATGGGAATTTGCAAGAATATTGAACTCACCAATCATGTGATCATTGACACTTGAATCAAGAATCCAGGTAGATGGGGAATTTACAATCTTAGCATGACATGCAATGGGTGTACTTGTGGCAGCTGACATGGCTGTAGAATTGCCAGTTGTTTTCTCCTCCCTGAGAAAGTGAAGGACCTAGTCCATCCTCGAATTTAGTGTCCTTTCAATAGTGGCAGTGAGATCATCTGGAGCTCCCCCTGAATATGAACTTTGAGAAACCTCTGAAATAGTTGTTTTACGAGGCGTATTCCCTCCGGACTTGCCACTCTTTCTTCGGTCGTAGCTCTAGGTGAAGCTGAAAACATGTCTATGAAAACCAAGTACTTGCCACTATAGGTAACATCAGTCTTAGAAGGATAAGGCACCTTGTCTGGTAGGAGCCAATCAATTTTACCCTTAGCTCCCAAGAAAAGCCGGATAGATCTGGACCAAGACGAGAAGTTTCGGCTATTTAGAAGAACACGATTAATCCGATGAGAATATGGGAAATTCAGCAGATTCTCATTTTCATTCTGAATAATAGAGTTAGAGACAGTGGATTTCGTTGATGTAGAAGATTTCGTTGAAAGGTTTGTCATATTAACACGGACAATGGAGCAACACTGAACAAGTCTTATAACTTAGTACTTGACAAGACAAAAAAGCTGATAAGACAAGGCCTTAGAAAGGGTTGGACAAGACAATGGTGTGCAGGAACAACCTTCGAAAGGGCTGGACATGAGAACAACGATGGAGGGCAGTACAAGAGGGCTAATCTGGAGGGTATGATTCCTCTTTTTTTACTTCCCTTTCTCTACTCCACATCTGATACCATGTAGAGAGATTGAATTGCAAATAATTGAATGAATTATTCTTCTCTCTAGGAGAGTTTATTAAGGGATTACAAGAACTGTTACAGCAGCTGTTACTAAGCTAATTAAGGGGCTGTTACAACCTAAGTAAGGGTGAATTTAATAAGACAAAAAACTGACTAAGTAACATATTCCAATACTTCTCAATGGTGTCTTGAATCAGGTCAACCGAAGGTTGGCAATTTCAAAATCAAAGTGGTTTTCATGGAGGTCTCGGTCAAGGCAATGTCATGGGGAGAGAAGACAATCGCCGGAATAATCCCGGCACGTCCATGGATGTAAGGAAGTTAACTTTCCTTCATTTTCAGCAAAGTGCGAAAATATTCTTTTCTTGGTTACCATAACTTCCAAACACAAGAAAAAAGGGGTGTCAGATTTCTTTCTTTCTTTCTTTTCCTTCTACATAAATAGCAGATCTTAAGAGGAGAAGAGTTAAGTTTTGAAGGCATGTGGATTGGGTACTAAAAGTGCGTTACTTGGGGGTGTTCTCCTCAAAAAAGAATCAAGCGCAGAAGGCAATAGGTTCACTGGTGTCGAAGCACCCCATTTAATTCGATAGCATATCTGTTATGCTGGCGCTAAATCTATGTCCCACACATTATAATCTCCTGGTGAGTCAGATAGTGGTTAGGATAAGGTCTTAATATATCATTTTCTTTCGCCAAATGTCTTGCGGCAGTTGCCAACTATAGTGCCATCTGCCTCTTGTTTCTTTTGTTTGTTGCTTGTAACTTCTGTAATCGCATTGGACATTTCCTTGAAACTCAACTTTTTTTCATAGAAGATAAATAATTTATTGATCGATCCAAAATTTCCAAAAGCATACAAACAAAGGTAAAGGAAAGCTAAACTACAAAAATGGTAAGGGTAGATTCTAAAGCATCACATCTTATCCGAATGAACCCTAAAGAAGCTTTAAAACTAAACTTGGTACTTTAATTCATTCATAAAGTCTTTTTTTAAAGTAAGATGAATGAAGCAATTTTCTTTTCATTGAGATTTGAGACAATTGGATAGACTCCAAAATTTCGTTTACTAGTTTAGCAACTTGTATTTTTTTTCTTTCTTTTATTGCTCTTTAATACTTCTGTCCATTCAGGGGGTGCTAAAACTAAAGCAGGCAGCAATGACTAACGATGCTCGCCCCATTGATCCTACATGCACATGCATGGTATGACGTCCCACACCTTTTTTTCTTCTAAAATTACTCAAAGGTTCACAAAAAATATAAAGCAACCACATACTGCCCACCCTATATACATCATGTCCGGTGGCCTTAAGAGACCTAAGATTTGTATCGCTATGATTATTTTTTATGAAAGAAAATCTACATTGTCCAGGATATCTACAAGGATCGAACAGATGTTTCAATTAACGTATATTTTATTCTAGTCCCTGTTGATAGACTGGGAGTAATTGCTAACTACTAGAAGATGAAAAACAGATTTATGTATCAGAGGAAATTTTAGCGAATCCAACGGTCAGCAATTGCCAACTTCTAAGAAACCTTTCAGCTCAGTGATCACAAATATTTCTAGTCTGGCAAGCAGAGCTCTTTGCAAAGTATAACGTACCACGAGATCGATTTATTTCATTGTTTTAAATGATAGAACTCTTTTGTTTTATTAAGTGTCTCATAAGAGCTCTTATTTTCCTCTGTTTCTTACATAGGTCTGCAAGAACTATACAAGAGCTTACATCCATTCTCTTGTCACAAAAGATGCTATGGGATCTCAGCTTTTATCATACCACAATTTATATTATATGATGAAGGTATGCTAGCAAAGTGTAGAACTTATTAGTAGCTTCATTTTTATACATATGTCAAGTGAAATGTTTTTCAATGTGCAGCTTAGCAGGGATTTGCGCATGTCAATAATCCAGGGATGTTTTCCAGAGTATGTGAACTCTCTCATTTTCAAATTGTCCATGTTAGTGGTTAACTTTGTAGGCCAGATCCTAGTTAGTAATCTTCCCTATAATTCACGTTTAATAGCCAACTTCCAGCCTTTACCAGAAGACGTATAAACCTTACGTATCCTCTAAGGTAAGCGGGCGTGCTCTTACCATAAACATGTCCTCTCATCTTGTCACTAACTTCCAAAGACACATGAAGATCTCAAACTGTTTGCTCAAACCAAATACAGTAATACCAGTTTGATATCCAACATGAGGAACATCTCTCTGCGTTCTTCCTCCCTGAAGATTTTATTCTTTCTTTTTGCGCCCCATAGAATTGCAAGCGGCATCAATATCCAAAGAGTACTCCTTTAGGTAAGAGTCCTAATATTAGGCCAACAATCTAGAAAATCGGCATAGAGTTTTGTATAACTCAAGTTCAAACTAATGCCTCCGGAAAAGATTAGATTCAGTTTTAGAAAAATGGCATGCTTTTTTATTTTCTTAAAGTACTTTTTATTGTAATTTTACGCATATTTATGGAATGTAAAATCAAGCTTTTCTTCTATCCTATTTTTTGACATTTACCAGTTTGCGACTATAGCCCAATTGGTAAATGATCCAGATAACCCTTACTTATATCATGCGTCTTTCTTTCTATTCTGCAGGTTTGTATGCGGGTTTCTGCAGAAAATGGTATTTTCCAGACTATATACCTTTCATAATGAACAAAATTTTCTGCAAGGTTCTAGGACTGTGGAATTGCAATGTCTCCAAATCTTTCAATACACGTTCCCGCTATTTTTGTTTTCCACATTATATTGCTCATTTACCTATTACTCTTGGTTCCCGAGACGTTTTCAAAACCCTGATCCTGCCCGTGAACTTATTGTTGTTTCGAGCTTTGAAACCGCTCAAGGACCTTGATCCACTCACGAACATAATATAAAAACTGTAGAAAATTGTTTATAATTTTCACTATATACTTGTTATTTATATAAATAAAAATCTCTGAGAACATTTTGTTTAACGTCTTGTTCAAATACATAATGGTTATTTATAATTCTTATTTGATTTTGTAGTTCCCAAAAGGTGATGTTCCCAAGTGGGTCTGCAACGCCATGGAGGTTGCTGGGATCGACATCTCTGCTTGCTGTGTCCCTTCTCCACATGCAACGCCATGGAGGTAGCCAGGAATGACATTTCAGATTCCCGTGCTCCCTTCTCCACATCCCAAGATAAGAGCAATGTTAAAAAGGCAGCCGGGATCGACATTTCTGCTTGATGTTCTCCCTTCACATCCCAACACAAGGTATAATCACGCTAATGAAAGCAATATAACAGGACATACCACAATTGAAACTTTAAAGCGCATGATCCTTACATCACAAGCCATATCTAGTGATATGGGGGCACAAAGAAGGCTATTTTTGACAATTTTGTATACAAGTCAGCATACATTTTGTAGGCTGTATGCTGCTCGATTAGGAGCTATACCACCCTGATGGTACCTGGATAGCATAAGTGGGAGAACTCAACGAAGTTTAAGGGTGAATTGATAATTT
Organism: Kingdonia uniflora; assembly: GCA_014058105.1. Classification (NCBI taxonomy): domain Eukaryota; kingdom Viridiplantae; phylum Streptophyta; class Magnoliopsida; order Ranunculales; family Circaeasteraceae; genus Kingdonia; species Kingdonia uniflora. The sequence goes on along the minus strand of JACGCM010001655.1, from coordinate 2,778,752 downwards.
AGGATGAGTTGGTAGGGAAATCAGACTCATGTATACTAGTTTTATGATGATTACATCTCCAAATATTTTTGTGATTTCCTTTTATTGTTGTCTATATGCAATCATGGGAGAGTTGAGAAAACAATTACGTAGTTTTCCTCTTTTCCAATGCCCAGTTATATTTTGGTATTTTGGCTGTACAATCTCCGAAAACATCGTCTTGTGGCAGTTAATAGTTCAATGGAAAGTTACCATCTTCAGTGGTTATCATAGATGAAAATATCGAAACCAACAATTTTATCGACCTCTCGCTATTATGATTTTATCATGGTATTTTGATTTTATAATGATATTTTTGTCACTCTATTTTAATCCTGTAAGGAAAGAACCGGTTTATACAAAAAAAAAGAAAGTATTTATCGATGATATTTTTGGTATTTTAATGTTTAAAATGATAAATTGTAATGTTGTTTAAAATGAGTGGAGATGTAAAGAAAATATAACAAAATATTTAGAAAAATGTCTAAGAAAAAGTGTAACAGTCTCAAAAAATATGTGAGTTTAGAAAAAAATAATGAAAATAAAATGTAAATGAATATGATAAAATTAAATTATTGTGATATTTTGGTGATAAATTGATAAAATCAAAGGGAGAGGATTTAGAGACTAAAAAATGAGACACTTAAATCTCACTCAATACGAACCACTCATCTCTATTAGATGAGTGACTCTTAAAATTAAAAATTCTTATATAGAAAAATGAGGTGGAAAAACTACTATAAGGTGTAAATGAGTTGGCAATCTTTTCTCTCTTTCATCTCTCTCTTCAAGTGAAATGTCCCACTCTCTCTTCTCTGTCTCAATTTCTAATTTCAAATCAAACCTCTATCTCTTTTACCCATTTATTTTCTTTTAGATCTATCACTCTCTGTGAAGAATAATGACAAAAATTACTCTCTTCACTCTCTCTACCACTCAATTTGTTCAAGATCATAACTTTGGAACCTCTTTCTCTCTTTATCAGTAAAAAAAGAAGGGAATACTCAAAGATTAAAGATGGTTCCTTTATATGTTTTTTTCTCACATTCGTTGAAGAAGAAGACCTCAGATTTTGGGTCACCACTATCTCTCTTCACGAATAACTCCCACTATCTCTCTTTAAAACTTGCGATTTTTTGTGACAACGGTAAAAATGTTAGGATTGTCGATAAACCCATTTTTCGACCATTTAACCGATACCCAAATTGTCGCTGATTTTCAGCCTATGATCATTGAAGTTTTAAAACTTGAATATTTTAAACAATTAATTGTCGATCATAACGATTATAGTGTTCATCGACAATAAACTTGAATATTTTAAACGAGTATAATTGTCGATATAATAATTAATCGACAATTTGGGACTTACATTTTTAGTCTTCTATTATAACCCTAGTTGATGTTGATGTTGACATTACAAGAATGCTACATTAATGCCATTTTTGATGTTGATGTTGATGTTGATGTTGATGTTGATGTTGACGTTACAATGTTGTTACATTAATGCCATTTTTAATATTAAATGGGAAAATTAATGCTAAGTTCAACTTCAAGTTGTGTCAAAGTTTTAACTCATATTATTGTCGATATTGTCGATTTGTACTCGATAATAATTGTCGATTTGGACTGTACCTGACAATAATTGTCGAACCCGACAAATTTTGAGTATGCAAAACTTGCACAATTTGGACTGTACCCGACAATAATTGTCGAACCCGACAATTTCGAGTATGCGAAACTTACACAATTTGAACTGTACCCGACAAAAATTGTTGAACCCGACAATTTTGAGTATGTGAAACTTACATAATCTGAACTGTACCCGACAAAAATTGTCGAACCCGACAATTTCGAATATGCGAAACTTGCATAACCTGAACTGTACCCGAAAAAATTGTCGAACCCGACAATTTTGAGTATGCGAAACTTGCATAATCGATGTTGTTGAGTTCAGAGAGAGGTAAATCTTGTTTCATAAAATTTTTTCTAGAGAGAAGATGATTTTCCTTCTCAAATGGCAGAGGCAAGGAGAGATGATGAAAGAGTGTATGTGGATATGACTTATGAAAGAGAGCAAGAAGATTGAAATTCATACCATGTCAAAAGAAGAAAGCCAACTCGTTGCTTAAAGCAGTTAATGCCCTCTATTCTTAGCCACTAGATGTGATACGTGTATGTGTCGATTGGAGTATTGTCGATTATACAGTTGTAACATAAACAAGGATAAAGTATTGTGATTGTAGCTTGTCGACAATGAGCAGATTGTCAACTAAACTCGACAGATAAATTGCGAGTGTTTATGAAACCTTTTATTGTTGATGTATTATATACTCGACAATAATATGCATTAAAAAATTGTCGAAAACAATCTATAAAGACAACAACACTGTAAGGGCTTATTTTTAATCCTCGTACTAAGTCTGATATTCGAGCTCACCTAGTTCGAATAAACACACTGATAACCAGCCAAAGATTGAGGGCAAACAGATTACAATACAAACTTCTTCATCTACAAGTTCGGGGATATTGAAGCATCGCACTGCAGAAGATACTCAGATGTCCATCAACAATTCGTATACATATGAACATAGTTAGAGATCGTATCTTCACCAACAGTCCGAAGTTACAGCTATCGCACTGCAGAAGATACTCAGATGTCCATCAACAGTTCGCATACATACGAACAGAGTTAGAGATCGTATCTTCACCAACAATCCGAAGTTACAGCTAAGGTCATCAAGAGATCCATTACAAGATCAACAATTATCAGATAGCAAGACGTTACAAGAGACCTCATAAAAGACTCATCAAACTCATATATTGTAACGTTACTCATTAAAGCAATAACGATCATATTATAAGACCTATAAATAGGACCAAAGAGCTACAGATTTAAGAGGCTGCTCTAACACATCTTCTAAGAGACCTTTTCTACATCTCTCTCTCTTTGTAATAGCTAGCAGTCTATAAACATCTCTCTCTTTCTAAAATCCTCAGGAGAGGTCGTGGTTTTTAACCCATTCAAGGGTTTTCCACGTTAAATCTTGTGTTATTTACTTTCAGTTCTTAGCTAACATTTCATATTTCAAGGGTGTAAGGCACTATCTTCGTCCAATACGAAAGTAGACTATTACATTTGGCGTCGTCTGTGGGAACGAAGCATACACTAAGCGTTCTCCGATCCAGTTTTCATATTCATTTTTTGAAGGATGGAAAATCTAGAAACACCCAACGTCCTGCCTGACGCTGTTGAGGGAGTGACGGATCTGCGAACTACTATGCAAGCAGAAACTGAACGACGAATAATACTAGAGAAGCAGCTCGCCAACATACAGAACACGATCAGAGCACTTCAAGATCAATTAACAGCAAATCTGAGGCCACGTAACGCTCTGCCTGCAACCTTGAGAGTATTAGTTCATGATCGCTTGGGAAATTGAAGAAAAAATCTAGCACTTCCTCAAATTCTGCCGGAACCAGTTCTACCTCAGGGTCACATCAACCCACATTTACCCGCTGGAGCGATAATCGATATGCAACAACGAGAGAAACAAAATAGAGAAAAACCTCAAATTTCAGTCTATGACCACATGGGCGAAGCAACAGGAGAGCATAATCTACCAGGAGGACAAGCAACCAGACAAGCTGTCACGTCTCGACAACATCTCACTCCAGAGCAGGTGGACAAATGCATCAATGAGCTGTTAGACGCTCAAATACTCACTGGAAGAAACAACTATACTAAATTACAGAAGAGTCCACTCACACAAGAGTTGCTGGACGAGGAAGTACCCACCAGTTTTCATACTCCGAAGATTTAGAAATACAAGGGGGGGGGGATCCTGTGGAACACATCCAAGAATTTTAGGATTCTTTGGGACTGCATTCGACGTCCAACCACATTCTCTGTCGTCTCTTTTTGACCAGTTTAAAAGGCGAACCTCTACAATGGTTTCACACACTCAAGGAAGGATCTATCTTTACTTTTGAGCAACTTCACGAACTGTTTCTCAAGAACTATTCGCACAATAAAGACAAGGAGGAGAGTCTTTACTCTTTGTTCGGCCTCATGTAGGCACCAGGTGAAAAATTGGAGACATTCACTAGAAATTTTTCGGGTTAGCTCGAAGAATTGACAACCTCGATAAGAAAATCACAATCTCCGCTTTCACCAATGCTCTACTCGTGGATGGACGAGTTAAGGAACACCTAATCCTCAACAAGCCACTGACGTTAGAGGATATCATTGAGAAGGTCAACAACTTTATCGACCTCGAACGACTGACAGCTGAGAAACCAAAACCTCAGCGCATCACTCTATCCACCAAAGATCATCCCGAGGAGCGTGCTCACAACAGCAGTAAAGACTATGGGGGTGATAAGAAATGCTTCAAATCCTATGACGATCGAGTACGCCAAGGACGAAAGAAGTCAATTCCATGCATACCACAATTGACAACTACTATCGCGAACTTATACCCGCTGCTACAAAAAGATGAATTCTTCAGAAATGCCAATACTATTCCACCCATACAAGGAAAGCCGTACTGTATTCACCACCAAATTCAACATCATGACACGGAGCAGTGTTTCGCACTGAAAAATCTTCTCCAGAGTATATTTGCACATGGTCGAATGCTTGAGTATATTGTTGACATCGAAAGTTACAAAGATGGCAGCTACAAGACTGACGCCACGGTCGTCCAAGTTGACGAAACAAATGAAGAAAAACACTTGTACTTCATCGAGACTTAGACAGTCAACATCTCCAACAGATCCAAACGCAGGCGCCTTAGACAATGCCATGATATGACAATGGTAGACAAAGAAGCTCGTTTGTTGCCAAAATCCAGCAATCGGCGAGCCGAAATTTCTATCGAAGACTGTGACGTTCGTCACGTCAACTTTCTGTACCACGATGCTCTCGTCATCATGTTAAAGATGAAGAACATAGTCCTACATACGATGATGGTAGATACCGGTAGCAGCATCGAACTATTATTCCAGAGCACAATCGACCAAATGGGTTTAGCAGACAAGGTCGAACCAAGTGACATCAATGTCTCTGGATTCAACGGCTCTAAGGAAGAGCGCGTGGCAAAAATCATACTTCCAATCACAGCTGGGCCAGTCACACTTGACGGAGTTTCTTACATCATCAATGCCAAATCCTGTTACCTGGGCATCATGGGACGACCATGGTTGCATAATATGAAAGTTATTCCCTCTACATATCATCAGGCATTACGATTCGAATGGAATGGAGCGATCTACGAAATCAAAGACAGCCAGAAATTGGCTCGAGCTTGCTATAATACTATTTCCATTGAAACTGAGCCAGCTATAATTGCTCCAGCATAGCAATTACAACAGTCAATTCCAGCAGAACCTCAGTTGCCAAGCGTCGAACCGACATAGTACATCGAGATCAGTGACACGCAAAGAGGAACTCATATTGGAACTCTCTTGAGCACGAAGGAACGCTCAAATCTCATACAATTCCTCTCAGATAACAATGACGTCTTTGCATGGACATTTCAAGAAATGTCAGGGATCGATCCAGCTGTGGCATGCCACAAGCTAGAGTTGAAGGATAAAGCAGAACCGGTTAAACAAAAGCAACGAACTCTAACACCAAAACTTCGAGACGAAGTGAATAAAGAGATTGACAAATTGCTTGAGGTCGGTTTTATTCGCAAAGCTATTTACCCGGACTGGATCTCAAACATTGTCGCAGTCCAAAAAAGAATGGCAAAATCAGAGTCTGGGTTGATTTCACGGATCTCAACCGGTATACTTCGAAAGATAGCTTTCCACTTCCAATCATCAACCATCTGTTCGATTCTACAACATGGCACAAACTTCTCTCTATGATGGACGCTGCACCAGGATATAATCAAATACCACTTTTTCCTGAAGATTAAGACAAGACTACGTTCATCACTGAACAAGGTCTATATTGCTATAAAGTCATGCCTTTCGGCCTGAAAAATATTGGCGCCACCTATCAGAGATTGATGATACAAATGTTCAAAGACCATCTCGGTAAAAAAATGGAGGTCTACATTGACGATATGCTCTGCAAAAGTATCAAGAAAGAGGACCATCTTACAGATTTACGAACAACTTTTGAGATTTTGTGATCTTACAAGATGCGTTTGAATCCTGATAAATGCCAGTTTGGCGTACAATCCAGAAAGTTTTTGGGCCATCTAATTAGGAAAAGAGGCATTGAAGCTGATCCATCAAGCATAAGAGCTCTTTTGGTTATGCTTTCACCAAAACAAAGAAGGACGTTCAGAAACTAGCTGGGAAGATTGTAGCACTCAACAGATTTGTATCCAAATCATCAGATAGATGTCGACCTCTATTCAATCTGTTAAGACAGGGTACATCACGAGGAAAATCAAAGAAAGATCTAGAGATCGAATGGACAGACAAATGTGAAGCGGTTTTCCTCAAACTCAAAAGTTATTTGGGCAAACCACTAGTTATGAGTACACCAGTAGATGGAGAAGAACTCAAAGTATACCTAGCTGTCACAAATACATCTCTTAGCTCCGTTCTTTTCCGACTCGACGAAAAGACTGAGAAACCAGTCTACTTTATCAGCAAGACTCTGACTCCCGTTGAAACAAGATACACCAAGTTCGAGAAGCTTCTTCTAACCGTCGTCTATACATCACAGAAATTAAAGCAGTATTTCCAAGCTCATACTATTTGTGCCTTGATGAACTATCCACTTCGCGAAATCTTATCCAAGCGCGAAAAATCTCGACGTATTCAGCAATGGTCAGTAATACTCGGGGAACACGATATACATTTTGAACCACGTCACTCTGAAAAAGGTTAAGCTGTAGCAGATTTTCTAGCATACTTTGTAGTAGACAATTCGAATTGGGAAGAAGAATTTATTGGCAAAACAGATGAACCGCTCACAGACCAGTCCGAAGATAAATCAGATTGGGTAACAAAGAAAGGTTGGCAACTTTTGACTGACAGCTCCGTTGGACCAGCCGGATCAAGAATTGGAATTGTCCTTATTACCCCTTTTAATGATAGGCTCAAAAAATCCGTTCGCCTCAATTTTGAAGCAACCAATAATGAAGCAGAATATGAGGCATTAATTCATGGCTTGGGCATGACACTCACATTGGGTGTAGCAGAGCTCTCTGTCTACACAGATTCATTACTAATCGTCAACCATTACACAGACGTATATCAAACCAATGGGAGAATGGTCGACTATACTGCTGCAGTGGTCGAACGAATGAACAAATTTCATACAATTTCTATGGAGCATTTTCCAAGGGGAGAAAATAGGCATCCAGATGCACTCGCTTACCTTGTTGGTGTCCTTAGATCAGAAGCTCGTTACTTAAAAATCGACGTCATTTCTAACCCCAGCATTAATGCCATCATGTCCGACACCATTAATACTGGGGGCAACAAGGAGATCGAAGATGATTGGAGACAGCCTTTCATTACATACATCGGACCTCAAAATAAATTTGACGGTCCACTTCCAGAGGATCCTACAACGACGGAGATTAATTGACAATGCTCGAAGATACATTGTTCAGGACAATCTCATATACAAAATTTTGGTCACTGGTCCATACCTCCTTTTCTCTCTGACAAAGAAGCTCAACAATTCTTGTACGATCTACACGAAGGCACGTGCGGATCCCATGCTGCAGGACGATCTCTAGCAAACAGAGCTTTAACTCAAGGAATGTTTTGGCCTAAGATGAAAGCACATGCAATCGAATATGCTCGTAAGTGTGACGCTTGTCAACGACATGACCCTAAAATACAAGCTCCAACACTTGAACTACATTCAAACCAAGTCACTTGGCCATTCAGACGACGGGCTCTCGATCTCGTAGGAGAGTTTCCTACAGCACCAGGAAAACAAAAACATTTGTTGGTCGCTACAGATTACTTCACTAAATGGGTTGTAGTAGTCCCGCTGTGCCGAACACGAGAAGAAGAAGTCATTAGATTTATCTTGGAGAACATTATTATTTGGTTCGGCATACCACATCTTATCAGAATTGATAATGGACCACAGTTCGTTGGCTCCAAAATCCTAGCATTCCTCAATGAGCACAACATCATTCATTCCCCATCTAATCCATATTATCCTCAAGGAAACAGACAAGTTGAGATTACTAATCGAACTATTGTGGATGGCATCAAGAAGCGTTTAGACGACAAAAAGGGGAACTGGGTGAACGGGTTACCATATGTACTCTGGGCCTACCGAATAACTCCCATAACAGCAACAGGCTGTACTCCATTCTTACTAGCCTACGGGACTGAAGCCATCATTCCCACTTAATATCATCATCCAGTATATGATCACGAGATGACAGATGAAGAAAATGAAATTCAGATCGCATGCAATCTGAATTTGATCGAAGAAACACGTGACAAAGCCATTGCTAATCTGGGAAGATATCATCTTTCTTTGTCCCGATCCTATAACAAGCACGTTTGACACCGAGAATTCAAAGTTAAAGACCTTGTTCTCAGAGAAATCCCACAACATCGCAAAACACCTAATGCTAGGAAGTTAGTAGGCAATTGGGAAGGTCCTTTGATTATAACTGGCACAAGTGGTTTAGGATCCTACGATCTCAGTACACATGAAGGCGTACCTGTATCTAATTCATGGAATACCTGCCGATTGAAGTTGTATCGAAGATAAAAATACTGAACATTAGATATTATTCAATAAATCACTTTTTCATCATCATCCAGCAAGTCTATTCAATTCAAGCATTCTACCTATCTCCGTATGGTTCGCTCAGTTCGACCTATACCGGAGAATTACTACAACATTCAATATATCTCATTACGGTCATTTATTGATACGCTCAATTCGACCTGTAACTGAGACCTACAACATAGCTCTTCCAGTATACACGCTCTCCCGAGGGTCGCTTATTGCTTTGCTCAATTCGACCTGGCCGAGACTTGTCATACAGTTATACAATATTTAATATATCTCATTACGGTCGCATATTGATATGCTCAATTCGACCTGTAACTGAGACCTACAACATAACTCTGCCAGTATACATGCTCTCCTGAGGGTCGCTTATTGCTTTGCTCAATTTGACCTGGCCGAGACTTGTCATACAGCAATTCAATATTCAATAAATCTCATTACGGTCGCATATTGATATGCTCAAATCGACCTTTAACTGAGACATACATTACTATTTCAACAAACAAACATCTCTTCACGGTTGATTATTGACTTGTTCAATTAGACCTATACACAAGAGAATACACCATCACTACAATCATCTTTATATGATCGTTTATTGGTTCACCCAATTCGACCATACATAGAGATAACAAAAAAAAACTTTTTTCTAATCAACATTTGACATTTTTTCTACAGCAAAGACATATTTACACTCTGTCTGATTATAATATAAACAATTTAACTATCTTCACGCTTTGGGCGTACAACATTTAAACTTTCCCCAGGCTTAGACGAAAGTAAGGCAGGGAAAGATATAGTAGCATCACCTATAGTAGGAGACGCATTCAGCAGTTTCGTAACTCTCGGCATCAGATTATCTATATAATATAACCACGTTAGCTCATATCATACTCCATACCGTGTTCAGTTGAAGCAGCTAAGATCGAATCACGCTCTTGCCGTAATTTCTTTATATCAGCATGTAACATAGCCATAGTGTGCAATCTAACATTATTTGCAGTTAACAACATAGCTTCATAAAGCTTGGTCTTTACCTTGGTTAGCTCATCGTCATGACCCTTGCATCGATCTACCAGATACTCTTTCTCTTTCAATAACGAATTCCTATATTGCTTTGTTACCTGCACACTACGATCCATTTCCTTCTTCACACGTTGCAACTTCTCACACAACTCATGACAATACTCATTATCATTATCTGCTGCATCCACCAACTTTTGAAACTCCTTATACTTCAGATGGAGCTCCTCATAAACCGCATTACCTTGCATACACTCTAGTTCCAAGGCTTGCTTTTCCCACTCCAGATCTGCGATCCATGTGTTACACTTATTAATGGTTACGTTCAGCTCTTCATCTCTCTTTGTACATGCTTCTTTGTGAGCTCTGGCACGATCACTTTTTCTTTGACAAGAATCTCGAGCCTCACGCAAATCCCAACTCAACTTTTTCAGATGATCTTGCACATTACGGAGTTCAACATCTTGCTTCTTTAACAGATTCGCATGATCTGTTACTGTTGATTTATGATACAACAGATCAGTCTTCTATTTTTCAATCGTACTTGACAAATCCAACACTCGTTGGTTCACAGTCATGGTTTCCAATTTTTTCTTCCTTAAAGAATCTTTCCCCAGTTCGGCTTCGTTATTAGCAGCCTGTATCTCTGCATCTTTACATGACAACTCTGCAGTCACAACATTTAGCCGACTCTGCAGCTCCAACATATCAGCCTCCAACTTCGAGTTCAACAAGGTCGTCTTTTCAACTACCAACGAACACTGCTACAATTCTGCAGCCAGTTCATTATTTGATGCAGATAAAACAAAGAGTTCGTTCTGTTCAGTAACTTCAGCCTGGAAGAACATATTACAAATGGCATACATCTATCAACATATATTCATACAAGCAAGACATATCATGCAACAACATTTATTACAACATCAAGACATGATGTTATTTCTACAACTACATACAAAGATCAACTACATTACGCAAAACACAATTATATGCCACAGTTTAGTTGGCTTATGGTGGAACCCTACTACTACTCACATCTACTTGCAAAGGTTCATCGAAGATTACGACCTCTTGATAATGAGTCTTAGGCCGTGTGCGAGGTAACAGATCTTCAACCTCCTCTTCCTCAGACTCTTCAGCTTGCGGTCTCGAGTTTGAAGCTCCTCCACCCTCATTACCTTTTGCAAACCACATATTTTCAACTTTATCATTCTCTACTTCAATATCTTTACCACAGCTCGAGATATAACGTCTAAATTTGTTCTCTACTCTCTCGAGTTCGCCCCCGTAAAACTTGATCACCTCAACTATCTGACGTTCATGATCTGTTTTACCAGCACATTTCCCCCGCTTTGGAGTAAGATACTTCTTCAAACGCGATTGGGACAGCTGAAGACGTTTCTGCGTATCTAGTAAACGCACTTCTAACAACTTTACTATCTTCTCCGAACTTTGCAACAACTTATTACACTCCACCTTTTCCCTCTCTAGACATGCATTATGTCCTTTACATCGCTCCAGTTTGTTACGAGCATGCTTCATATCATTCTCTAAACGTGTCTAGACCCTTCTATCCTCCTTCTTTATATTGAAGAAAAGGATCCTCATCGTTCTTCGCCTCTACAAAAGTTAAGCTCATCAGGCAATGGACCTACACCACCCCATACGATTGATACACCAGCCCAAGCTGAACATCTTTTTGCCTCTATACTATGACGATTACGCGCTTCTTGCGCTAAGAATTTTACCTGAGCTGGATCTAGCACTACACCTCTCTCAGTTAGCAGTTCTAAATAGGCCTTCTTTAATCCCCGCTCACTATCAACTTCGGCCTCAAAGTAAAGCGTCAAAGACAGTAACAACCTTTGAGACTTTAACTTATTACTCTCTTCTACGAACTGCTTATCCTTAAGGGATTCTTAAAATAAGACAAACCTATCGCTCTCTTTCCGCAAAGTCTCATCTCTTTCAATTTTTATCTTCCCATATCTACATTGAAGCTCAAATAACTCCTTAAAGGTGTTATCAAAGTTAGACTTATGAAGACGTCTCTCATATTCAAGTTTATTGTGTACCTGTTGAGTACGATTGATGGAATCCCTTGCTCGACTCAAGGCCTTCTCCATCTCGCTCACTTTTCCCCTCAAACAAACAACCTCTTACATACAAATTATATATTCACCATCAAAACAACATATATCAATAACAACCGCAAAAAAATTTTAAGTCTCAGCAACAATAGTTCTATCATCAATACAAGGGACAAATTCGACCAGACAAGTCTCAAAATAGTGTTACAGCTACATAATCAAGAATTAGTTCCTGCTACCTCCTTGGTCGTATCATCAGCCACTGGAGAAGCCGGGGTTTGCGCAAAAGGTCGATCAGCCACTGGAGAGGTATCATCCTCTGGAAAGATTACCTCACCATACTTCCTAGCAATAGGAAGATTGACATCATCTTTAGTCAACCCCCAGGAGTAAAATGCTTGAATCAGACTATTTCGAGCAGCCAACACTTTGTCAAAAGTCTTTGCGGCATCTTCAACTTTTTTCTTCAACACAACAGCTTCTGCATCGAACTGCTTCTTCTGCAAAACTTTTTCCTTCTCCATCTGATTCTTCAACCACTCAAACAATGCAGTTTGCTCTTTCTCGAACTGTTCCCTCAGTGCAGCTTTCTCTGCCTCATGTTTCCAAACAAGTTCCGTACGGTCTTCAGCACCTTCCATCAACACCTCCAAGGCCGATTCCCACCCAACAGACAACTGCACCACAAGTACAACATAGCAGAATTATCAATCAGATCGTTTCTCAAACACATATAGTCAAACAACAACATCATACATATCTGTGACATGCTGGAATTAATCTCAACACCCAGACGTTTTAGATCATGCTTCGCCAGCTCCTGCGACTTCTGCCCCACCACATCAAGATCGAGATCTTTCGGAGAAGTTCGTTTAGGTTTCACCTCTTGGTTCTGCTTCTTCGCAGGAGGCGCCTCATTTACAGCAGTTTCCATCACCTCAGTTCCCACTTGCGTCGTCTGCACAAGAGCTGCTTGCTCAGAAGGGGGCAACGCCCTTTTTCCTCTAGATCGTCGAGGTTGTGTACTTGAAGTACCTGCATCATAGGCAAGAATCTCTATAACCCCATCAAAAGCAGAACCAGAAGTAGCCATAGCTCGATTTTGATGAGCTCGTTGAACTTTTGCAACTACAGAGTTCAGCCTTTTATCTCTATGGATACCTAACTCTCCAAGTACTTGGTTCAGCTCAGCTCCTTCCCGAGATACGACGTCGAACAGACTAGATGTATCAGCAATACTTTTTGGTTTAGGCTCTGCCAAATCAACAACAAACTATGTTAGCAGCTCGCAACAAGTTAAGAGACGAAGTACAGACAGAATGAAGACAGTTACTCTCGTTAAAATTCTTATATTTCAGCTCGAGCACCGGTTCCCCAGGCACTTGCATACAATTACCCCTCACCATCACAAGATGGTCGCACCATGGTCTCCTAACAGATTCAAAATCAAAGAATTTCGACCTCGCCGAATCACTATACAAGTATCCACTCTTCCGACCCTCCACATATTTCAACTTATAATACTTCAAGACATCGTCCGCAACGAACTGCCTTACAATATTACCATCTCTCCATTTCTTGTTAAGGGCTTCACAGACCCTCATCATCTCAAAAATATTGCCATTTAGTTGGGCAGGGCAACTCATTAGATCATTCATTACCCCCTTTTGGAAAAAGGTCAAGGGAATACTCAAGCCATAAACGACCTGGTTCAGATAGCAAAGGAATCCTTCCTCTACGACCTCCGCACCAGTGTCATTGTAATAAGCAATTTTTACATCATCTCCTATACCCATATCTATATGCCATTTATCCAGGGAAGGCACTTGATAATGCTCTATCTTACCACCTGGTCTCACCAGAGTCCTAAACCATAACCCTTCATTCATCAGATAATGCCCCCATTTTCTATCTAAGTCTTTCTTATACCTGGAAAATGCCTTCCCTACGTCTACATCAGCGGGATACTTCACAAATTCCCCAGTTTCAACCCCAACTTCCAATCCCTCATTCACCCCAGAATGCACATCAACCGGCATATCAACCGTTATAGTACCCCTCACATTTGAATCATCCATAGTCCTGCCAGACGACGATGATTCCTCACTACTGGAGGATACTACAACTTTACTTTTGGGTTTTGAATTTTTGGAATGCATCTACCACATACAGAAAAAGTCTATTCAGAGTTTATAATCAAATAGGCCTCCTCCCTCAGCCATACCCAACACTTTATTACCCTACCAAGCAGTTCAAACATGCAACTACATCTACCATGACAAGCAATAAACACACTTTTCACAACAACAAGAATGGTGGAAACAAAATTACTAACCTGTACTAAAAGAGCAGCAGTCGTCATTTCCGGTCACCACCTTCACTTCAGACGACAAAACATCAGTTTTCCTAGCAATATCACAGTATAACGGTGGACTACGTTCAAAATTTGAAGACTTTCTCTCTCTCTCTGCAACTGAATGTGGTTTGTGAGAAGGAGAAAAACGAGATTTTATATTATCCCTCAGTTTCTGAAACGACGGCTCTTTGGGATACGTGTCAGTATCATCTCTCCTTGTAGGCACGTCTTTTCGTTTGCCCTCATAATTATTTTTGGAGTAACGTGTTCGGTTATCACGTCTGTCTCTCTCCTCTGCCATTATTAATTCTAAGGACTCACTGCCCAAGAAGATTTGTACAGATTATGTAGCACGAGCACTTTCGTACAACAACAACCTTCTGCGGCTACACAATCCTGCTACGCTATTTATAGCATGATTTACAGTTCAAAACCCTAGTACAACTTTTACAGCTGTCACTTACCTTACTTTAGATCTGACAGAAGCAGAAAATCAACAACAAATCTTGCTTCAATTATACTTCATCCGACCATTATCACAAATACAGAAAGTAATGACAAGACGACCTCAAACAAAAACAAATCATTTTATTATGGTCAATCATCCGACCTTACATATAATTACAGACGGAAAGATTTCCCCTCCAGCAGCTCTCTTATTCTCTTTAGCAAGCTTATCCAACGCAATTTCTCGAACTACTGCCTCACGTAGCTCTACATCTAGCAAAAGTTTGTAAAACTCACCACATCAGAAGCTGCGACCAAGGTCCTCACCATAATCACAATTGCTCAAATTGATTATGATGATACTCTCACAACAAAAACTTATATAGAGCACAAAAGATATTATGCATTCATCATCTCAACAGACATGACAACAATACATCTCAACAAGGCAACAAATATATAGCGCGATCTACATAGTTCAGAAATATATACTTTCAATTATACTTCATCTAACTCAGCAAAAATTCGATCTACATATTTTCGACCTATTTAATCTTTGACTAGTTCGAGAATTGTTACACGGTGTCCTACAAGAGTTCATTCAAGCAGTTACAAGACAAGATGCAACAAGCTCGAATTCATTATTCAAGACAAGCAATTTACAAGGACAAATATTTTATTCAGTTCGATAATCAAGATTACAAGATCTACAGACAAGTATTTCTTCTACAGAACGAAAGACAGCTTAGTATACAAATGGCAGTGCAACACTTAAACAGAAGCAATGGAAGGCCCAGCAAAAGAACTGGAGTGAGGCAGAAGACAAAGTTAATCTCACCACTCCTCCGTAACCCCCACCATCTCCGCAACCACTGAAGACGAAGGACCACCTCCACCATTACAACACCCAATCCTTCGCAGGATATCGGCAATACTTCACAGACGACACCCCAGCCTCGTCATCTTCTGCCGCCACCGCATCCTCTGCAAGCATCCGCAGGCAGGCCCGATGGTGAGCAACAAACAAGACCACATAGTGGAATCGCCACATTTGATGATAATCATCCTCTGCCTCCTCTACTTCTTCCCACAACATCCCATAAAAAGTTGGAGGAACAAGGATTGAAATTGGCAGAGAAAGACTTTTGTCCCTAAAATAACGAGTTTGAAGAATCATCATCTTATTTTGAACTCTCTCTTCATAAGCCTGACGACGAGTAGTCACCATCACTATTACTTATGCAAATCCAGACGACTGACAGGTTAAATCAGGATGAACAGTGATATCAACTGGTCATCCTTTCTTTTTTTATAGCAGCAACATTTAAATGTATGCCACCACTTCCAATACAATCTTTATCACAAGCACACATCACAAGCAGAATTTTTGGGAGATCCAACAGTCAAAATAATTATTCTTCCAGATAACTAGGAAGCCATTAATGCAACATTTAAAACGACTGGACTTCTCAACCAACACCACTCGCTACACACGTTTATCCTGTTATTGGCTGAGAGGGGGCAATTGTAAGGGCTTATTTCTAATCCTCGTACTAAGTCTGATATTCGAGCTCACCTAGTTTGAATAAACACACTGATAACCAACCAAGAATTGAGGGCAAGCAGATTACAATACAAACTTCATCATCTACAAGTTCGGGGATATTGAAGCATCGTACTGCAGAAGATACTCAGATGTCCATCAACAGTTCGTATACATACGAACATAGTTAGAGATCGTATCTTCATCAACAGTCCGAAGTTACAGCTATCGCACTGCAGAAGATACTCAGATGTCCATCAACAGTTCGTATACATATGTACAGAGTTAGAGATCGTATCTTCACCAACAATCCGAAGTTACAGCTAATGTCATCAAGAGATCCGTTACAAGATCAACAATTATTAGATAGCAAGACGTTACAAGAGACCTCATAAAAGACTCGTCAAACTCATATATTGTAACGTTCCTCATTAAAGTAATAACGATCATATTATAAGACCTATAAATAAGACCAGAGAGCTACGGATTGAAGAGGGTGCTCTAACACATCTTCTAAGAGACCTTTTCTACATCTCTCTCTCTTTGTAATAGCTAGCTGTCTATAAACATCTCTCTCTTTTTAAAATCCTCAGGAGAGGTCGTGGTTTTTAACCCATTCAAGGGTTTTCCACATTAAATCTTGTGTTAGTTACTTTCAATTCTTAGCTAACATTCCATATTTCAAGGGTGTAAGACACTATCTTCGTCCAATACGAAAGTAGGCTATTACAAACACAGCCTAAAATGTCAGCATGAATAGGTTTACAATGCGATATTCTTTAAAGACCAACACACAACTTAAACACAACTTGATATGTCAATATCGATAAATTCATAAAAATGGGTTACAAAACAATATCATTTTACATCGACATTAAAACTACATGTTAAAACCACAGTGATGCACAATCTATATTAGAGCACTCCAAACCACAGTAATGCTCCACCAAACCCTATTTGCAATGAGCAATAATAGTCCACACACTCTACAACCAACAGAGGGAGGGAGAGAGAAACAAATCCAAATAGCAGCGATCCTCAATTAAACCTTAAAAGAGATATTTGTCACGACACTGTCACTCGAAGATAAACTGAGATTTTCTGCCATTGTTCTTTACTGAGGACTGAGGTAGAGAGAGAAATAATGAGCTCTGAGTGAAAGAAAGAGAAGATTTATTTTCAAAATTGAAACTACAGAGAGGGGAGAGGAAGAGAGAAATGAGAGAATATGTGTCTCTGCCAACTCATTTCCACCTAATTTTATTTGAGTTTTTTTTCCACCTCCTATATTATGAGGACCATTCATCTCTAGAGATGAATGGTTCCAATTGAGTGAGACTTGAGTGTCTCTACAAATTTTGCGCGCATATAACATCTTTTCACTTTTTTTGGATACCAACTATTTTGCCTTTCTCTACATATTTTCACTCCAGTTAATCATCTGAACAGCTAGTAAAAAAACTCAGCAATAGGTCATTCAAGTTCCTCTCTTCCTCAAACAATTACGACCATCTTCGAAGTTCTAACAAAATGCTCAAAGAAATCTAGGCTAGGCAAAGCAAAACAAGTTTTACATGTGAGAGAGCCTCGGAGGAAGTGAGAGGTCGACACACGACATTATCAAGTTACAAGTCAACTGCGGGATGCAACACCAATGTGAAAAACAGAGGTAAAATATATCTCAACATCTCCATCCCAGTTAGTAGTACTATGGCCCTAGTTATTTATAGGCAATGTTACTTCTGCGGTTCTGCCAATGTTTTTTTTGCAGATACTATTGCGCATGGTGGCATTACACCAAATTACATGCAAAAGACGTCCCAACTCCATGTCCAAACAAAATAACACCCTGGTTTTCACAGACGAGAAAGAAAAATTCTGGCTTGCTCTGGATTGTGCTAAAGACGCCCAGAACCCTTGGCCAGAAATCGCTGAACATATCGGTGGAAAAACTGCAGATCGAGTGAAGGCATATCATCAAACCCTTCTTGAGGTGCTGTGGATACAATTACCAAAATACGAGCCAGCTCGAGAGCAGGATAGCAACAGTGATGAGCAGAATATAGGTAAATTCATCGTACGATATACATGACCTGGTATAGTACTAGTGTTGGTATTATGTACTCATTTTTAACGCCATAGCCAAAATGTTGTTATTTGCTTATTTTTCAATAGCTTCACGTATTAGCTTGTAGATTCCGATTGTTGTTCATCCCACTATCATCATGTACCAAATAACTTCCATTTTCATAAATAAAAAAAAGAACAAGAAAACTAATACCCGCACAAATTTAAATTGGGAAACAAAAATAAAAGTGATAATTGTATAATAAAACTATAAAAGTTTTATATGATTAATTTTGAAAATTAATGTGTTGTAATTACCATTAATTTATAGACAGTAAATTAAAAGTAATGCAATCTTAAGATAATGTTTGTAGAAAAACATAATTAAATAAAAAATCTAATTAGATATCAATGATAAATTCCGAAAATCAAGGTTGTGCTTGGTTTACAGCACCGGACTATCATTGCAACCAAGTGCAATTGGCATGCTACTTTTGTGATTGGTGATGCACTGTGGCGCAAATGCATGATGATACAGCAAGTTTATCATCGTAATGCAACAGCTTGCAGCCCCAAAAGCTCCGCACCGTGATGCAATGCAATACAATGCACTTTGCGCCGGCTTGCAAAATGCAGCCGCTTGCGGTGAACCAAGCACAGCCTTAATCTATAATTAATGAAAAATAATAAGTATATAATTTCATATGTGAATATTACTATGTTTCATTCAACTTCGATATTAACAATTATCTGATAAATGTTTTGTGGTTTTTATTGTTATCTAATTGATGTATCAGCTGCATTTTCATCTGGCGTTATTATCCCATGGGGTCGTGTAAATGATCATGACCAATGGAAGATTAAACAAAAAATTACTGATACAGACGTAAAGACAGATACCTTGTTCTCACCCAATGAGGATTTCAAAAACTATATTAGGAATGATAGGAATGAAGCTAAGGACTTGAAGAAGGAGAGAGAGACTAAAATAGCAATATTTCATAAGAGAATAATGTCGAAATACCGAGTACAAATATTTACCTGTACAGATGGTAGCAGATACAGAATTACCATGCTTAGGCAAAATAACCTCAAACTGGGAGATGTTGTGGGTTTGAACTGGCACAAAAATAATCAACGCTTGGAGTTTGAATTACTGGAAAGGGCAAAAAAGATGAATTTTTTAATGCAAATTTAGATTACATTAGTTTCAAAAATAACATTATTC
Source organism: Kingdonia uniflora (assembly GCA_014058105.1). NCBI lineage: Eukaryota > Viridiplantae > Streptophyta > Magnoliopsida > Ranunculales > Circaeasteraceae > Kingdonia > Kingdonia uniflora. The sequence continues at coordinate 2,759,243 of JACGCM010001655.1, read as the reverse complement.
TCTAGTTATCGTTTAGTTTTACATTTCATTTAGAGTTTAATAAAATTTAATCTCTAGTTTTCTTACATTTTATTTAATTTCTTGCCATTTGAACTACTGGGCGGTTATTAATACTTAGTAAGCTTCACTTTTAAATATTTTTGCTAAGCACTCCATTTATCACATTACATTCGCTGGAAAGTAAGATCACAGGAATGTAAACTGTGAATCCAAATTAAAACTACTGAATCTTTCAGTGATTGAAATCTAATCTGTAAGAGACATTGCCCTTCCTAAAAGGTAAAATATAAATCCTCTCCTAATTTTGATTCGGACGATCTAAAATTATCTGTCAAGTGATGCCACGTGTAAATACATGTAAAATTATTAGCCACCACATAACTCTTTATATAAACGCATGAATGGCCATCTCCGAGTTCATACGTGACTAGCGTCTCTTCTTATTACCCATTTTGTGATTCCGGCTCTTTTTCCGTTCTTTCTCTCAGTCCAGTTAGCCTTCCATTCTTTTCTTCAAACAATTCAGGCTGCATACGACTCTGAAGAAAAACAAAATGTCCAAAGATGTTTTTGCTAGGAAGAACATTGCCAATTTTGTCCGTAGAGAGAACTCAAGGAAAATGAAGAAAGGGCATGAGGATATCAGTAATACTGAGGGTGGTGCGGCTTTACAAAATCGCAAGGGAGAAAGGGTTACTGAGGGTATCAATAAAATCAAAGCTGCGAGCAAACCATTTCCAAATCTAAATGCTTTGTCTGAAATGGCACTCAACACCCTATCTTCCTCGCGCAAATATATCCCGGAGCAAAAAACTATGTTCAGTGGGGCTCTGTCAAACATTGTCAAACTTGATTTGAAGAAGCAGTATGAGGAGACTGAGAAAATTTGAGAATATCAACAACATCGAAAAAAGAGGCGTGGCACTACCAAATTACGAACCAATGGAAACAATATCCCTCCCTTCTTCAAATATTGGACTGACGAACAAGACAAAATGTTTATAGAGGCCCTAATTATTGACAATGAGGACACCCCCAACCGTTGGCTAAATATTGCCACTTGTATCAAAGGAAAAACAAAAGAAAAAGTGAGGGACCGTTATGAGGAACTTGTTATGCAGGAGTCTGCGCTCTTGCAAATGCTATATGGAACTAGAGGGTGGGAATAGCAACATCAAGGAGGAGAAAAGCTTCAGAAATAAATAGAGCAACTTAATAATGTTGGTTTCAGTAGGTTTTATGGTGGTTAAATCTTTTTTGCTTGATTGAAGCAACTAGTTATTGTTTAATTTTCATTTTTGGAGAAATTGCATGCAAAGGCTCTTTCTGATTATGGTATCTCAATCTTATATGGTATTTTCAGTCTGATAATTACTACTTCTAAGCATGGTCTTTAATCTTAGGAAGGGAAAAAACTAGGTAACTACATCCGATATTTGGCAAAATTTGGTCAAAATTGTTGGGGTGTCACAGTTACCCAAACTTCCCCGAATTCTAGAAATTATCATAGAAATGGGTTCAACCTCAAACTAAACCATTGTGGTCGATTAAGCCAAACATAATCTCCATGTCCATAGCTAAAGCCTATATCCACTGAGCCTCATCTAAACATTGCCACGATAGGGTTTTGGCCCTGACAATCCTGCTACAGCTTGAGTCATTCATGGTTTTTTGGTGGTAATTTGTATATTTTTGAACTCCAGCAGTTGGATTTTGAGCGAAAACCCCCCAATTTTGGTTCCAGTTATCAGAGTCCAAATAGCCACTGAGTAGGAGATTTTCGGAGTTTTGTGGTGTTTGGCAAAGACTTACCATGGTAGCTTAGTCTTTTAGTCTTTGTCAGGAGCTGCCATTGTGGTCTATGTACTGGATTTCCCTTCCAACCATGAAATTCAGGGTGTTGCGTTTGTTCCAGTGAAAGATGGCTCCTGGCGCGAAATCCGACGAAACATAGCGCCTATCAGCTAGCCTCTTGTCCAGCTCTGGTGGGTAGGCCCTAGCTAACCTAGCTGCAGGCCCCTAAGAGACACCCAAAAAACTAGGCAGCTGTAGGGCGCGATAGAAGCAAGGGCGGGGCGAGGATGAGACATAAGAGTGGCTTAGGGCCACATTTCGTGAGTGCTTCCACCAAAGGCAGAAGCGACAGCCACGACATGTTGTTTAAAAACATATGATATATTACAACTAAAACCATAATTCATTGCTGCTAAGTAATTTCTTTTTTTAAAGGAATAGGGGTTTATCATCTAAGAATTTCACTTTAGTTGAAAGGATTTGTTCATGATGAATATGTAAAGTTAACTTTTTTTCTCCCCCTCTCTCTGCCGCCTCTACCCACAACCCCTAGCAGCCTTGCATGATATAGGTTTAAACTTTTATAATCTAGACCATTGATATGCTTTAACTGGACCTTTGAGATCTTTTTGGTGTAGACCTACAGGGGAAAGCATAAGCCGCTCTCAAGTCTTTTTCACACAGTAACTTAAGCCTAAAAGCAAACATCTAATAGCTAGAACCTAATGCATTTGCCAACGAATTGTTGGCTCGCTACTCAGTTATGCATTAAATCTGGAAGATTTGACATCTTAATTGAAAAAGATAAGAAATGATTCCTCTTAATTTGTTTTTGTAAATATGGTAAATAATCTTTTAATGGATTTCAACTGTAATTATGTTCTGAATTTATTGGCTGTCGAAAGAGACAGTCGCGCTATTTATAGGTGCACGAAAACCGCTCTTTCATTCATACTTGCTTAGCATCTCTACTATCTTGACTCTCTTTCCAACCCATTGACTGATTCTGATTCTTCTGCTTTCTTTTGCAATCCCATCTCACCCTCCAACTAGCATTCAATCTCAAATATCTACACAAAAATGGCATCCAACTCACTCGAGCTGAAGAAAGAACATGAGACCATGAATACCAAGTCGAGTGGAGTGGCACAACCAAATTACGAGCAAATCGAACCAATATCACTCCCTTCCCCACAAAATTCCACCGAAGATTGGACTGACGAACTGAACAAATTGTTTGAAGAGGCCTTAAATATCTATGATAAGGACACCCCAAAACGTTGGCAAAAGATCGCCATTCATATAAGCGGGAAAAAAGATGAGGATGTGAAGAAACATTATGAGAACCTTGTTAGGGTCGAGTCCGAGCTCTTGGAAATACTAAATGATAACTAGAGAGGGTAATGGCAACATTAAGGAGAAAAAGAGCTCCACGAATAAAACCAAGTCTAGAAGAAAGGACTTAATAAGTAGTGATGGTTTCAGTAGCTTTGTCGTTCTTATTTCTTTGCAATTGAAGCGGATCGTTAATATATCTTTTCATTTTCTTGTTGAGAAAGGCATATCCATCTTATTTGTTATGTGATATTTTTATTCTATGAATTTCTACTTCTAAACAAGGTTTTAATTTCATGAAACTTAATGTGATATTTCATTCTGTTAACTTTTCTTCTTAAAAGTCAGGTTTTGTCATCCATGGGTTTAAAATTCTCCCAAAGAGAGTTATTATGGTGATATATCAAACCTTCACTTTTTTTCCCTATCTCTATCATCAGTACTTAAGGCAGTCATCAGTGAAGATAGCTTTGAATTCTTATTTTCTAGACCGTTGATTTTTTTTAATCTAAAGTTCTGAGCCATTTAGATGTATGCGTGAAAGATTAAGCCGCAGCCAAATCTTTGTCATACGTTACTTTAAGCTTCACAACAAATGCACTACTGCTAAAGCATAAGGCATTTGAGCTAGTGAGACTGTTAAAAAAATTCTTCACCCTAGCTGTTCACGTATGACCTATGTTGTTAGTACTTCTCCAATGCTTTACCATGAATTTAGACAAACTATAAACTCATCATGCCTAAACTTTTTTCAGTTACGATTTACATTTTTTTCTACATTTGTAGGAATTTATTATGACCAAATATGGAAATGGTAGTGTCAATTTAAGAACCTATCTGAAGCCTAATATGGTCAATAATGCTAACATCATTTTATGAAAAAAGTAACAGATTCAGATAATCATGTTAAAATAAGATATTTATGTGACGAAGAAAATCAAATATATGCTTATAAATACCCGTGTTCCTTTTCTTTCAAATTTGAACTTGACAATTGCCGAAAAACATCTTTATAACTTCTTTGCAGACAACGGTACGACACAGTCAGCACTGCAGCTGGATCTTCATCGGGGGGTACTGTTGCAGCAGCTGGTATCACTGAACATGATCAGTGGCAGATTAAAGAAAAAATTACCAAGGTTGACAAATAGGAAGGTAAGTTGTTATTTCATAAGAAAAATTCAGAGACTACCACAAGAATGACTGGATTGAAGCTGAAAACTTAGATTCGCTAGTAAAATTATTACTACTGTTATATTTCAATCAAATTGATTTTTTTTTCTCTTTCATTATAATTATATTAGTACTAAAATTGCAAGAAGACATACTAACATATACGAAATCAATATACCCAGGTTTATATGAATAAATCAATGTACACATATGACACGATAGAGTACCTGTTGCGCACTATTTTGAGTACATGGGCTGCTGGGTGAATCTCCTTTGGGTACCATCGTCATTTTCTCTGACATCTCTGCTATAAATAACCTAAATAATCCAACAGAAGAAATAAAAAAAAAAGACCATTCTCAACTCTCTTCATGTTCCAGACATGTAAGCCATGAATAAAATCGAACACATTATATCTATAGTATCTTTACTTTCGGGAAAATGAATCAGTTATTTAAGTTAGATTTCTAATACAATTGTACTTTATTTGACCTCTCTGATTTATCAATAAATATAGCACATTTCATCACACCACGCAGGAAATGCCAGAGAACTTGGTAACTAGCGCAACCATTGGAATAAATAAGAAAATAAAACATCTTTAGAGAAGCAAAACCACTAACGTCCACTGATCTGTTGAGAAATATATCAGATGGCTTTTTTCAATGTAGAATCCAAAAAATTAGAAGGTAATCACCAATCAGATTTCTCGCTTTCATGTTTATAGAGACGTGCAAAAGTTTTCCGCGTCCTATGCCTCAGATAAGTCAGGAGAGGTGATTTCCGATTTAATATTTCCATTGATAAGAGCTGATAGCTGACCGTTGAATTCAGATCCATAGATATGCCCCATTTTAGCTCGTTTTGTCTCCAAATATTTTCTGTTCTCCATTGTGATTGGACTCAATAACGGTACTCGGCCTGCAACAGCTAGACCATAGCCTTTGAGACCAACGTACTTTGCAGGATTGTTGGTCATCAACTTCATTGTACGGACACCAAGATCTCGTAAAATCTGCAATAAGGACAGCACCTATTCACACATCTGCTCAAAACTAAACTACTAGTAGAAGAGGGAAACAAATTACAATATTTACTCATAGCAAACTACTACTAGTAGCTCAAAATTTGCTTGGACCACAGCATTTGCTAGCTATGGCGTTTGCGAATTCTAAATATAATTAATAACCCAAAAACATTGTGTTGCAAAACAGTAATTAGTTTGGAACTTTCTAAAAATCTAAGAAACAGTACCTGTGCACCAATGCCATATTCTCGTGAATCTACAGGCAAACCCAGCTCCTCGTTGGCTTCAACAGTGTCACGCCCATCGTCCTGTAGTTTGTAAGCACGAAGTTTGTGGCCAAGACCGATGCCCCTTCCTTCGTGCCCACGTAGGTATACCAGTACACCCCTCCCAGCTGCCTCAATCTGCTGCATTGCAAGGGCTAGTTGATTCCCACAATCACATCTAGCTGACCCGAAAATGTCTCCTGTGAGACACTCAGAGTGTACTCTAACAAGAATATCTTGCCCATCTCCAACCTCTCCCTATTGACATTATAACCATGCCAGCAAATACAAATAACATCATTGATAACCAATTGACTCAAAGTTACAATACTGTGGCTTTGAACATATATATTCGTTTATTTATGTATATGTATACATTTTAAAACCCAAATTATGATACTATACATATCTAATGCCTTGGCCAGAAATAGAATTCAAATTTTATGAACCCCAGTAGATGATTCCCCTTTTAGAGAGAAGCTTAAATTTACTAAGGATGCTCAGAAATAGTTCTTTGAGAAGAAAAAATATATATAAACCGATGGCAGAAGGCTAAAAAAAACTTCACGCATGAAGCACACAAAGGCAACATATATTAGAAATGTCCAGGAGCCTCCACTTCACAAAACATCCTCGCTCATCCCTTAGATAGGGGTGAGGCCCAATACAAAACAACTGCGTCAATGTCTACCGCGATAGCGTTCAAAGCTAATTAACAATTGATTGAATATTTTGTTCATTACAATATATTATACATAAATAAATTGTTTTTATAAGGAAAACAAAATGATAAAATGCTTGTATCAAAAGCTATAACTGACACATTGTATAGAATCATAAATACCAACCTGTATGTGGTTTACAAAATCATTTTCAAAATTTTAACTAGAAGATTGAAGTATGTGCTTAATCCTTTGGTGAGTGAGAGCCAGTCTGCTTTATTGAAGGTAGGAACATTAATGATAATTTGTTAATTGCACATGAAGTTATGAGGAACTATCACAAGAGTGTTATCAGTCCTAGATGCACGACCAAAATTGATCTTAGGAAAACGTATGATTTAGTCCAATGGGATACAATTGTTTATTTATTGGAGGCTTTAAATTTCCCTAGCATGTTTTTTGGCTGGATTTACCAATGTATTTCAACAAATTTTTTTTTAATCTATGAATGGATCTCTTGAAGGTTACTTTGCAGAGAAAAAAGGAATTAGACAAGGAGACCCTCTATCTCCCTATCTATTTGTTCTTTTTATGGAGATGCTAGGTCTTTTGCTTGAAGAAAAAGTAAGGGGAGGGGAGCTTGAACTTCACCTAAGATGCAGTTCTCCCATATTAACATATTTTGCCTTTGCTGATGATGTGCTAGTTTTAATGCAAGGTAAAGGAACCTTCAGCTAAAGCGTAACTAGCTTTTCTGTTGTCACGGGATTAGAAATTAACTACAACAAGTCTAAAATTTACCAATCTGGAGTGCAAGATAATGTAAGAGATGGGATCACTACAACATTAGGGATGTAGACTGGATCTCTCCCTTACAAGTACCTGGGTGTCTCCCTAATCAGCACCAATTTTAAAGCTAGCAACTGTCAAAATCTAATTGAGTCTATCACCAAGGGAATTACTGAGTGGCAACATAGAATCTTATCCGGAGCAGGGAGAGTTCAGTTGATACAGTCAGTGCTACAAAGTATTCATGTTTACTGGAGTAACATATTCATACTACCACAGATGGTGATAAATAATATAGAGAAAATCTGCTCCAAGTTCCTTTGACAAGGAGTGGCAGACTCTGCTAAGAGGGCCCTTATAGGTTGGAAGGAGCTATGCTACCCCAAAGAAGGAGGATTGGGTTTTAGAAGCTTGAGAGTGTGAAACCTAGCTGTTGTACTCAGACAGACTTGCAAGATAGCAACTAGACAAGATAGTTTGTGGGTGAGATGGGTGAATGCAAATCTTATTTAAAAATAAAAAACTTTTGGGAGCTGAAGACACTCTCAAATTGCTTTAGGGTGTGGAGGAAGATTTTTGATTCTAGGGAGGAAGCTAAGAAGTGGTAAAACATATTATTGGAGATGGGATGAGTACCTTGTTCTGAAAGGACCCTTGGCACCCTAACGGGATTCTTTTGGATAGATTTCAAGCCAACCTTAGATATGATTCTACCTTTCATAAAAATGCCAAGATTGCTGCAATTGTTAAGGATGGGATCGGTGTATACCTTAGAACATAACATGTAAGCTTAGTGAGGACATTCTCATGCATATAGAGAACATATAGTTGAAGAGAGTGGGGAAGAAAAAATTGTTTTGACTCCAAATAAGGATGGCATCTTCTCTCTTGCTGATACTTATGAAAGCCTAAGGCCAAGATAACAAACAGTCGACTGGTTTTCTAATGTTTGGAACTAGATAAGCCCTGGTTTTCTATTGTTTGGAACAAGATAAGCCCTCCTAGGAGCAGCTTCACTGCATGGAGAGCTTTTAGAGGGAATTTGAGAACTCAAAATAGATTAGTGAGCATGAGAGTGCTCACTAACTCCTACTGCAGTCTTTGTGTCTTCCTGGTGAAAGTGAGAGACATCTTTTTAGGAGTGCATAGTGGCAAAGGATATTTGGGGCAAGATTCTTACAAAGTGCATAGTTAATAGACAGGTTGGGGATATGGACTTAGAAGTTGGATGGTGCTAGGCTTACCTAAAAGGGACAGTGGTACCTTTGTTCTCAAGGCTTGTCTTTGCAGTATGATTAAACACATTTGGAGGGAAAGGAATCTGAAGATCTTTGAGAATAAAAGCCCTAGTATCAAGTCTATTCTCAACAGATTTTTGGCTGAGATAAGTGCAAGACCGAACAGTAATACTAGTAACCTTACTGATAATGGGAGCACTAGAATGATGTGTGAAAATTGGAATGTGAAACACTAGCAACCTAAAAGCAGTGAATTACTCTAAGTAAATCTTTCCACCGGAAGAGTATTTCATTCTGAACATTGCAGGTCTGATTTCTGAGGTTATGGGGGGCTGTTTGGAGATTAAATGGGTCAGTTTATTATTGGTTTTGCTGGGAAGACTATGCTAAAGGGAAAAACTATGCTAGGCTGTAATTTGGGGTCTGTTTAATATATAGCTGGTTGGCGTCTGCCTTAACACCAGCTTACACTTCAAAAAAATAACAAATTACCAACCTGTATTGGATATCTTCAACCATGCCACAGTTTTTCAAGTATGGTAATTTCTAACAAAGAAAGAAGGAAAATCATAGTTAAGTTGAAATCAATTGCTTACTTTAACCATGGCAATATGCTCGATTCCATCTAGCATTGATCTGTAACAATACGACTTGAATGGACCCCAAATTGTTGGTATTGGGGCCACACCAGCTTGCTCCACCAACCTATCTCTCTTCCTTCTATATCTGCAAATAATAGGATTTCATGTTAAATAAGCTATCATTAGCTTAAGAAACATTACTATGATACACAAGTAACTGACCAGAAAAAGTTGGATCCACCTAATTTTACTTCTGAATAAAGGACTAAGTAACATGCCAATTTTAAACGATATACTGATCTGCTTAATGAAACACGAAAGAAAAAAAATTGTCCATTGTGGTCGCTCATCATCATCTGAAGCATGCTGCATGCCAGGGGTTTCCATCAAAGATAAGAAAAGAGCCATATAACTCTATTAATGTGTTTTTGACAGTCGAACTACTGACTGAAGTCACAGGAAGTATCCTTCATTAATCAAAATGAATCAGGTTTTGCAAAATAGCCCAAAGTATAAGCGAGGCACCACAAAGCTGCCATAGAATGTAGCCATTTATGGCTAAAAAACACTTCATAAACAAATAAAAAGCATATTAATTCATTACCTGATTAGATCAGCAATGGATACAACTTTCAAGTTCTCCTTCTGTGCAAACTGACGCAACCTTGGTAATCGAGCCATGGAACCATCATCATCCAGAATTTCGCATAAAACTGCAACAGGGTCTAACCCAGCCAGTACTGCAAGATCTACAGAAGCTTCGGTATGCCCAGCACGTTTTAAAACACCTCCCTCTCTATATTTCAAAGGGAAGATATGGCCTGGGCGTGCGAAATCCTCGGGCTTCGAACTTCTAGATGCAAGTGTCAGTATCGTTGTAGCCCTATCACGAGCTGAGACTCCGGTGGTTGTTCCAAGTTTAGCATCCTACAAAATCTTATCATTGTAAATCACAATATGAAATCTGATCAAGAGATTCAAAACTATAATGTAATCTGAACAAAGGAGTAGTGGCAAATACGTGAGGAAAGTTAAACGATGAGATTATCTTAGCTTTGTGAACCAAATAATATTGACAAGAATGTCAAGAGAAATAAAAATAAGGTTCATACTGAAAAATGTGACAGGAAGAAACTAATGACACGACAGGATGTTTTTTCTTTGAGAAGTTAAATTTATTAGAACCACTCAAGAGAAGGCTTTTTGAGGTGGAAATCACGATATAAAACAAGGGAGCCTCACAAAAATAACAATAAAAGGTATCAAACGTGAAGCCTGATTACCAAAATCAACCATCTCACAATGAGGTCCACCAACTCACCTCAATCATAAAAATACCAAGACTAAGCGGTCTCTAACTTTTAGCAACCCTAATGGTATGACAATTGATCACTAAGTGGCCATATCATTAGAAATGTCCATCACAAACATCGAACAACGATTCAATCATGGAAGGTCGATTGAATCAATCATGAAGAGCAGTAATGTTGCCCCCACGAGGAGAGATAGACAGAATAATTAAGTTTATTTGGGTACATGAATTGGTTGGTCATATTTGGTTCCACTATGCTAATGAAGCAAATTATTTGTTGAATTAGGAAGTTATCTCCATCCTCCCTAAAGAGAGAAGAAAGCTTTGGGTTGAGTTTATAAGGGAGACGAATATATAGATTTTTTTTTCAGGAATCATGAGTCTTTTTTTGTGAAGGGAGGTTGTGGCGGCTTGATATGGTTTGTTAGACCAGACTTGGCTAACAACCCCGATATCATGCCAAATGGTTTTTCAATGGCATTGGTATCAAGCTGGGCAACTCTTTGTTCTTGTGATTGAAAACTTTGTTGTCCAGCTACATAAGAGAATTAGGGATAAAATTTTGGCTCACACCCTAAATGCAAGAAAATTAAGTTTGATGTGGATATCAAATCGCTTATGTATCCTAGGCGATAGTCTTCCACAAACTAGAAAGTTCTCTTTTGTAGTATATGATTTTATTTGTTTCTATTTTAGATAGATTTCATTTGAAAGATTAAGATTAAAAAGACTTAATGAGATTATTGGCAGAATTGGAAACACTAGTGCATAAAAGCCTAGATTAAGGTAGATTTTCTTTTATTACTTGTGTTAAGTTTGTTAGGGTTAGATGAATTAGTAAATATGTTTTCAAGATTTTCTAGAAACCGTAATTTAAGTTTAATAGGGATTAGTTACAAAAATTAGCACACTCGAAGCTTTTGTCGATTGGTTCTCGTTAACTTGACATTAAAGTTTTAAGATCCATGAAAAAAAAATTCCTTTGTGAGAAAGTGGACATTTCTTTATAGATTGTGTTCTTGCTAGAAATCTCACACGAACGGGTGTATTAGAGACGCACCTAACCCGAGTGGGGTGATGGTTGCACCAGTGGTGTAGTCCCATATCGCCTAAGATCTTGTCGGGGTATATGTTCTTTATGTTAAACTAACTCTACTTGTCATTGATGCCTTTTGGGGGAAACAAAACCTCACACCTCTGCTGGAGGTGGTTAAGTGGAGACAATATCAGTGGTGCGTAGAGTAGGGCCGTGACAATGACTACTATGATCATGGTTTAAAAATTTGGATCGTGTTGAATCGGACAAGATCGGCGGATCCAACTCATAATTGGCCTGGTCCAGTCCGATTCTTGGTGATTTCTCTGGAAAAAACTTTAGATTGTCCCGGATCGCTCGAACTCAAACCAACTCGGATCGTCTCGGATTGGATCGAGTGAATAATTTTTATAATGTCCAATTTAGAATTTTCATTACATATGTTACCTAGATCCTTTCTTTTTTTAATAAGACAAAAAGGAGGTCTCGAGAAGACAAGTTCAAGAAATAAAAGAAACAAATAAAAGAACACGAGAAAAAAAGCCCCAAAAACCAAAATACATCAGGAGCATAACTATCTCCACAACCTAGTTCACTAGGAATTGCAAGGAGAGAATGAAAGCTTGAAAAATCATTAAAGTTATTAGTAGGCAGAGACCGAATTTGGGTCTCCCGAGTTGGTAAAAATTTCCCTGCGACAAAGAATTCGAGTATCTGCACAATTTAATGAGTTTTACCATAGTATTATATTCCAAATCTTCTGGAATTTATCTGTATATTTTCGACAACAAATCATTGTTTTGAAAGATTACAAGAGTAGAGTGACTACATACCACTGTCACGGTGAACGCTGTACAGAGTTTCTCTTCGTTCTCCTTTTGTGTTACCATCAAAGGAAGCTGTAACCTATCTAAGTCTTCTCCTTTCATGCTCACACACACAATTCCACTTCCATGCTTTACGATAAAAGCCATAGCTTCCGGTGTCGCCAAAGATGCTGCCATTATTAGGTCTCCCTCATTTTCTCTGTCTTCGTCATCTACAACTATGACTATCTGCAGAATCCAATGAAGAGTACTCTGAGACGTCCAGCAAAACAACCAGTTCCTACAACATGAATACACTTTAAGTAGATACAAACCTTGCCTTGGCGGATGTCTTCAATGGCTTCTGGTATTGAGGAGAACCCTAGAGTAGGATGATCCAAATCATATTCATCTTTATCGACAAAAAAATCATCGGATGTAGGAGTGATTTCTGCGGCAAGTGTCCCGAATGCAATTGCATCAGGTTGCAGTTCAACGCCATTTGAAGGATTAGAAGTACTTTCACCTGCGACACCATTGGCTTCTGGATAAGACCGAAGATCTCCTTCTCCAGATATTACTGCAGCTTTAATTCTACTATCACCTTTGATACTAATACGTGAATTTTTACTTAGCTTGATCATGGAAAAATCCACTAAACTCCCATTTGTGGCAAATGGATGTGAAGAAAGCAACCCTTTGACCCAGTTGATTTGTTTGTGCCCTCTGCAGAAAGTACAAGAGAGGTTAGCTAGATTCATGTGTAGTTAGAAAAAAATTATTTAAGGTTTTCGGTGATACAAAAACAGACTTCGCATTCTGTATGTCGTCCATCACCACAAAATAGCAAACTTCAGTTATAAATACATGTATCCCGGTTACATTGTATGACCATCCCCTACAAGACACTGAAGTCTCATGTCGCTAGATAAGTGCAAATATCCTAACTATAGTTGGAATACATCCTCAAGTATGCTTGGAGGACACATTCAATGTAGCTAAAATGTCTAACTGCAAAAAAGACAGTCCTTTGAATCCTACCGAAATGGAAATTATGTTCATAAAATTTTCTTGCTAACTATGAACTTTGCAGAGCATCATGCAAATTTTCCTGCGGTTATTTATTACGAAAGCCTCCCGAGATGGAGAGCAGGACGAAATCCAAGGGGCAACGAAACAATAGAGAAAGTAAGACATTAATAAAACTCAATCTTTCGAGAACGTGTAGCGAATACACATTTGACATCAGAACGAGATCCTCAAATCTGACCCTTCTCACAATAAAAGAAGAAGCCTAATACCAAATCACTACATGTATATCAAGAATGATAGTGTTCGATGTCTTCTCCATTCAAAGCATCTACATGCTTTCTCTTCTTCTTTTTTGTAAGAAAAAACCTACTTGATTGCATATGCCTGCACATTATTCCTTATCCATCCACATTTTAAATTAGGAGAGGATGTGAAAGTTGGCCTCGACATTAGAGCCCCTTCCAACACATAAATGGAAGGCATTATGCATAATGAAATAAAATCAGTAATATTTAAAAGATTTATGATGCAACAGGCAAAATTGGATAAACTTGTCAATACTCTATAGAAGGAGATGTCTTTCAGTAACAAACTTCCCATAATTTATCAAAACAAGGTGGAAACTTAGTATATTTTTTCTTCTTCAATTAAGTTCCTTCAAACAAAAAACAATAACTATGACAACCATTTCATACTCTTTTGCTCGATTCCAGAATTAAGCAACAAATTATGATTTCTAAGTCTGGCAATAGTATAATCGACCATGAATTATACTGAAAATTCAAATAATAAAACCGGCAACAATGAAAGTAAAACAAACAATACCAAGAAACACTAAATGACTTCACAAATCAGACACTAAGCACGAGTAGTACCATCAAACCAATAAAAAAAAAGTGATTTTCGCAATCTAAGAAAAGCTTTAATTTCTGCAACGAGGTTTATCTGTTTTGGTATTCTGTAATTCTTTGGCGAGGAACTCTTGGTGCCTCTGGCTCCTAAAAAGGGAAGAGTATCTTGAGTCAAGTGGAGCTTTTTGGCAACAGAATATCTGATACAGAGCTGCAGATTTCATAGATGAAATAGAACACCAATGAATATCGAACGTAGGTAAGATTGGAGAGAGAAATGCCACAATCTATGTGGTGTTCTTGATCTTATGAACTGCCACCTCCCAATTGAAAATACACATCACCTTTACGGTTTTACCCCAAGCATTGAATACCAGTTTTCCGCTACCGAAAATTCAGTAGTCACATAATTCTTAGAATTTTAAGAAACCCCTGTGATTCTTGTGTAGTCATCAGTCAATTTTATAATTCTTTGAATCAATAAACCTTCAAATTAATGCCAATTTAAGCAACGTACCAAATGTTTTCTATTTATGATAGACATTCTCCCTCAAAGCTTCCACAATATTTCTATATTCTTAGTATGATTGTTATAACTGCCATCACATTGTCAATTTGTTTGGCATGAAGACTAAGAAGCGGACAATCCATTCTGTTTTATCTTCGGTCTTATCTGGTGCGGTGTTGACAAATATCACTTGTGTCGGTGAACACAAGGTTAGTGTCCACGACTTTTCTCCCGTCCCCAACATTATCTCCTCAGTCAACGATCCTCCATTAATGGGACTCAGACCCTAGTTCTGAATTTTATGATTCTCGTCTTCCCTATCTATTTCTTCATGGTCTCTCTTCTGTTGGCCAGTCTTCAACACAAAAGACGGTGGGTTTCACCGTGTCACACCTTCAAGTAAACAGTCAGGTCTGTTGCATCTTCTCCAATTGTTACAAATTGATTTTTCATTGTCACAGAGATGCTCCCTTTATCTTACTAGATTTCCTCTTTCCACCATTGTTGAAGGTGCAAGGATTGCAACTAAGACTTCACGTCACTACCCTCCAATGGTATACTAATTATTTGTTTACACTACAATTGAAATGTCAATACGTTAGTAGGGACATTAGACTTCCCTTACTTTCCCACTTTTCATCTAGGATTTCTGTAAATTCGATTTAAACGATTAATTTTCTTTACAATCTCGAACCATAATCCAACATTAGAAATTATAATTCACTTATTACAGAGCTAAAAAAAGATGTGATTTTAATCTGACAAATATTGACTGTGGCAATCATGAATCAAGCTGAAGGATGCTTAAATTAAGTGGTAAATCAAGTAAAAGCAACCAATTGAGTCAAACCCAATTAGCAAATAGCACAAAACAACATAAACCCATTGGAGATTTGCAGATAATAAGCATTGATGGAGTCAAATTAGCTGTTATTACGACAGAAATAACACAAACAAAGATTTTAGATAGAGGGAGAGAAGATTACAGTGCGCGTGAGAGAGGGATCGAAGAGCAAGATAGATTGATCGACGCCATTGATTTAGTTCCTCCAAGATTTCTCTCTCTCTCACACTCTCTTTCTCTGGAGAAAGAAAGAGTTGAGGGAAGGAAACAGAGAGGAAATGTGAGAGAAAGAAAACTAAATTCGTTTCTTAAGAGGCGGCGAAGCGTAGGGAAGAAAGAAGATGATTGGGTCTGGCAATAAAAGCGCCAACACTTAACAGCAACAGATCGGGTTAGTAAGTGTCCACCAACCTTGAACCAGTACTATCCATGATCCATCTATCTATTTTTGGCAAATGTTAACAACTGACCCGAATATCGGCACAGTATATCGCTTATGCCTTATGCCGCATGTAAGGGCCTACTCCGGATCTCCAACTAGAACACTAAAGCATCAACCAAATAGCCGTTGACTTTACCTCATTATTATAACATGACGTGTCATATTTATGGCCGTTACAAGAAAATGGAGTCACTCATGCCGTTACGCAACCGTTATCGATTAAGAGAAAATAGTGGATATTAAAAGATCATGATATGAGATCTATAAATATAAACAAGGAAGAAGAGATTCGAGACAGATTTTTCTATTTAGAGAATCACCACAACACTATCAAGAATACTAACTATAACTAATAATCACTCACTCAATAATATTGTTTCTTGCAAATCCTCAATAAAGGTCGTGGTTTTTACCTATTCAAAGGTTTTCACGTTAACTCTTGTGTGTTAGTGATTATTTGTTATTGTTAGTGTTCTAATCATTATCGGTGTAAAAAACTAAGTTTGAATCCCAAATTTAGGCTCTTATATTTGGCATTGTCTTTGGAATTCGATAAGGATTAGCCACAAATTCTTAAATCCAACATGTACTGATCAAGTTCGCGAGAATATGCCAAATCTCAGTCAAACACACCCGGTTTTGCAGATAAAGGGAACGGGCGCGGGAGCAAATAAACTAGCAGAACTACGTGTCACGCTCAACTCTGAAACATAAAAAAGAGCAACTTTAGAGCAACAGTTGGCTGAAGTGCAGAACGCTCTAAAAGTTTTACAGGGACAACAAGCTGCAGTCTAAATAAACAAAGAGATACAGCCGCCAACATCAATAATTTCAGCTCGAGACATGTCAGGACCTCATAGAGGGGAGGGACTAGCCAAGGAATTGATATCCAACAACATCCCTGGGGGCCCGAGATTCCCATTTGTCTAGAGCTTGTCGTTCAACAGAAGATTCATAAAGGTCCTGCCGACCCCTAGAAAAGCAGAGAATGCATTGAGGGTGAGAACCCGCGTTCCCGTATGGGAAAGGCTAAGTGAGGGAAGCAGAGATCACCACCCCAGGGAGAGACACCTACAACGTCAAACCATCATAACACGACAGTTTGTTACCCAAGAGCACCTGGATAAGCGCATTAAGGAATTCTTAAAAGCCCAAACACGCATCAACAAAAACATTATCAACAGATTATAGAAGAATTCAATCGCGCAAGAGCTACTCGATAGCGGCGTTCCCCCTAGTTTTCATACACCAAAAATTTAGAAATACAAAGGAACGGATCATGTCGAGCATGCCCAGGAGTTTCAAGACTCTCTAGGGATTCATTCAACATCGAACAACATTTTATACCCGTTATTCCCTACCAGTCTCCAAAGAGAGCCACTGCCCTAGTTCATTCCCTAGAATAAGGGTCGATTCACTCCTTTGATCAATTACAAAAACTCTTCGTCAAGAATAATTTGCATAATCGAGATAAGGAGGAGAACCTTTACACCTTGATAAGTCTTAAGCAAATGCCAGAGGAGAAGCTCGAAAGTTTTTCTAAAAAATTCCTAGATCTAGCCAGGAGGGTAGACAATCTTGACCAAAAGATTACTGTGTCTGGTTTCACTAACGCTCTTCTCATTGAGAGTAGGGCGAAGGAACACCTTATTTTGAATAAGCCAGCAACTCTCAAAGAGATGGTCGAAAAGGTAAACAAGTACATCGATCTGGAAAGAATAATGTTTAAAAGACAAAAGCGTACTAAATCCATTCTTGCAACCAAAAGGCAAATCACAAAACGAGATATCGAATGCGCTACAAACACTGGGGGCGACAAAAAACATGTTAAATCTTAAGGAGACCGACCCCACAAGGGAAATAATCTTCCAAAACTAGTCCTTCCAAAATTAATGGCCAAGCTGATAGATATATATCCTACACTTCAGAAAGATAAGTTCTTCAAAAACGCACAACCTCTCGAGCCAATTGAAGAAAAACTGCACTGCAAGCATCACAAAGTAAGACACCATGATACTTAACGATGCTATGCTCTGCAAAGTAAAACATCAATTTTGGAGTTTGTTTTATTTAGTGTCTAGAGTAGGTGTCAGCATTATCTCGTGGTTATTCGACGTTAGTGAGTGTACGTGGAGAGACTACAGCTGGACTGACACTAAACATGTAAGTGGGTTCTTAACTCCTTGTTCTAAATATCAAGCCCAGGTAATAAGTATGTCTTTTTTAAGATAACTGAACTTCTATTCAAATATATTATTTTTTATTCGAATAGATTTTATTGTATTCGAATAAAATGTCTCAGTCTGTTTGTTATTCGAATAGATTGGTTCAGCCTGAATTCTATTCGAATACATTTATTTCTATTCGAACAGAGAACGTGATTTATGTTTTTTTAATAAAAGACAACTTTCATTTTTTCAAACTTTACTTCAAAAATCAATTTTTTCTAGGGCTTATTTTTTAGAGTGAGGAGAGATTACTTTTGAGAGATTCAAAAGAGAATTAAAAACACTCAAATCTTGAATCAATCATCATTGATCAAGAAACCATAATCATGGATTGAAGAACTTGAGCGATTCAAGCTTTGAAGCTTTGGTGCATTATCCGAGGTGAGGCGTTGCGAGAACGAGGAATAGATTGATAGGAGCTTGATTAGAAGAGAGGTAACCACAGGATGTGTTTATCGAGTCTGTAAGTAGTCAAACTCTTATAATTCTTTTTCAATAATAGATTGTTTAGCTGTCGAGTGATTCGACAGTGACCTGTAGGTTTTTCTCCTGAAAAAGGTTTCCCACAGGGTTAAAAATATGTGCCCTTGTCTTTATTTTTCCAGCTGTTTGCTTGACATTAGTTAATTGAATCAACTTGATTTAGGTTAAGCGTAGACCATTAATTCAAAGGAATTAGGACCTCTCGATTTAGACCTAAAACAATCAAAATTGGTTAGTCTCAAGCATCTAGGAATTTCACAAAGACTCATGGAATATAATAAAAAAAACAAAAGGATGCATGAGTATATTGTCGACCTGGAGAGCTATAAGAATATGAGCTATTAAATAGATGTCAAAGTCGTTCAAATCGAAGAAGAAACTATGGAGAAAACCTTTACTATCTTTACCTCAGTCACTTTATTGAGACACATAAAATTAACAGGTCGTTCAATTCAAAAGATGTCGCCTCATTTAGTATCACGATCTAACAATAGTGGAAAAGGAAGCTCGAAAAGGAAGCTCGATTACTCCCAAAATCAAGTAATAGACGAACTAGTATCTCCTTTGAAGACTGTGATGTTAGCCACGTCAAGTTCCCTCACCATGATGCATTGGTGGTCATGTTAAAAATGAAGAATTTTATATTGTACACTATGATGGTCGATACTGGAAGTGCCATCAAAGTTTTTTTTTTAAAGTAGGATTGAACAGATGGGATTAACAGATCAGGTGAAAGCCATTGATATGGATATCAACAGATTCAATGGATTCAAAGAAGAACAAGTAGGTAAGATCATATTACCTATCACCACAGGACTAGCTACCATCGACGTAACCTTTTATGTCGTCAATGCGACAAGGTATTTAGGGATAATGGGACGTTGCTAGCTGTATAATATGAAGGCAATTCCCTCCACTTATCATCTAGCACTATGGTTTAATTAGAACGGGGGGATTTATAAAGTCAAGGATAGCTAAAAACTAGCTCGCGCTTGTAAAAATACAGTAACTGGTATTACATATACTTTGCAGGATTTTGAAGCATAGCAATTACAGAAAGCTAGTATTGCCGAAGTCCAGCCTTCAATAACTAAAGTTACAGAATATGTCGAGATTGACGGACCTGATCGAGGTGCATTCATAGGAACTCGTTTGCCTTTGGAAGACCATGAAACACTAGTCGAGTTCTTAGAGGAAAAATAAAGATGTATTCGCTTGGATATTTCGAGAAATGTTAGGTGTCGATCTCACTTTAGTCTGTCATTGATTGTGCTTAAGAGATAAAGCTATAACGGTTAAACAAAATAGAGGACATTAGTACCCATACTTCAAGTGGAAGTGAACAAGGAAATTGATAAGCTTATCAAAGTTCGATTTATCAGGAAAGCAGATTACCCCGATTAAATTTTGAACATCGTAATGGTTCTAAAGAAAAATGGAAAAATTAGAGTTTGCGTGAACTTCACCAATCTGAATAAACATACTCCGAAAGATAGTTTTCCTCTTCCAATAATCAACTACTTGTTAGATTCAACCGTTGGGTACAAACTTCTATCTATGATGAATGCAGTATCAGGTTACAATCATATGCCATATATACTCAAGGATTAAGATAAAACTACATTTATCACAAAACAATGACTATATTGTTGCAAAATCCTGCCTTTCAGACTTAAGAACGCATGAAAAACTTATCAAAGGTTGATGACTCAAATGTTCAAAGACCACCATTTGAAAATGGTGGAAGTGTACATCAATGACATATTGTGTAAAAGCCTCAAAAAGGGATACCACTTTACAAATCTTTATATAGTTTTCAAAATCCTTTAATCTTACAAAATGAAACCTAATCTGGATAAATGCTAATTTGGAGTTTAGTCAAGGAAATTCCAGGGACACTTGATAAGTAAAAAGGGTATAGAAGTGAATCCAGATCGGATTCGAGCTCTATTATTGATGTCATCTCCAAATACCAAGAAAGACGTACAAAAGTTGGCTGGCAAAATTGCAGCGATCAATATATTTATTTCAAAATTGTCAGATCAATATAGATGGTTATTTAACCTACTACATGAAGAGATACAAAGAGGAAAAAAACAAGAAAGAACCTAATATTGAATGGAATAAATAATGTGAAGCAATATTTCAAGATATTAAGAAATTTATGGGAAAACCTCCCATCATGAGTACCTCAACTGAGGGGGAAGAACTTATAGTGTACATTGCCATTACAGATAATTCACTAAGTTCCGTACTTATTCAACTTGATAAAAAAACAAAAAAGCTCGTGTATTTTATTAGCAAAACTCTTACTCCAGCAGAGTCGAGATACACTAAGATTGAAAAGCTACTCCTTACCCTCGTTTACACTTTGTAGAAGCTAAAACAATATTTTTAGGCTCATTCGATTCGAGTAATGATGAGCTATCCTCTTCGGGAGGTTTTATCAAAGAAAGAAAAATTCCAACCAGTGCAACAATGGTCAGTTAGTTTGGGTGAACACGATATATGTTTTGAACAACGAACTTCTAAAAAAGGGTAAACATTAGCTGATTTCTTGACAGTTTTCCCAGTAGAAGACCCGAACTGGGAAAAACACGATCTTGAACTAATTGAAGAATAGTTCGAAGAAAAAGTAGACTGGATATCAAAAAAGGACTGACGCCTTTTAACTGAGGGATCTGCTGGACCAACGGGATCAGGGGTCGAGATCGTTCTCATCACACCTTCAAAATACATAATTGAAAAATCTATATGACTCAATTTTGAGGCAATAAATAATAAGACAGAGTATGAAGCGTTAATCCATGGTTTAGACATGACACTAAAACTCGGAGTACCCGAGCTTTCAATAAACATTGATTTTATGTTGATAATAACACATTACACAGATCACTACCAAAAAAATAGAAAAATGGTGGACTATGCTGCTTTAGTGGCCAAAAGAATGGGAAAATTTCAAAAGGCTACATTAAAATACTTACCTCGAGGAGAGAATAGGCATGCTGACTCCCTCGCTTATTTGGCAGGAATCCTTGGAATAAAGGCTCGATATCTAAAAATTAAAATTGTATTTATAATAGCTTATTTCGTATTTCAGACTCAAACCTCACCCTCGATCTCATCAGCATATAGGAAACACTGCTAAAGACGTATAACCAAACTTTCCCCAGTTCGAGACATCACTTTCAACCTCTACACCAGTAGTTCGACCTACGCGAAGCACACAGTCAGCAATAGAGCCGTTAAACAGCAGTAAAGGTTAGAACGTTACACAACATGGTCAAAGAATATCTCACATTCACTTTGTAACGTCCATCATTAAGGAACTTTATGGTCATCAAACGGTCATATTAGAGAACCTATAAGAGATCCTGGAGAACTATAAATGAGGGACAAAGCGGTCACCATAGAAAAGTTCATACTCTATCATCATATATTCTAAAGTCGTTTATTGTAATACACTTACAATCTTAATAAGATCATCACTTTCTCAAAATCCTCAAGAGAGGTCGTGGTTTTTAACCTATTCAAAGGTTTTCCACGCTAAACAGTCTTGTTGTTTATTGTCTGTTATTCTTGAACGCTCTAAATATATTTGATGTAAAGGTTAAGTTTGTATCCCGGAATTAGGCTATTACAGTATCCACCCCAAGTATTAATCTAGGAAGCTCGAACGTAATTAACACTAAGGGCGATGTACCCGAAGAGAGCGATTGGAGGTTGCTTTTTATAAAATACATTGGTCTTAAGAATGATTTTAAGGGTGAATTACCAGAAAACATCAACGAGAGACGGAGACTGATTAACAAATGCAAAGCATTGCATTATTATAAATTTAAAAAAACTTTATAAAAGATCAAACATAGGTCCTTATTTGAAGTATTTATCCAAGAATGAATATAATGACATATTGAGGGAATACATGAAGGAACATGTGGGTCGCACGCTGCCGGTCAATTCTTGGCAAATCGGGCAATTACTCAAGGGTTTTTTGGCCTAAAATGATAGCACAGGCTGAGGAATATACGAATAAATGTGATGCTTGCGAACGACATGAACATAAAATTTGAGCTCCGACTTTGGATCTTCATGCGAGAAAAGTATATTGGCCTTTTAAAAGATGGGTCATCGACCTAGTAGGAGAATTATCAAACATTCCAAGAAAAAGAAGACATCTTTTGGTGACAACTGATTACTTTACAAAGTGGGCTGAAGTGGTCTCCCTATGCCAAACTTAAGACGATGAAGTCATTAAGTTCATATGGGAGAATATTATCACTAGATTTGGCAGCCCACACCTGATCAAGATCGACAATGAATCGTAGTTTATTGGAGAAAGAGTGGTTTAGTTCCTTAACATACAAAACATTATCCATTCTTCTTTGAACCTTTATTACCCACAAGGTAATGAACATGCAGAAATATCATTAACAAAACGATCATTAATGGGATCAAAAAGCTCCTGAAAGAAAAGAAAGGAAATTAGATTAAGGAATTGTCACATGTGTTTTGGGTGTACCAAACAACATCGCGAGTGTCTACAGGATGTACACTGTTTCTATTAGCCTATGGTACTTCATCCCAACTGAATAATATCACATAGTGCGAGATCATGAAATGACGAACGAAGAAAATTTGTTCCAGTTAGCATGCAATGTGCATTGGATCGACGAAATGAGAGATCGAGCAATTGCAAATCTTGGATGATATTATCAGGCATTGGAAAAGTCATATAACAAGAGAGTTTTTAGCAGAGAATTTGATACCCAAGATCTGGTCCTAAGGAAAATACTTAAATACATGAAGGAATTGAACGCAGGAAAGCTCGCAAAAATTTGGAAAACTCCCTTCATAGTGGTCGACGATAAAACCAATCTCGATCGGCTCATATGACTTGATAACAGAAGAGCGAGTCAGGGTACCTAACTCTTGGAATACATGAAGGCTAAAGAAGTTCTACCGATAAATTTGTTTTAGAATTTGATTTTTTTTTTTTACATTCAAGAAGTGATAATTATTCTTCATCTTTGTGCACGATGTTACCTTTCATTAATGGAATACTTGTTCTTAGTCAATGTACATATCTTTCATATTTGAAAATATTATACGAAAGGGAGTTTACAAAATAAAATGAGCTAGAACATTTTTCTCATCTATATTACAACATACAGTAGGACATGTCAAATACATATAAAGGAATAGTTTGGTCGATTTATATTTTCTACTTCCTACCTCTCCTAACTACCTGACGAGTCATCTTCTATTTCCACCTCTCGAGGTGCTTGGAATGTAACCAGGAGTAGTTCCCAATGGAGGATAAAATACTACAACATCTTCTTCAAGTCGTACTCGTGGGAAACAGGGTACAAAGTTTTTAATCTCATCATTACTCACCGGCTCCTTCATAAATAAGGGAGGCTGTTCTTTTAATTGAACACCTACAATCTCCAAATCATAATCATTCTCGGCATCGGTCATGTATTTTAGAAATTTACCCTCAACCCTTTCCAGTTCGCCACCATAAAAGGTAATGACGGATTTTATATGTAGCTCATAAGGATCTTTTGCAGCAATCTTCTCTGTATTAGGATGGAGAAGATTCCTCATCTGCTCGTGCACCTTATTTAAACACCTGTGAGTCTGTTTCTGTTTTGCCTAAACGTCTTTCTGTTTTAATTCCTCATGTTTTCTTAGAAATATCTCTTTTACAATCTGGACTCCGAGATGACTATTCAGTTCGGTATAATGGTTTAGCGCCTCTTATGTCCTTCTCAGTTCGCTCTGTAGTTCCTCCTGTACTCACTTACTTTCTTTGTTTATGTTGAAAAACAGAATTCTCAAAGATCGACAACCTTACAAACATATCACATACATTAAACATTTAAGTATTCATAATCAAGGTTCATTCATATATATTACAGATACACCAGCTCGAGCGGACCACTCTTCTATACTGGCACTACTCAATGTTTTATCTTCTAGTTCACGAGTACACATGTTAATAGGTCGTATAGGTGTTATTGGTTGTGCCCAATTGTTATACTAAGTTAAGGTTGGTGGCGTATTCTGTATCTCAAACTTATGCTTCATTTTTAAACTACATAAGAGCTTTCGATCTCACCAACAGAGCATGTGGCACAGAAAGTATCAGGATAGTAACGCCAGGAAGCAAATACAACACAAATTTCTCAACCAGCACCACTCGTCCATGAGGTTCCTCATGCTATTGGTTGAGAGCCGTCTTGTAATAGCTTATTTCATACCTCAGACTCAAAGCTTCATCCTCAACCTCATCAGTATAACAGGAAATACTACTAAAGACATATTCAAATATTCCTCAGCTTGAGTCATCACTTTCGACCTCCACATCTGCAGTTCGATGTACGCAAGTGTACAGTCATCAATAGAGCTATGCACAGCAACAGAGGTCGGGACGTAACATCATCTAGTCAAAGAATATCATACATTTATTTTGTAACGTCCACCATTAAGAATATTAATGGTCATCAAATGGTCATATGATGAGACCTATAAATAAGACCAGAGAACTACAGATTAAGGATAGGTAATTTTATACAAAAGAATCCCTACTCCAAAACTCCATATACTCAGAGTGTTCATTGTAATAAGCTAGCAACTTCAATAAGACCATCTTCTCTTTCTCAAAATCCTTAAGAGAGGTCATGGTTTTTAACCTATTCAAAAAATTTCTATGCTAAATTATCTTGTTGATTATTGTTTATTATTCTTGAGCATTCTAAACACATTTAGTGTAAGGTTAAGTCTGAGTCTCGGAATTAGGCTATTACATTTGGCACCGTCTGTGGGAACCGAAGTTCTCAAACCCATTGTATTAGAAACCGTTGATCATCTTCTTTCAGAATGTCACCTCCAGGTCAGAGCACGCCAATAGTTCAAGTAGAAGAAAATGTCACGCTAGCAGATCTGCGAGGCACCTTAAATTCTGAAACAAAAAGATGTGCTGCTTTAGTGCAACAGCTGGCGAGTGTACATGATGTACTAAAGGTTATACAGGGTCAGCAAGTCGTCGCCTAGAAGAACAAAGCCGTGCAACCTGAAGACTCACAAATTTCCGTTCACGACATAATAAGACCTCCTTCGAAAGGCAATCACGTAGGAGGTACACTTCGATCTACCATCATCAACAAGAAATAGAACCCATCCCGATTCAGGAGGCCCACCAGGAAGTAGATAGTGGCCCAACAGGAGTCAGACAGATTAAAAATCTACCTCGAAGACTTTGAGTCCCAGCAAAAGATCGTCTAAGTGAAGGGAGTGGCAACCATAATCCTGGAGAGGGACGCGTCACCCACCCGACCATCGCAGCTCGACAATACATGAACCTGGAACATGTCGAGAGAAGAATCAAAGAAAAACTAGAAGCTCATACTCCGAATAAATGAATTTATAATAGATTACAGAAGAGCCCGATCGCACAGGAGCTATTGGATGACGAGGTCCCCACCGGATTCCATACTCCGGAGATCTGCAAATACAAAGGAACAAATCTAGTGAAGCACGTCCAGGAGTTCTAGGACGCTTTAGGCCTACATTCCACATCCAACCATATTCTCTACCGGCTCTTCCTAACCAGCTTGTCCGGTGAACCTCTGCGATTATTCCACACACTACCTGAAGGATCCATTATAACTTTTAAATAGCTACGAAAACTCTTCGTTAAAAATTACTCACACAACAGAGACAAAGAAGAGAATTTATACTCCATTTTTAGCCTTAAGCAAATGCCAGGTGAGAAGCTCAAGATGTTCACTAAGAATTTTTTAAAGTTAGCTCAAAAAGTAGATCGACTCGACTAGAAGATTACCAATTCGGCTTTTACCAATGCATTACTTATCGATGGAAGGGCGAATGAATACTTCATCCTCAACAAACTAGCAACTCTGAAAGACATGATTGAAAAGGTCAACGATTTTATCAACCTAGAAAGAATAGTGTCTGACAGACATAAACCTCAGAAGTAAATATTAACAGCTCGAGATCAGTCAGCCTACCAGGACTTTAATCGTACTGCTAATTAGGGAAAAGATAGGAAACAAACAAAATCAAACGTGGAGCAACCTCGAAAGGGGAATAACTTGCCCAATCCCTAACTTCCAAGATGAATATGACCATAGCCAGCATTTATCCTATACTTTAGAAGGACCGTTTCTTCTACAATGCCCAATATTTCTAACCCATTGAGAACAAACCATATTGTATTCACCACAAGGTCAGACATCATGACACAGAATACTGCTTTGCCTTACAGCAGTTGTTAGAATATATCTTCATTGATGGACGAATGCATGAGTACATTATAGACGTAGAAAGCTACAAGAACGGAAGTTACAAACTTCCTACTGATGCCGCGCAAACTAAAGAGCCGGCAGGAGAGAAACACTTATACCATATGTCACTCTGCCACTTCGTTGAGACTCAGATCGTCAGCCAATAGAACAGAACTAAGAGAAGACTGGTCAGCCAATGTCACGACCTGTCCATAAAAGACAAAGAAGCTTGGTTACTTCCCGTGTCCAACTCTCAATGAGTAGGAATTTCTTTCGGCGACTGTGATGTTCGTCATATCAACTATCCTCACCATGATACTTTAGTGATCATGTTAAAAATATAAAATATTGTGCTTCACATGATGATGATAGATATTGGGATTACTATCGAATTACTTTTTTAAAGCACGATTGATTAGATGGGACTGGCCGACAAAGTACAGCCCAATAATATTGATATTTGTAGATTCAACGGATCTAAAGAAGAATGTGTAAGAAAAATTATACTTCCTATCACGGCAGGACCTGTGACACTCCACATTGTCTTTTACGTTATCAATACGAAATCTTATTATTTTGGTATAATGGGGCACTGCTGGTTACACAATATGCGAGCCATTCCATCCACCTATCATTTGGCACTGTGATTTGAGTAGAATGACGATGTATACGATATCAAAGGAAGTCAAAAGCTCATTCGAGCATGTAAAAATTCTATCGTCATCATTCCAGAATCCTCAGAGCCACAGCTTGCATAGCAATTATAGAAAACAATAAAAAAAGTTATAGAAAACTATTCAGTAAACTCTATAGAAAATCAATTGTTAAGAGCAAAAATAACAGAGTACGTCGAAATCAGCGGAGAAAAGCGAGGAACATACATTGACACTCTTTTGCCAACAGTAGAATGAGATGTCCTTATTCAGTTCCTCAAAGACAACAGTGACGTATTTGCTTGGACATTTTATGAAATATCAGGTATTGATCCCAATCTAATTTGCCACGAGCTCAATTTAAAGGACAAAGCTGAGGCTGTCAAGAAGAAGCAGAGGACCTTAGCACCAAGACTCTGAGAATAAGTAAATAAAGAGATCGACAAACTTATCAAAGTTGGTTTTATCAGAAAAGCCAATTACCCAGAATGGATCTCAAACATCGTGGCAGTCCCAAAGAAGAACAGCTAGATCAGAGTGTAAGTGGATTTCACGGACCTCAATAAACATACTCCAAATATTAGTTTTTCACTTCCTATTATCAGTCATCTGCTCGATTTTACTGTGGGACGCAAACTTCTGTCCATAATGGATGTCATATCAGGATAGAATCAGGTACCTATGCTCCCTGATGACCAAGAAAATATAGCTTTCATTACAAAACATGGTTTATACTATTATAAGATCATGCCTTTCGGCCTCAAGAATGCTGGAGCCACTTATCAACGGTTCATGACACAAATGTTTAAAGATCATCTCGGAAAAATGATGGAAGTCTACATTGATGATATGTTGTGTAAAAGCCTTAAAAAGAAACACCATATTACCGACTTGCGCACCACTCCTTATGGTAGATCCCCCATATTACCGGGGATGTTGTAGTGGAGGTTGTAGTGGATGGGGAAACCTCCATATTACCGATGCCATTATGGTAGAACGATCATGGTAAGGACACGGTCACAATAAAGGGTGATGGGTGGATGAATTGCTCAGTGTTCTCTAGGCCTACCGCACCACTCCTCGAGTCTCAACAGGCTGCACTCCATTCATGATGGCTTTTGGTACCGAAGCAGTCATACTTTCGAACCTCAATCTACCCAGTACTCGACGAAAAATTCCAGACGAAGACAATGAACTTGGTCTCCTTTGCAACCTCAATTGGATAGAAGAAACCAGAGATAAGGCTATTGCGAATCTAGGATAATACCATGATACATTGAAAAAGCATACAACAAGAAAGTTTGAGAATGAAAAGCGAATCTAGGATAATACCATGATGCCATACTTATGGGGGATGTTGTAGTGGAGGTTTCCAACGGCCGAGGAACGTTACCTCTTCTTGCAGATCTTGGCCGAGCGAATAGTAGAACAGGAGGACCAGGGCCAGGTGGTCGAAGAGGAGCCAGGGTTATGTAAGAGAAACTGCCTTGTCTGTAAATAGGGGGTTCTTCACAATGTAGTGGCAGGGTAATGGTGATGGGTTTTTTTTGTATGACTATTTTTGAAGGTTTCTATTTTTTTGCTGATGTTTATATATTTTTCTCTTCTTCCCTTATCTCTTTTTTGTTTTTGTATGATCGAAGTAATGGAATGAAAAGGTAATTTAATTGAATTATGTGTTTAGTATCTGATAAATATGGTAGACTAATAGACTGTAGGCGCGGGATCGAACATCCAACTTCGAACGAAGGGTAAATAGTAGAGACAATCACCTACTAGGGGAACTTTACTTTGAACTGTCATGTAGTGATCGAAAACATTGGTTAATATTCAACCTTAAATGACTAAGTGGGCCCAAATTCTTTGAAGTATTATGTAAAAAATATTGTAACAGAGTGTAAAGAAGTGTCGATTCGAGACTAGGGATGGGCCGAATGCAAGATCTCAAAAATTGGTGTAGAGTACGCATGCTGATAAAATGGTTGAGACTAGGAAGTTAAGGAGGTTTGATTGTTGAGATTTTGAGGAAAACAATTAAAGACTATGATAAATGTGGGTTGTGATTAAAGAGGCTTTAAATGCACCTGCCTTGAAGTATAAGTAGGGGCTGTCAAGAGAGCTTCAAACATCTGTACTATCTTCTCTGAATAAACTGTCTACATTGTCTTGTCCAAGTGGTCGAATTATGGATACCACTCCTGATACGAGATACCATAAGAGAATGGAATCCCGAGAGCGTCGGATAGAGGAAAAAACGCATGAGCTTATTGAAAAATTGTTCGGGGACCATGATTTAGATTGGGAGATGCCTGACTTGGTAGAACTAAAGCCAGATAAACCAATCTATGGGATGCCGTATGCCTACTGGTGGAGGGTGTTGCAATGGATGAATCCACTGGTCAGTAACTGGTTCTTCTTTTTACAAACTTTGGCTGAAGATCTGATAACTAAATAAGACCTCGGTGTTAAAGAGGAGGCTGGGCTCTACAAGAATTGCCCTGCCTGCAAATAGGAGCGTCTTGATTGTGGTAAAAGAGGCTTGTAGTATTTTGTTTTACGGTTTATTGTTGTTGTTTTGTTTTTTTTTGAATTGGTGTAAGCATCGTTGCTCGAATGAAATGGAATATATTGAAACAATTGTCGAGGTATGATATTTAAATGTTTGTGTATAAGTAGGATAACCACAATGGTAATTTAGGCGTGAAAGTAGCTTGTCGAATGTCGAGCATGTAGGAAATTGAATGGCCAACAAATTTTGAAATCGAATATTGGGTATGTATGAACGAATGTTTGAGATACAGTATAAGCGATGATTCGTAGATGGGAGGAAGGGATTTTGAAGGTCGATGGGATTCAGGCATAGATGGGCTTCGATTGCAAAACCTGACAGCCAAAATAGCTGGCATGTCAGAAATGTACTGTTCATAGGGCAGAGTGCCCTGCAGGTCATCATGATGTTTCCTTAGATTACGGGAGAAAGGTTGACATGGTATAGATTTGACTGGACGGCTTCGGACAGGATACCAGAAGGTTTGACTAGGTTAATATAAAATTGTTAAATGTTGACGTGGGAGGTACACGTGTAAGTTATTGAGGGTAAAGGTGTCAAAACACAACTCAGCCGAAAAGTAGGGGTAGTGGTAATGAAAACAGTTTTGGAAATTGAGATGGTTTATTAATATTTTAGGGACGTATTTATAGAGCCAGAAATAAATTATTGTTCCCAATTTGCAAGGAAAAGAAAAAATAGAGAGTCAGAAAGAGAACATACTCCATTGCTGAGGAAGTTCTTGTTGAAGAGGAGAGGAAGGACCGTTCTTTGTTGCTGTCTTAATCAACCATACAGGTATTCATCTGACCTTCTCTGTAAATAGGTTAAATGTAGTTTGCCTTTGTAGTTTTGTCTGTTGTAAATGTTCTGAGGGGGATGTGCTATTAGGGTTTTATTGGCGAAGGCCTGGCCGAGGGAGAGGGTGATCCAAGTGGTTGAAGGTTCGGCCCAGTAAGAAAGTAGGAATATTGAGGTGGTGACCAGAACTGTAATCGAATGTTCGACTATAGTTGTTTGAGTTGGGGAAGGGAAATCAAAATAAGTTATTGACACGTAATAGTCGATATATTGATCTAATTGTGTGCCTCTTCTTCTGTAGGGTAAAATGTGTACCCGTTGATCTTCGAGACTGAGGATGATAGACGAGGAGATCGAAGAAAATGAACTGAGTGTGTCTGGTCATGCTCCAGTGGGTGAAAGCAGTGACGTAGAAGAGTTAGACATTGCAACGAATGCCTTATTAGCCGTGGTGGTTCCTAAAATTGGGGCTTCGAGTAAGAGTCGTCGAAAGGCTTGAGTGACCGAGGTGAGGGATGGGGAGATGGAGGGAGGAGAAGAAGGGGATACGAAGGTAGTGTCGAGCCTTTGGGGGATGAAAGAGAAGAGGGGGAGAAGAGTGGTAATTGTGAAAGTTCGACTGATTCAGGGGAAGCTACGGGGTCTGTGTCGGTTAAAGATAAGCTGAGACTGGATCGATTTGTGGCTAAGCTAGAGTTGCCGAAGGTAGGGGTGATATTATATGCAGTGGGGTCTGGGTATACCTTCAGGTCTAAACCCCGAGAGGGTTTCATGGCATTTAGAGGCCAAATTTGGCTAGGGATGCAACTACCCCTTCGAAGGCTGGTGAAAGAGGTTTTGAACTTCTAGGAAGTTACCCCGTGCCAGATGAATGGGAACTTCTATGAAATGATAAAGTTGGTCGAGGGTATGAATGTAGAACTGAGAAGTAAAGGGAGGGGCTTGATCGAGTGGTACAATATTGTATTGTTCTACACAAGGAAAGTAAACTAGAAGATGGACACGTACCACATCCAATGTCACGCAGATAAGCCCTGGTTGTTTGATTTGTGCTCGACGGGTCGAGGGTGGGATAAGGACTTGGTTGTGGTACGGGGAAATTATGAGAATGCCGAAGGGGATGACGTTTATAGGCTACAACATAGGGTCTATAATCCAAGTAAGTTGATAGTTGAAGATTTTTTGAAATATTAATCGAATATAATGATAAACATGTTTCTTTTTTTTCTGTAGCACCTGGTAATCGAACTTTGGCGAATCCGAGGAATTATATTGATGAGCTGATCAACTCGGATGAGGAGTGGGTAGACTGTGTGTTCAGGAAGCTAGGTATAAATAGGATGAGGCTGAAGAAGACAAATTCTTGCTTCAAAACGTTCCTGTTACTCCAAAGCCATCAAAGAAGAGGGGAGACGATGGTGCTTTGAGAGGGGTTGAAGGAATTGAGAAAGTGAGATTGTCGAGGAAGATAAATTATGTTCCAAAAGGACAGCAGGCGCCGAAGCAGGCAGAACCAGTGCCTGAAGTAGTTTACAATACGTCAAAGCAGGCATCGGCGCAAGCTGACAAAGGGACGGGCAAGGTCTTTCCCGAATCTCCAAAGGTCCAGCAGCCAAAGTTAACTCAGTGTAAGAGGCGCAGGGAGCTGGGGGAGGATGATGCGGAGGTTGTGGATGAAGCACTAACAGAAACTGAACTAGAACAACATACTCGAGCCACGACTGCTTCGATGGTAATGCTCTGTGGTAATGACCCAGAGGAGGCTGGGAGGCAGATAAATAAGACTTTACATCAGGCAACTGTATATTTTTATTTTTATTTGAAATTCTGAAATTTTTCTAAAATTCATCCTCCTTCGAGAAGTACTGATGGCTCAAATATTCTAGCAGACACATGCTTGGTCGCAAGCTTTTATCAAGGCCCAAAAAGTAACAACGAGGCAGCTGAAGTAGGCAGTTGACAATCTAAAACTCACTCGAGGGACCGAGGCGTCACTAGTGTATGAGATTAAAGTTTTAAAGTGAGAGTAGTTAACTATCAGATCTGAATGCGAGAGAAAACTCGAAGCTCAGCCTACAACCATACCTAGGTGCTGGAGTCGAAGCTTGCTGAGAAGGATAAGACAATGAAAGAACAGAGGGAGACTTTCCAAGGGCAGTTCAATGATGAATGTGAGACTACTGTCAGGCTGAAGATGTTCATAGAAGATTTGGGGTATGATCCCAAAACTTTAAAATGTTTTTCCACAACCAATGATCGTCGAAGATGTTGTTCAGACAGAGGGGATAGAAGTAGATGTTGCTGGTGTAGGTATGGGAGGTGGCGTGGAGGCTCTTACATTAGAAGAAGCTGCTGCTGGGATTGTAACTGATGAAGTTACAGACGTTGTTGGGTCGAATCCCTTTGCTGAGGATATTGGAAGTGTTGGCGCAGAAGATCCTGTAGGAGAGATGGTGTGGCCACTCCTATATGAGGTATCGTTATTAGTATCTTGTTGTAACAAAGACTTTTTTCTCTGAACTTATTAAGGTTTAAAATACTATGAGTACTGGTTTGGATAATGTGTAACTGATTTGAACTTGAGCTGTCAACTTGTGATTGATTTGAATTGCAGATATGTGCTGAACTTGATTTGAATTAGTTTGTTGATTTTTGTTGAACTTGGTTCTCTGATATATGTTATACTGAGACTTCATGCATGTATTGGAGTTGTTAATATTTCCGTATACTTGTATCTGTGTATGTTGGAAGTATAGAATGCTCGTAGAATTATCGAACCTTGAAGAGCTTCGAGGTGGTTCCCCGAGTATCAGTCAAAAGGTGGTCATGATACTTTAACAGGTCGCCCCCAATGCATTCTCGAGGGTCCAGTCTATCGACCATTCTTACCCCTTGAGTTTGCTTGAATTTGGAGACTTGAAATTTTTTGAGGTCGCCCCCAAATATCAACCTGGTCGAGGGGTTGACATAATACTTAGGTTATACCAATAAATTTACTGGACTTTGAAGGCCTAAGCCTAGTCGAAGTAGAATGTGGTCACCTCCAATATATTCTTGAGGGTCCAGTCTATTCGACCATCATGCCCTTTGAGTTTGCTCGAAGTCAGAGACTTGAAAATTTTTGAGGTCTCCCCCAAGTATCACTCTGGTCGAAGGGTTAACATGATAGTTAGGTTATACCAAGAAATTCACTAGACTTCGAAGGCCTGAGCCTAGTCGAGGCATAAGGTGGTCGCCCACAATACATTCCCGAGGGTCCAGTCTGTTCGTCCATTCATGCCCCTCAAGTTTGCTCGAATTTGGAGACTTAAAAAATTTACTGGAAGACATGATACAAAGTTTAGGGGAAAAATATATGTTCATTGATTATTTTGTATTTACATCAGGTGGACAAGGTGGAAGCTGTAGCCTTTTGTATGAGACTAGTTACATTGTATTCCATGGATTAGGTAGAGGCTCTTCGTCTTCCGTCATCAGGTAATATGAATCGTTGTTGGTTTTATCGTACACGACATAAGGTCCTTCCCAGGATTCGGCTAGTTTGTCGGCATTTCAAGGCTTTGAAGACTCTGTGATACGCCGAAGTACAAGATTTCCAATATTGAAATTACATGGTCAAACTCTCTTATTGTATGACTTTTGGTGGGAGAGATGATACCGACTGTGGTTAGAGATGGCTCGGTCTCTGGTTTCGTCAATCTACAACATATTGCATTCAAGTTCAAACTCATTATCTTTGTCTGGAGGTTGGGATCGCATGCTGGCACTTTAAATTGAGTGGGTAGCACTGCTTCGGTACCGTAGGATAGAAGGAAAGGTATGCAACCCGTCGCCTTTTGTGGTATTGTTCGATAGGCCCAGAGGGCATGCTGTAGTTCTTGAACCCATCATCTTATATTTGCATCGACACACTTCTTGAGACTGTCGACTATTGTTTTATTAATTGCTTCGACCTGACCATTCCCTTGGGGGTAGTAAGGTGTTGAGAGGGAGATGATGATGTTGTACTTCTTGAGGAAATTTTGGACTTTGTTCCCAACAAATTGTAGACCATTGTCACATCGAATTATATGAGGGCAGCCAAAGCGTGTAATAATGTTCTCCCATAGAAATTTGATAACTTCTTATTCTCTTGTTCGACATAAAGGTACGGCTTTGACCCATTTAGTAAAGTAATCTATTGCAATAAGAACATTTTCGCGGCTACCTGATGCTTTAGGAAAAGGACCCACAAGATCGATTGCCCAGCGTTTGAATGGCCAAGAGACTTGACTAACATGAAGGTCTTGAGAAGGGCTATGGATATCATGGGCATGACGTTGACATTTGTCATAGTGTTTGGCGTACTCATCAGCTTTCTTCTTCAGATTAGGCCAGAATAGACCTTGGGTGACGGCTCAAAGGGCCATAGGCCGACTAGCAGTGTGAGCACACCAGGTACCTTCGTGGATTTTGGCAGGAATTGTAGAGGCTTCGTTTTGAGATATGCATCGGGGGAGGACGCCATTTGGGGATTTGCGACGTAATTTACCTTTGAGAATGGTGTATCTACAACAGTTCTCTAATAATGACCGTTTGGCTTTAGGGTCGTCTGGAAGGGTAGAACTGTTAAAGTAGGTGAGAAATGGTATTCTTCATTCGTTTAGATCGAGACTCTCGCCCCCAGTATTGATGGTATGGACTTCCATCTGGTCGATACTTGGGCGTTCGAGTACTTCGATATGGAGAGTTCGAGATTCAGACTGGCCTAACATAGCTGTTATATAGGTAAGGGTATCTGCGTGTCTATTTTTGCCTCAGGGGTAGTAAGTAATGGAATATTTTTTAGGAAAACGGTCCATGCGCTGGCAGATGAGAGTAACATACTCAGCCATGCGACCGTTGGCTTGATTTTTACCGGTGTATTGTCTTTGAACAAATTGGGAATCTATAAAAACTGCCAGTTTAGGAATACCAAGATCGAGTGCAAGGTCAAGGCTTCGTACTCAGCCTCATTGTTGGAGCATTCAAAGTTTAACTTGACTGCCATTTCAATTTGATCATTGGTGGGTGTAACCAGGATGATACCGATCCCCAAACCATTAGGTCTAATGGATCCATCTATGAAGAGATGTCAATCTGTGTTAGGGTTCCATGGGTCATTTTGTTCGGGCTGGTCTTCTGGTTGGTCGTCCTCGTGTTCCTCCCAATCGACATCTTCGATCGGGAAGTCAGCAAGGAAATCGGTGATTGCTTGGCATTTTTGGGATACCTGCTTCTCAAATGTGATATCGTGTTCGAAAAGATAAACGGACCACTGCTGTACCTGTCTTAATTTGTCTTTCTTTCTGAGTACTTCTCAAAGGGGATAACTTATGATAATACGGATAGGGTGAGCTTGAAAATATGGTTTGAGTTTTTGAGATATGTA
Source organism: Kingdonia uniflora (assembly GCA_014058105.1). Lineage (NCBI taxonomy): Eukaryota > Viridiplantae > Streptophyta > Magnoliopsida > Ranunculales > Circaeasteraceae > Kingdonia > Kingdonia uniflora. The sequence goes on along the minus strand of JACGCM010001655.1, from coordinate 2,723,112 downwards.
GACTAGGGTGAGGAGCAAACACTCAAGTTTTGTGTATCGAGTTTCTACAGATGTCAGTGTTTTGCTAATAAAGTATACAGGTTTCTCAATGTTGGATTCGAGTTGAATGAGGACTAAACTAATAGAAGTGTCAATGACCGCGAGGTATAAAGAAAGTGTTTCGCCTTCGATAGGTGTACTAATGATGGGTGGTCGACTGAGGTATGTTTTAAGTTCGAGAAAGGCATGTTCAGAGTCAGGTGTCCAATTGATCTCAGGGTTGTTTTTATTTTTGGCCTTGTGGATACCTTGATCAAGTAAGAGTGAGAAGAGCCAAGCACAGCGGTCTGCGGATTTTGAAATAAAGTGGTTAAGGGCAGCTATCTTGCCAGTCACCTTTTGGACATCTTTTTTGGTTCAGGGGGAAGGCATGTCGATGAGGGCTTGGATATGAGTAGGGTCAATCTCGATACCTCATTTGTTGATGAGGTGGCCTAAGAATTTGTCAGACGAAACATTAAACTGGTATTTGTCTAGGTTATGTTGAATGTTCGAAGTATCGAGAAGACTTTAGTTAGGTCCTGTATGTGGGTTTGTTTTTAGAGGCTCTTGCATACCATGTCGTCGATATAAAGTTCAACCGACGTGCCAAACAAGGGTTTAAACATGGTTGTAACAAGGCATTGGTAAGTAGATCCCACATTTTTAAGGCCGAAGGGCATGACGTTAAAATAGTAATGGCCTTGTCAGTGATAAAAGAAGTTTTAAGTTGATCCTCGGGGAGAAGGGGTACCTGATTGTAACCTGAAGCCGCGTCCATCATTGATAGTCGCTCATGTCCAGCAATAACATCCAGGAGGGCTGAAATGATCGGGAGGGGGAAGCTATCATTCGGTGTGTGTTAGTTGAAGTCTATAAAGTCGACGTAAATTCTGATCTTGCCATTCTTTTTAGGAATTACAATAATGTTGGATATCCAGTCAGCATACTTGACTTTTCTAATGAAACCTGTGACTATAAGTTTGCCGGCCTCGAGGTTTACAGCTTCTCAAAGTCGTTGGGCCAATGTACGCTTCTTCTGCTTTATTGATGTAGAGTGGGGGATGAGGTCGAGGCGATGACATGCTAAACTGGGGTCGACATCGGGCATCTCCTGAAACGTCCATGCGAAGATGTCTTTGTTGGCTCGAAGGAAGTCAGTGAGTTTGAAGCGTTCGGCCTCATTTAGAAAGGTACCAATGAACGTACCTCGACCAGGACCGTCGAGTTCAATATAAATAGTGGGCTTGATGGGTGAGATGGCGGGTGTCGAAGGTATATAGATAGAGGGATACAATGATTGTTATGGTAGCTTGACGAGTTTTTGGGTCTGATCGATCTCTGGATGCCCACATGAACGGGCGAGGCGTTGGGAGCCTTTTAAGTTCCATGTACCACAGGATGTAGTAAAATGAAGGGTTTGGTGGTAGGCCAAAGGTATGGAACGCATGGCATGGAACCAGTCGCGCCCAAGGATACTAAGATATTTAGATTTTTTGTCAATGTTATGAAAACTAGTTTGAAGTGTAACTGGGCTGGCAGTAACTGGAAGGCTAATTCAACCAATGGAAATATTGGTAGCCCTGTTAAAAGCTTTCAGTTTGACATTGGTGGCAGTGACGAGGTCTGTTTTGTTCATAGCTTGAACAGTTTGATGGAAAAGTACATCAGCTGCACTTCCCGTATCGATATGCATGGTGTGGAGGACGAGGTGTTCAACCTTAATCATAATGACTAAAGGGTCGAAATGGGGGAAATGAACATGCGATATGTCGCATTCGATAAATGAGATACCATCGGATCGGGGATATTGACTTGATTATGGCAGGAGGGCGGGCAGCTCTCCTGGTAAGTGAGTTTGCAGCATTCGTCGACAGGCTTGCGCATGCTTTTTGAATGACCACTGTCGATATTATTAACCTCGATAAGATAAACCTGACAGATGTGTACCTCGGCTGGGTCTACAGCAAGGGTGGGTTGAGGTTTGAGGTACGATCCGTCAAGGTAACTAGGGAGGTCGACAACATACTGATTTAGACGACCCGCCTTGAGGATTATTTTGAGAGAGCGTTGTAGGGTGAAGCATTTGTTGGTGTGGTGGTAGTTATACTTATGGTTATGGCAGTAAGGTTTATCTTGTTTGACCTTAATGGGGAAAGGGGTATGCCATATGGGTCTGACTGAATCTGTGGTTGAAGGGTGCTGATAAGAGTAGTAAACTTAGGTATGACCGGCTTCGACCATTTTTTACAGGCTTTGGTAGTGTCGTCAGTGTGGGGGCGTTTATGGCTCTCAGTCTTCTGTGAGGCTGAAGCGATCATGGGTGTAGGAGCAGAAGGTTGGCCTTGTTGAGGTTTGTTCGGAGTGGGTTTCAAAGCTTGCCCCTGGCGATTTGACTTGCGGAGGCGCTCGAGGTTAATGTATCCGTTAACTTTTGATAACATCTCCTTGATGGTTTGGGGTTTGTGGACACTAGGTACTTTTTGACACAGCTGTTATCCGGTAAGGCATTAGAATAAGTGAGCACCGCGTTCGCACAGTTGAGGTTTTTGACCTTGCTCGACTCGACGAGGAACCTCTTTGTGAAGGCTTTGAGGGTTTCACTGAAGGATTTGCAGAAGTTGAAGAGGGCATCGACTCGGACCTCACGATCTTTGTTGAAGGCAAATTGGGTAATGAAAAGACTAGATAATTGTTCGAAGCTTCAGATCGAGCCACTGGAAAGGTTATGATACCATCGCAGAGGGCTATTTGTTAGGCTGGTGGGAAATAGCCAGCACAACAGGTGGTCGGCCGTGGAGTATAAGCTTAAGGTGTTTTAGAACTCAAGGATGTAAGATTGAGGGTCGGTGTTACGATATTTACCGATTTTGGGGAATAAAAATTTGGAGGTACCTCGACAGTGAGGAGTTTGGGGAAAAGGGGATTATTTAACCGACTCCATGAGTTCGGCATGGGGCTCGCACTGATTCGGATGGCAGGATGGATTTTTTGGTCAAAGTCCTACTGTATAAGATTAACAGGATGAGGAGGGGATCTTTGAGGTCGAAGGGGAAGAGGCCGAATATTCGGCGTATGCTCAACGCTGCGCTCCTCGAGTCGTTCTCGAGCAGGGCGGCGTCGAGGTTGTCTGGTAGTTCAAAGGGGGGAATTGGATGAAATGTTTGTGGGGTGTATGCCAAGGTGGATTGAACTGTTAGGGAAAATTGTGGGGGGAGCACCCTCAGTGCTGAGATGGACCGAGGGTACTTTGAGAGGCGGTTGGGGCCCTAATCGGGCACGGGCAGAGATGCGCGATGGGGCAGGTACTCTAGACGGTAGAAGGGCGTCTTGAGACTGAGATCGTTGTAACTCGTGAACTGTATTCCGCATGTCGTCAAGGGCACGATACTGTCTGTCTGCGTCATCCAAACGGTGTTGCCATTCGGCTTTAAACTCCTAACGATGTTCTTTGCGCTCCTGATGTAATTGTGTTTGATATCGCTCATCAGCCTGAGCGAATTGTTGGGTAAGCAGGGCGAGCTGGGCGGCAACTCCGTGAGCGAAATTGCCGGCATGGGTGGAAGTAGAGTGGAGGGTGTAGGCCATTGGAGGTGGCTGGTAGGATTAGCAAAAAAAGGGAAAGTAGGAAAAGGCAGGGGGAGACTGGTAGGGTATGAAAGCACGGACGGTGCCAAATGTAGGGGCCTAACTTTGTGGAAAGGAAGTTGACTCTTACACTATGAATATTATCTTCAACCAAAGGATTTAAGTATATAATCAGTAATAACATGACTAATCTATTGGCAATATACTTGCGTGGAGGCCTAGAATGGGTCACTCCATGACCTCTGATGAGGATTTTTAAAAGTACTGATATGAAGATCGAGTAGTCGATGTTTTGAGTACATGGTGATTACAGGGTATTCAAAGGTAAAGATCAAGGTCTCTGGGGAAAGTATTTATAACCCCTCTATAATTCCCCCTCCCTCCTATTTATAGAATATAGGAAGGCTGAGTCACCATGGGAGGTCAAATTACAAAAGTATTCTCCAGGACAACTGACTTGTACCCAGAGTCGGTTCTGGCGCCGTAACTGTCGGGTCTAACACTGTAGCCGTTGTTCCTGTCGCTGTAGCTTGTTGGTTCTGACACTGTAGTCATTGGATCTGATACTGTAATTGTCGAGTGCAGTGCTCCGTCATTCTGTTTGGTGAGCTGGCTGTCTAACATGATTTCCTTCGACCACGTATGATCATGATCAAAGTCTGTTCATAGTTGAGTATTCGTATAGTCTCAGAGGGCATGATTATGGGTTTATTAGGCTTTGGGTCATCAGGTAGGCTTCGATGCAGCCTTCGAGTGTTCGACTGGACCTAGAAGGCTGCGAGTTGGCTACTACATGTGATACCTGCCAAAGACATGGTCCCCAAATTTGAACTCCAGCCCTGGAACATCATTTCAGCAATGTTGTTTGGCCATTTAAAAGATGGGCCCTCGACCTCGCAGGAGAATTCCCTACGGCACCGGGCAAAAGGGAATACCTCCTAGTAGCAACGAATTAATTCACAAAATGGGTAAAAGCAGTCCCTCTATGTCGCATACGCGAAGACGAAGTCATTAAATTCATCTGAGAAACAATCATCATCCGATTTGGTTGCCCCCATCTCTAGGGCTGGCAATTTAACCCGCCCCGTCCCACTCTTAATGAGGCGGGTTTGGTATGACTATAGCGGGTATGGAGTGGGATTGGTTTAAAAAGAAAACCCATTTATTTAATGGGGCGGGTCTGGTTTAAGGCTTAAATAAATGGGTCCCCATCACCCGACCCATTTATACATGATATGATGTGAATACCCTTACATACAAGTTAAACCTAATTCTGATTTCTGAACTCTGAAGACATAAGACATGTTTCTTCCTCCTCTCCTACAATCCTGCCTTCATAACTTTATTTCAACCTCCATCTGTCTATCAGCTTCTCTTCTTCTTATACAGACCTATTGAAACTAGCTGGCTTCATTTCAACCTTATTTTGAAGACATGTTTTTAGTTATGGCTCAATGCAGAAGTGGGGGTTAAATTGCCTCTGATCCTCAGTTGGCTTAAGTGAGGGTTAAATTGTCTCTAATCCTCAGCTCATTTTTCCTCATTCTATTGAAGATTAAATAAAGAATTATCTTAAACTTATTCCTAGGAGCTTTCTTTTTTTTTGTACAGGTGATTTATGATTTTTAAACGAGTGTTGGGGCGGGTTTGGTATAAGCAAATTTAAACGGGGCGGGTTTGGGTATTCCCTATTTAAGTTAAATGGTATTAAGACGGGTTTGGGGTAGGGTAATTTGGCAGGTATGGGGATGGTATTGCTCCACCCACCCAAAACCCGACCCATTGCCACCCCTACCCATCTCATCAAAATCGATAATGGACCTCAGTTCGTTGGCTCCAGAGTCATTGAGTTCCTCAATCAACACAATATCATTCACTCCCCTTCAAATCTATATTACCCTCAAGGGAATGACCAGGCATAAATCTCTAATCAAACTATAATGGATGAGATTAAAAAGTGTTTGACAGAGAATAAGGGCAATTAGGTCCAGGAACTATCAAATGTTCTATGGGTGTATCGCACAACACCTCAGGTATCAACTGGATGCATACCGTTCTTACTAGCGTATGGTACAGAAATAATCATCCTTACTATATATTATCACCCAATACGCGACCATACCATGATGAATAAAGAGAATGAATACCAGTTGGCATGTAACATGAATTGGATCAAGGAAACTAGAGACAGAGCAATCATAAATTTGGGAAGATACCACCAAGCTGTAGCCCGATCTTACAACAAGTGTGTTAGTCACAGAGAGTTTGAAATCAAAGACCTCGTGCTACGTAAAATTCCCAAACACATAAAGGAAGCAAGCGCGGGGAAAATGTCTGAAAATTGGGAAGGTCCTTTTGTTATTGTCGAAAAAAATGGCCTTGGTTCTTATGATCTCGCCACTGAACATGGAGATCGAATCCCTAATCCTTAGAACACGAGGAGATTGAAATTGTATCGCAGATAAAAATCTATCACAGTATACTTTTCTACAAATCAATCTATTATCTTGTATGACGATCTTACATCAATGAAAGACTTATGCTTGATCCAAATACGTCTGAGTACTTTCTACTATTTCATACAATACTCTATCTAACACATTCATCGTACATCAATCTTACACCAATAAAATACTTGTGTTCGATTGCTCTACACTATAGTACGTTTTTAATATATCCAACAAATACTTCTATATATAGGTTATAGATCGTTTGTTGTTTTGGCCAAATTGATCATCTATTACATTACAGATCATTTGTTGCTTCAGTCAAACTGATCATCTATTACATTACAGATTGTTTGTTGCTTCGGCCGAACTGATCATCTATTACAATACAGATCATTTGTTGCTTCGGCCAAACTGATCATCTATTACATTACAGATCGTTTGTTGTTGCGGCCAAAGTGATCATCTATTATATTACAGATCGTTTGTTACTTTGGCCAAACTGATCATTCATTATATTACAGATCGTTTGTTGCTTTGGCCAAACCGATCATCTATTATATTTCATATCGTTTTTTGTTTTGGCCAAAGTAATCACCTATTACATTACAGATCGTTTGTTGCTTAGGCCAAACCTATCAGCCACCTATGTCCCTCTATGATCGATAACCTCTGGAGACCGTCCTATATAACAGATGTTCGACTAATACAATATTGTTGGTATAACAAAGGGTAAGTATAAATCATCATTCTAGACATTCATATTTTTATACAATATACGCGTTAGTATACATAACGCATCCCCACAATCGGTACTCCTCGCTAGAGCTATCACTCGAACTCTCACCTCTATTGGAAGGTCCTACAACGTCAGGTGCACAATCCGCATACAGCCGCTGATACATAAACTCTGACATTTTGCCAGTAATGATCTTCTTTCCATCTCTAACCATATGTTGTCTCAGAACACCAATTTTGGCTACCATGGGACCTAAATACTCGCAACGTATCACCTACATGTCACGCTGTACACTTTTTCCAATGACAACGTCATGAACCAGTTTGCTTTCTTTTTCCAATCTCTAGAACTCTGACTCGAAGAATATAATCACTGTTATCATATCTAACTCATACACACTACCTATTTTTTCTTAACCTGCTTAGGCAGAATAAGCTCGCTGAGTTTAGTTTGTGCTTCCTGCAGCGAAGTCTTCAAATGCCTGCACTGCTTCTTTACTCAACATTTCTCTTCCAGCACAGCAGAATTCTGAGACTCTAGCACTGTCATGAACTCGTCCGTATGATAGATCAGAGACATTAACCCATCAAGTTCTACCTCACGACTCGCCCATACTACCCTTCTTTCATTGAGACGTATCATTGCCTAAAGTAGGTCAACATCTAACTTCGTGTTTGCATCCCGCAGTTTTGTATTTTCATCCAAGTGCTCTAAGGCAATTAACTTCAATCCTTGTATAAACGTCAGCGACTAGCAATAACACTTCATACTTAGAAGCACGTACTCGCGTATCAGCTGCCTCCGCTTCAAGCACATTCACTTGGAATTGTAAGACTTTCACATTCTTACCTTCCTCCTTTAAGTTTGCCAGTAGTTCTGAAATTCAAACTCGAGCTGATGTAAACTCCGCTCATTGCTGGCTCGCTTGCCTCGAGATACCTAAGAATTTGACCTCTTTCTTTCTTATAATTTCTCTCAGCTCCTCTATTTTTCTCAGTCCGTTGGCTAGATCTACCTTTTTCTTCTGAAGATCCTCGGACAATCAAGCTCCAACGTCTTGCTCTTTTACCATCTTCACCTTTGTTCTTTCTACTAATTCAGTAGCACTTTTTAGTGCGACCTGACTCGAGCTTAGCTCAGCGGTCAGTTATTCACTATGGGCACGTAAAGCATCACACTGACTTTGAACAACTTCCAATTCCACCTGCCATCACAGTTTACATTCATAAACAATTCGATTATTCCAACAGATTACAACTCATAGTTAACAAATTTAAAACAAGAACATGGTATCTAAGTAATATCAATACATTGTTTCATTCATCATCACAGAGAACAAAAATTTCTTTTATCATCAATAACAGTATACAAAGATCTAACACATACGTAGGGATGATAAAGAAAACCAAGAATACCCTATTTTCGATTCTTCAAGGAATGAGAAGACTGCCCTTTGACTCTTGAAATCTGTTTGTTCATTAATTGTACATCTATCAGAGTGGTAAAGGTCACTACCTCATGCAGACGTTGTTTATGCCGCTATCGAGGTATCAGGCTTTCAACCTCCTCCTCACCATCTTCTGAAGGAAGTTCCCTTGACCTCAGAAGGGGTTTGTCACCAATAATTTCTTCATCACCTTTGGTAAACCACATGTTCTCAGCCTTAGCGTTCTCTACATCAAAATCCTTACCATATCCCATCACGAACTTCCTAAATTCGTTTTCTAACCTAGATAGTTTTCCCCCATAAAAATCAATAACACTGTTTATATGACGCTCATGTTCTGTTCGAGCGACGACTTTTGCTCGTGACGGATATAGGTGATCCTTTAATATCATTTACGCTTTATGCAGCCGTTGACGCGTGTCTTTCTGCAATACACCTAATGCCCTTAAATCTGCTTCTACCTTTATTCAAACAACCACTTCTTTCGACAACCGTGTTGCTAAAGACATTTTTAGCTCCACATGTTGCAATAACTCATCTTGTAACCCCTTTAATTTACCCTTTAATCGCTTTTGAACCTCTATTTGCTATTTCCTTATCCTGAAAAATACAATTCTCATAGCCCTCCGATCCTACATAAAGCCAAATGCATCAGATAAAGGTCCTACATCACCCCATATAACAGACACACCAGCTCGAGCAGAATACATTCTTACCTCTTGAGCCAAAAACATAACTCGAGCTGGGCTTGAAACTACACCTCTTTCCTTCAAAATCTCTACATAAGCTTCTTTTAGCCCTCGTTCACTATCTACTTCGACTTCAAAATTTAATGTCAGAGCTATTAGCGTACTCTGACACCTAGCCTTATCACTCGGGTCGTTAAAATAGGTAAACTCTTTTGGTTTTTGAACTAATGACCCCCTTTCCTCTTCCTTCCTTAGCACCTCATCCCTTTCTATTTTTATCTTAACATATCTACATTGAAGATCATATAGCTCTTTAAAAGTTTTCTCTGAATTCAACTTAAAATTCATTATCTCATATTCAGTTTTATTAAGTACCTATTGAATACGAGCCACAGAATCCCTCGCTCCTCTCAACGATCTCTCCAGTTTGGAGTTTGTTTTTCTCAGTCGCTTTATATCCTATACAGAGTACAAATATGTTGTTATAATACAGACGTTCAAAACAAAAATGTTTCTAATCATCATTCAAACTTCAACAGATACAAAGTACTATCACTTCGGTATCACACAAACTATATCAAATCAAAAATAGAATACCACAAAATATTTAGAGATTCTTCCTGACCTCTACCTCAGATAGAGGATCCAATGTTTGCCCAACCAGATGTCTTGGATCAACACGATCAGAAGAAGGATCTAATGTTTTTTCAGCTGCTCGGACTGGTTCAGCACTCTATGGTGGAAACTCCAACACCTTCTCAAGAGAAATACCAATGTCTACCATCATCTCCTCTGGAGCCTCTGAAGGAAGCTTAATTTCCTTATACCTTCCGACCCGGCCTAGCTCCACATCAGCTGGGCTCAGTTCAAAATCATAGTAGGATTGGATGAAGTGATTTCGTTCCACTTTCAATGCCCCAACTGATTTCGACATCACATCATCATGGGCCATTAGCTCTGAGTATTTTTTTTCACGAGCTCTGCAGCTGCTTTAGCCTCTTCAGCTCTCTGCTCCTTCTCCAGCTTGAGCTCAGCTTCAAGCTCCTTTACATGAGCAGATTGGTCTTTGAACTTCTTCAAGCGAGCAGATTGAACTTCAAACCTCATTGTATGATCCCCGAACTCCTGGCTCTTCTATTTCAAATACTTTTGTACCCCCTTCAGTAGTTTTGAAAGCTGCCAGTACAAGTATACAGAGCCAAAATCAACATAACAGTTTTCAGTCCGAATACAAAAACAATTAAGGACTTAAAAAAAAGGGAGTACCGCAAAAGTATGTTCGTAATACTCCGCATCGAGCTGCCCCAGATCCATAGCAGCCATCGAGTAGTATTTCAGCTCTAGCTCTGCCATCTTAGCTAAGGCGCGAGGTTTAGTTCAGGCACTACCCTCTTCCTCATGCCTTTTTCTTTTCAGCGAGGACTTTTCGACCTCAACAGAAGCAACTTCAAGATTCTCAGCCACATCACCAGATATCAACTTTGCGATCTCTTGTGCCATGGCCACCCCTAGTGGCAGAGGCACTCTGCCGAGCTGGCCTCACGGGCCGCCGAACATTCCACTTGGTGCTCTGAGATATAGAAGGTGATACACTGAGAACATTAGCAATAGTCAAGACAGTTTTTCCCTCAGCCATAGCTCGTTTCTCATGAGCTTGCTGAGCCTTGAGAACTATAGAATCTACTCTTTTGTCTCTACGGATACCCAACTCACTGAGTACTTGTTTTAGTTCGTTTGGATCCCGAGCAATGCAGTCGAAGAGGCTGGTCTTGTCCGGAGTGGATAAAGGCTTGGGCTCTGCCAAAACAAGGAACACTACATTAAGTAACAGATCGAAGACAAGTATAGTTTATTAGAAGATTGGTCAACATTACTTACTCAGATTATAATATATATGGTTCAGTTCGAGCATCGGTTCACCTGGAACCTGCATACAATTACCCTCTACCTACACAAGGTGGTCGTTCCATGGTTTACCCATAAATTCAAAATCAAAAAATTTCGGCCTAGCTGAATCACTATACAGGTAACCACTACTTCGACCTTCGACATATTTCCATTTATAAAACTTCATTCCATCTTCAGCTTCAAACTGCTTAGCAGTCCCTTCATTCTTCCATTTCTCATTCAGTACCTCACACAACTTCATCATTGCGTAAGTATTCTCATTTAACTGGGCAGGGCAACACTATAGTACATTTATAACCCCTTTCTGAAAGAAGGTCAGAGGAATTATAAGGCCATATGCTACCTGATTCAAGAAACACACAACCCATCCCTCGGGCCTGATAGCCCGAGACCATATAATATGAAAGATTAACCCCCTCACCAATCCCTTTATCCTTCTTCCACTTTGCCAAGCATGGGACTTGGTAGTAGATAGCTTCCTCCCCTTTACCGGGGATATAGGCCCTAAACCATAAACCTTGCTCCTCCACATAAATCCCCATTCTCCTTGCAACTTCTTTTTATATTTAAAATACTCTTTCCCTACATCTACCCCCTCTGGGTTTATCACAAGGACTTTCTCCCTCTTTGATCTATCCTCCCTTTCTATCACCTCCTCAACCCTACTGGGTTTCCCACCCTCTATGCTTCTCGTACCACTGTTTACAACTTCCTCTATCAAACTACACTCGTCCCCCCTCCCCGACGATGATGATTTCTTGAAACTGGACGATACTACAAATTTACTAATGGGAATACTAAGTTTAGACCGTATATCAAACCTACAATATACAAAAATATTTTTGTCATTTTCTCTACAGCACATACTGACAAAATAAACCCACCTTTTACCAAGTCAACACGTCTATTTTTCAAATTCCCAAAACTAATGCAAAATTAATCATTTCAAATTTCCCTCTTCTTCCCCAAATACATATTTTCTCCCTCTAACAGTCTATTCATATACGTAAACTCATATTCCCCATTTTTATTCAAACACCCCAAAACCCCTATATTATCAGATACACATATCAAATAGGTTACTATGTATATTAAACAGATCATTATAAATATCATATAGATTGCTAATCAATCGGACAAAGCTTTATATTACCAAACTGTACTTGACGAACAATAATCCTCTGCTTTACCCAGATGTCTTTTCGAGTATGAACACTCCCGTCGCTTTTCAAACAGTTTTCTATCACCTGATGAAGATCTCCCTCTCAAATCACACTCAGCACTCAAACATTTCATCTCCTTGGAAATAAGATTGACACAACTTTTTTCTCTTTCTAAAACTATAGATAATTTATGAGAGAGAAAGAGGCATATTTTTATACTCTCCCTTAGTTTGTGAAATGATGGCTTCTTCTAACACGCGTTAGTCATCCCTATTATCTCTACAGGCACATCTTTTCGGTTGAAGGCATCATCATGACTTCTGCGATAACATCAATCGTCATCACGTCTGTCCCTATTGTCTGCCATTACACAATTCTGCACCTCATCCTCAAACACAGTTCAAAATCCAAAGATAACAATATAGTTGTTAAAATCCTACAGCTGTCTCCCATAATATCCATATACAAAGATTAAAATAAAATACTTTATTTTTATTCAATCAGATCGAAACATCACATTCGTTTATCCTCTCAAGATCCCTCATTTTACATTTATTCAAAACCCAACCACAGAATACTCAAAAATAGATTACTTATTATGAGCTTCAATGCTTAGAGCTTACCAATCTCTTCAGTCACATCTAAAATAGCCTCGGTGATGTGTCTCCCTGCACAGAATGATCTCCTCTCTTGGTGCTCTGGCATCATCTTCAACGATCTTGTCAGATGTGAGCTGTCAAACAATCAATTCCCGCACTGTGGCACTCAACAATAACCTCTGAAACACGTCGCACCAGAAAAATTGGTCATACTCTACATGCTTCCCTTCTTCATCTAGTCCAGTCATATTTAACAGCCATTCTGGCAACATGGCATCGTAAGGAAGTCAGCAAAAATACCATTCACGTAGTTTAGCAACCTTGACATGAAAGCGACAATCTGCTTTCTGATGAACACGCTGAGCAGGAGTCCTCACCATGGATAAACTCACCACCTCCACAGCAAAAGTATCCCTACAGAAGATGCAAATCAAAGCAGCCAAGATTCATGATTTTATAACCGCCAGGAAGATCTTTGCAAATATTACCCCACTAATTTGGCCAAAGGATTTCTTGTTTAAAGAAAGTTCATAGAATAGTAGAATATTAGCATCAAATACAGAATATTGTGATAGGTCCTTCTTTTTATAGTATAAAATATCTCCTTCGATTTGGTACGAAAAAATATACAAAGGGGCAACATACAAAATCACGCAAATCCAGCAGTAGCACCTACAGATCCATGCCCACCCTTTCTCACAGTTTGGAAAACTCTGTCACCCAGTTCGAGTACACAAATAGAAACAACAAATTACACAGACAAGTTCGCGATAAAGAATCATGACCTCGGGAAGAAGTTATTTCATTAATTCAAAAAAAAATTATAGGATACTTTACAGATAACAAAATGTTCTCAATAATTACCACAGATTACATCACAAAGTTACAGTTCGAATTACTTTTCAAGAATCAGCAAAGAAGATGATGAAAAACTGAAGCAACTTCCAAACCCTGATCCCATGCTGTATGATCTGGGAAACAGTCAGAACTAGAAATCACAGATAAAAGATCTTCTTCATAGCCAAAATCTATGGTCCATGGAAGAAAATGATCATCTGTATCATCCCACCTGTTGTAGCCTACTCGCAGCCTTCTAACACTTGTCGAATACTAGAAGGTTACATCGAAGCCTACCTGATGACTCGAAGCCTAGTAAACCAATAATCAAACCCACGAAACCTTCTGAGACTATTTAAATACTCGAAGGAACTGTCGAACCAGAAATACTTCGACCATGGGCGTACATGGTCGAAGGGAAACATATCAGGTGGCCAGCTCACCAGATAGAACAGTGGAACACGTCGCTCGACAACTGCGGTGTCAAATCTAATAACTACAGTGTCAAAATAAATAGTAACAGTATCAGGAACAACAGCTACAATGTCAGACTCGACAATTACAGTGTCAAAACTAACTCTAGGTACAAGTTAGTTATCCCCGAAGGATACACATGTAACTTAACCTCCCATGGTGACTCAGCCCTTCCTATATTTTATAAATGGGAGGGAGGAGGAACTATGAAGGGGTTATAAAATCTCTCCCAATAGACCTCACAAGTTTACCTTCGAATACCCTGTAACCTCACTGCCCTCGATACTTCGACTACTCGATATTTATAACAGAACTCTTAAAAATCATCACCAGAGGTCGTGAAGTGACCCATTCTAGGCCTCCACGCAAGTATATTATCAGTATAGTAGCTCTAATTATTATTGATTCTATACTTAAAACCCCTGGTTGAAGATAAAACTAATAGTGTAAGAGTCAACTTTCCCTCTCGCGAAGTTATACCTCTACATTTGGTACCGCCCATGTTATCCCACCTTACCAGTCTCCCCCTACCTTTTTTTCCCTTTCTAATCCTACCAGCCACCTCCAATGGCCCCCACCCTCTGCCCTACTTCCACCCTTGCCGACAACTCTGCCGACGGAGTGGCCGCTCAGCTCTCCCTTCTTACCCAGCAATTTGCTCAAGCTGAGGAGTAACATTGAACCCAGCTACACCAGGAGAATGAAAAACACCGACAAGAGTTCGAAGATAAACGACAATGCTGTTTGGATAATGCGGACAGACAATACCATGCCCATGACGATCTGTGCAATACAGTTCGTGAGTTGCAATGACTTCACCCTCAAGATGCCCCTCCACCGTCTCGAGCACCCACCTCATCTCGTGTTTCTGCCCGCACCCAGCTCGGGCCCCAACCACATCTTGAAGTACCCCCGGTTCATCTTGGAACCGAGGGTGCTCCCCCAACTATTCTACCTACTGGTTTAATCCACCTTGGCATACACCCCACAGAGGATTCATCTAATTTCACTCTTCGCACTACTAGATACCCCAAATGCTGCCCTGCTCGAGAATGTCTCGGGGAGCGCAGTGTTAAGCATACGCCAAACATTCAGCCTCATCCCTTTCGACCATAAAGATCCCCCCCCCATCCTTCCTATCTTACACAACAGGAACTCGACTAAAAATTCCACACTACCATCTGCATTAGTGGGTGCCTCGTACTGAACTCTTGGAGTCGGCTAAACAACCCCATCTGCCCCAAACTTCTCGCTATCGAGGTACCTCCAAATTTCTACACCCCCAAAATCAGCAAATATCACAATACCAACCCTCAATCCCACATACGCAAATTCCAAAATGCCTTAAGTCTATACTCCACGGCCGACCATCTGTTGTGCCGATTGTTTCCCACCAGCCTCACAGATAACCCTCTCAGATGGTATCATAGCCACCCTAATGGCTCGATTCGAAGCTTCGAGCAATTATCTAGTCTATTCATCGCTTAATTTGCCTTCAATAAGGACCATGAGGTCCGGGTCGATGCCATCTTCAACTTCTGCAAATCCCCCAGTGAAACCCTTGAAGCCTTCACCAAGCGGTTTCTCGACGAGTCGCGCAAGATTGAAAACCTTGACTGTACGAATGTTGTGCTCGCCTATTCTAACGCTCTGCCGGATAATAGCCGCGTCAAAGAGTACATCATACTCCACAAACCGTTAACCCTCGAGAAGATGTTATCTAAAGTTAATGGGTACATCGACCTTGAGCGCCTATGTGAGTCAAATCAACAGGGGCAAGCGTCGACCACTAATCAAAACAAACCTCAATAGGGACAACCTTTTACACCCATGATCACTCCCGTCTTATAGGAGATTAAGAGCCGCAAACGCCCCCATACAGAAGACACTACCACCGATGCCCGCAAAAAATGACCGAAGCCGGTCCTCCCCAAGCTTACTGCTCCAATCAGTACCCTTCTACCACAAATTTAGGCAGACCCCATATGGCATACCCCTTACCCCCATCGATGTCAAACAAGGTGAACCATACTGCCATAACCATAAGTGCAACTGCCATATGGTTCGCGAAGCCGCGAGATTCATCAGGTAAATCAAGTACACTGAGTGGATATCTAATATTATTGTGTTCCCTAAGAAGAATGGCAAGATCCGAATCTGTGTCGACTTCACATATCTCAATAAACATACACTGAAGGACAACTTCCCCCTCCCGATTATTTTAGTACTCCTGGATGCCACGGTCGGACATGAGAGACTATCAATGATGGACGCGGCTTCGGGTTACAATCAGGTACCCCTACTCCTCGAGGATCAACTTAAAACTTCTTTTATCACTAAACAAGGCCTTTATTATTTTAACATCATCCCCTTCGGCCTTAAAAATGTAGTTGCCACTTACCAGCTACTTGTCACCACCATGTTCAAACCTTTGTTTGGCAAGTCAGTCAAAGTTTACATCGACGACATATTATGTAAATGCCTTAAAAAACACACCCACATTCAAGACTTAATCGAAGTTTTTTTGATACTTCATACATATAATATGAAACTTAACCCAGATAAATGTCAGTTTGGTATTTTGTCCGGTAAATTCTTAGGCTACCTCATCAGCAAACGAGGTATCGAGATCGACCTTACTCATATTCGATCCCTCATCGATATGCCTTCCCCCCGAACTAAAAAAGATGTCTAAAAGGTGGCTGGCAAGATAACGGCCCTCAACCGCTTTATTTTGAAATCCTCATACTGTTGTGCTTGGTTTTTCTCTCTCTTACGCGACCAAGGTGTTCACAAGGCCAAAAAGAAAAACAACCCTGAAATCAATTGAACACCTGACTGTGAACAAGCCTTCCTCGAACTTAAAACATACTTTGGTCAACCACCCATCATCAGTACCCCCATCGAAGGAGAAATGCTTTCTTTATACCATACGGCTGCCAACACCTCTATTAGTTTGGTCCTCATTCGGCTTGAATCCAACATCGAGAAACCCGCGTACTTTATCAACTAAACTTAGACATCTGTAGAGACTTGATATACAAAACACGATCATTTTCTTCTCACCCTCGTCTATACTGTTTGAAAGCTCAAACCATATTTTCAAGCTCACCCTATCCGCGTTATCACAAGTTACCCCCTTCGAGAAGTACTTAGCAAGAAAGAAAAATATAGATGGGTACAGCAGTAGTCTGTTTATCTTGGCGAACATGACATCACGTTTGAGAAGCAGATATCCCAAATAGGCCAAGCAGTCGTCGATTTCCTGGTCAAAGATATCGACTGGAAGGAACAGGAAGATGATCTACCCGAAGACCAACCTGAACAGAACGACCCTTGGAATCCTAACATAGATTGACGCTTCTTTATAGATAGATCTGTCGGACCTAATAGTTTGGGGATCGGTATTATTCTGGTTAATCCCACCAATGATCCAATCAAAAAAGCCGTCAAGTTAAATTTTGAATGTTCCAACAACGAGGCCGAGTATGAAGCCTTGATCCATGGCATCGACCTCGCACTCGAACTCGGTGTCCCTAAATTTGCAGTATTTACTGACTCCCAACTTATTCAAAGATAGTATACCGGCGAAAATCAGACCAACGGTCGCATGGCTGAGTATCCTGCTCTCGTCCGCCAGTGCATAGATCATTTTTCTTTAAAATCTTCTATTACTCATTACCCTCGAGGCAAAAATAGACATGTCGATACCCTCGCCTACATAGTAGCCATGTTAAGCCAGTGCAAATCTTAAACACTCCATATTGAGGTACTCGAACGCCCAAGTATCGACCAGATGGAAGTCAATGCCATCTATACTGGGGGCGAGAGTCTGAATCCAAATGATTGGCGAACACTATTTCTTGCTTACTTCAACAGCTCTATCCTCCCAGATGACCCCAAAGTCAAACGCTCATTACTAGAAAACTGCCACAAATATACCATCTTCAAAGGTTAGTTACGTCGCAAATCCCCAAATGGTGTCCTCATCCAGTGCATCTCTCAAAACGAAGCCACTACAATTCTTGTCGAACTCCACAAAGGTACCTGCGGTACTCATACCCCTAGTTAATCTATGGCCCTTCAAGCCGTATCCCAAGGTTTATTCTGGCCCAATATAAATAAGCAAGCTGAAGAGTATGCCAAACACTGTGATAAATGTTAACATCACGCCCATGATATCCATAACCCTTCGTAAGATCTCCATTACAGTCAAGTCTTTTGGCCATTCAAATGGTGAGCCATCAATCTCGTGGGTCCTTTTCCCAAAGCATCGGGTAGCCGAGAAAAGTACATAATACCAACCTAAAATGGAAAAACCACAATCTTTAATTTTTACAGAATTGTAGTGGCGTATTTTCCGGAAGGAGAATCTTCGCCAATACTTATTCGTAAAGAGAAGGTAATAAGCTAGATAAAACAAGATTTTATGTAGAAAACTCAGTAAAGGCTGAGAAAAACTACAATCTTGAGGAGGATTTTTATGTAAAATCTAGTAAGATGCTAGTTATTACATGTTTTAGAGTAAAAGTAGGTGTTTGAACTAAGAATAGTAGAAGATCGTGTGTTGTAGTATCTATTCTCTGCCTGTATTTATAGTCATACATGCAGTTTTACAAATAGAAAGAAATAGTCTTCTATTCTAGGGGAAGTAGGTGAACTTCGCGGATCTCTAACAGTTTCCTCTTGACCAGGCTTCAACGGCTACTTTTGGTAGGTCGAGGACTTATAGTATCTTTTAGAATACTGAGCTATATTCGATTATACTATGCTGGCTTACGAGTGCTGAGCTATCTTTTACTATAAAAGATTGTCTTTGGATGTCTTCGACTACACTTTGTTGGCTTACTCTTGTCGAATCTGGGGAATATGCTGCTACAATTGCCCCATTCTTGAAATAAGCACTTGTGGCTGTGTCGAGAAGAATATTGGAATTTGAAGATGTTACCGAATAAGAAAATGAATCGTTTGTGTTATTTCCGAGGTCAAAAGAACTGTATTTGGCCAAGTCATTCCCGAGGCACAATTAATACGGTACACTGAATCTGGCGGAGGGATAATAGGTATAAATAAGGGGTTATTGAAGGTGGGATGTTGGTGGTTTGTGGAAAGATGCCACCCCAATTGTGGTCTATGGCGTTGTCATGGGCTGAAGATGGTGATCATTCTAAAGGAAAAATCTGGCGCAAATCGATCGGCGTTAAGCCAACACGTGATCATGTCATATCGTTGGGGTGGGAACAAGGTCAAAACAGAGACGATATGTATCAGTTGGAAATAATTATATCATCATGTGGGGGTGAAGGTAATGGATTGCATCAGTTTGGGGGAGGAGGGATAACTGTGTGTGTTAATGATGAAGATTTGAAGCTTAGATAGGCGTCTAGGGATCTTGCCGAACGTTTAAGTTTTCTTGTAATTTTTTGTTGTCTCTTTTTTATTGAAGCATCTCTTAAAAGTTCAGTGACTTGAGATTCATTGAGCTTCGAGGACTAAAAAGAGGCTTTTAATGTCAGATTCTGGTGAAAAGAAAACACAAAGTAATTAGTTCTGTAAGTTGAATGTAAAAATAGATGTAGTTGGATGTAATGTAATTGAAGGATGCAGTCCCGGATGTTATATGTAACAAAATCGAAGGAGGAAGTTGTCGAATATGAATTGTAACTTATTTATAATAATAAATAAAGTTAATATCTTCTATATTCTATTCATGTGTATTTTGAATAGTAATAGTTGTTTTAAATAATCGAAGGTAAAATGTCGAACGTGAATGCGCATAAACTGTTGATAGGTTGTCATAACATCTTTAAAAGAATTGACTGAGTGGGTCCCAGAACGGATTTCGAGGTTAATGGATTTGAATCTGAATTTGTAGAGTTCCAAAGCATAGTAAATGCAGGTAAGTTAGACAATGACCGGAGGAGGTATAAATAAATATTTATTGCTACATATGTGAGGTATTTATGCAAGATGGTAAAGACGAGAGTTCAGGCCCGTGATGGTTTATTTAGAGGTATTCAAGCGATGTACTGGGTGTTGTACACATGATATTTTAGATCTCGGAACTGTGACATGCACATGGAAGTTCCGGAGGAGCCTAATAATGAAGGGATGAGCGAGGAAGAAGCGATGGAGGTTGAGGAGGACTTTGAGTTTCGGGTCAAGCTACAATTTTGGCGCCCACCTGAACTCTATAGTGGAATGTGGACTCGAGCCAAGTTGTTAGTGAAGAGGGAGGATGAAGTTGCAGCGAGAGGTTTATAAAGTTGTAACTTTCCGTATGAGGAGGTCTGTGTAAGGAGTTGTGAAGGTTAATGAAATGCAATAAAATAGTGTGTTGGATGTGCTGTTGATAGTAGTAATTTGCTGTTTACTTGTCGAATGGATAATGTACTTGATGAAGAGGGAGATTCTCAAACAAATTTAGTATACTGTTGAACTGTCTAAAGGAAAGATGAATAACAACATACAAGAACTGCAGACCATAAAAATTCTTAAAGTTCAATGCAAGGCCAATAGTTCTGCAGTTGTACAAAGCAATTTCTGGGAACTGCCTATGCCGAATAAAGTGAAACTATGTCGTAATGGGTCTAGTATTGGTAATTCGGGTGTTGCTGGTATTGGTGTGGTGTTTAGGGATAGTGAAGGAGTAGTTCTTGGGGCATTGAGCAAGGCGATTGGCATCTCAACTAGTTTTATAGCTGAAATACTTACGATACTTACAGGTATTCAGAAAGCTGCTGAAAGAGGTTGGCATAATCTATGGGTGATCTCCGACTCTGGAATAGCAATTAGAGCATTCAAAACTGATAAGATTCCTTGGAAGTTTAAGATACAATGGAGTTTACTCAAGAAATACATTCGACAAATCCGATTCAGCCACACATGGAGGGAATGCAATTTCTCCGCCGACTTTATGGCTAGGAGATGATCCGACAATGATGAACCTTTTGAAGAAGACTATAGTGGGCGCCCAACTTTCCTATTGAGAATTGAAGTTCCCTTCACTGAGTACTTTCGATTTTGATGATCAAGACATTTCTGGGTCTTTCGGGTATCTTTATTCGAATAAGAAATTGTCATGTTCGAATAAACTCTAGACTGAGTATTTTATTCGAATAAAATTCTTTTTGTTCGAATAGATTTATGACTAGGCATTTTATTCGAATATAATTCTTTTTGTTCGAATAGATTTCTGACTGGGCATTTAATTCAAATATAATTCATTATGCTCGAATATTTTCTGACTAGGTAATTTTATTCAAATAGATTGTTATTTTATTTGAATACATATTTATTCGAATAAACTGTTAGTCTATTCGAACAGATGAGTGATAAGCTCTTCTTGTGAGTGTGAGGTTTGTATATTTCTTGTAATTTTGATTGAGAACATATAAATAATCTAAATTTTGTGCAAAAAAAAGATAATGCACTTGTTGAAATTTGGTAATGACAAATAGTTTTCAGCAAGTTTCTGTAGAATGTCGAGTATAATGATAATGGGTATGTTGTCGAAGATATGTTCCAAAAGATAGGAATTTGTAGGTAAAGTAGAAAAAAGGGTTTATGGACCAAGACTAATGATTATGGCAATATGTGTTCCATTAGGGAAGATTATGAAATATAAGGAAATTGATGTATACCATCTCTATGGCAATATAGTTGGTGATTTGTTGCGTTGGAATGTTTCTAAAGAAATTCTTTGAGATATGGAAGAATTCGAGCGGGAGTGTAAGTGTTTGTTATCTCTAAGAAGGTGAAGTGTCGAAGAGAATGAGAAGAGGAAGAGAAAACATTATGTTTGAAGAGTAGAACGGTCGCGTAGTGGTGTGATGAATAGTCACGTAGGGTCTATAAATACCTATGATGTGGGTGACTGTTCACACTTTTCAAACACAGAAAAAAAATTCTCAAGTGCTAATTACTGTTGCTTGTTACTAAATTTATTACCGATAATTGCAAAAGAGGAGAATAGCATGTTGATTGCAAGAGCCAAGCGAGCAAAAGAAAGAAACGCTGAAGCAACACGAAAAAAAGGTTAGTGAATCAATTATTAATTGTTTATGTTTGGGGTTTGATTGATTATGTGATAGACGAATAAGAGTAAGTAAAGTGAATTATGTTTGTATTGTAAATTGGATCGAAAGAGAATTAGTTGTAAGGAATTTAGTAAATTAACAGAGTTAGGGTTTGGGCAGAGGGTTTTGAAATTCTGAAGTAGTTAGGACTGTTATTTGTGTGAGAGTGGAAGAACTGGTATCGTTAGGTGTTTATAGATTGGTTCTGGTGTGGGTGAGATGATGAATGGGTAGAGATCAATGGAGAGAAGTCTCGATTGGTGGCGTTGTTGTTACGGCGCGAGTGTAGGGATGAGGAAAACGTCGTTTTGATACGGCGAGATTGTTGGGGACATTATTTTTTTTGGGATTTGGCAGATTTTATGTCGGAGAAGGGGAAGTATCAATTTTTGAATAACGTCTTTTTTGGCAGAAAATAGGTGAAGTGTGTTCGAGAAGCTGTTGAGATTCCTGATATTCGACAAAAAGTAAACAAAATTAACAAGCTATCGATATTACTTATTAAAAATATAAAAGCATCGAGAATTGAGCAAATGTGTTACTTGAATGAAAAATATCAATATGAATAAAATGATATGAGCTATATCGAAAACTGTGGTAATAAGTATAAATGTAAATGATAGTAGCAGATAGTAGAACGAATGATCTGCTGGAGAGTTATCTCGACAACAATAGTATTATGAATATATGAATGTATGAACATATATATATGTATCACATATGATAGATTCTAACTATTTAAAAAATATAGAATCTGTTGTATAGGTTCGTTTAAAAATGGCTGAACCAATTCAAAATGGTGAAAAAGATATATACGAGGATCTCAAAGATGTAGTGCCTCTGATGATTGATGTAAGGACCTGTGTACAACAATTGGGAGGGAAATATAGGGTTGGATCGAGTAGTGCAGATTTAGGTAGTGTAGAACAGTTTAGGGTGGTACCTAGTACTGTCGAACTATCTGAGGAAGAAGCTATGGATACGGATGTAGATCACGAACCCCAAGCCAGTGATCGAGAAGGTAGTGGAGAAGGGGAAGAAGATGTGAAGGAAGGTGAGGAGGCATGTTACAGAGAGGGTCCAGAGACCAAAGATATCTCAAGTTTCAAGAAAAAATATGGTATTCCTGGGGACATAAGGTTATAGGAATACCAGTATGAAATGATCGACCAGGAAATACCTCTGAATGGTATTCTGGTTCATCGAGAAAAAATAAAGAATGGATTGAAGCTTCCCCTCAGAGCGGACCAAAAGAAATTAATGATTTTTTTTATGTGGCACCAGAGCAGTTCAATCCGAATGTGCATAATATGTTCAGAGTTTGTGGGGCCATAAATGGTTGACTCAAGACCAGGGGGAGGAGTTAATAACTGTTGATGATTTATGTGTGTACTACGTACTCAAGATGAACTCGCAGAAGCTAGATTACCGGTATTTGGCGAGGTTCCTGAAAAGACCATTGTTTTATGATATGGTGTCGACTGGGGGGCGATACAGCGATGAGCGCTTACTTATTTCTAGAAATTACGAGTTTGATAAGAAAGATCCCGGGGAACCTTTAAAGATAAAAACTTTTTACTTAGGTGTGTGGTTAGGTAAATGTAATTCTCGATGTTCGAATTGTGTGAATGAGATGTAAGTGTTTCTAACTTGTTTATGTTGTTTTTTGCAGCGTTGAAAGAGGCTGATATGAAATCAGAGGTAAAAGAAGAATTGCATAAGGTGAGGAAATATTTTTGGTAGGATCGATAACCTAGTTATCGACCAAGATTTTGTGAATATACTCTTCCAAGAAGTCGGTCTAAAGAGGTCGAGGATAAAAGGCTCGGAAGTGCCTGTCATCAACAGAAATATGTCGGCCAAGAATATGAGAGCCGCAGATGTTAGCTTACCTATTAAAAATTGCTCCCGGGTTGGATACAATATTGATACAAAGATCAATGCTATACTGGGAGAGTCTTTGGGAAGAAATAAAAAGAAAAGGGAGACAAGTTCTGATGCGCCTCCATTGCTTCATCATAAGAGGTTTACTCGACAATCGTCAATAGAGGAGGTGGCTGGAATTGCTAAAGCAGCAGCTGTTGTGGATATGCGTCCCCCACGGGGTTCTGGCAGTGTGGTCGCGAAGAAGACCAGTGGGAAGACGTCGAAGAATAAGTTTGTCAAAGAGTCTAAGATAAAAGTGCAGAAAACTATGCTTATAAGTCTGAGACGGATGAGCTGAAGAGGAAGTTGGAGGATTGCATGGTGGGGATTGATAGTTTGAACACATTTTTCAGCGAGGGCCAGAGGAATTTGTCGAAGGTAAATTTTTTTAATGATTTTCTTCGAATGAAAAAATTGGTTAGTCACTCGAATACTCATTATATGACTTTGATGCAAATTAAGAAGTTGATAACTGAAGTTATGGGTCAAGTTGTGGGCAGTGGAGAGATGACAAACCAGATTATTGCCTGTAAAAATATAGAGAAGGATTTAATCGAGGAGAAGGCAGAATTGAATGCCACATTGAATAGGTATAAGCTCGATGCCAAGAAGGCGAGGGAAGCAGCGCTGGGGGAAGTAAAGAAAGCAGCAGAGAAAGAGAAAAAAGAGGTTTTGGCGTTGTAGAAGTCCACCTTTGAAAAAGATGTAAGGGATCAAGTTGCTGATATTCGTAAAGTAATGGAGGAAGAACAAGGTAAACTGTTCGATGAGGTGAGGGCAAAGATGAATGAGGAGAAACTGGAAAAATGCATTGAAGTGGGGACGCACTATAAGAAATAATATGACGAATTGGAGGAGAGGAAAAAGTTCTACAAGGGATTTGTAAAAGTTGGTAGTGTTGTGTTTGATGACAGCTCGGATGATGATGCACCCCAGACGCTTGATGTACACGGGGAAATCGAAGTCATCAAAGATGAAGTGATGGTGCTTGTCCAGTTGAGGTAGCAGATGTGCGGGTTCTCGAAGGTACCCTGAAGATGAATGAAGAAAAATCTCCCTTTGATATGTTAAACCTGGGGTAAGTTGTGTTTATGTAAGAAGGATGTAAAAGTGGCCAGTGGGACCAAAACATTTTAAGTAATAGTGTGTGGTGAAACAATATTGTATTGCTGAACAAGTTTTATTTTGTGAAATAATTTTGTGCACTTGTTTTGTAAATAGTTCTAAGTAGCAGATTTAATAAAATTATTTTGATCGAATGTGACTAAAGATCTAGCAGATAAGTAAAGAACGCTTGTTTGAGTGGTAGGTGAAAGATGGCCAGAAAATGGCAAGTAAGAGATTGAGTACCAGATATATATCCTTAAATGGGTATCTGGATTTAGATTTAAGAAGAATAAGAGTTCCTTAAGAGTTTGTTCAATAAGTAAAGAGCACGAAGTAGAATATCCTGTAATTGGATAATGTTCGCATAGAATTTGAATGATAGGCTTTAGGTATACTTGTTAAGTAGTAACCAAAAGCAAATCAAGATAATAAGGATTTTGTTTGTCTGATGAATACTTGACAAGTATAGATCGAGATGAAATCAAATAGTAATGAGATTGTTTGTCTGATGTATACTTGAAAAGTATAGATCAAGATCAAATTAAATAGTAATGAAATTATTTCTCTGAAGTATACATGAAAAGTATAGATCGAGATCAAATTAAATAGTAATGAGATTATTTGTCTGATGTATACTTAAAAAGTATAGATCGAGATTAAATTAAATAGTAATAAGATTGTTTATCTGATGTATACTTGAAAAGTATAGATCGAGATCAAATCAAATAGTAATGAGATTGTTTGTCTGATGTATACTTGAAAAGTATAGATAGAGATCAAATCAAATAGTAAGGAGAAAACTGATGACAAAGTTTATTTATTTGAATCGATAAAAAATGGTTACAGTGTATCATCTGTAAAATAACTTTAGTTGAGCAGTATTCCATGGATATTCTAGCTCTATTTCATCTTCAGTCATAAGCCAATAAGTTTCAATGTCATTTTTGTTACTGACAATATATGGCCCTTCCCAATTTTTTGATAATTTCCCAGAATTTTTTGGTCGAGTACTATAATGGATTCGTCGTAAGACAAGGTCTCCAATGCCAAATTTTCATTCTCAAACTTTCTTGTTGTATGCTTTTTCAATGTATCATGGTATTATCCTAGATTCGCAATAGCCTTATCTCTGGTTTCTTCTATCCAATTGAGGTTGCAAAGGAGACCAAGTTCATTGTCTTCGTCTGGAATTTTTCGTCGAGTACTGGGTAGATTGAGGTTCGAAAGTATGACTGCTTCGGTACCAAAAGCCATCATGAATGGAGTGCAGCCTGTTGAGACTCGAGGAGTGGTGCGGTAGGCCTAGAGAACACTGAGCAATTCATCCACCCATCACCCTTTATTGTCGTCGAGACGCTTGCGTAATCCCGATTTGATGTTTTTGTTTATGGCTTCGGCTTGTCCATTTCCTTGAGGATAATACGGTGTGGATGTTGTAAGATGGATTTTGTATTTATGGAGGAAAGCAATTACTTTAGAACTGATGAACGTTTTGCCATTATCGGAGTGTATTATTTGCGGACATCCAAATCTGGTGATGATGTGTTCCCAAAGGAACTTGATAACTTTGTTTTCATCAGTATAGCAGAGAGGAACTGCTTCAACCCATTTTGTGAAGTAATCGGTAGCAACCAGGACGAACCTTCGATTTCCCGATGTTGGATGGAAAGATCCAATGATGTCGATTCCCCATCGTTTGAATGGATAGAGAATATTGCTTATATGCAAGTCTAAGGCTGGGCTTTTGATGTCTTGGGCATGGATTTGGCATTTGTAGCATTTTTAAACGAAGTCTTCGCAGTCCTGTCTCATCTTGAGCCAATACAACCCTTGTGTAAAAGTCTATTGGGCTAATGATCTTCCTGAAACATGTGCTCCACAGATACCTTCGTGAAGTTCTCAAATTTTGATTTGGGTTTGTTTCTAAAAAATGCATTCGATAAGTGGTCCCCCTCCTGTTATTCGATATAAGATGTTATCTTGGATAGTAAATCTGGGGTACTTGGCCAGAAGTGATCGAGCTTCTTCTTTGTTACTGGGGAGGATGTTGGAGTTGAGATATGCATAGAATGGTCTTCTCCAGTCTTCAGGATCGTCTTCTTCAGTAATGGTGATCTGGAGTGTTGATAGTATATTGAAGTTGGAATGTTCGATGATTTCGATTTCTAAAGATCTTTTTTCACTGTCTCCCAATATTGCAGCGATGTAAGCTAAAGTATCAGCATGTCAATTTTCCTGTCTGGATAAGTAAGAAATTGTTGCATGTTTAAATCTCTGCATCTTTTCTTCGACCAGAGCTGCGTAATTAACCTTTTTCCTGTTATTTTGAAAGTTTTGTTGTAATGATTTGCCACGAACAAAGAGTTGACATAGACTGCTAATTCTTCTGCCTTGATAGTAAATGCAAGATCAAGACCATGTAAGATTCTTTCATATTCATTCTCATTGCTGGTGGCATAAAAGTTGAGTTTAATAGCTTTTTCAATTCAAAGATTGGAAAGCGTGACGAGGACGATGCCAATCCCCGATCTTTGTGGTCCGGCTGACCCGTCTGTAAAAAGTCGCCAACCAGAGCTTTTAGACCATGCATCTGGTTCTGCTATTGAGTCATCTGTGAAGATTCTTCGAGTTCTTCCCAATCGGGGTCTTCGACGGGAAAGCCTGCCAAAAATTCGACCACTACTTGTCCCTTGACAGATATTTGGGGTTCGAAGGAAATGTCGTATTCTCCAAGAAAAATAGACATTGTTAGATTCATCGAGATTTTTCTTTTTTGGAGAGTACTAGTTTGAGGGGGTATTTGGTGATGACTTTGATGGGATTAGCTTGAAAGTAAGGACAAAATTTTTGAGAACTATAAACCAGAGTGAGTAACTATTTTTCTGTTGTCGTGTACCTTTTTTTAGCATGCATAAGTGCTTTGCTAATGAAATAGATTAGTTTTTCCACTCTGCCATCTTCTCAAATAAGGGCAGAACTGATCGAATCTTTGGTTGTGGATAAATACATTGTAAGGGATTCATTATCAATTGGAGTACTCATTATAGGAGGACTTCCCAAGTATCGTTTAAGATCTTGGAAAGCCATCTCACAGTTAGGAGTCCAAATGACTTTCTTTTGTTGTTTGCTCGAAAGAGGCATGGGGTTACCACGAAGAAGGAGGTAAAGGAGTTTGTATCGATCAGATGACTTTGAGATGAATTTGTAAAGAGCAGCAATTTTGCCTACGAATTTTTAAACGTTTTTTTTTTGTTCGAGAGGATGGCATTGCCATGAGTGCTTTGATTTGTGCGGGATCGATTTCTATTCCTCTTTTGCTGACCAAATGTCCCAAGAATTTGCCAGATGCAACTTTGAATTGATATTTCTCTGGTTAAGTTTTATTTGGTACTGGCGAAGGATATCGAATATAGTTTGGAGGTTACTGGAGTGGTCCTTTCGTTTCAGGCTTTTCCAAATCATATCATCGATGTATACTTCCATAATTGTACCAAAATGATCTTTGAACATTTTAGTCACAAGTCTTTGGTAAGTAGCGCCTGCATTTTTTAAACTGAAAGGCATAACCGCGTAACAGTAGAGACCTCTGTCAGCGATGAAGGTTATTTTTTCCTAATCTTCTTCGGCTAGTAGAACTTGGTTATAACCAGAGGCTGCATCCATCATAGAAAGAAGTTCGTGTCCTGCGACTGAGTTGAGAAGTTATAGAATTAGTGGTAGCGGAAAACTGTCTTTAGGTGTGAACTTGTTGGGTTCTGTGAAGTCAACACAAACCCTGATTTTGCCATTTTTCTTTGGTACCGCTACGATATTAGAAACCCACTTCGGATATTTAGCTTCCCGAATAAATCCTACCCGAATGAGTTTATCAATTTCTTCATTTACTGCATCGCAAAGTCGGGGGGCTAGATTCCGTCTTTTTTGAATAATAGCTTTGATGTCTGGAAGGAGGTTAAGTCGGTGACAAGCAATTGAAGAATCGATGTCGGGCATTTCTTGGAAAGTCCAGGCAAAAATATTGATGTTCTTCTTAAGTAGCTGTTTCATAGCCTTTTTTTTGTCGGTCGATAATTTAGAGCCGATGAAGGTTGTGCGTCCTGGGCCATCGAGTTCAACAGATTCGACTATCTCGGTGTCTTCTGTTCAAATGTTGTCGATTCTTCTTGTTGTAGTTGTTATGCAATGAGAAGTTTGGTTGTATGAGGGCTGGTTGTGGTATTTTTACACATTCGTACAACTACTTGGTTGCCTTTGATTTCATATATGTCGTGATCTGTTAGAAAACACAGTGCTAGATGATAAGTGGAAGGTACTGCTTTAATTGAATAGAAGCAGCTTCTACCCAAAATTCCCAAGTATTTGGACTCTGCATTGATGATAAGAAATTTGATGAATGTAGTTTCGGAACCTGCCTGAACTGGCAGAGTAATTTCTTTTGTGGTTGACTCTTTCGAACCATTGAAGCCCGTGATTGTTGTTGTTAAAGCTTTTACTGAATCTATAAAGCCTAGGACTTCAATTTCTCTTCTGAACAATACATATGTGGCGCTTCCAGTATCGATGAGAAGTGTATGTAAATAGTCCTGCCCGACTTTGAGCAAAATGACGAGAGGGTCATCATGGGGGTATTTGACGTGGCATGTGTCACAGTCTTTGAAGGTGATTTGGTAAGGGCGTTTCGATTTACTTGTACTGGGAAGAAGTTTCGCTGATTTGTCCGAGAAGGTCATTTTACAGCAAGATGTAATTCGATCGTCTTGTTTCCTTTTCTTTCCTTTCTCGATCTCAATCATGTACAGGTGGCAAGCTTGCCCTTGGGCCTGATTTTGCTTTACTTCTTTATTTTTTGCTTCATTCTCGAGGAATTTTTGGATGTCGATGACATAATTGTAGAGTCTTCCAGCTAATAAAATGCGATGGAAGATTCAGATGAGAGAGTAGCAAGCGTCAGCCTCATAGCTATGCACATTGTGATACTGACATAGTGGTCTGTTGGGAAGATCAGGAATTGTTTGTGGTGCACGATAACACTCATCTCCCTTTATCGTCGGCAAGATAGTGGAGAGAGTTGTCATCATTGGCGACAAAACTGGGATAGGTCTGTTTGGTCTCTCGTCCCTTCTTTTATTATTGTCGGTATTTATCTCGCATAGTTTAGGCGCTTCAGGAGTGATTGTTCGCTGAGATGGGGTCGAAGATGTTTCTCGAGAATGGATTACAGATGAGCTTTTCATCTTATCTTTCTTTGATTGCTCTAGTTCGATGTAATTATTAACCACATCAATCATCTCAGTGACTATACGTGGCTTGTGTAGAGTAAGTTCTTCTCAAAATTTTGAGTTAATATGCAAGGCGGAGGTGAATGCTGGAACAACGATCTTCGGGTTTGAGTTCCTTATTTTCCTTGTTTCCTGCAGGAAGCGTTTATAAAAGTTCACCCGGGACTCTTTTGCGCCTTGCTCAAAGTAAAACAAGGAATTGACTGTGATTTCTCGTTCTTTGGCATAAGCGTAATTGGATTTGAAAAGATGTTACAACTGGCTGAACGTGGTGATGGAGGCCTCTTGAATACTATGGAACCAATGGAGCAGTTCTTCCTTCAACTCATGTTGAATAGCCTACATCACATGTGGTCAAGTTTGGAATATAATCCCACTGCGGCTTTGAAATGTCGAACATGCGTAAGTGGGTCAGTCAGGCCTGCATACTGAATAAATTTGGGCATATAGAAATTGTCCAGAATGGGCATAACTTTGAGATGAGGAGAGATGGGGTTGGTTTCAATTCTATCAAATACAGACCTTCGGCCTGGAATGCCATAATTTATGGCCTGGATCCTGCTGTTGAGGTAGTCCAAGGTGACGAATTATTGCGGGGGAAATGGTAAAGCTGTAATATGATAAACAAAATCTCATTGTCCTTCTGGTCCCAATCGATCCCTGATCGGTCTTCTTTCAGGCAGGGAAGTTGGATGTCAAGTGCGTCGACTTCCTTAAGTTGTCGATGCTGAGGATGTTAAACCAAAATGTCGAGAGGCTCTCTTGGTGGATCGTCATGTTGAATTACTCTTGATTTATGCTCGCTTCGAGCAAGTGGAGGGGACATTTGTCGACCGATAAGCCAATCTTGTGTTCTTCTTAATCGTTCCATTTCTTTCTGATGTGTTTGGCTCTGTTGATCTAAGGCTTTCCGTCATTCGTCTCTCTCTATTTGAAGAGCTTGAGTGTGGACACGCTGCTGATCTTCTATTCTTTGAGATTTTTCTGTGACCATCTATTGTTGAAGCTCGAGTACGGCACCGTGAAGATAAGCAGTTATAAGTTTTTTTTATCTCTAACAGTACTAGAATGGCTTTTTATGTTCATGTTTGTCATTAGACGGCGTTTAGATCAGTGACGGAAAAAAAAAAGTATGGTAATTCCTACAGACGGCGCTAATTGTAGTGGCATGTTTTTCAAAAGGAGAATCTTTGCCAATACTTACTCGTAAAGAGAATGCAATAAGCTAAATAAAATAAGATTTTACGTGGAAAACTCAGTAAAGGCTGAGAAAAACCACGACCTCGAGGAGGATTTTTATGTAAAATCCAGTAAGATGCTAGTTATTACACATTTTATATTGAAGGTAGGTGTTTGAAGTAAGAATAGTAGAAGATCGTGTGCTGTAGTATCTATTATCTACCTGTATTTATAGTCATACAGGCAGTTTTACAAAAAAAAGAAATAGTCCCCTATTCCGGGGGAAGTGGCCAAACTTTGAGGATCTCTAACAATTTTCTCTTGACCAGGTTTCAACAACTACTTTTGGAAGGTCGAAAACTTATAGTATCTTCTAGAATGCTGAGCTGTCTTCGACTACACCATGCTAGCTTACGAGTGTTGAGTTATCTTCGACTATGAAGGACTGTCTTTGCATGCCTTCGACTACACTTTGTTGGCTTACTCTTGTCGAATCTGGGGAATATGCTACTACAAGAACGTTTAGGAAGAGGTTTTTTGCCACAATGATATTCAGAAATGAGTAGTGCACAGTGAGAAGTTTTCCCATAAATCTTAGCAATGGGTAGTCTTACAAAGTTTTACAGTTTTCTCTATCAAGATTTTGGCTTTTCAATAACAGTTTATCTCTATAAAATAGTAAAGTGACCCTTTAGGAGAGAGAAACGATACTTTATACTCTCTCTCGGGGGAAATAATAGTTTATTGTAACACGTGTCAGCCACCCTTAATTTTTGAAAGGAGGTTTTATTTTCCCTCTGCCACTAATTACCATCGTCTCTCTTGGAAAAATGTACCCTGTCATCATTACCCCTTTTCAAACTCGCCATTAAAATAATGTTTTTTTTCTCCTTCCCAAGACAACTTATATATCACAAAGGTTACAAGTCTACTCAGACTTATATATCACTCTCAAATTTGTACCCCCCCCCTTTTATAAATACTTAAAAAAGGCGTTGACATGGACAAAATTTAAAATTACAATTATACAAAACGGTTATCACGGATCACAGTTGTCACATTTAAGAATGAAATGCACATGTTATATGATAAAATACAAGGTATAAGTAGTTTTCCATACTCCAATTTGTGAAATAGTCGATCTGTAAGTTACAGTATGATTCCAAAAGGAAGGGGACAATTCAATGAACAACATACTATAATTGCTTTAAAAATTCTTTTATTATCCAAAACGATTTGATCAAGGATGATTACAATCAGAGATAGTTACATTTAAAACAACTAAGGTGATTGGGTTCACCACAAGGGATTATTTCCCCACCCGCTGCTCTCTTGTCCTCTTCAGCTAGTTTGTCCAATGAGACTTACTTTACAACATTTTCTCGAGCTCCTGTATCAAGAATTAGATAACATAAGACATCGCATTAGAAATAACAGTTCAATTCCACAGGCCTCTCACCCGCATTAAAACAATCCAATTGCAATGACCATTTCGGCAGCTCGGCGTCGTATGGCAATAGTTGACATTTTACGCAGTTTAACCACTTTAATAGCTAGTCTCCTCTCCGTTACATGGCATCGCCGTTGGGACCGTGTCCTTACCATGATCGTTCTACCTGCACATAAAGGGAAGATTTAAACAGAGAGAGAAGGATGGAAGATCCCTAAGTCTCAAATTCTTTATACAGAAGACGAAAAATAAAATTTTAGAAACAATATATTACATACAAATCCCAACCCGTGATTACAGGGATGCAACATTATCCATGAAAGTCAACACATATTTTCCCATAATTAGATTCCCAAGAATATAAAGAATATTTGACCAACGAAACATATCGCGATTAGTCAAACAAGCAGTTCTAGTTCGAGTGCATTATCCAGAGGTTGAGTATCGGTTTCACTAGTCAAGAAAGCAGAATAACTTGAAACATAAGACAACCAAGTTGTCTAACAAGTAATATTCAAAGTGTACCAAAAGGGTTATTAATTATATACAAAAAAGCTACAGATTTTTGTAAAACAATATATTCTCAAGTATTAGCAAGGCAAAACTTACATGTGACAGTGCGATATTGTTGACGGGCACTTAAGTTTGACATACTCAGTTCGCATAACATATGAGACTTATTTACCTAAAGGCAGTTTAGAAAGTCTTTTCGAGAACTGAGATATTTATAAGAACAATCAAAATATTCATAAGCCTAAAGGCAGTTTAGAGAGTCTTTTCGAGAAATGAGATATTTTTAAGAACAATCAAAATATTCATAAGATCGCATACACAAATGCAAATACCGAAGATAGAAACATATGCTAGAATTTCATTTAGCAGTACAGACTACAAACAAGAATTACAACCTATACAATCGCACTCGCCATAACATTTGTTCCCCATACCAGCCGTCATGTCTTCCTCCTCCATAATACTCTCCGCCATACCACAAAGATAATCTTCACAATCTGCTTCCGCCAGAATAATGCAGTGGAACTGGTAGAGCCAGAAGTAATCTTTGTTGGTTTCTTCTACCTCAACAATCGTTAGACCTTGATAGGTAGGCTCCACTATCATCAAGTGTCTGTTGGCCAAAATAGTAAGTTTTTAACTCTGTCAGCTTCTTCACGAAGGGCCTCAGATCTTGTTTTCACCATTATCAACTCAAGTTTTACAAGGAAATTAGATAAGTAGTTACCTATTCCACACAGGCAAAGCAATATTTATAAATTGTTAAAACGTGATACAAATTTCAACAGTCAAGCAAAATATAATTAATGCATATAGGAACCCTAAGAGTCAAGTCAAATGGATAATATCTAGAGGTCAGCATTACATGGCAAACATCAAGCTTCACCACAGTTTAAAATAACAACATCAAATAAGGAATCTCGTTCAAGCTTCTCAACCAAAACCATTCATGCTTTTAGTTGAAAGGGGGCGATTGTAAGGGCCTACTTTGGATATTTAACTAAAATACTAAAGCATCGACTAAATAGCCGTTGACTCGACCTCATTACTACAAGACGACATGCCACAGTCATGGCACATTAAGGGGTCGTTACAAGAAAAGGGAGTCAATCACGCCGTTACGTAACCGTTATTGAGAGATAAAATAGTGAACATTAAATGGTCATGATATGAGACCTATAAATAGGAAGAAGGAAGAATATATTAAAAATAGATTTTTCTGTCCAGATAATCACTATAATGCTATTAAGAATACTTACTGTAATTAGTAATCACTCAGTCAATAATATTGTTTCTTGCAAATCCTCAAGAGAAGTCGTGGTTTTTACATATTCAAAGGCTTTCACGCTAACTCTTGTGTGTTAGTGATTGTTTGCTATTGTTGGTGTTCTGATCATTCTCGGTGTAAGAAATTAAGTTTAAACCCTGAATTTTGGCTATTACACCGCCGAATCCTTATGGCAAATGTTAAAAAGTGTTGGGATGAGTTATGTATATTTGGTATCTGGCAAAAAATGCAAAATAAAATATTTTATCTATCGGGGGAAGCCATATCAAGAATTCAAGTTTTCCTAATCTACAATCTGATAGAAGACGATAATCAAAAATGAAAATATAACACAAGAGCAAATTAGAAGAAATTTTTCTCTAAGGTTTTCTCTTTGTTGCTAAAAGACAATTACAATATATAGAGGCTTGATTGCTCAAGAAATTGATTATAATCTAGAGAGGCTTTATTGCTCAAGAAACTGATTACAATCTAGAGAGGCTTGATTGTCCATTTTTTGGGTTATAATTTCTCTGAATTGCTTAAGAAACTTATTACAATCTAGTGAGGCTTGGTTGCCACTTTCTGAGTTACAATACCTATTTATATAGTGAAATTAAAATCCTACTCATATTAGAAATTGGGTTTTTATTATGCAAATTAAATACCTAAACTAGGCCTTAAGCTAGAATCCTACTCATATTAGAAATTAGGTTTTTGTTATACAAAATACCTAAACTAGGCTTTGAGCTAGTTATAATTATACACATTAGAAATTAGGGGTATAGATCCTCATGGATCATGGTTCCCCCCTTTAGGAACCTTGAGCTCCTGCTCAAGCTAGAATTGGAGATGAGAGAACTCATAAGTCTCTTCACCACGACTGTACCACTTGGACTTGCTAGGAAGCTGGCCCTTTCTACCAATCCTGAAAGACTCAATGTTCCCCCTCATGGTTGTAGTTACATTCTTTTCTTGAATACCATCTTCCTTCAATGAATCTTCTCACCCAATCTATATATCATCAACTGATGGTAGACGAGTGTCTATTGTGGAGTTTCATCTAGTAGAAATGGTTCAAAAAGCTTCAAATGTTCAGCATTAATAACTGGGTACATCTTCATAATTAGTGGCAAATCAAGCGGAAAAGCATTTTCACCATGTATGATGTTCTTCTTCTTCTTTGAACTCGGCTTTTTATGAATCGTCAAACCTTCAACATGATCTTTGCCAGATTGCTTAAGACGGTCACGTGTTGAGACCATAATCCACAATAACTCCCAAGTTGAATGGAATCTGCTCTGATACCACTTAATCCACAATCTGATAGAAGACGATAAATCGAGAAAAAAAAAATATAATACAAGAAAAAAATCGATGAAATCTTCTTCTAAGGTTTTTTCTTTATTGCTCAAAGACGATTACACTATAGAGATGCTTGATTGCTCAAGAAACTGATTACAATTTAGATAAACTTGATTGCTCATTTTTTGGGTTACAATTTCTTTGAATTGCTCAAGAAACTGATTATAATCTAGTGAGGCTTGAATGCCCATTTCTGGGTTACAATACCTATTTATAGAGTGGAATTAGAATCCTACTCATATTAGAAAAATTAAATACCTAAACTAGGCCTTGAGCTAGAATCTTAGAATTATACTCCTATTAGAAGTTATAATCCTACTCATATATTAGAAATTAGGGGGTTATAACCTCCTGGATCATTTCAAAGGAGATTTACTCTTATGAGTCATCAAATATTGTTTTGACGATTTAGTACGGTTTATAGATTGTCTCTTTATATCTTGCGTTAAACTATATCTTTGCTCGACACAACTAATTTTGACACAATGATCTTAACAATTTGTACCTTGGATCAAACATTATTAGTCACTATACCAAAACAACCATCTTCCACCTTGTTTGATTGAAAGAAAATATATGTCAAATTTGAGCTTTACGGAGAGCCAGACATGAGCACCACCTCATGAAATGTAGGACAAATCCTGACTTGAAATTTTAGGTGCCATCTAGGATTTTCCTCTTCTAGCAATCACTCACTAAACTATGCTGGAGATGGTATAATCTCCCTTCGTACAACACTCCAATTAAGCTCCCACATCATTTCACTCATACTCTCTTTGTTTCTTCCGCTCTTCACAATCCAACAACAACAATGGAGAGCTTCGCGCTCTTCTCCTCTCCTTCCTCCTTCATCTCTCCCTCCTCTCGCACTTCACTTTCTCTCCTCAGACGTCACCAATCACAGCTCTATAAATCTCCACCGTCCATTCATCCACCCTCTATCACCTCAACCGCACGATCTCACAGATCATCATCACCACTCTTCTTCACTTCTCACTCAATCAAAACATGGAGTCCGGTTGGCCCGGTTCAAGCGAAACAGAGCTCTTCCGATGGTGAAACGAGTGTTTCGGAAGGAGCGAAGATTCTCCCGCTGTCGATCTCGGTAGCCATTGGAGTGATAGTGAGGTTCTTAGTGCCGAAACCAGTTGAGGTGAGTGTACAAGCATGGCAGTTGCTCTCGATATTCTTATCTACCATTGCTGGACTTGTGTTGAGTCCTCTCCCGGTTGGAGCTTGGGCGTTTCTCGGTCTAACAACTGCGGTTGTGACGAAGACGTTGACGTTCGCCGCGGCGTTCGCGGCGTTTACGAATGAGGTGATTTGGTTGATTGTGATTTCATTCTTCTTTGCTAGAGGGTTTGTGAAGACTGGGTTAGGGGATAGGATTGCGACGTACTTTGTGAAGTGGTTGGGGAAGAGTACATTGGGGTTGTCGTATGGGTTGACGATTAGTGAGGCTTTGATTTCTCCGGCGATGCCGAGTACTACTGCTAGAGCAGGGGGGGTGTTTTTGCCTATTATTAAGTCACTTTCGCTTTCCGCTGGAAGTAAACCCAAGGATCCCTCGGCGAAGAAGCTCGGGGCGTATTTGGTTCAGTCACAATTCCAGGTCAGATGTCTTATACTTCTACTATTATTACATTTAAGATAATGGTTTTTGCAAGAATGGGGCAATGTTTGGGGACACATTTTCTTGACAGTTATGAAATGTGAATAAGGACATTTTTAGATCAACTTTTAAAGGTTTTGAATGGTCACCAATGTGAATTTCATCAACTTGCATTTGGCGGGTCCTATCTCTATGATTGAATAAGTTTATTGCTTGATCTTTGAGGAGTGGTGGGGAGAAACCTTTGGTTGTTTGGGGTGCTTGTTGGATTTGTGAGAGCCAAGAATACTCATTTTAATGTGAAAATCCCCGGGGGTGGGGCTGTCATTTTATGGAAAGTATCATTGGCCTACGACTTTAGTTAGAGAAGAAACTAGATTAAGACTAAAAGCTAGCGAACATCAGTCAGGGAAGAAGCTATACTAAGGCTGATGGGTAACGGACATTAGTTAAAAAAAAACTATATTAAATCCAAAGGCTGACAAACATTAGTCTGGTAAGAAACTATGTCAAGGCTAAAGGCTAACAAACATTAGTCAGGGAAAAAACTATGTCAAGGCTAAGATGTACCTGCTAAAAATCAGCAAGATTTCTTCAAAAATCGCGCTGTTTGAGCTATACCCTATATATACCATGAACTGTTATATTACCTATAATGTATTGATATCCACATTAAAATTTGCAAAAAAGTATGGGCATATACGGCCAAATAACATACGTTATATCAAAATCTATAATAAAAGTTAATATATTTTATGATATTTATGATGCTGCATGGGTACATCATTTACTCATAATTCACAATACATGTCACAATACTTTAAACCATGGTTTTTACACGGTACAAAATACTTCCTACTTAAACATGATTTTTACACGGTACACAACAGTTCCTACATAGTTGATACATAGTGGATGTCCATACACCTTGACAATTGTATGCCCATTGGAGATATATGAGCTTATATGCTGCTGCCTGGTTTAATTAAGGGTAACTATGGCCTTTGACTGTTCTGTCTGATACCATGCTAGTTAATTCGTTAAGTATTTTACATAGTCTCTTGGTCTTCCTATGTTTACACATCACCATGACATTTTTTTAACTTAATCTTTGCTTGTGTTTGATGTGACAGTCTGGTGGTAACTCAAGTGCACTTTTCCTAACTGCTGCAGCTCAAAATCTACTCTGCCTAAAACTTGCTGAAGAACTCGGAGTCAAAATTGTAAGTCCGTGGATATCCTGGTTCAAGGCTGCAAGTTTGCCTGCATTTGTTTCTCTCCTAGCAACTCCATATATTTTATATAAGATCTTTCCCCCTGAGACCAAAGACACACCAGATGCCCCAGGTATGGCCGCTAAGAAACTGGAGCAGATGGGTCCAGTCACAAAGAACGAATTGGTGATGATTGGTACAATGCTTTTTGCAGTCTCATTGTGGGTATGTGGGTAAGTGGCATGATCTCTATACTCTCTGGTATACTTTAACACTATTTAGCTCCTATGAACATTCTTAAAGCATTCCAGGAGTTAGGAAATAGTAGAAAATGATAAGCTGATTATTATTTAAGTAATATATAAAGTAAAAAAAAAATGCAAGTAAACTATAGCCTTGGTCTCCAATGAATATTAAGACATCCAGTGTAAGGAAAATGTTTGGATTTGGTTTGACATTCCATATCCTGATATTTGGGTTATAGGAGTACTAATATGTTGTGAATACATAAATTAGAAGAGCTTCATACTGATTCAATTTGTTGTGCTCATGAAAATGTTACATAGTGTCTTATGTTGCCGCTTTATTTTGAATGATTTCTTTCTGTTGGTAGTTGCTTACGTATGAATACTCTGAAAATAGTTTTTAGTCATGAAATTTGGGTAGTTTTAGGCAACAAATCAAGCGGTCTATCATTCTCTGGAGGAGAGTGACCTCAAAAATGGGAGAAGGTGATCCGCAGTTCCATTTGGTTGCACATCTCTATGTTAGTGATAGCGAGTTTGTATTTAGCGCTAGGAGGCTCAGTCTGTAAGATACGTTATCTCCTTTCATGTTCATTGTGCTAGTGAATACTGAATGCACTCAAGAGGTTGACTTGTCGACCCATGTATCTTAATCTTATACCTGGTTTTGTAGCCATAATGGTTTAGAAAGGGTTGCCTTTTGAGTGTGAGGCATAAAACTCACACAAGTACCCCCAAGTTGTAGCCTTAAGGCCGCATAAACCTGCCCTGCCTCAAGGTATGTCGTAAGCTTCATGGTGTTACCTTAAGAAAACTGTTCGAAAAGGATGTCAGTGAGTCTCCCACTGAGATAGTGATTTTCTGATGAAACCATCTACTCATCAGGGACAGGAGAGCCAGCAGAAGTGCAGGATTGTAATGAGATTTGTCAGCTTTTATTTGTACTTCCGAGTTTTCAGCTTTCTTCAAGCTACTAACCAATTTGATGAAAGACAATGTGCAAGAGAGCTGAAGAGATTCATGCTCTTGTTGCTTTTAGTGTGTTGGGCTGTGGGTTCCACTTTTCCAGTGTCCTGTCTCATCTGGAATAATCCCATGGTGCTGCAAGTCATAGTTGATAGTATTAAGATTTGGATCCAGTTAATGAATGATTCTATAGGTTTGCTGATGATGCGGAAACAGAACTTGTTGATAGTATTAAGACTTGGCTTACATATTTCATGTCTTTCTTTGGTTAGGCTTGAATTTCCGATTTGGTCCTTTCTGCTCGACTAGCACATCCCACAAAGCATGAGTGACTATTTGAGGAAACCAAAGACAAATCACCAACTAAAGAGCTCTTGCAAAAGAAGATGCTTTGACTCCCCTTTGCGAAAGAAGCGGCAAGGGGGCCTTCAGTTTCAGGTGAACTGGACCCCTGGAATCTTCTCTTTTTTCCCCATGCTGCGTCACGATGACTGGTCTTTTTCTTTTTTCTATAAGAGTTCTCTCCACCAGTACTGACTGTATTAATAGGCCAACATGTAGACTGAAGGCGCCGCTCTTATAATGCAGGTATTGGGCAGGGAGGAAGGCGCTGCTCAGTCTGTAAGATAAGTTATCTCCTTTCATGCTCATTGTGCTAGTGGATGCGCTCAAGAGGTTGACTTGTCGACCCATGTATCTTAGATTCTTAATCTGATACCAGGTTTTATAGCTATAATGGTTTAGAAAGGTGTAGCAAAATACTTATGCAGTTCAACTCTTAGAGGTATTTTTAGCTTCAAGGTGTCACTGATACTTGAGCCTTATTTTAGCTATACTTTCAAAAAAAGAGAAGGCTTCTTAAGAACTCTAAAAAGTTAAACAAATCCTTCTCTCTTTTTCTTGGAAGTAACATGCTATGCACAAAACGTAACTGAAGTAAGCATAAAACTAACTAGGGTTTATCTTCTTACTTTGGTTAGGGTTGGAAAAAAAATCTTGGGGAATAATCTTGTGGGGAAGAAAGCTTCATTTAGTCAAATAAGGAGTGATTTGTAATTATGCATGGCAATAAAGATAGAGAATTGGGATTAAGAAGGTATAAACATCGCTATAATGGTGAGAATGTTATCGAATTTGGGAGAGAGAGTGATTGTGTGTAGGCAGGGACGATGAACTTCAAGTACATCACGGTGGATATAGCTTGGGTCACTTAGACACCTAGGATTATTTTTTCATTTGAGCTTAAGAAGTTAGCACTGGGTATCAGCTTTGCCTTGAGTTATTGTATGAAATGGAGGAGGATCTGTTTTTTCTGGTTGTCTGCTTGAGACTAAAATGGAGGTCTTTCCTTGCAAACTTGAAACGATGAAGGCTGAAGGAACATTATATATAGTGGACTTGTGGGAGACGATCAATTTAATTTCTGTTGTCGAGATTCCGGGTAATTATGATTTTGAGTGCGTTGCGTGCCTGATGCACAAATTCACTTCATGTGGCAGGAATGTGGAGCAAGATTTAAAGGGCAGAGAGGCGAGAAAGGATTTGTTGCTCACTAGTGAAGCGTAAGCCTCGGGGTTTTTTTTTTTGAACTGGTTAAAAGAATCTTGAAAGATCGCAGGTAAACTCGTAATAAATGAGTAGAACCTCTATATTTAACCAAATATAATAAATGAGTATGTAAAAAGCTTTGCTCTTATGATTTAAATAAGCAGGATTGTCCTGAACTTCAGGAGACCTGCATTAGCCATAGGAGATCCCATATTACATATTGAGTAATGATGACTAACCATGTCTGTTTCTCACAATTCCTACTTTGACAAAAAAATTCTTCTTATCTACATAAGTATAAACACAAGCTGTAAAGAAATCTATATTTTGAGCTCTACAAAACTATTCTAGGATTGATTTATTTTCTAATAAACTCTTCGGGTAGTTATTACACTATAAAATTCTGAGTATTTAAAAGTTAAGATAACCTCTTCATTTGAAGTTGGCACATGTTACCTGGACTGAAGAATGTATATTGTTCTTGAACTGGAATAGCATGTTTTGACTCGATGGAATTTAATTTTGGGCTAATTTTATTAAATCCAAATTGGTGACTTTTGACACCTTTGTGATTTTGAACTTTGGAGAGGACTAAGAATGTGGATACGAGTTTGTGGACTTTCTAAATGCCAAAGTCAGAAGAAATATATTCCTCCAGTAGCCATATTCTTTTTGTGGGAGTGATTTTGGGTTATACATGTTGAGAAGGAAATGCAATAACCTTGTGTGATTATTGAAGTTATATTAAATCTTTAACAGAGACGCCTCTCGAGACCGGAAGAAGCATTCAAGCCTTTGCATGATAGTAATTACACAGACAATTAGACATTGAGAAAACTGGTGCTTCACTTCTGTTTGATAAGTCTATTTATCCTACACGATTAACCTATCTCTTATCATAGTCGGAACTGAAATAGGTTGAATTTGGCTTTGCCTATTTGATATTTGAAGTGAAGCTTCAGACTGTGTAGTTGCTTATTCGTTCATTTACTTTTCTTTTTTTTGCAGAGACGCTATTGGTGTACCAAGTGTGGTTGCAGCGATGCTTGGGCTCTCCATACTCCTATTATTAGGAGTCCTAAATTGGGATGATTGCTTGAGTGAAAAATCAGCATGGGATACCTTAGCTTGGTTTGCAGTACTGGTTGGGATGGCAAGTCAACTCACCAACCTTGGCATCGTAACATGGATGTCAGGTTGTGTGGCACAGTCTCTTCAGTCCTTCTCATTGAGTTGGCCAGCAGCATTTCTTGTCCTTCAAGGAGCTTATTTCTGCATCCACTATCTATTTGCTAGTCAAACTGGTCATGTTGGGGCATTGTACTCTGCGTTTCTTGCCATGCATTTAGCATCTGGGGTGCCTGGTGTGCTCGCAGCCCTAGCTTTAGCATTCAATACAAATCTGTTTGGGGCTTTAACACATTATAGCAGTGGTCAGGCTGCTGTTTATTACGGAGGTATCACATTTTATTTCATTCCTTTTCAGAGCATGTCAGTTGGCATGGGATGCTTGCTCCCTATATTAACAATAATTTTGACGTGAATACGTCAATTAAAGAAACGAATTGAAAATTTAGACTCTGAACTCTCTCCTTTATCAATAACTTCAAATAACACAAAATAACAGTGAAGAGGAAATTAACTTAAGGAGGCTTTTATAGAAGTAGGAAGCCTCTAACCCTAATTCTACTAACATTAGGTTTAAGCTAAGGAGACCATCTCCAACAGTTACCCTACTAGCCTATTACATCAATTACTAAAAGAAAATAAAATAAACATGAAGAGAGTGACGCTAATTAAACAACCAAGAGAGAGACGACATTTCTCAAGGTTTTCGTACACAGTCGTGAGAACCGTGATACATCTGGCAGAACATCCTTAGCTGGAGACACATTTCTCCAACTCCGAACCCATCCACGGTACTTGCCATAGCTCTGGATTGTACCCTTGCGCGAGAGTACAATGTTTTCGCCAACATCCCTACGTCGAAGGACGCTTGAAAAGGAAGCTATCCGCTTATTGTACAAAGCCGAAAATACCTCCCAAAATGGATCAATGAACTTGACGACAATTACCTTTTCTTTGGGTACATCAAACATTGGGTTTGGCGACACATACTTCCCAATCGCATCCCAAGGTTTTCCCCAATTCCAGCTTTTCTCACCACCAAACGAAAGCCTATCAACAGGAACTTCCATTTGGCACTTATAGCTTGAGAATCTTGTCGAGTTTGGGTTGTGGTTGTTTAAGATTGGTGGAGCTCGTTTTGAAATCAAGTGTGGGCCCACTCCTTGGTCAAAACCAACCTTTTCTCTCTCTGCTCTCTTCTTATATTCTCTTTCTCTCTCCGATTTTCTTCTCCTTGTCAATTTCTGTTTTGATCCCCACTATTCCCTTTCTCCTCCCTAATGATATCATCATCGTTTGGTGGTTGGCGGAGTCGGGGCTGATCGTATAGGGGCCCAATTCTGTCTGTTTTGCCGTCGTTGTTACCATCGAAATTCATCTATGTGCTGTCCACGAAGTCGACGAATCTCGGGGTGAAGCTCGGAGTCGAGATGGCAGGGAAGATACCGAGGGTTTTGTTACTGGGCTCTCCACTATTTGGCCCATATATTGCTGGGCTGGGCAGATCATTTGGGCGTGACAGATCTGGGTTTGATGATGAGCCCTTTAGGTGATTCGGTGCAACTTGATACACTGTTGGCTCATGTGCTCCTGCCCCATCAACTGCCTCAAGATAGGCATGGATACTTAATTCCTCCAGCTGCTTTTGTGTACCCATGAGCACAGAACATACCACGGCCCTATACCCATGTACCGTCATGACCTTCTCGCGATACGCACCGGCT
Source organism: Kingdonia uniflora (assembly GCA_014058105.1). Taxonomy (NCBI): domain Eukaryota; kingdom Viridiplantae; phylum Streptophyta; class Magnoliopsida; order Ranunculales; family Circaeasteraceae; genus Kingdonia; species Kingdonia uniflora. The sequence goes on along the minus strand of JACGCM010001655.1, from coordinate 2,678,602 downwards.
GTTGTGGCGTCCCACAATGGTTTCCTCGCTTCTTTTGCAAGGACTTGCAGCTTAGCGACTGGAATTTTTTCCTCGTTCCCTGAGTTGATGTGGGGGTCTTGGAGCTTCTGCTCATCGATGGTAGTCCCGACGGCACCCCAATTACCGACATATCGCGATTGGTGGTCGGTTCAGATCGGAATCTTATTGCAGTTGTGAAGCTTCCCTTCTGGGTGTCTTTTCTAAACCCTCCATCCCTCTTCCGTAGTTCGCTAGGTTTTCGATTTCCGCAGGGGAATTTTTATGGGTATGAGATTTCTCCACGAAACACCCCTGTAATTCACAATTGACACGCTGATTTTCCTTGAACATAACTTGCATACTCTCCATCAATCCCTTCACATCGAGGAAAGCGGTAGTGAGATCTCCAACTAGGGAACCCACAATTTTTACTTCCTCTTCAATTTCGTTTTCCGATTTGTCTTTCTCCTCGGATTCGTCTACCTCCGATTCCTCTTCATCGCTTTCGTCGTAGCACCTTAGACAACGATTGGCCTCGTGTTTGAGCCAACTTTCGCCTTCTTCCCCTCCCCAATCTTCTTCTCCTTCGCAATACTCATCGTTCTCCCAAAATTCTTCACCCATGATTGTGGTGCTCAATTAAGACTTAGGCTCCTCTGATACCATTTATGACGTGAATACATCAATTAAAGAAACGAATTGAAACACCATTGATTTAGACTCTAAACTCTCTTCTTTATTAATAACTTCAAATAACCCTATAACAAAATAATCATAAATAGCAGTGAAGATGAAATTAACCTAAGGAGGCTTTTATAGAAGTAGGAAGCCTCTAATTCTAATTCTACTAACATTAGGTTTAAGCTAAGGAGATCTTCTCCAACAGTTAACCCCACTTACCTATTACATCAATTACTAAAAAAAAAAAAAAAAACATGAAGAGAGTGACGCTGACTAAACGACCAAGAGAGAGACGACATCTCTCAAGGTATACGTACGCGGTCGTGAGAACCGTGATACATTAAATTTCCTCAAGGTCTGAAAGGTAACATTGCCTTTGACGACATAAAAGCAAAAATAAAGACAAACTAAATTCTATCATATTTGGTTTTGTGTTGTCTATTAGGTGAAGACCCTAACACACTCATGCGTCTTGTCAAGTTTGCTGATCTGTTTTCTTTGGCGTTTCTTAATATCCTATTTAGCGGACGGGCTTCCTGGGCTAACATTGCTCCAAAACCTTTTTATTTTGACCTTTTTTACCGTACCATTCATCAGGATCGGTTTATGCTTGAATTGTTAATCCTCAAACCAATTCTGGTTTATAACCATATTAGTAACTGCAAGATATGATTTTTCGTTGAAGGCCTGTATACCTTACCAAAAATCTCAAGTTTTTTTGTGTTATATGATCTAACAGACTTACATATACTGCAAATATGGCACAGCAAATACCATTTTGTCTTCTTAAAATAATAGTTGCACAAGTTTTCTAATATTTATGTGATAATTAACATGCATCAGAACTGGTATCATTCTTTTCCCTTTCTTTGCAGCTGGTTATGTAGAGCTTCCAGACATCTTCAGAGTCGGATTTGTAATGGCCATAGTCAATGCTGTGATTTGGGGAGGAGTTGGGACCATTTGGTGGAAGTTTTTAGGGCTTTATTGAGCTTCACTACTTCTGTAAGTTGATATTATTTTCTCATATTAGATGATGTTTCTGTCTCACACATGCCATAGTTTAAATACCTCATTAGCATTTAAGAAAGTCTCCAAACTTTTGTTCGTTTCAAACTCCGAATTTCTTGTCAGCATTGAACATATGTGATAATGCCCATTGGAATCTTAAAGATTTTAATTTTCCTTAAAGTTATGTTGTTGCTTTATCCAGAATTCAGATGAATTTTGAACCTTGTGTGATTCTGTTTTCTAATTGTTACACTTCTCTTATTGCTTGATTTGCCTGTGAATAACTACCGAGGTTCAAAACACTGTTAGGTGTAAAATAATTCTTAATCCAAAATTTGCAATGTAGAGAAGATGTTAGAAGTAGATAGAAGATAATTCATAAGCCACAATTTAGAAGAAAAGATAATGTAAGATAATTTTGTAAGCCAAGATAACAACGTAGAAATGATTTTAAAAGTGGGCAGTGATAACAAAATGACCTTAAGATTGTCATATTTTATTCTTGATTGTGATTTATCATCAATGTAATGCTGATGTTTAAATTATACAGCTTGTCATTTTTCATGTACCTGGCGTATATCAATAAATTACCCTTTTTAAGAAGGTAAAACTAGACTAATGTCTGACAAGAAAGCTTTCCGGTTGGAAACTGACTGAGTAAAAAAAATGACCTGCAAATACATGAACTCAAAGACAATGACAAACGCAACATCAAAAGAGTCCTCCAATCTCACTACCCTCATAGTAGGACATTCTGAATCCCAATAGACTAAGCTGCTCACATCCATGGTCTACACCTTCCCACTGTAGTGCTGCTTAAAGAAATGAATATTGTAATATGGGAAACAACTAATATCATCGTGGTATTTACAATATCATCTGAAATATTGACCTTTTTTCCTAAGCAAGCTGGGATTAGACAGGACCACCATGCAGGCCTAGAAGCTTGGGAAATAAAACTCTTACAAAAGGAGGACATGAAAGCCCAATGGGGCAGCTAAAGCAAAGAAGCAACAACTGAGCAAGGAAAGACTAATGAGCAGTCTGTCTGTCAGAACTTCTCTTTGGCGTCTCGGGACTCTGTTTCATCCATTATGACCTTTCTTGTCTCTTTCGTGCTCTCCTAGGAAGCTCAAACCAATGCTAGGATATGTAGAGGACTCAATATGATCTAATCTGTTCCTCCCCAATCTCAGTTACCATAAACCTATCCAAGCGAGAAAGGGCCTCCCTCAGTCATGTTTTGGAGAATGCAGTTCCTAAAAATCTAAAAGGTGCAGTAGTGAAATGGAGAAAACAGGCACTAAGGATGGATAAGAGCTCCCTGGGGATGATAAGTTGCTAGAAACACTAACATAGCAGATGCTTGTGCTTTAACGCACATATCCCCTTAGACCTTGCTAAGGTACCTGCTAAGTTACTCATTAGGATCCTACCTGTTTTCCACTTGATATGGCCTTTTTGTTTCATTTGTCAAATGAAGGGATGGAATGGCCTGAAGAAGAAGAGCTTTTGTAGCTAATAATTACAAAGGTCACATCTCAAGAAATTTATCTCTAACTTCATGTAATATATATTCAAAGAAAAGATGTTACCTTGTAAAGCCATAGCAAAGGGCACCCTTCCAGGCCCCAAATTTAGATATATGCGGCAAACAAATCACAGATATACTTCCATTCTTTTGACCCATGAGAGTACACGATTTTCTAAAAATAACTTGACAAATTATTTTGGATCCAAACTCGTAAGTGCCATCTGCGTCTCAGGGTTCTTCATCTTGGGCATTTAACGACGATAGTTGGTAACAAAATCCACTATACTAAAGTTACTGAAGTTTTTAGAAGGTTATTGAGCTTTCTAGAGAATAACAGCTCCGTGTTATATTTGGATGGAGAGAAGCCTTAGTTTATTCCACTATACTACCATTTTTCATATTTGGATGGAGAGAAACCTTACGATATTCCAATCCAAAAGCAGAAATCCAGAGCTGATTGTCAAGCTTAATCTTTACGGACTAATAGTTAAAGAATACCTTACAAATAGTCATGAGAGTTCAGATTGTCTCATATTCTTTATGCAGTCAACATACTGAACGGGAAGATTCTGCCTCCCTGAAGAGGAAATTTTTATTGTGAGAGAGTATCAACATTTTTGCTACTACCTTTCTTTAAGACAAGGAAACGAAGCAGCTGACTTTGTAGTTTCTCACCATCCTGTAAATGCATTTAGTTGCTAAGGGCTGTAAATACCCTAGGATGTATTTCATTTTCTTTTCTCTTTTATAAACAAGTGGGGGTGTAATGCCTAACCCCCAACTTTATCCTCAAAAAACTAAAAACAAAACTCAGTTGGCAGCAATTATAAATATAATGTTCTGGAAACAAATATTATGAAGGACAGTGAATACCACTCGAACCTCCACTTAAATATGAGTGCAAGGGCATCATGTTTTTTCTATCTTTTTTTGTCAATTATATTACTATCTACATGAGTTGAGGGTTTGATGACTGAATTATGCGGTGGTATAAAAAAAAATAAGGAAGCAAAGGAATACCTCAATACCCGACAGTCCTAAAGTGAGTTCAGAGGGAGATGGACAGTTGAGGGGGTGATCTTAATTAAGGAAAAGTTTGGGTATGCGAAAAATGGAACAAAGCATAAAGGTATCTCTCAATAATTCAAAAAACAAAACCAGAAGAACTCAAGGACTGTGTCAAGTCTATTGTTTCATATCGTCATTTACATATCAAGCTCACACATAGCTATCCATCTTACTCTTCTGGAAAGAGGATAGGACTTGTTGATTAAAGGCTTGTGATACTTACTGAGCAAAATAATGTTTGGCTTGTGCTCATTGTCCGGTTGATCCGTCGCTGTTTGTCGGATTCGAAATTTGACTTTTATGGATTTTCTTTTTATCTTTTTCTTGTTTATGTTTAAATAAATTGATAGGTATCCATAAGAACTATTTTTCTTCTTTATATTTAGCTGATTCTATACTGATTTGTTCACTTGTCCTTCCTGTACTGTTCTGTATATATTTAACTTGTGCATAATTAAAGGTCTACCATATACTTAATCTTCCCTATTAACAGGGTTTTGTTAGGGTTGCAAATGTTTCAGAAGCCAATTTAGGGTTTACGGTTGAGGCTTTTATCTATCTTTTATGGTGATTAATTGTTTATCAAACACCTCTCTGAACTGAAAGCCTTCTGATATTTGTTTTGATGCAATGAGTTACAGAATTTGATAGACATATTTGATCTGAACCCACTGTGTTTGAGTTGTGTTTTGGAAGAATTTTTACATACAGGACATCGTATTCAGAGGACGCAGTCACATCTCACTCGCGCGGCTACGGTTTCATAAAAGGATGGTCCCATTGCAGCTACAAACTATAAAGATAAAAGGGACAGCATACAACAAATTTGTGGCACATAGTAACAAAAGGAGCAAAGTGGTACAAGTTGTTGAAATTGGTTTCTTTGTTTTGAGCTTAGCTTGACTACCTTGTTCAAAACATTTATGTTCTTACCATAGTACTAGACATGGGACCATACTATCGATGTTTTGTTGCTAGAACTGAGTTGTAACGAGATTCACATCTTTCCTTTGTATATGTCTATATGGATGAGAGCTCACTCGGAAAGAAACTGATATCGTTGTTACTAAAAAATAATTGTGCTCTTCCCATTGATGTCGAAAACATTATGGGCCTGAACCACAATTCCAATCGAACCTTCATTTCTTAGAGAGCTCAACCTTTTAACTGAGGAAGATTAAATCTCTTTTCTAATGGTTCGATAACAATGAACATAAAAAGCCCAACTCACATGTAGATGTGAAAACTTGAGATGAATTGTGGGCCCCCACAATACTCACTTAAACTTTTTCAAGGTGGTGGGACCTATATATTAAGGTCCACATTATGTTACAGCTAAACCCAACTTTCAAAAGCTAGCAAAGCCTTCTTTCTCTAGAGACAATGCTGAAAAGGAGTGAATTGACAACACCAAACTTTTTGGGTTTATAGGGTTGTGGGTCTAAGCCCATCCTATCCTCTTTAGAGCCCATCCGAATACCCTCCGATCGAACGAACGGTGTTTATTTTGATTAGCAAAACGTACGCCGATGCAGACTCTAATACAGCGCATTATGAAACAATATATTAAAGCTACCCATTTCACCAGAAGAAAAAAAAACTCCACGGTGGTCAAAATTATTTTTGGTAAAGTTTAGCCAAGTTAACCTAGCTTAATGTAGAATTTAGCTTAACCTAGAAATTGTGGGGGGCATGATGTATAGCCGTTAGAGTGTTCAATTTGATCTTTAAAATAAATCAATATGTGTACTATTTGATGAGCCTTAACCAGGTCAGGTCAGGTCAGGTCACGTTAATTGCATCTAACTCGAATGTTGGGTTCATTTCACTTGAGTTTGGTAGTGGTGTAATCTAACCATGGTTAGTTTCTAACCCATGTTTAACCCCCAACTAGAGTTTATTTAAAGTACGTAGACAACCGGCCAGCAGGGTTGTGCTCTTTCTCTCCCTCTCCCTCTCCCTCTCTCTCTCTTTGTGTATGTTTCGAGTGCAGCTCAAGAACTGTTTGTGAAATTGCCTAAACGAAGCTTGATTGAGTAATCATGAAATAGTGATAAAGAGAGAAGTTTTGATAACTTTTACTTGTTGGGTTTGATTTGTTCCAGTGTTTGAATCACTGGGTTTTGAGTTTTGAGTTTTTCGCATTATCTTTGATGATGGATTCAGGAGGAGAAGTTGTAGAAACAGAGAAAGATTGGAAGACCAAGAGAACTTGGTGGTTACTCTCAAAATCTCTTAAGTTTAAAAAACAGAGAGCAAATTAAAAAGGATCTCCTCAAAACCCCTTCTCTCCTCTCATCTTCTTTCTTTCATCTCTGATAAAAATAATCATTCTTTTAGTCATGAAAAGGATGTGTAGCTCTGATTCATTGGGTGGTTTAGTTCCTATCTGCTTTACTACAGGTAAAGATGTGTTCTTGCTAGATTTGAGGGATACCCTTTGTTTTTTTAGTGTTGTTTTGCTTGTTTTGATGGTAAATTGTGCTTGAATATTGTGAGTTCTGGTGTGTGTTTTTCTCTTGTTTTGGAACTTGGGTTTGGTGTTTTTTAGCTCATTCTCCTTAATGGGGTTGGTTTTTTGTTCCTAATTTAGTTAGATCTGAGTGAAGATTACTTATTTAATGCTGAATTATGTCTCATGTTTGTGTCTTAATTTGGTTATTGCAGAGCAGAAGAGTATGGGAGGTAATACTAGCAATCACACTAGTCGTGGATTTCAGTCGATGCTTGAAGGCTTAGATGAAGAAGACTGCTTAGAAGAATCAAGTAATTTTCCGGACAAGAAAAGGCGATTAAGAGTCGATCAAGTTAAGGCCTTAGACAAGGCTTTCGAGGTGGAGAACAAGCTCGAACCGGAGCGAAAGGTCAAACTAGCTCAAGAACTTGGGTTACAGCCACGACAAGTTGCTGTATGGTTTCAGAATCGACGTGCCCGGTGGAAGACTAAGCAATTGGAGAGAGACTATGGGGTTCTCAAAGCGAATTATGACTCGCTTAAGCTCAATTTCGACACTCTACAAAAAGATAAAGTTACACTAATTGCTGAGGTATAAATCGAAATTTCAGTTTATTCTTTTGTTACATAGTTTTATTTAACATGAATGCTGTAGGGAATTGTCTTGGTTCGTTAGATCGCATGGATCTAATCGTGGATGATGTATTGGCAGTTCCTCTATTTCGTTTTTTTCGTATAAACCTCAGGCCTTATCAGCTCTTATATACAGATTTCGATCTGGGGATTGAAAACAAGAAAACCCCAATACAAATTGATATCCACCCTCCTTGTAACAATGTACAAGCACGCTAACACGGCGAGTTTCACTTCAAATGCAAATTAAAGTCTCTTACGGAGAGAATTAAAATCTAGACTCCAAGTAGAAATGAGAAAGAAGAGATGTCTTTACTTGAATAATCTTAGGTGTTATTTTCAGTAATTAAATCAAATGTTTATCGTTAGTTTGCAAAGTTATTTGGTTATTTGTAGTATGAAGTTTAATGGCTATCCTTAATACTCTCTTGTCCTTCCTTTGATTGCTTGGTAATCATATGTAACTGATTGTAAATGTTGTACTTACTTGCAGCTAAGAGAGTTGAAATCAAAGGAGCAAGACGAAAGTACAGAGATGAAAACACTAGTTAAAGACGAGATTATGGTATCTGAATCTGGAAACAAAGTTTCCGAAGAGACTAAGTTCATTGAAATTGATCCAACAATCCAAGATTGTTGTACCAACAATGGGGTTGGAGGACTTTCCATGTTTGTGGACTTCAAAGATGGAGCGTCAGACAGCGATTCAAGTGCCATCTTAAACGAAGATAGCAACATCAATAGCCCACAAGTGATCATTCCTCCTTCCTACAGTGGCGTTTACCCTACGCAGCAATTCGTAAAAATGGAAGAACACAACTTCTTTGGCGCAGAGGAGAGCTGTAACTTCTTCTCTGATGATCAAGCTCCTACCCTTCAATGGTGTTACAGTTCTGATCAATGGAACTAAAGAAACCAGATCAGAATTCAATAAAATCTGAATGAAAACGCGCAGTTTTTGTGACATTGGGGTTCATTAGCTTGGTGGTTCTCACTTCTCAACTCTGTATAGAGAGAGAGAGAGAGAGAAATTTCACCTGGTTTGGTTAACAGTGATACGTTTATTTACTGTTCAAAAGGGGTGAAAATGGCGGGAGGAAATTGGAGGGAGGAGTTAGCAATTAGTGATAAGTTGGTTATTGTACTTTGGTGTAAAAAGAAGTTAATGAGATGATCAATTTATCGCTTGTATATCTCATCTTGTCTTTGAATATTTCGGCTAAGGCTCAAACCCAAATTCTCATAGCTCTTTGAAAAGCTTGAAATTGAAGTGCACAAGAAAATCATTTGTAAATTAGGCTTAAATTCCTTAATTGAAGAGCTCTCTATATTTATTTATATTAGAACAAAACTTATTAGCAATGAGAGAAGTAGAGCCAGGATTTTGTATTTTTATATGAACAATTTGTACAATTACATCGTTGATTAGCATTAGACATATCAGGAAACTAGAGTTCTTATCAAGCATGGACTAGTCGACAGCCACACGCGCACACCGGACAACTTAATGTGGTCCATGAATACAGTAGTAGTAAAAGCATTCAGAAAATATAGCAAGTAGAAGCTTTCTCAGATTCAGAGGGATGTAATTGTAAAGAGAAGACAAAGGTCTCCATAAATTCTAACAACAACATGTTCATCTATATTGCTGCACCAAGCACATAATGGTTTGCCTCATGAGCTTTCCATCTTAATTAATTAATAAGGACATGCAAAATCAAAAGTAATTCAAGTTTAAGTTTTCTAGAGATTTATCCGCATTTCTCATTCTTCTTTATATTAAAATAATAATGTTGAGATTCTCTTATTACGAGTAGGACCAAATGTTTAAGTTGTGATTGGAAAGTAGAACAAAAAAAGATCAATGTTTGTATCAGTGTGTCAGCTTTTCTTCCAACTCCTCTTTATACCCTCTTTTCATGTACGAGTAGGAACGATCGATTTTATTACCTGTTTATTCAAGGGCCATCATTTAAACAAGTCCTCGACCTGCTTCACTCCGTGTCACTCGATAATAACCTCACTATGATTTCATTTTGTTTTTACACATTGAGATATTAAGAGGGTGTTTATTTTTTTCACTTGTTAAATGAGAGAGAAGAACCTAACAGAGTGTTTAAACAAGAGAGAGAGTTTAACAAAGAGGAGAGAGAGAAAACCTCATCTCACTATAACTCTATCCCTGAAACTAACATATTTTCTCGAATCACATACCACAAATCGAAGTATTTTAACCATAATACTTCACTTCCAAAGGTAACAACAATCTCCTAAAATTCTTCTATTTGAAATGGGTTCTAAATTTGGTTTTGAACATAATCTTATTAACCAGAACAGTTTGAGACAGTGATTATCATGACAACAATCTACCACGAATAGTTTCTATTGTAGAGATTGTTGGATTATCCGAAAAGTTTATTCCTGAAAAAACCAAACTCAATTGTAGGTTTCGACAGCGACACAGTGACAACAACTTGAATGGTGATGATGATTTGTTGTATGAACTAACTATTGTCAAAAAACTTTATCTTTCCATTTTGGGTTACCTGATGGTGTTGCGTTTATATATTGTGTTTCAGTATTTTGTACTCATGGAGTTGAAGCAAAAACTTTCATATGTATTTGCTATTAGTTGGGTTTTTAATGGATCAAGTTCAATTTTCATTTGTATATTAATGGGTAATCTTTGTTAAATCCCTATCTTCATTGGAACTCGGTGTAATACCAAAAAATTAGGGTGAGATTTTCTCTTGTTTAAACACTCTGTTAGGTTCTTCTTTCTCATTGCCACGTGTCAAAATTTTAAGGGTGAGACATTTGAAATATGATGGCTCAGGAGAGATCTAAAATTTTCCCCCAATTAAGTGTTGCAGGGTATTCAACAATCAGCTAATTTAATGGAAAAATAAACAGCCCTTCAACTCTAAATATAACATCTGGCGAATTGGTTAACCTCTTGTTTGCGGTGTACTAGAGTTTATAGTCTACATGAGGATGCAAGGTCCACTAGGGCTCGCAATTTAACCCGCCCCGCCCTTAATGAGGCGGGTTTGGTATAACTATAGCAGGTATGGGGCGGGTTTTGTTAAAAAATAAATCTCATTTATTTATTGGGGCGGGTTTGGTTTTAGGCTTAAATAAATGGGACCCCGTCACCCGACCCAGTTATGCATGATATGACGTGAATACCCTTACAAGTTCAACTTAATTCTAAAATCTAAACTCTTAAGACATTAGACATGTTACTTCTTTCTTTCTCTACTGCAGTCCTGCCCTCATTTCAACCTTCATCAGTGATTAGGCTGGCAATGGGTCGGGTTTGGGGCGGATGGAGTAATACCATCCCCATACCCGCCAAATTACCCTACCCCCAAACTCGCCCCAATACCATTTAACTTAAATAGGGAATACCCAAACCGGCCCCAGCACCCGTTTAAAAATCAAAAATAAGAAATCACCTGTACAAACCAAATAAAAAATAAAAAATCTGGTGCACACGCACAAAAAAAGCTAACAAACATACATAAGAGAATACAAACATTATATAATTATGAGTCAAAACTAGAAAGAACTTCATATTTCTTACAAAAATTAACATAGTTAAGTCTTAAAGTTATTACTTAACATCACAACAAAATATAGAGTATCTTCGATGTTCCTCACAACTCAAAACTTTGGAGATTTATTATTTACATCACTATAGATTGTTAGCCTTTCTCCTGCAACGAGATGAAATGCCAAGCTACTCTTCAGAGTTTAGAGTTTAGAAATCAGGATTAGATTTAACTTTTATGTAAGGGCATTTACGTCATATCATGTATAACTGGGTTGGGTGACGGGGCCTCATTTATTTAAACCTTAAACCAGACCCGCCCCATTTAATAAATGGTTTTCTTTTTTTAAAACCAAACCCGCCCCATAACCGCTATAGTCATACCAAACCCGCCTCGTTAAGGGCGGGGCGGGTTAAATTGCCAGCCCTATCAGTGATCAGTCTGTACTTTGTCAATCTTTATTTCAACCTTTATTTCAACCTCCACACCCGTATAACATTCTCCAAATTCAAGGTGCCTCAAGCTAACCATTTTCCCTATATCATTAGGAAGTTTACGAAGATTAGAACAACAATTAAGTCTCAGTGTTTGCAGATTGGATAGATTACCAACTGTTTTAGGAAGTCTACGAAGCTTGGAACAACAATTAAGTTTTAGTGTTAACAGATTGGAGAGATTATCGACTATTTCAGGCACTTTTTCCAATAATTAAGTATCAATTTTAGCTATTTTTGAATCAGTGTACACAAGTTTAAATCGTTGTTTGAGTTCAAATTGTACAAACCTAAACAATTATCCACGGTTGAGTGCTAAGGGTGATCGGCCCCATTCATCACATGTGACACATCTATTGCACTCTGAATTGAGTGTTGAACTTACAGAAACAGAATGTCTTTAATCACAGAAGAGATAAGATTCAAGGCTGAAGTATTCCAGGGACCTGAGATTTGTCGAGAAATGGTTAAGAAGATGCTTGCAGAGACAAATCTACCTAATGGGCTGATACCATTAGAGAACATAGAAGAGTGTGGGCATGTGAAGGAAAGTGGTTTTGTTTGGTTTAAACTAAAGGAGAAGAAAGATTACAGGTTTAAGAGTACTGGGAAATTAGTCTCCTATGCACCTGAAACCACAGGTTATGTTAAAAAGAGCAGGATAAAAAAAATTGACTGGAATTAAGTTCTAGAAGCTCGCTATTTGGGTCAGCGTTAAGGAAGTCTATGTCCCTGATCCGCCCAATGAAAAAATCACGTTCAAGGCTCCTCTGGGTCTGTTTAAGACTTACCCAGTGTCAACGTTTGAGATAGCTGACGTGGGGGAGATAGTCGATGAAGTGACTGTTCTTGAGCAAGATGAAGAAGGGAAGAAGGATTAGTGAGGGCAAGAGGGTGTACTTGCAGAAACCTTATAGTATTAATGGTTTTATTCTTCCATTTCTATGTATTTTGGTTTTATGTTATTATATGCTCTTGCGCATGCATCTGCTCGCACTTGCTGGTGAAGACTTCTTTTGACTACAGTTCGTGTTTGTTGTTGCCTGGGCGTATATGGGAAGGTTGGCCAAGCATATGCATCACCATCTCCTCATACTAATCTCCCCTTGAGTGTTTCAGTAGCTTGAAATAAACTTTGGGAAAGCTTAATTAGTACTCTGCTTGCTTGTATTTCATTATACTTTTTGTTAATGGGCAACTATTAGGTAATTCTTATGTCAAATTCTTTTGTAATTTGAATTGCATGGAAAAATGAGTTTATTTTAGTTAGAGAAGTTTCCCATTTTGTTAGGACTTTTAAGTCTATATAAATATGTCATTTGCATCACACTTATGAGTTCGGATGTAGGTGTTTTATAGATATTTGGCTCTCCAAATTTGACTTTAAGTAGAGTCGATAAAGACTAAACAATCAAAGTTGATAAGAGAGAAAGTTTGTGGGCCACTATTATATCTCGAAATGCGTGTCTGGAAAAGGAGAGAGATTCGACATGTTTTGTTACTTTTCTCTCTCCTCTGTGGACCCACCGTTTTGTCTTTAGTGCGGGCCTACAGCTGTTAATTTTAAAAGATGGTGGGCCATGCATAATCATGGAGACCGAGAATTGCGGGGGAAATGATGATGTAAGAAAACTAGAGAGAATCTATCTCCTGCATTGTCTCAACTAGTAACTCGCACACCTCACTGTTCTCATGGCTTCAAAGGAAAACCCGTCTAGCTGTTCTAATTTGATTTTGTTGTTGTTGACGATGGACATAGACATAGCACCTACACTTTCGAGTTTGTTAAAAAGTGATCCTATTGTTGCATGTATGGTTTTTAGAACCGGTTTCCACATATGGTGCTATGTCCGCTTTGCCTTTGCCCAAACAAACAATCAATTAAGTACCCAAATCTTTCTCACTTTTGGTAATCTCTTTTTTATGCAGTGTTTTGGTTATACATCCGCTTTGTATTGAAATAAGTTTGGGCCTTTTTATAGAAATATTCTAAAAGTTAACCATTTTGCTTGCAAGAAACCGCCAAAAATAAAAGGAAAATGACTTCAACCAATAACTAAATTAACTTGCATATATCCCTTAGTGAAACATATATTTGTACAAATGTTCTTAGATACACACATCCTTGTAGTTGTAAAAGAAACAGCTTCTTCTATTTTTTACTATTAAGGTCAATAACTTTGATAATGTTCTCATTGATTAACTTGCTGATGCTAGAGCAGGCAACTTTTTAGTGTTTTATCCATTGAAAAGGGCAACTATGCTTTCCAACTAAGCAACACCTATTTATTTGTATTTAAAAAAGGATAAACAGACAGTTATCTAATAAATAAAATAAACCAGTTTAACTGTGGCGATGAATTGCACTGGAAGGATCCCTTTTTGGATAATAGCGATCCGGCAAAAGAGAGTTTTTTGTTTTTTTGGGTCGTTATCGCTAACATAGCGACCCTGCTGCTGATGCTCTTACATCGCTAAGCTAAGGAATTATATATGCATAAATAGCTCCCATTATAATAATAATAAAACCCTAGTATTAAAATACCTTGATGAACGCAACATCTCATCAAAGTATAAAAATGTACTAATACTTTATATAATAATAGTAATCACAATAAAAACATCTTTAGAGAATTGTAATATTGGAGTCTTCTAATTATTCTAGAAGGAATCTAAGATATGCTCTAGGTCGAACGATTGTCTGGACTGAATGTGCTCCAACAACAAGAGACGGGGCCTTTTTATTTTTATAAACATTACTTTGTGTTCCCATTTCATAGTCTTTGGTTCTTATTCTATTAGATTGAGTATCTCTTTTAGACTATGTAATGTGATTAATTAAATTAAGTATCAAAGAAGAAAGAGTTAGAGATCATCTGTTGTTATGTTTAGTCTTTAAGCTACGTGGCCTTAGGGCGCTCCGTTTATAATCTGATTTGGGTCATGGGTCTGCCTCGGTTTAGATTTTGTGCGTCAGCTAAAACCAAAATTTACCCATCTTATGGAAACACGTACGACCACCTTCAGAGAAAAATGTATCCGTTCCTGTTTATATATGTATTCAGCTTGACAAAGACCTAATTGTACTCTTGAAAACATAAATTGAGTAGATTATTGGTAAGTGGAAAATAAAGTTAGCTAATACGTATTTAAGCCTTACTATAAGGCTAATTATTTGATTAGGATATCCCATAGTTTAAAAGAATAAAGATCGTCAATGGGGTTTGAAAACCATTAGATCAAATTCAAATACACTCTTTGAACTTAGAAAACCCTCCCCCTGATTGTATTAGGGATCTAGATCTTCGATTGTGATAGTTAGAGAGTGACAATGCTTGAACTCCTATCGCTGCACCATTGGATGTTTTGTTTCTTATCCATAATTAAACTTAATTGACATATAACTAAATGTCGCTTAGGTCGTACTCCCTATTTCATCTTATTCACTGCTGATGGGGCATCATCGCACCTCGCACGCTCTTTATGAAAATTTTCCAGCAAAAGAAACATGCAAAATCAAAGGGGACGAGCTTAGAATATTAGCATCCTAAGTAATTTGCCGTATGTTTTTTCTCTAAATTTTCGAATACTTTGGACGACATGTTCTAACCTGGATTCGTGGTGTTGGCATGGGAATAAAATAGCCCAGGCAAGATTCTAATTATAAAAACAAGGAGTATTGTAATTTTTATGCAAACTACAAAGAGGCGCAGGGAACCAAATAGTATTATACGCCGCATTAAGAAAGTGGACAGAGTTAATTAACAATGGCGTCTTTGCTAGTTGATCTAATTAATTAATTAATCATCCTGTACCTACAGTTGATCCTAGATTTATTCTCCAAATTCATGTGAGCTCCAGAGTAAAATTTCCTTTAAAATGAAAAATCTAGATTATCTTTTTTGCGTTTGGGTAGACTTTGTGATTAACAAGGTACCTAGCCTAGCTAGATCAAAACAATGCCGTGAACGAAAAAACAATGATACCCCCAAACTTCATACATGGATGATAAACATTAACAAAAACTCCTTAGCATATATGTGCAGGAGAATAATCTTCCAAAGGCCCAAATATGTATACAAAGCTACAAGAAACCCGTTATGTGTGTGTTGGAAAGAAATAAGGAACCATATAAACATTGTTGATCTAATAGAAATGACCAATATATAGTAAGTACATTTTGACATCTAAACAACGCTCGTTTGTTCTCATGCATGCCCCAATGCTTTGACTATAAATGCCTTCATGCCCAGTGATCAGTGAAGCTCTCTCTACTAGAGAATAGAGATAGTTTTGTTGTAGTAAACCAAATTCCTTGAAGAATGAGGTCTTATTGGATAGTATTCAACAAAAGAGATGTCACGATCAAGCATTTTACAATGTCACGTGGTAGGTGAACATAAAAAGACCCTACAAACACATATTGATGTGATGTGGAAACAAAGTTGTGAGAGTGAGGTCTACATACAATGTAATGTACCCCTTGGAGTTTGGATCAAGCCAGGCATTCAGCCAATGGTTTTGCTCGTTCCCCACTGGATTCGGAGACTCGAATTAGAAAGAGACTCTATGGTTGTGGTTTGACGTGAGGGTGACCCGTACTCTGTCACCCACGCTTGAATGTATTGTCATCCTCTTCCTCCAGAATCAAGATCCACACGTGTCGAGTTACCACTGGCTCAATCTTTTCTTGTTGTCTGTATGTACCATGTACTGATGTACGTGATGTGATAAAAAGGGCAAAACATGGTAGATGTTCTAATTTATTACCACACCCCAATATTTCAAGACTGCCCTCAACTTTATTTTCTCCGACAATTTTGTTGGACCTATTAGGCCCGTTATAGTTTCACTTTTTTTTTTGTATACTAAGAGCATCTCCATCATTTTTCAAAAATGGGTTTCAGTTGGGTGTTGTTATCATATCAAACTTTCTACTTGTACTTTTAAGCTTCTAACAGTTTTAAAACTCAACTCGGTGTGGGGAGCTCATACTAAATAAATAAAATAAAATTTGGCGTACTTCAAAATACCGCGCTATGTTCAACGAAGTGAGATGTTTTGTAACAGAGAAGCGGGAGACTTTTGATTACCGCACGATGTTTTGAAGTTTGCTAATTTATAAATAAATAAAACACGTCAGCCTAACTGCTGCTAGAAGAGTTGAGTTTGAGTTTGGTTTTTAATTTTCTGAAATAGCGGGCATCAGTCATAGCTCACACTCTGTTGGAGATGCTCTAACTATAGGCTTATTTATGAAGAACATTTGGGACATAAGTTAATTGTACACGGTCGAGCTCATGGTCACAAATCTTGGAAAACATTAACTTAGGGAGATAAAAAAAAAATTCACTTAAAAAGTACTGAATGTTGACAGAGGTTTTGACTTCCCGACTATTGAAT
Organism: Kingdonia uniflora; assembly: GCA_014058105.1. NCBI lineage: Eukaryota > Viridiplantae > Streptophyta > Magnoliopsida > Ranunculales > Circaeasteraceae > Kingdonia > Kingdonia uniflora. Next base: position 2,661,769 of record JACGCM010001655.1, on the reverse strand, counting down.
GAAAGTCACTAAACAAGTTTTCGTTACTTACTAAAAACTGCTAAATAAGGTAGAAAAAAGTGTTGAATGAAAGTCGGTAAGCAAAATTTCGGTCCGGACTCTCAGAAACGGGCCAATTTCCCTACACCTTCTTTCAAGTTTAAGTTAAAGCCCAGGCAATAAGCTTATAGGTCGCTAATCAACACTAAATCGAAGCCCAATAGTTTCAAGCCTCTCTTCTCAAAACCAAAACCCCTGAAATTCTCTTTCACCATTTCCACCATTATTAGGGTTTAGTGAGATTGAAACAATGCCGTTGGGTTTGATATTAGGGTTAGGTCGATCGATGAGAAGAAAGCGAACTTCGTCTCTCAGCATTCTCTCTTCGAAACGAGCTCCCCGAGAGTACTACAAGGGCAAGAACTGCAAATCAACTGGTTTCTTCACTCGCAAAGGTAATTTTTACTCAAATTAGATTGATTCCAATCTTATTGAACCTACATAATGTTGAAATGTGGGTTTTATTAGAGCCAAAAAGAACACAATTTGGGTAATTAGAACTGTTGTGAAATGTAAAATTTAGGGTTTTTAGTTTGGTAATGTTGGTGTGGAATTTAAGAGTTTTAAGGAAGCTAGGAGACGAATTAAGTAACATGATTTATGAATCGAGAACGACAAAGTTCTTAAAATTATGAACTTTCCCGAAGTAGATACCGCGGAAAGAAACCATATATATGTGCGAACACTAGTAACATGTAGGGTGTGTTTGGCGGAAATGGCAGGCTGGATTTCTATGAAATCTGGTTTTCCGTGGCTTTCATCAAAACCGTGGAAAACCCATTTTCCATGAACTAATTTCCACCGTTTGAAATTTTTCATAAAATTGGTTTAAATCCATAATCTATCACTAAAAATGATGTATTATAAGAAATTATTCCATTAATATATCTTAACAAAATAATATATTTACATTGTGCAATTAAATTATCAGTCTCACAATTTAAATAACAAAATAATATCTTCATAAAATAAAAATATGATACAAAATGTACAAAACCACTATTCAAACTCCATAATCGAAGTTGTGGATTCTAAAATATTCAAAGCCACAATGAAAGCTAAATAAACAAATTCTTCGATCCTAAAAATGTCCAAGACCACAATTTAAACTTCATTAATCGATTTACAAGCATAATCTTGCAACCAGTTCTTCCACATATTTAGCCATATCATCATCGCCAAGTTGCCTTGTGTACTATCCGGTAGCATGGTTATCCCCGCCTATAACTCGTAAATTATTGTAGTTTTCGATCGAGACGTTATCATGATGCACCTATAATTTAGAAAATAAACCAAATTACTTTTCACAATATGAAATAACAATGACCAAAATACTTGTCACAATACGAAGAAATGACATGATATCAAGAATAGTACACGAGAAAATGCAACTTCTCAAGTCATTGATATATCTAAATGAGACTCCAAAATTCAAATAATGTACATGGGAAAATGCAACTTCAAAACCAATAATTTTTCAAATTGAAATGTTTGTGCATGCACCCACATTGAAGCAATTATAATAGTTGTAGATGTCATTGGGAATTCATAACTGTAGATCAACTCAAATCAGAGAAAACCTCTTCAAACCATTGGTGAAGAACATTGATATTGGTCCTACACTAAGATAAACAATAAACAATAAACATATGTAGAAACAATAAGATCATGGTAGTATCTTCACACCGTTAGAGATACTTCAATGAATCATTAGAGATTGGATCTATTATCATTTTATTAGAGATTGACAATTAAAAACAATTAGTAATAGCATTGTATTTTTAAAGAAAACAAATATATAAATGAAACCCAATGATGAAACCCAACAATGATTTCAGAATAACCAAGAATAGCCAGCCTGAAACATGAGTTGAGAAGCATCCAGAACTTAAATAGCTCGACCCTAAATGACTTCAACTGTCTTAGTCTCATATGTCCAAAAACCGTAATTATCAATTAAGAGTAAAGAGTTCATCTATGATTTATGAGAAGATCCAGTCCATTTGAGAAAATAAGAAGAAAATAAGCACCCCCATCAACACTATATATGATCAAATTTGGTGAGTTGAAAATTCTTCATTGCTTCAAGGATTTTAATAACTAAAAGTGGGTTTGCTAAACTTGCTATTATAAATTTTTAACCCAAAAATCTTATAAGAGTCCTCTCATTTTGATAACTAAAATGCTTCAATGCTACAAGGATTTTGATAACCAAAATGCGGGTTTGCTTCATAAATAACAAATACTTTTAGGCAATTTTTGCGAATTGGGAATTTGCGAATCACAACAATGGTGATACCCAACAATTTTCAATCATAAACAACACATAACAATCTAAACCCAAATACAAAAATATCAAGCAAATCAAACCTAAAACAATTGAAAAAGGAAGCCCAACTCTACTAATTATCTAATAAACGCATTGAGGAGACAAAACGATTAGAGAAGAATGCAAACCATGTTTCGCTAATCAGGAAAAATACTCAGATTTGGGTTTTCGAGCTGGAGGATCTCTGACTAACATCCTTCGTTTGTTGGTTCAGCTTTTGCTTTGCACTTCTATGTTGCCCTACCTGTCTTCGTCACTACCATTGTTGAGAGATATAAAGAGAATCGCCATTGTCGAGAGAGAGAGGGAATCGTCAATGTTAAGAAAGAGAGAAAGATTCGCCATTGTTGAGAGATCAAGGAGTTTCCCATTGTTTAAGATAGAGAGATTTCAAAGAGAAATTGAATTTTAGGGTAAATGAGAGTTTCATATGGGAATTTTAAGTCGAAAGTCGAGAGATCCCAACCCGAGACCTCCATGGAAAATACAAATAACCTTGATGGAAGAGGAAGTCAAGTTTTCCCTATTTTCTTCTATTTCTTAAAACCATGGAAAATGAGTTTTCCATCTCCTATTTTCCGTCCCCAACCAAACAAAGGAAAACAAATTTCGTGGAAATCTACTTCGCCATTTCCACCAACCAAACACCCCCCCCCCCCGTAAGATAGATAGTCAAATTACTCTTACATTCTACAAAGCTAGTAATAATAGATGTAAAGTTCTTCATTGTTTTTAGTTTAGGTTTAGGCTGTTTGGCTTGAGTTAAGTTACGTGAATTGAAGAGACTAAGGGGGTGTTTGTTTTTTAAGTGTTGAATGCTGAACACAGTGCTGAATGTTAAATGATATGAAGTGCTGAATGTTAGTGTTTTGTTTTCAAAAAATACTGAATGCTAATAGATGACTTAAATACCCTTGTTAAAAAAAAACCTAGGCTGCAACATTACGCTCTAAACGAAATAACTTGAATTAGTACCACACCACCATCACACATACATATTTCTAAATCCAAATAATTTCACAATAGATGGATGTTTGTTTGCGAGTGAGTTGAGAGAGAGAGTTTTTGAACTTGCAAATTGGAGAGAATCGTGAGGGATATGGAGTATGGAGATGGAGAGCGAGAGAGAGAAGAAAAAAAGAATCTTTGTTGAGATTTTCCGCGGCCTTTTGTCAAATAACAGATTTTTCGCGGGTGATGAGGGGTAATATAAGGAGAAAAATAGAAGAGAAGTGATGAATGACCGGTAAGCTAGTCAAAATAGCTACTAGTTTTGGCTTACTAGCAACTGCATAAGACAAAAAAGAAACACCACTTTAAGTGCTTAATACCCCCTATTATTAAGCACTTAAGCCAAAAAAAAACACCCCCTAAATTTGTTTCCTTTAAGGTTGAATGTTGATTAGGGATATAGTCTCCACTTGGTACATCGAAAATGTTTGTGACTTGACATTTGCTGACTATTAGATTCGTGTATGAAAGGAAAGCTTAGCTAATCCAATGTTCAGCAATTGTCTAAATTACCGTAAATGTTTTTGACCAAAAATATTTCAGGTGTACCAACCGTAGCGACAAATGTCGTCCAATAAAGCAACTGGTGTATATACATCTTTGATTGGTTAATACAATCCACGTAATGTTGATCTTAATGGTGAAACCCAGAATCTGAACTAGAATTATGAGTAAAGTTTTAATATGCAATGTTAATTTAATGTATAGCATTTTGGTACAGGTGGATATGTTGTGATGGAGGAAAAATTACCAAAGTATGTTGTCCCTGATCTGACAGATTTCAAGGTACGCCGCTGTTTATTGCTTTATATTCCTGGGGATAGTAAATTCTTATATTGTAGGAATTAACACTATTGTATCTCAACATGACAAACATATGCTGAAATGCTATGGAAGTTCTCAGGGGTAGACGCAATCACAACTAGTGACTTGTCTGAGCATACATAAGATACTGCAACCAGGAAGATATTCATTACCCCATATTGTATTGAATAAGACAGTCATCTTTGGCTGATCTAAAAAATCTGAGCGTACTCAGTATATCGCAGCAAGGGATATTCTACAGTACCAAATTCGAGAACAAGTGCTGCATCCTTGTTCTATCTCGAAGTTGAGGTGGGAAATAAGGAAATTATTAAATAGACACCAACGCAATTCTTATGCACGGGAAGAGCTTATCAAAAATAATCATTTCTTCATTTTATGAAAGCTTAGTATGCAGAGTTGCCAAAGCCTAGAGATGTTATGTTGATGTTCTTGTTTTGTCAGTCTTTCCTGCTTAAATGTAATGTATATTTGTGAGCTTGGACTGTACTTTTCTTCCTCTGTATGCAGCTGAAGGCATACGTTTCGCAGTGCCCAAGAGAGGCGAACAATACTGAGGCCACCACTGCTGAAGCATAACCTACTGAGACAACAAACTGATTTGAGTATCTGTGTCTTCCCTTGTTTAAGTAGAAGATCGTGTTCATAAGAATATTGAAGTAAGATGGTTATGAGATGGACAACAGATTTTCAAGATCGTGTCTATGCATGATTTTTTTTGTAAGATAGTTATAAGATGGAAAAATTATTCGAAAGCTGGGGTCCCGTACATTTATCATTTATGTTTTGTCAATGCTCACATCTAACACATGCGAGCTTCAGGTTTATTAGGCAATAAGCACCAATAAACTGCATAGTGTGCTTGGAAGTTCTTTAGGCTGTTCTAGATGCCATGAAATTATACTCTCTTGAAATTGCTATTGCTTTTGTTACATAAGATCATTGACATACCCTTCTCGAGAACTAAGATATGGATTCAGTTATTTCAAAGGTCCAGGGGGCCTTCGTTAATATTATCAATGTCTGTAATTTGATAATTAACCATGGTGAAAGAAATAATTACATGTCAGAGGCTAGATCGGGGAGTTTATGCCGGTCATTAATGACACAAAAAACTCAGACAAGGTTTGGAGTTTTGAATAAGCTACACTTGGTGTCCAAGACTACATTCCTCCATTTAACATTATCCCAAGCTTCTCAATATGGGGACCTACTTAAAATACTGCATATTGGTTTCTAGTTGTTGAATTTCAATACTGGAACTCTAGATTGACAGCAATCTCTCTTTCTTTCTCTTCCCCTATAAATACTGGAAAAGAAGCGAACATAAAGTACTTTAATGGATTGTTACGAGTCTGAGATACAGTGCGAGGAGCACCCAAGACACAAACAATCACCGGGAGTGTGTTCTTGTTGTCTTACAGAGAGGCTTTCGGAACTTTGTGATCCACTTAATATACTATCACCTATTCCATTTTCTTCTTCTACTTCCTCTTTTCTTCCTTATTTTGCTTCTACTTTTTCTTCTCCGACTTATCAAAGCGACATACTAGAAGATGCAGATGGTAGCTTTTGCCTTGTTAGAAGTCGTTCAGTATATAGCAACGCTGAGAAGAATAAGAAGAGAAAATGTAGCTTTTGGTCGAAGTTGCTGCCATTGAGCAGTAAGAAGAACAAGGGACTATTGCTGCATTCTAAGACAATCAAGGAGGCACCAGCTGATCCTGCAAGATACATTGGCATTTATTTTGGTCCAAGACTCTTATGAGAACTGAAATTATTTTCATGAACATTACCTGACAAAAACACATGGTGTTTCATATTGTTATATTAGTCTTTCCAGTATGAACATTTGCAAAGAACAAAAAGGCGTAATTGTGGGTACCAGTATAAATTTTTTATACATTTCAAAATTTTCCAATTTTCTTCAACCTAGTGTAAAGCTCTAGTATTTCACCGTGATTCAAATGCTACTCCTCGACAATGATAATCAGTGTGGCATTTCAAAAAATTGGGACAGGAGATCCAAATGCAGAGGCTGACCAACTCTTCTATGGAAACTGCACATATCTTGAGGGATTTATAAGTTGATTGTATATCAATTTTCTGCAGCATCAAATGATTTTGCTTTTTCCTCCACTTTCAGATTCACAAGAACTATTATCTTGAGAACCCCAAATCTCTGCTTTCCATGTCATTATCATCATCTCCCCTAGGTACCATATGTTCTGTGGTGGGCCGTTGTTTTAAACGCTGGAATATATCATCCAACGACTCGGAAGAGGAGACATGAGAAACACGCTTTGGTTCCTCGACCTGGCGTAAAGGAAGGTATCTCTTCGTCCCAATATTAGCTTTGAAACTTTCAAAACCTGTCTTCACTGAACCCCAAGCAGATGCTAATAAAGGAGATTTCGTGTTAGCAGTGTCATTTCGGTTTTGAATGTTGTCTGTATCAAGTAAAGAGACTGTAGCGGAGGTTATATTCCTCTCTGACTTTGTGTTAGATGCTTGTTTCCTTTGTTGTTCTCTAATGACGGCATACTTGTTTCCAATTGCTTCTTTGCTTGTATCATATTTCCGGGTTTGACTTCCCTTGTTACTGTCCTTGGTTGAGCTGCTTGAGGCTTTCATTTCAACGGAATGCTTGACCTGAAAACATTTTCGAGTTTAGCTACTTTCTGGGATAAATGGGGTAAAACGAGAACAGTATACCAACAATCTAATGTTACAAATCAAAATTTGAACATACGAAGAAATAGACACCCTTGCATTTAGTTAAACTGACTAAGTTAATCAAGCAAAGCTTGGAAATAAAAATAATAATATATATTTTAGAAAAAAGCACACGTGCAAGGTTGTGCACAGTTAAAATTAAATGGTTGAAATTCGAGAAAGTTAGAGATATACAATAATATGGATATAGGAAAAACTTAGATGAAAAATAGGAATAGGAGGGACATTTCAATTTAAAGGAGCATCTCCATTCTAGTCTAATTAAAGAAAACATAATAGCAACATTTCATTTCTAGCCTAAACCTTGAATGAAATGACTTGCTATACCATATAGTAAGTCTATATACATTATAAAGAGAAGAGACACTCAAAAAGATCTACCACAAAAGGATACATTTGGCAATTGCTTAATTTGGTCAATTTCATATTAATTAATTAATTCATAATATTTTTTGGCTATTCTTTGTCAATTCAAAGATCAATTTCCCAATAATTATGGAATATTCTAGTTTGTAAAATTTGATCAGATTTTCAATGCACACATCAAAAGAAAACATGTACCTGGTGTACACCCTAGATACTAGTCACTGTAATCAAGAACGCAAGGCTTTCAAGTCTCTAAAGTTCTTCACAAAAGTTCCTAAGCTCGGCTGCTCTCAAAACATCAATAATAGCACTAAAATCCTCTTAAGAAGAATTGCATATGTTAGCTACAGTGGATATGACCGCACTCTTTAACACTCTTAACACTATATATAAAGGTCCTGAACCAAGTTAGGATTTTATTAAAACTTGATATACATAAGCGAAAGTACTGAAACACTCCCACTAGTCTACCCATCATAATGATTTCGTCAGGCGGTTATCATCCCCAAACTCCCAAAGAAAGGTTTGTGTATTATAACAATTATATGTCTTTAAGGTTAGATTCCATACCAGAGTAACACTGCCAGACTCAACATCCACAATTGTATCATTGAAATTTCTTGCCAAAGGGATAACATTCTCACCAACCTTACGTCCTTGTTCAAGCCAAGACCGTTCTGCATAAACAAAAAGAATTCACATCAGGATTTTGCCGATGGGTTCTTAAAGTAGGTCTAATATTGTACAAACAGAAAAATCCGAAGTTGGAATCCTACTTAGCAATTTTTCACACAATTCACGTTGAATAAACGGACTTAGCGTTTTTATTTAAAAATGTACAATCCCTGTGCATTGTATAGCCCGTACACTTTTCAAGATACTTCTATGTATATGTACTTCATTTTGTACACGTATTGTTTAGAATATAATAGTTTTGAGTTATCAAAATAATATGTTTAGTTTCCTCTAAAAACATTTTACTTTTACTTCCAACATTTTTAATTATTTACACGTTTTAGTAAATCTATGCAAGGCATTTTGAATGCCAATTTGGAGTTCAAACTTTTCTCATTCCATATTTCATCATATGCTACATTGGAACACAACACTACAACAGGGGAGAAGGGTAGTAAAGATATAATTAATGCAAAAGAAATTTTGAGCATAATTAACTCGCCTTTTTGCAGGATAATTAGTCCTGATGGATCGAATCCATCGGTATCATCAGCTTCATCCTGAAATTTGAATCTCTTCCAGCTTCCGAAAAAACCAATTACCCGATCAAAGAAATTACCAGCGACCAATAGGGTATATATGACCATAATAAGTGGATAAATTTTGTTAAATCTCTGCCCAAAGAAAGGCACTGCATCATCTATATTCCCCATTCTCTGCACAATGAATCAGACACATTCAAACACCAAAGAGAAAGAGAGGCTCCCCAGAAAAGAAGATAAGAAACTTTCATTACTAACCCATATATCCGAAATAATTAAAAGAAACAATGGATCTGCTTGGTACACGGGGAATGATTCCCATCGTAAACATTCACGAGGATTTAAGCAATTCATGACCATTAGATTACCTAAGCTCTACTCTCATACATAAATCCAACGACTAGCATATGCTTCAATCATCGGAAATGTTTACAATGGGAAGCATTCCCTGTGTACAGGAGCCATTTAATAGTCTAACAACAAAAATCGTATATTGCTTGATTATCGTAGCCTAGTAGAGATATAAATTAAAATCATGATTATATTAGTACTTCGAATATATGACTGATTGATTATTGTACCAACATAACACTCAAACTTGGATGTTTTAGATATTCTTTTGCGTTAACATACAGTGCTTGTATATATTGTAGACAACATACATTGCACTGAGTACTTTAAATCATGGTTATAACTTCTAAATATATTAACTATTAATCACTCAGAAAAGCTCATGCTTGTAGTGTATTACAACTATAACAGAATGAAAGTTTGCAATAGATAAATCTGATGACAAATATAAGTTATATACAGGATGTATACCTTTTCGAAGACTGTTTTGGCATCCCCATCAAGACGAATGAGATTCAGAAAGTTGTATGAAATCGGAGGAGCATATCGTGCAACCATCCTAACAGAGATTTCAAACAAAATTAATTCATTTATAAATGCTTGATATAATAAGTATCTGGAAAAAGACACATACAAATGAAAGTTAAATGCTTTATAGCACGGACAACTTATGGGGAAACTTACGAGCATATCATAAGCAAGCTGACTGAGCTCGTTTGTCTTGGTGTTAATGAGTAAAACATCAACATTCCAATCTTGAACAGGGAGTAATATGTGCACATGCACATATACATCAAAGGAACGAAAGCAGCTATCTGTAGAAGCAAACAAGATTATTCATCCACAGTTAATTGAAGTATGTGAAACTTCAGAGGCTGTCAAAAGTCAACTGAAAAATAATATGTGCAATCCGGTCCAAACCCATAGAGGATCAGGACACCTAAGTCATGATACAAACAGATAAAGACTCTTTAATGCAAATCCGAACCATTATGACTTTTATTCAGTTATACATGACTATACCTTATCCATATATATTAGGAACTAATCCAATCAATCAGCTTCCTTTTAATCATCGTTTAGTAGCAAAAAAATGTTATTGCCGTGTTCTGAACCAGATCATTAAGGCCAGGATGTAGGATTCTGATGATTGTACAGTATATGGCAACTTAGTGACAACCAAATCAAACATAGTACTTTAAAACACAACGTCAGTGATACTGTTTCCTTAACGGATCGAGTCCTTATAGGTCAATATGAATGGTGCATTCCCAACCGATTCATCAAGACTTCAATTGGTGCACTTTTGACCCCTACCAGATTCTAAAACGACGAACCAAAACCTAAATTCTTGGATCTGGTTGAATCAATTTCCATGTATCTAATCCATCGAACCCTTACCGGCATTAAGCTTTCCTTTTCCCCACTTTATTAAGTTACGTATAGTCTTCAACTCCAAAATTGAATGTATGCAATCAAGTTGTGACAAGTAAAACAACAATTGGTGACTTACACTTACAGGGTCATAACACGTGCAAGCAATTTCGTCTTAAGAACATATATCCATTATTTCGACTCATTTATAAATTGATAGCTGTTACCCAAGGATAGAAATTCACTACTAAACTTAAGGACCCGTTTGTTTGCATTGGATATTTCGAATATCCAAGATATTTACTTCAAGATTTGCGTTTGGCGTGCAAATATTTGTCAAAAAGATATTTGAGAAATCCAAAAATTAAGCTAAGAAAGGATATCTGAAAAATTCATGGGGACCCCATGGATTTCAGAGATATCCAATGTGTTTTCTCTAACTCTCTTTCCCTCATCACTCTCTTCCAAATGTCTCTCTCCCTCACCAATCTCAAATACGCTCCCTCACTCACCTCTCCCCCTCCCTCCCTCTCTCCCTTTCCATTTCTTTCTTTTACTTGAGCAACACGACCAAAACATTTGCTCTCGTGTTCTTCATTGTTGGTCTTTATTTATAATTGTTGCTATTGTTGAAAAAATATAATGTAGCGTCCCGCATTTTTTTTTTCTTTCGCTATAGATTATAAATATGTTGGTGTTTCAAGTATGTAGTTTATTATGTTACATCTGAGCCTATATTATCACAACCTTTACTTCTTTGAGAAACCAAGTCAAGAACCCAATCACAACTCCTCCTCTTTCCCCTCCACCTCCTCCTTATTCTCCTCCTTTCACCCTTAATCTCCTCCACTTCAACAACAACTGTAACTCATCTCATCCCCAGCCGTCAAGCAACCTAAAAGAGAGAGAACAAAGTACTTTAAACCCATCTCTTCTCCTTTCATTCTAAAGAGAGAAACAACAATTAAACCCACCATCTTCCTGCCATTAGAAAGATTAAGAGAGTTCTCTTTAAACCCAACATCCCATACCTTTTAAATTCACATTTCCTTTACGGTAGCAATTCATCTTGGTTAGAGAAGGTGCTGAAATTCTTTAACAGTTAAAGCTTCACACCGCGGGGTTTTAATCCTTCGTTCTTCTTACACCCAAACCTTAAGGCAAGTACCATTATCACTGAGCATTTAACGTTGATTGATTGCTTTAATTTATTGATACAATTTGAGAATAAATCGAACAAATATGCCATGTTAAGTTATTACGATCGTGTTGTATAGCTATGATGAATTATTTTCACAAAATTGTTCTTCATTATTTAGAACCTGTTGTAATCCTTGATGTCTTGCATATTATACTTGATGGTGATCTCTTATTAGTAGGTGTTGTACGAAATATTATTTGTAAAGCATCTCTTCACAAGTTTGAATTTTGGGAGGGAATAAGGTTAAGTTTTCAAAGCTTTATTTACCAACGGTTAAAAGGCCATAGTATCATCCAGTAGAATAAGTTATGACTTAGCACATAGTTTTTTTCTTACAAACATCCCTTCCAGGTTAGGAGATTGGCAACCAAGGAATAATTGATAATTATAATATTAGCATTCGAAGTTAAGATATGCTCGTATGAATCATTCAAGTTGGTGTATTTAATATACGCCCTATTAAGAGGTAAAACCTCGTGATTTTAAAGTCTAATATAGATTTGTCGTTAAGAGATAAAATAATGCCTAAATCTCGCGAGTGTCAAGTGAGGTACATGGCTTAACTTAGCCACGATTATAGGGATTCAATTGATATAATCTTTGTTAACTAAGGGTAGAGAGATCATTGATAGCCAGAGTATGAGGTCATCAACAGAGTCTCTACCCCTATACTTGTGAGGGTAAAAAAGTCATTAAGTGTAGAACTGTCAATCATATGATATAGTCCATCGCATATAGAGCAAGGACAAACATGCCATTTTGATTGTGTCGGTCTCAAATCATTCGTGCATAGGAGAACTTAGAGTCACGTACACAGTAGGGCTATGTTGTCAGGGTCCTTGGGTTCGATTCCCTAAACAAAAGATTCGGTAACTGTTTAACAGTGTCCCAGAGTTGCAAGCCCCTAAATTATTTCCATGTTACTTCTCGGCTGCATGCTTCGCGAGCATCTCGTGGGCTTAGATCCCTGAAAGGAAAAAAAATCAGGCTTTAGACCTGTAGGTTGAAAGTCCTTGACTACCTTGATCCGGTGCTTTCCCCCGTTAATTCTTGGTTCACTAAAAAGGAATCCGCCAATCCCTGGCTAAGCAATAAGGGATACGCTTCTATTAAGGACAGAAAGGTGCGAGAGTGTGGTCCCACTGAATTAAAAGTGACCCTGTGTACATCGTCTGTTAGTTATCCCCCACACCTAATAACACTCAATAAATACTTATAATACCGATTGGCGCCGACGCTTAAAAACAACATAAATAATTGAACCTCATCTCCTCAGTAAGCATTGCATCATTTATACATATAGGTAAAATATCACATTAATATCTCTTAATTATCTCGGTCGGTCATGTTCAGTGACCGGTAATAATTGTACTTGTTGACGCCTTGTACGCTATATTTTTCACAGGAGGCCGAGCACAGTAGATTTTGGTTAGCGAGGCTTGGGTGATCATTTCGGGATTCTTTAGAGTTCTATTGGGTCGCTGAGCTGTGTCGTAGAGTATTTATGATATTTTATTTCAGATTTCATTGTCGTAGACTATTTCTCGTTATTGAATTTTGTAGAGAATATTATCCATTTTATTCTAAAATTGATATTTTTCCTCTGCGTTGCTTTGGTGTAGTAGATGTAGTTAATTTCTTTAGAATTATATTACATCTGTGAGGTTCATCCGTGGGATACCCGACTTTGCTTTATGATTTATTATCAGAAAGCGGATTTTGGGGCATGACATATAATTTGTGCATTTGTTATCAACAAATGTCAATGATGTTTTACCATTCAAAATAAAATAAAAAATGTCAATGATGTTTTCATCGCCTTTGCGTTTTATTAAAAAAATAAAACCGCTATTCTTTAAACACGAGGTTGTGCGCTTGGGACTTAATCGTACACCATGTGTCACGAGCTAATAACCGCCAGCAACCTTACACCTGTATCCGTATTCTCTGAAGAACACCTATTTTTCAAAAGGTCGCGGCATTTAAAGCCATGGTTAAAGTGAATGCGTTGATGGTTAACACAGAAAAATGATCTTGCCATATTACTTGTATTTTAAGTATAGAACCAACTTATAACTTACATGAACTTAGTCGTGTTGATTGTCCTATATTAATTTGATTCGTTTCGGTAAAAAATTGTACATGGTATCCATACGATTAATGAAAAATATAGAAGGTTAATATATAGCGCCCCTCCTTTTAATTTAAATATTGAAAAGATAATGAGGAAAATTAGAACAAACTTTGGGAGGGGATAATTATCAATTACCTTATTTGCATTGCCAAATAAAAAATTTCAAGATATCTATACCAATATAATCCTTGCCTAACAAGAAACATATTATTCCAAATATTTCATTTCTAGAATATCTCGATAATAGAGATATGCAATTTATAATATATCTGGTTACCAAACGGACCCTAAGAGAACAAACGGACCCTAAGAGAATTAAAAGATCTACCTGTACAAGCATCTCTTGATTTCCAACCGCATTTATGAGAATGGAGAAAAGAGATAAGGCGACTCCACTTGGCAAAAGAGTTGCCTCGGCTAAGAGAATTGCCACTGAGATGCAACCAAGTATGATAGCAGAGAGCTTCTCAACTTGCTTCCTTAATATGCATCGCCAAACCAGTTCTGCAAGGTTGTCAGCTTTTTAAGGATTAAAATTGATAAGCCATTACGAAAATTGAATATTTGTGATCCCAAGTGTGTGGATTACACCCAAAGTAACTAATATCATGTTGAAGGCCATCGTAATTATCAAGCCGATCTTTTGTTGTGCCGAATATCTAAATATCCGGAGTTGCAGTAATATGTACATCTTTGACATAACAAAAGATATTTGGATATATCATATATGTATATGACTACCTGTCATAATATTCATCTATTCATCTGATACTGCACCGTAAGCATTAACAAGCTCGTGGTGTGAAGCTAAGCAAGTGAGAAGTTATTCAACCATTGAAACTAACTACCACTTTTTGTGCAAAATTATGTCAAAACATTACCAATTGTATCAAGAAAGGATCCAAGTGTGCCAGTTCTACCACTTCTGATGCTTGAAACGTATTTCCTACACGGTTAATTTGAAAAAAAAACAATTTCATTATTTTCATTATAAATAGTTGGTCAACAAAAAAGAAGACAAATATAAATATATTTTACAAACTAAGATTATCGAATCAAGCATATCGTAATACACAAATAGCATCCTATTTATGTAAAATCCTATAGGCTAATTTTATTTTCGTAGAATTAAAGGAAAAGGCCTTAGGAGCAGAGGCACCATAGGAGGCCTACCCTGGGCTATAGCCTGGGGTAGATTTCCAAGAAAAAATAAAATAAAATATATATTCTACTACAATAGTTTGACTCAAGGCTACTGACAAGTGACAAGTTATTTTTCCCTTAAGTACTATGGCATTGCTAGTAAATTATAGTGCAAGCAGGGGCACCATTTTAGTTTTCCCTCTTTTTTCTTTTGGCAAAGCTCGATAAAATCAGGTGATTTAGAGTGATCAGAGAAAGTAATTTCAGACTTGCTTATTTTGCATTGAGAGATAAAGATTTGCAGTAAAAAAAGAATGGTTTTTGTCCACAATTGAAGCTTTAATAATTGATAATTGTTATCTATTTATATATTTTATTTTATGTTGCACAATAACCAATCTCTAAATGTTAATTCTCCCGAAAGTGGTTTATCTATTGCACTTAGTGAACTGTGATATGGGTTTGGTGGAAGGGCATAAATCGAAGAACCGATCCTTGAACATTTGGAAAAGATAATCTGATGTGAATCGTCCTTTAATGGTCGTTCTCACCGTCAACGGACTATTTATATTTATGCTCTTTTATTTCAAGCATCTCCATTGCTGGAGATGCTAAGTTGATTTAGAGACTTGCTTGATTAACTAACACAATGTTAAAGAGGAAATTTTCCTAATTTTAGTAAAATTCTATTTAAATTAGAATTAGGGCTCCTAATTCTAATCCCCCTTGTGTTCTATAAAAGGCAAGGTCTAGGTTATTTGTTTTTCAGTTATTTGGAGTTGATTATTGAATCAGAAAGTACAATTTAATTTAAGTTGTGTTTAAGTTGTTTTAGAGTTTAGAAGAAAACCTTAATTTGATAATTAGGTTAGTGTTAAACGTAACACAATCGTGCTTCCACGTCGTGCATTTACATTAAAATCACTACAATACCTAACAAAAAAATTGGGAACTCTACCCTGAAATTCGATTCAAATCAAAAAATCAAAACCCAATTGAAATTTTTAAAAAATGGATTGGACTCAGATTAGGCCCAAAAATTTCGAACGGAGCCAAATCCAAAATCTATCTGGGCTCAAAATCTCTTTCTTTCTGCAACTCCTTAACCACATTTGAGCTATCGGCTGATAGAATTCGCCCAAATTTACAATAATAATGAATAGAAAGTCATCCGACCTGGGGCCTCCTGATAGCTTTAACTCTTAATTATATGAATTCAAATTACAGTCGTATTGCTCCCGCTAATCTAACCCACATTTTTCATGCCAGACAAGTTGGCATTTTCTCACCCAACCCGACCTACCTTTTAGCGCACAACGTCTCTAGTCACTCCTTCCGCGGCCCTACCCACCTTTTTTATCCAACCCTTCCGGCCTTTTTCCCCCACTGAGCAAACTGGGCCTACTCGGTACTCGGTACTCGGTCCTCGTTCTAAACCACCTTAATTGGATTCCAGTCTGGCCCAACGTAATCTAACCCACATTTTTCATGCCAGACAAGTTGGCATTTTCTCACCCAACCTGACCTACCTTTTAGCGCACAACGTCTCTAGTCACTCCTTCCGCGGCCCTACCCACCTTTTTTATCCAACCCTTCCGGCCTTTTTCCCCCACTGAGCGAACTGGGCCTACTCGGTACTCGGTACTCGGTCCTCGTTCTAAACCACCTTAATTGGATTCCAGTCTGGCCCAACGTAATCAACTATATGCAGCACTGTGCTAATCCCAACCGAAGTCAGGCTCAGCCTAATCACCCCCATCTTGCTTAGTGCTAATCAAATCTGCATTCGACCCAACTTAATTGTCCCATTAATTTAGTTAAACTTCATAATGGCCAGCATGGTGGAACCTAGGATTTCCACGAGAAAGTACTTCCAGACAGTTGCTTAATGATTTGAGTTAACTAATTTTTCACTAGAAATTCATAACTTCAATAAAAAACACAATTATGGACTTTGAAAAGTAGCATATGCATAAGCTCAAGCATGACAGATATTAATGAGGATATATTGGAGAGATAAGTTCAAGGAATTCTTTGAAGTAATTAAGTTACAGAGTCAACTGCTAGGAAAGAGAACATACTTTGAATCATGTAGTTTAAAATGATACGTGGAATGTGAAGGGGTTGGATACGGGGAATAACAACTCAAAATCCTTCAATTACCAGAAGAAGAAAAGAAAACAGAGTTTGAAGCTGAGCCTGTTATGTCCAAGGGAAGGCATAGATTCATGCTCAAAAATATACTTACAAAGGAACTCTTTAAGCCAGCAAAGGGGAGGCCCAATTACAATTTTAATCGATCTTCAAGAATTTACAGGCTTGAGACCTTTCCAAAATGGGCTAGCAGCATGTGCGCCATTAAACATGTCTGCTATCAAATCTGAGGGCTTCAAAAAGGGTGGAGCAATCTCCCAAGACAAAAAGTTTCCTGATGCTTAGTGAGGGCTAGTTGAAACCCTATCCAAAGGCCTTGCTTTCTATGGACTTTTAGCCTTGCTTCGTTCAATGTCTTTTCTTCAAATTCTTTGTTTCACATTCCTAAACGCCTCATCTTGGACCATTTTCGGTCCTGAGCGAAATGAGGCCCTACACATGTCTCAATCCCCATACCGAATAATGCTAAAAGTTCATTTTTCAGCAGTGTTGTAAGTCTTTGGCGTTTTGCGTCATACACAACCATAATATCACCATTTACATATAATAATAGATTGGCATTTACTAATACTTGCAACAACTTCAAATGCAAAATATCCTCATTTAAGTAATGCCCAAAGCGAAATATCATAGTCCAAGATTTGACTCTACCATTATTATTCATTACCCATACATGAACGCATATAAGGTTCACCCAATCATAAAATTGAATATACAGTCTCTCTTCCAAAACTCCAAGTTCCCAAATTGTCACAGGATACTCAAATTTAGGTTTTAATACCTCTAAAAAAATTTCACCCGTAAGATCAAAAGTATTAGACTGGACTTAGATGATCTTGTAAAGTATTTTACTATATTCCAATGTACAAGTATCATGTGATATTCATTATCATGTCTTAAACACGAGAAGTTTGTTTTAATGACACTCCACAATACTTTCTGAAGTGCATAAACAAAAAATTTGCATTAAGATCGTCAATTATCTTCCCATGACTTACCACCGTGTAATCCTCAGTAGATTCATCGTACCCAAATCCGTGTAGTGGGAACAAGCCACCAGCATAATCGTTTATACCACGAAATACACTATAACGGATCACATAATCATGTAGTGCATTTCGTGGTATGAACGATTACGTTGGTGGCTTCTTCCCACTACCAGGATTTGGGTACGATGAATCCACTGATGATTACAAGGGAGTAAGTCATGAGAAAATAATTGACGATCTAAATTGCGAAATTTTTGTTTATACATTTAGGCAAGGCTCGTAGAATGTCGTTAAAACAATTTTTTCACATCTAAGCCATGGTAGTAAATATCTCAGAATACTTGAACATAAAATTATTTCTTGAAATAGAGTGAAACGCCTTACACGCTCAACTGAGTCCAGTTTCATACTTTTTTTAAATCTTAGGGTTCAAATTTTTTTAGAGGTATCAAAACTAAATTTGAGTATCTTACCCAGTGTAAGAACTTGAAGTTTTGGAAGAGAGACTTTATATTCAATTTTACGATTGGGTGAACGCTATATGAATTCATGTATGGGCCTCACTTAAATGATTATGGTATAGCCGAATCTTGAACCAAATTATTTTTGTTTAGACATCACTTAAATGAGGATATTTCGCACTTAAAGTTGTTGCAAGTTTAAGGAATAACAACCTATTAGTAAATTTAAATAGTAACACTTTAGTTGTGTATGACGCAAAGCACCAAAGATATACAGCACTACTGTTGAATTTTAACTTTTAACATTATTTGATATAGGAGCTAGAACATATGTGTAGCACCTTATTTCACTCATGCTGAAAAGTCGTTCAAGAGGAGGCGTCTAGGAGTGAAAAACAATTTTTTTGAAGGAAAGACGGTGAACAAAGCATGGCTAGAGGCCCACCGAATGCCCACCGAAGGGCTTCGGTGAGGGCTTTAATTAGCCCTAACTAAGCATCAGGAAAACATTTGTCTTGGGAGATTGCTCCAGGTGCCTTCAAAGGATGCAAACATAAGTTTACGATGGTTTTGGGACTTAGATTTTTTGAGGTGTAATTTAACAAAATGAGGATCAAAAACTAAACGAAACACGTGTTTGCAAACATACTTACACCTCACAAGAGTGTCTACTAGAAGTCTAATCGGTATGCTTTCAACAGTGCCCTCTGATAGCTTCTCCATACCTCCTCCTCCATCTCTTGCGTTAAGAGAAAATTAGTAAAACCCCACAAAATTAAAACAATTTAGAAACCCTAGTTGAAGAAAATGTCGAGTTTTTGGTAAAAAAGAGGGAGAAGAATGAAATGTGTTTGTGTTTTGTGTTGGGTAGTTCTTGTATGTTGATGAGGTGTGGTAGCTCCAAGCCTCGAAGTAGCTCTTCCCCTTGTCCAAGTGGTTGTCTACCTAATTTCTGTTTTCCATCTTGCAAATTTTTATTTTCTTTCTCCCATCTGGCAGGGAAGCAAATCATAACTCACTTGGATTGTGGGATGTCATGTTTTATGTGAGGAAGTTTTAACCTTCTTCTCATTAACAAAACTTCAAATATAGATCAAAGTATTAGAAGGGTAACTTGGGGCTCAAGAGAGTGCGGGTGGGTGGTAGTGAATTCTCTATGGGGCTTTGGGAGATACTTGTCCATCTAGAAGATGGGTGATTAGAATTCTAGATGATCCGTTGCTAGGGGTTTATTTCATCTCGTTTCATTGCGAAAATATTCATGATAAGTTCAAGTAATCGATAAGCAGGATACGCCAACTTTAAGGGAAGAGCTTACCGATATTAGGTGTGGGGTGATCCGTGGTGTATTGGGGGAAATTTCAGTGTCATCCGTTTCCCTTATAAGAGAACATGGGTACTAGGATCAATAGAAGCGGATAAATAGAAGCATGAGAGAGTTCAACGACTTTGTTAAAGTGTAGAGCTCATTGATCTACCACTAAGAGGGGCAAAGTTTATTTGGTCAAATATGTAAAGAGATCCAGTACTGAGTAAGATAGACATGTTTGTGGTGGATAATTATTGGGATGGTTATTTCCGTGAGGTTATGTCAAGATGCATTGCCAAGGATTTTGTTTAATCATACCCGTCTGGACCTCTGCATTATGACTGTCAACTTGGGCAGAACCTTTTCCTTTCATACTCGAGCTCTAGCAGTTTCAATGCGATGAATTACATCCGTTAATAGAAGAAGATGGAACTCCTCGTTTGATGGGTGGGGGTAAAGGTTTGAAGATCTTGTTGCGGATCCAACTTATCTTGCATGACTTTTGATCTACTTTTCTTTTTTCTTTGCCTTCATGTTGTACTATTCCCACCTCGAATAGTTTCTTTTAAATTAATTAATAAATTATTTGTACCTTCTCAAAAGATATACAAATAAAGAAGGATTAAGATCTGTCGATAAGCATATAATACGATAAATTAGATAAATCAAAGTAGTTTGATATGTGAAGCTATTGCGGGTTAAAGGTCAAAAAAGAAACTGCACAGGTGAAGAGCAAACCATCCAGTTGCACTGCGACGATCATAATTTCTTACAGTATCTTCCAGCTCAAGGGCCTCCATCACATAGGTCATGTATTCGCTACACAAAACTAAGTTAAATCAGACATAATAAAAGAAACCACAAGAGGAATATAGAATATATTTAGCTCAAAGAAAGGTTAGCTCCCATTTAACACACATGGGTCTTCTACCAAATTTAACACACGCTATAATAATCAATCTTCATTGTAGAATCTTGGCCTTATTAAGTTTACATGGGATAACCATTGTCTTATCTTTGTACAACCAGCATCAGATTGCCTGGATAATCTTTGTATTCATGGTGCTCTAGGATCATACATGGTAGAGATTGTTTTATTACGTTTAAACAAGAAGCATGGAAGGAAAAGAAACGAAACCACCAGAATGTAGCAGAAAAAGAATCTAAACATATGAATTGCTTATTGGGCACATGTGGCAATGACATTACAAATTTTCGTGTCTTTTGTCCTCTCACGAAGGCCTATCAAATGGTATCCCAAATGAGATGTGTTTAGAAGGAGAAAAACTCGTTCATAATATACAGAATTCATATTTAATGATCTCCTGAAAGCATCAGTTTTGCAGAAGTTCCTTTGGGTTTCTCCACATTTAAATTTGGACTCGGTCTGAGCGCTAATCGAACTCAGATTTCATACTAGAAATCAGATTAGGATTTAGTTACAAAATTCTGACTAAACTAGGATTGTCCTATATTTTTATGAATTTTGATATGCCAAAAATCAGTTCAGCGATCCACTTCATTGACTATCATAATGTAAAGCAAGGGAACTTTCAAAGTACAAAGAAATTTGCTCACCCCAACCCTGCCTACAGAGAAACTCAATCCTCAACAAACTTGAAACATTTGCACAAACAAATCTACGTATGAAATAAACAACCACGTGATAATGAGAATGTAAAAGTAACAAAACACAAGAGAAGACATGGCAACGAAACTACAAATTGTATCAGAAAAATAGAGTAACACTTGAAAGATGGGGTGAAGAATTTTCAATAGATGAACATGCTATACAAGCTTACTGTTTTTACTGATGCATACCTTTTGCAGCGATAGTACTCCTCTCGAGCTATTCTAAGTTGCCGTCTAAGGGTAGCCATTGATTTTTCATCAGTATCATAGTCCATATCACTTTCTCCGAGTCTTCCCCCCTGTGGTTTAAAGGATGGATCTTCTCTAAACTGGACAAAATAATATTTCAGTTAACATAATTGTATACATCTAAAAACATGAGGGAAAATTCAACCTCTATAGAGATCAAAACAAAATCTCTTGTGCATTTCCATTGTCCAATCTCATTGAGTAGATATCATGATTGACACTTACCAAAGATAGTGGGTGAGGGATTTATGTTTTGAACTCTTTAAACAGGTTAAAAACTTTTCCATGATGTTAAAGATATATGCATGTATACGTAAGGGCGTAAGGAAAAAAACGAAGTACCATTTGACGCAACATATTGTCAATAATATCCATGTAAGGTCTCAACGGATCACGCTTGGTCATCTGATTTGATGTTGCTTGAGCGATCTAACGACAAACACAAACATTAACTATCGAGCTTAACTAATGAATTACATATGGGAAAGCTAGGTCATATAAAACCAATATTAACCCTGATCAGCTTATAATTTGAACCCAATATATATCATCTTAGATATCAATCTAACTATATATATATATAGATATAGATATCTTAGGTTGTAATTGCAATTTTGTATAAATATGTTATTAAAAACTGAAGTCGGTCTTCCGATAATCAGACCAATACCACTGAAAGTGTAAATCCGTCATTTAGACAATAGAAACCACCGCATATCAGAAATATAGAGTACTTTGGACAATGTGTTTAGCTATAAGATTGTCTAGATACAAATATCACAGAGAAAAAAAGAAGAAAAAGAAAAAGAAGCAAACCCATTTAGCTGTGAAATTCAACGAACTTTACATATTATGGTTTATAGAGCCAAAAGACGTAGAAGGATATAAGCAAGTTACAATTTTATGTAAACCTTCTAGATATGTCATATATTGAAAAGGGCATTAACAATTTTATCTTCCATATGGATAATTACAGTTCTCCCGTGAAAAAGTTGACTCGAGAAGAAGTTCCGGAGATTGACTAGCCACCAATTTTGGGATCCCCTCCAAGATTCATCCCGGCTTTAAATGGACATGGGGTGGTGAAATACTATGAACTCGGAGCACATCAGGGTCTCATAACTCGAACCCTTTCTACCTGGTGCATCTTTAGCAATTATTAGTAACCTTATAATATTTGCAATTTTAGTGTTTGCTAAAAGGAAAAGTGCTTTCTTCTGGCAGCCTTCGTTAAATTTGATATTTAGGGGTCTCGTGGTAGTGTCATTAACGCTGGAAGCAACGCTGATGGTCATACCACTATAGTTAATGTAGAATGAACGGAAGTTTATTGGTAAGAAAAATGTGGCTTAAATGACTAGGCGATTAAGAAGATGGTTATTAATCTCAGTTGAAACCCAACTTCTACCTCCCATATTCCCACTCTTCATTCTCTTGTTTTCCTTTTCTGGTCTTCTTTGCATTCCTTTGTCTTAGAGTTTGAAACCATTCTTTCAGGGACTTGAGGTTGGAGCAGTTTGTGGCAGGTGGAGACATCTACTTTACGATATATTATGTATAGATTGGCTTGCTTGCTATTTTACTTTGCTAGAGCATCAAATTTGTTATGTGTGTGTGTGTGCCTAGTGATATACTCTTTCACAAAAGAAAAACTATCATGCTTATTTTGTTCACCATACTCATTTATCAAAGAATATGTATGGTTAGATAGCATACTTACGACAATTGCATTAGAAAATTGTTGATGAGCATCATCTAGTTTCACAGCCATTTTTGCAACCCTATGAGATAGTACTTTATGGCGAGTAGTCCAATCAGCATTTCGCCACGTGCTTTTCGGAATCTCACTTAAACCAAACCCAAGGAGAAACGCACCAGTAACGAGCCCGAAAGTATTTGAGCAAGCCATTGCTAGACCAACAATGCCTCCGCTCCTATAAATATAGATAAAGAAAAAAAAATTCATGAAATGTAGAATAAATAACAAAAACAAAATTTTAAATGCATAAGTTGGAACCACCAACCATGCAAGTTTAAATACATTAAGGTGGTGACCCTTCAGTAACTCATATTCGATATTGAGAGAAAACAGATACTCACACAAACAAATGTATAGCAGTGATTACCCGTCTTTATGACATTCCCCATGGAACGGGTGCCTTTGACACCCCATTCACTCCTTTGACCCTTCATTTTCCTGTCAAACGGTGCCTTTGGCACTATATTTCTCCCACAAGGAAGGTGCTTTCAGCACCAGCTCTACATCACTTTACTCATTACTTAACCTGGTTAACGCGTGAGGTACTGACACTGCATGGAAAGGGTGCCTTTGATGCCTCACTCGCATTCCTTTGACACTTCATTTTACCAGTCAAATGGGCGTCAAACTCTATTTTTTCCACAAAATGGCTACCTTGACAGCCAACTACATACCATTTTATTCGTTAATTTATCCAGGCTAAAGCCAAAAGTGACTACACGTGCCTTCAAAATTTCATTTCTCCGGTCATAGTGGTACTGTAGCTCCCACACGCCACTCCAAGTGACTGTGGTACTTTAGTTCTCCAAATTGGTGCCTTCAGCACCTACCCCGTGTGTCTTTGGCACTTCACTTAAATGTGGTTTCAATAAATAACTTTTTGAAAAAGCACCATACTTGAAAGATAAAATGCACCTTACACGACAAATGTAACATTAATCATGCTTCATACATTTTTGGATTTTGCATCAATATAAGACCTTCGATTCTATTATTCCAAAGGAAAAACAGCAGTTGACATTCTAGATGGTCACTGGCCAAAAGCAGTTATCAACAGGAGTGTGTATGAAAAACTGTCAAAAAGATTGCTTCAAGAATCAGAATTAGGCTTCATAAGTTGATCTCTACAACCCAAATAGTTGCAATAAATATTATGTAGAGCTTTAATGAATCCTCATTCTCAGGGGTGCATAGATTCAAAGAGGAGAGATCACACTCAGGAATCCATGTGCAAGGTTGATTCAGGAAAACCATATGATCACGTGAACTGCGATTTTCTTGCATTACGCATTAGGTGTGATGGCGGATTAGGTCAAAAATTGAGAAGTTAGATCAATAAGTGTATTTTTTTCAGTTGAATAGTTGATTCTAGTAAACGACTCTCCCCGTGTGCATTTCAGAAGGAAGATAAGTCTGAGACAGGTAGATCCCTCGCCTCTCATCCTATTTCTAGCTACAGAACCCCTGAGTAAATGTTGGCTCGAAGAGTTGAGTGGATTCCAGGTAGGTCATAAAGGACTTTTACTTCATTTTTATTTATTTTTCGCTATGGAAGCAGGGGTTAAGGCAGACCCTGTCGAGGATGAATAAATGAAAAAAAAAAAAGTTGCATCTTCCTATATAATGACATGCAAGTCAGAGAGGAAAGTCTAGAGGGTATAGCACATAATCACTAATACAAGTCGCATGAGAGGCAAGCAAGTCAGCTCCTATATTATTCTCTCTATAAATATGGAAGATCTGAAATTCTGTAAAGCAGGGGACTATTGCTCTAATGGCAGTGATCAAATAGTGGCAATTCCATGGAGGTTCCACTCCATTTTTTATGTAGGACACCATTAGCTCAGAATCACTGCCCATCTATAGCTTACTAACATTGTTTTCCAGACAAAGGCACGGCCCTCTATAGATGGCTAGCGTTTCAAGAAATATAATGCCCTTAGGCTTCACCATAGCAGCATAACCAAAGAGGCAGCTTCCTCTACTATCTCTGAAGAAACCACCATATCCTCCTCTGGACTTTTACTTCATACAGTATATACGGTTTCCCCATTATACCTTAACCTTTTAATGCAAATAAGGAGGAATTGGTCGGTTGGTGTTTTTGAAACACCTTTTTTGCTGCTTTGAAGTATGCTCTGACCTTCACAGCAGCTTACAAAAGTATAGATTGTATGGCATGCTGAATGCAGAGGAGTTGTCTAGAGTGGCTAAATATCTGGGTAGCTAGAGGGTTCCTTATCTACCATATACTTGTGTCTCCTGTTGGGAATGATATACATTTCAAGGCCGTCAGAGATCATATTTCTGAGAAGATAGGAGGTCAGCTTCTTGGAGGAAATATTTATTAAGTATGAAGTGTTGATTGAGAGCCTTCTTTCCAGCCTTCTGATATACTACAACTCTCATTTCATCATGCCGCCTTCGTTCTCTAAAGATTTGGAGCAATTGAAGCAGAATTTTGTGTGAACGGGGGAATAGTAATAATTAAACATTACTAATTCAAACCAAGTGAGATTCTATCTACATTGGAAGAGATTAGTTTAAGGAAGAAGTTGAGAAGTAGGTGGTCGAAGAAGAGTGAGGCTATTCCTTCTACACATAGCGCGTTAGGGAAAACTTATACTGGTGGTGCTATGTAGGATATACAGTCATCAAGAGGTTCCACAAACAACTGCTACATGCCCTTTACCCAAAACTTAACAAAAAAGTGCTTATCAAGTTTACCTATATGCTACATGCGTTTCTCCTCAATGACCTCCAAAAAAACGTTGAAAATACCGAGACTCTAATGGAGGACTTGTTGACTGCCCAAAACAATTTCTTCAAGTACCATTTTTTGTCAATTGGAGGTCAGTATCCAAACCGGGAAAAAGACAGGTCTCCAGCATATGATTTATCATTAACATATCGCTTTTACAGAAATGGTTATGGAATCCAAAATAAAACAAACAGGTTGCAAAAGAGAGATTTCTTCGAACTACGATGAGAGGTGTGCCTTCTTAAGTTATCGATGTTTCCATTGGACATTGGTGCTGGATATTTAGGTTAAGGTAACAATATTATTTGTATATTGGAGATTTGAAATTTTTTTATACAAATAAGGAAAAATAAATATAAAAATTGCGGTATATTGGGCTGATATACTGGATATACGATTACATCAAATATATATGTGGGCATGTCGATATATTTGACGATGTCAGACAATTGATCCAAAGAAAATTTATTATAACACCGGCCTAACCAATATATGCGCTAAATTTCATACTTAAATCCCTGAATCAAACTTCTGAAACACCTGAAATTCTCTAGAATTCCACAATATGATAAACATATAGGTGTTGAGGAAGTCGCAGATTCAACATAAAATGGAAAAGGAAAATTCATGTAGAGTAAGAGACTAACCAATTTCTGCGCATAATAATGAGAAGAACAAGTCCAAACAGGCCAATGGACCCCACAATTAGATAAAAGATTATGTTCTCATGAATGCTAGTCTTCAATTTCTCTTTCACAGTGAAGTCCCCAGCATCCTCGTAACCCTGAATAGTGGGAACCACGGCCCTGTATAAAGAGATAATATTATGTAAGCAATAAAATCATGAACCAAAGCAATAATCAGGTACTTAAAATGTGTCTGAAAATGGCACGGGCCCAACCAGTAATTGACTGGGATGGACGACAAGTTAATCCGTTTCAATGAAAACATCAGTTCCAATACAATTTGTCAACGGGTGATGTGTGAAAAGTGACTAATATACTCCCCGTTAGTCATTTGTAGTGATTATAAGATACCCTTACAATTTTACCGGCAATACTTTAAATAAGTTGTGTTGCTATATTGTAATGCCCCGTCTAATTATAAATAGTAAGGTCATTACTGTATTTTTATTTATAGTAGGAGTTATATATGGTAGTAGATTGTTGGTAGTGGTATTAGTAATTAGCACCCTTGGTAGGGAATCCCCCCTTAAGAGTTTGGTTGCTTTATAATTGGTAAATTGTGACGGGGTTAGGATAACTAAAAGAGGTATCATAGGTGGGTCATGCTTCTTATAAACACATCTAGAAACCCTAGTTGCTATCACCATTAAGAGAGGGAAAAGATCAATCATCACAAGAGAGGTTAGTGAAAGGAGCAACAATGACATCTCGTTGGAAAAGAAGAAAAGATGTCGTGCGCCGTCTACTTTGGCAAGTTTATTAAGAAGGTTGTGCGATTCTTTCTCCGTCATATTTTTTGTTTCATTATCTGAGGCAAGTACCGCTATCCTCTTTCTTTTATCATGATCTAATAATGATCCCAAACATCTATGTATTGTGTTAGCAAAATTTGAGTTGAACCAATCACTACCATTTTTATTGTTGTGGAATAATAAGCGAGATTGGTGTATCAAAACTATCGCTAAGTTTGACCGGGTCTAATCATGCCCATCTAAATGGGTAAATAGAACTGTTATTGGTCATACACGTCTAGTTACAAGTAGCTTCAGCTTAATCCGACTTGATGCTTAGGTCAGAGATGATATGATATGGGTGTTGTGCTAATGCCTTATAACTACTGGTCATAAAACAAGTATGTACCACTACTAGTAACCACATAGATCCAGCTTGTATAAAATATTTGAGCTAGTAGCATAGTATGACATGATATGACTCTTAGGTCAAGCTTTTATTATACTAATTATTTTGGACATACTAGGAGATGCATTACTTTACTTGTATACAATATTTGACGACACATGTTTGATGCATTAGTACTTATATGGGTTGTAGATATCTTGTTATAATATAGTTTTTAACCTCATCAGTTATACAAGAGTTTTTATATTATAAACCTAATATGCAAACTTATGGTCAGAAACTACTATTTAAGGAATTAGAGTCATATAGTGATAATTGCTAAGTTACCTAAGAGGCTAAGAGTTCAGAGTTAAAGATCCCTAAGGATAACGACAAGGAGAGCGACTTGATCGTCTACTTGTAATTACTATAAGATCCTACGTTTAGTTTTCTAGGATTGGTTGTACATTGTAGGCTTTCTTATCGGTCAGGTCTAGTGGTGAACCATCGGCATTTCCATGGGCATGAATCCCTAAAAGACATTGGTCAGGTCACGAGAATTGGCAGATTCTATGGCATTTCCATGGGTACTAATCCCTAAAAGACATTGGTCAGGTCGAAGAGCTCTACCTTAGGCATCTCCGTGGGCATTAAACCCTAAAAGAGACATCCAAAGAGCTGTTGGATTATTATTTCGTACAGAGGACGAAAGAACACGATAACAAAGAAACTTTGTGTACACGATACTTCTAGAATACTACCCCACTCTTGTAACAAACATTGTTTGTACCAACATCCTATACACTTACGTACATCATCTAGTCATATTGAACTCGTGTAACTCTTAGTATCTTATGGTTAGTAAATATATTATATTTGGCATTTATTGATTGTGGTTTGTAGTTATATAACTAGTTCATCAATTTTAATTATAAAATCATATTAACAGTTAGAGGGTATCCGTACTTGCTCAGTTGTGGCTTGCCGAAGCCTTGCGCGATAATATTTCAGGACCAGGTCGTTAGCAGTTATTCAGGACCACGAGGAGTATTAACTAGGAGCGTGTTGTTGAGACGTCCCATTAGTATTTTGTTTATTTCCGTTTATGTAAGACATTATCTTTGACTTGGTTGTAGTCCTTTTAGAACTTCATATGATAGATGTTGGTTCTAGACATTAAATTATATTGATATTTCCGCTGTGTATATTTGTGTGGATGTAGTATTATTAAATGTCATTTATTTACTACATCGTTGGGGTTCATCCATTGGGATGTCCGATCTATTCGCAGCCTCGAGAGACATATTCTGACAAGTCTCAGAATACGAATTTTGGGGCGTGACATATATATATCTCCCTTAATACATATACTGATAGGTGTAGACAATAATGATATGGAAAAGGGGGCCCATTTCCAAAATCTAAAACATAGACATGTATATTTGATACAAGTATATTATCCTTTAATTTTAATCCATCATGCAACAATGCCTGCACAAGTGTCACTTTTAATTTTCCTTCTTATTTTCAAATTCAACCAGACGCACTGAAAATCTTTATTAGATGCTTTTATTAGTAAGATTTCAAACAATATACTACATCTCATATATGCATTTGTTTGTACAAAATGTAGGAAGCTAGCAAAATGAGAATATACAACAAAGAATAGATAAGGTTGCCTATTGAAGTATCTGTGAAACATTGGTATCTGTAGAGGTATATTATATTTGTTTAGAAACAGTATGACGAGCGTTTCCAAGTATCCAGGTACGAGAGGTTGTGATACTTTGACACTTACTGATGATTGCTGTTATGTATAGTTAGTCACTTATGAAAAGTATAGACGGTTTAGGATTAATAGTAATATATAAGTTGATTATAAACATATAAGATCTTTATGAAGTCGGTAAGAATACCATTTATCAGAAGTACAGAATGATGACAAAAGATAGAATTCCCCATTCATCAGTATAATCATTTAAGAGGGATTTCCTAACTGTTGAATGGTAATAAAGATGTAGCCTATATATAAAAGCAAGGAGTTAGCATTGCTCAAGAATCTTATAAGTAAAAAAAATTAAGTTTGCTTGTAACCAACCAAGTAAGTGCAAATGTACTCCAATATGACCAGCTCCAAAAAAATGCAATCCCTCCCTTATCGTGATCTATTATAGTCTGCATGAAAAGTAAGATCTTCATTAAATTTTGATAAACCAATACAATTGCTACACAAACTCAAATGTTTCCTTCTGAAAAAACTCTATCAACACTTCTAAATCTGAAGTATTTATTTACAGAAAAACTAATATATTTAAGAGAAAAGAGATCATTTGCAGATAAGGATGGTTCAAACTAAATCATTAAATAACTCTGAGCGAGCTCCAAACTTATGTCCCATTTTAGCTAAAGTTGTCCTGTTGCGAATACAAAAAATTTCATTCTGCCATTTACTTCTCAGGTTAAACTTAGTCGTTACATTTAGCAAAAAACAAAGTCGAGATCTATTAATGTGAATGATAAATCAGTTCATTTTAGTCGGAGTGTCAAGCAAAGTATCCGCACATATCTGTATGCTCGATTACATATATGTGATGCACGTGTTGAGCAACTCGACTTCCCAGTTTTTTTACAGTTAACAATCACGGTAATTTATTTTTTGCAAGTCGACCAAGATGATGACCATAGATACTTGAATAGCTAACAAGTTAGAAAGCATATTAATCACAGTAATTTGCTCTACAACTCGTCACCTCCAAAGTATATCCATTTAATGGCTATTGACACCAATCTGTTAATTCAAAAAAAAAAACTCATCATCAAAACACTTGAGGGGGGGTAGAAATAATAAGAGGAGAAAGTTTATTCACTCTTAAGTTGATTAATTAGATTACATCATAGCCTCTCTTTATAAAGTAGAGAATTATTAAGCTAAATCTACTAGTACCCAATGTGGGACTAAAGTAGTATGTGTAAATACACACATACACTCCAACACTCCCCCTCACATTGATACGGACATATAATGTTCGTGTCAAGGTGAATTACAATAAGAAAAAGAAATAGATAGTCTCTCATAATACAATCACTCCCTCATTAATAAATAATAAAAAACTCCCCCTAAAGCTGATAAATGTCCCACCATTATTTTGCAGCACTAGAACACTTCAAAGCTTCACATATCCCTTGTGAAATCGGCGGCATTCCGACTTGTCATTTTTCCCACACGTACTTGTGAAATCGGCGGCACCAACCGACTTGCCATGTTTTCTCACTAGAGGGTAATATAGATATCTTGAAGAGACATAGAGGTAAGAGAATCAATCGAGGAAGATGATCACTCGAGGTAACAATATAAAAAAGAAACTTCATCTCGCGATAGGAAACAATAGAAAATATCAAAAGATAATCACTCGAGGAACGAAACCAATAACTCATGATCGAGGTGAAAGGTAGTCTAACATCTTCATCCAGTCCAAAGAGAGAGAAAACTCATAACCAAGGTGGAGGGTTAGTCTAATAACATCTTCATCCGATCTAAAAAGAGAAAATCGTATCTCAAGACAGGAGATAGTGGGAAATATCACATCTTGATTTTGTAACTTGTACTCGTGAATTTGGCAAAAGAGACAAAAGATAATCACTAGAGCAAAAGAGGATCACTCTAGGAAAGAAATACTCGAGGAGAGGAAAAATCACTCAAAAAAATAAACAGACTCATGATCGAGGTGGAATGCTACTTAACAACTTCATCCAACCCAATGAGAGAAAATCGTATCTCACGACGGGAACCGAAAATGAAAACGCCTTTCACAAAACAAGAGAAAATAATAAAGTACTTAATCTTCTCCAAGAGGAGATTAGACATATAGAAACTCCACCACTTAAATTAGAAATCAAAGATTGTAGCAAGAACTCAATCTTCACTCCTTGGGCAGCACCTAAAAGAAACACAAGCCAAGAACAACTAGAGATTTGGGTCTTCATAATACTAGATCACCACCAAGAACACCAATAAATTCAAGGGCTCCTTCAAAATATGAAGAGATGCCACAGAGAATTCGTCGCATCAAATCATCACCAAAACTTCACCACCCGTAGTTGAGGCAAGTACCCATAATTACATATCTTAAGCAAATTGTACCATGATAGAGATTCACCAAGAATTTTGTTGCAAAAATTCTCAAAATAATCATCACGCAAAAAACATCTCAAGGAGAAATTGTATATCTCTAAAATATCAACGGATTCCTTCTTCCTTTTAGCTCTCATTAGGAACAACTAGTTTTCAACAAGCGATTTCTTGAATAGTTGAATGGATTCAACAATGATCAACAATCCTCCGCCAACTCTTGCTTTGAGAAACAACCCTTTGTTGAACTCAATTCACCACCAAGACAAAACAGATTTGAAGTTTCTCAAAGAAATCAAACCTTAGACACTTTAAAGGATACAACCACTGATTTATGAACACTAATTGTTGAGGTCTATGGTAGATATAGGACGAAAACAACAATTAAATTTGAAGTTTCACACACAAGAAAGGGTTTGCAGAGAGCAATCAAATCAATTACGCAATAAAGCAAGAGCTTGATATATATTGTAGATTGTAAGGTATTAGCATTTTGATATTGCAGGAGATTAAGACATAGAGTTTCAAGGACGAACCAGTAATTTGGAAAACAAAAGTTATTGTTCCATTAGTAATGTCGTTTGTTTACCAAAAATAAAACAAAACACGAAACTATGAAATAAAAAGGTTACCGAATTTTTTTCCCCAAGTAATCCGGCGACGGCGCCGCCAGCGGAAGCGAGGAACCGTTACGTTGTCTTCAAGAACGTAACCGCTCTGATACCATATAGAAATAAATAAGAGGAGAAAGTTTATTCACTCTTAAGTTGATTAATTAGATTACATCATAGCCTCTCTTTATATAGTAGAGGATCTTTAAGCTAATTCTACTAGTACCCAATGTGGGACTAAAGTAAGTGTAAATACACACATACACTCCAACAGGAGGGGGGGGTAGGACCAAATGCTTATGTTATGGAACCACTTTAAATATGAATGCTGAATTTTATGTGGGTGATCCAGGTCCCTCATCTGAGTTTTTGAGCCATGATGTATAGCATGGATCCTTTATCTCCTCATTCCCCACCCACAGCGTTGCTACCACATCTATACCATACTTAAAGGGATATCATGGAGTATACTTTGGGCAGCCAGGTCGTTTCTACAAGGCATGAAGGGTACCACGCGTTTCTTGTGAAATGGAACTACCACCCTATTGCTGATTGCACTTGGGTTCCAGAACTACATCAGCTCACTCCTAACTTATCTTCTCGCAGTGGGTTGAAGACTGCCACTACATATCTCAATCAGTAATTCCTTGTAGAAAAATTCACCTTCATCATATCACTCACTCTGTAAGGACTTTCTTCACCTATTATCGTTCTAACAAACAAACGTCATATTAAATGTGAAAATCTGTACCCAAATACCCTGACCAGAGCTTCTGTCTTGATATCTCTTCCTCTCTCCGAAACCTCAAAAAAGAGTTATCCGGGTGGAGCATCCATTTGTTCCTTCCTCCACATTGTGGTATTATCTACTACAATCCGAAAACCCCATTTTGTAATTCCGTCGATGTGTTCTATCCCATTTCAGAAATGCTGTTACCAAAAAATTTCTTCTATCCTAATTCCTAATGCCATTCACCCCATTGTAACAACTTATGTCTAGTGCTAGCCTTTCACCTAAATCCTTGATCCCAACTAAATAAAACTCCCATAAACTTGCATTCTCGACCCACTTATCATTCTATCCTAACCCCATTCACCCCATTGTACCCTTTCACCTAAATTGTATACCCAACTAAATAAAATTCCAAGGAACTTGCATTTGCTGATCCGGTCTCCCCCAATTATACCCCTTAATTCCTTAAAACACCTATCATTAATTTCACAATTGGGCAATCAAATTGGAAAAACATAACTAGAACACCATGCAACTGATCTACAAATTGAAAAAGATATGGTTATTGGGATATCATGGAATATATTTTGGAGAGCCGGGTCTTTTCTACAAGGCGTGAAGGGTACCACAAGTTTCTTGTGAAATGGAACTACCACCTATTTCAGATTGCACTTGGGTTCCAGAACTACATCAGCTCACTCGTGACTAATCTTCTCGCAATGGGTTAAATACTGCCATTACATATCTCGATCAGTAACCTTCATCATATCACTGTAAGGAGTTTCCTCCCCTATTATCGTTCTAACAAACTGACATCCTATATTAAATATGACAATCTATAACCAAACCCTCCTACCAGAGCTTCCTCCCTGGTATCTCTTCTTTCCCCTCTCCCCAAAACCCATAACAGTTCTCCCACTGGAACACCCACTTGTTCCTCCACATTATGTTGTGATCCATTACTAATATAAACCTACACTCCTATATAGTCGTTTCGCCAGACAGTCTTCCATCCCATTTAAGACACAATGTTCCCAATTTGTTGTCATTCTATTCTAACCCCATTCACCCCATTGTACCCTTTCATCTAAAATTTCTACCCAACTAAATAAAACTTCGAGAAACCCAATCCGCATTCGTCACTCGAGTTTCCCCAATTAGTACCTTAATTCAGTAACACATACTAATTCACAATTAGGCCAACATAGCTACGGCATCATGCAATTGATCTACAAATTGAAACAAGAGATGGTTATAATGTTACCGTCCAAATGTCAGCAGGGACAAGGATGATGATGGAGATTGAGCAAAACCATGCGTACCCAACGGTACAGAGAACGTAGAGAGGTACCTCTGGGCCTGCGAAATACCTGAGCGTGAGTACAACCATGCCCAAGGTGAGTGGAAGAGAGATCAGGTAAAAAACCCACATCTCTCTCTCTCTCTCTCTCTCTCTCTCTCTCTGTGTTTGTGTGTGAGAGAGAGAAGAGAAGGTTCTGGGAAAGACAACAGTTGAAGGTTTCAAGTTGGAGTTGGTAATTGCTACAGTTGATGCACTTTAATTTCTCTTTCTCCTTCCCGGATGACGTTATTTTACGCGTTTTTTTGTTCTTCTTGTTTTTGGTGATAAAATGAGATGATCCGGTTTAGTTTGTCCGGGGTGGCAACTTGCAAGGGGAAGTGAGCTTCAAAAAGTTGATTACAAAGGGGAAGTGAGTTTTAAAATGTCGGAATGAACGAAATTTGAATAGTGGCTGTGGTTTGGTAAAGAAGAGGTGTTTACGTGTTTTCTAAATAAACTAGTATATCTTGTGTGGTGATTTTAACTGTAGATTGCGGTATGCAGTTGTTGCAATAGTGAGTGATTGGGAAAAATATAGACTAGTGTAATAGTCTAATTCCGGGACTCGGACTTAGCATTTATACCAGATATGTTTAGAACACTCAATAACAACTAGTAATAACTAACTAGCCAATTAGCGTGAAAAACTTTTGAATAGGTTAAAAACTACGACCTCTCTTGAGAATTTTGAGAAAGATAATATGCGTTTATTACAATGACCGTTCTGAGTGCGTGAAATGTTAGAGTGATAATTTCTCCGTCTACAAACTTTCTTGATAGGAAAAGTATGTGTCGGATTTTTTTTGTCTCTAACCTGTTGCTCCTTGGTCATTTTTATAGGCCTCGGTCGTTATATGCTTAATGATAAACGTTACAATATATGATTTTGATGAGTCTTCATAATGATTGTGTAACGACTCCATTATGTGTCATAAATGTGTCACGTGTATGTTGACGAGGTCGAGTAAATGTGTGATGATTGAATAGAGAGATTTGTGTTTGAGATTCAAAATAAGCTCCTTACAATTGAAGATAATGGAAGAAGGGGACAACAACAAAAACGAGAGAAATGAAGAAGAATGAGATGACGAACGGACACCGTTTATCGTAAGACACAATTTACTATCGCTTGGAAAATGATGTTTATTTTTTGTAGAACTTGAAGGATATCCAATAGGTCTGGTGACGGTGTTTGAAAACCATATTTGAAGCACCAATCACCAACTCGATTGCTACACAGTGTTTGAAAATCATGACTTTGCGTGGTTTTTTTTAATAGAATGAAGCACACAAATTTTAACTGCCTATTTTTTATGTTTGATTTATTTCGATGGGGAATTTGATTGTTGTATCAAGTTTAGGCACTTCTAACGACATTCTCTCAAACAAATTACATTTGACACCCAATTTTATTAATAATTCACCTTAATTAACAGAGTTCAAATATGAGTTTGTCAAATTAAATAAAACAAAATACATATTTATTTAAGATTAATTGTCATATAATTGAGTTTTACATGATGGCTATTATTCAAATACAATGAACCTGCAGAGCGAGTACTTCAACATGTATAATTTAATTGTAGTTTCTTTATGCGGCTTAAGAAATGTTGGGGACGCAATTTGCGTCATTTGTGAGTCATGCAAACCTCGTCACTGCAAAATCAAAAGAGTGTGATACATTTAAACAATTTCAACAAAACAATTCATTTCCTTCACGTGAGAATAAGTATAAACCAACAATATATATGACCTCAACAATTAGCATCCAAAGGCGAAAGAAAACAAAAGCTCACCTCTCACATTCATTATCTCCCCGTGTCTCTACTTTCTCTGGTATTACTTGCTTAAAATGTTACTAATGGGCTGGTGGTACCTAATGAAGCGCACGATCAAGACCTTTCTTGAGTTACCGAAGTTGCCTTTAAGGCTTTGTTATAATACTTGGAAACGTTTACAACTATACATGTTGAGATGGGAGATGCAGGGCATAGACCCAAAACTAGTTATTCCAAATTCTTGTGATATAAATAGTCTTTACGAATAACAACCAATTGGTATCACCAATTTGATGTGGTGGATCATTTACATCAAATCAAATGATATGAAATTACTACAATGGATTTTTTTTCCCTTTTGCTTTTGATATACTCATGGTTATTGTACTTGACCTATATGTTGTATTTGTTATTTACTCGTCATGTTTGGAGTTTATAACTGACGATTAGCTTTGTGCAAATCACGGACGAGCTTGTACGTGCGAGATTGGTAGCTAATGTAGCTTATGATCGTTAAACTCCATGGCCACATATGGTAAAATAAACTAATGTTAAAACGACCGTTAATAAAAAGTAGTGACTATATCAAGTTAGCTACATATATTCTTTGATAACATGTGGAATATAAGGTCATTATCTTGCAACAATAAGGCTGACTGAGAGTTTCAGATCATTTGGCCGGGCATAATGTACTCTAGATATATATGACCAACTCAGAAGATGGGTGAAAAAAACCTGGGGTACCAATGCTCATTGTAACTTTTTTAAAAATCAAAAAATAAGTCATTGCGCCTCTCGTAGATAAACCGTAAATGTTTGTTATCGAAAAGATTTCAGGCGACAACAACAATCGCTAACCATTAGATTCATCAATGAGAGGAAAACTTAGCTAATCCGATGGTAAGCGCAGTTATCGAACTCGCCAAACGTCTTTTCGATGACAAACATTTTTGGTGTACTAAGCGCAGCCTAAGCTGTTGGAGATGGTTTAACACTAAAGAGCTCAAAGAGGAGTGAGAGTGCATCTGTGAGAACCTGAATTGTGCATCTACGACTGATAAACTCTGAATTAGGGTTTCCAATTTCACTTCTCTCATCTCCAATTCCATTAAGGTTTCTCACCTTCTCCAATCAATTAGGTAAAATTTGCCCAAACAAGCCTCAAATTTGGGATCAAAATGGAGAAATCATGCAATCTACTGGTCCATTTCGACAAAGGAACACCAGCTCTCGCCAACGAAATCCGCGAAGCCCTAGAAGGGAACGATGTATCGGCGAAGATCGACGCGATGAAGAAAGCGATCATGCTTCTGTTAAACGGCGAAACCCTACCTCAGATCTTCATCACAATTGTAAGGTATGTTTTACCCTCTGAAGATCACACAATTCAGAAACTTTTACTGCTTTACTTAGAGATTATCGAGAAAACGGATTCGAGAGGCATAGTTTTACCTGAAATGATCTTAATTTGTCAAAACCTAATGAACAATCTTCAACACCCTAATGAGTATATCCGCGGCGTGACGCTTCGGTTCTTGTGTCGGTTGAATGAGACGGAAATTCTTCAACCGTTGATCCCGTCGGTGTTGGTTAGCTTGGGGCACCGACATTCGTATATTAGGAGGAATGCTATTTTGGCTGTGATGGCGATTTATAAGGTGTCATCGTCGCAAGGGGAACAACTTCTTGTTGATGCGCCGGAAATGATAGAGAAGATGTTGGTGTCGGAGCAAGACCCATCGGCCAAGAGGAATGCTTTTTTAATGTTGTTTACTTGTGCGCAGGAAAGGGCTGTTAATTATCTTCTTAGTAATGCGGAGAGGGTTACGGAGTGGGGGGAGATGCTTCAGATGGTGGCGTTGGAGCTTATTAGATCGAATAAAGGAGAGAAAGGGAAGTACATGAAGATTATTATATCTTTGTTGAATGCGAAGTCTGCAACTGTTGTTTATGAGTGTGCTGGGACGCTTGTTTCTTTAACGTCGGCTCCCACTGCTATAAAAGCTGCAGCGAATACTTACTGCCAGCTTTTAATCTCTCAGAGTGATAACAATGTTAAGCTTATTGTGCTGGATCGTTTAAATGAACTTAAGGCTTCACATAGAGAAATCATGGTTGAGATGATAATGGATGTGCTTAGGGCTTTATCAAGCCCTAACCTTGATATCAGAAGAAAAACGATTGACATTGCACTCGAATTGATTAATCCGAGGAACGTTGACGAGGTTGTTCATACATTAAAGAAGGAAGTGGTGAAGACTCATGGCACGGAAATTGAGAAGAACGGGGAGTACCGTCAAATGCTTGTACAAGCGATTCATTCTTGTGCAATCAAGTTTCCTGAGGTTGCGAGTACTGTGGTTGACCTGTTGATGGACTTCTTAGGTGATAACAATGTTAATTCTGCGCTGGACGTTGCCGTATTTGTGCGTGAGATCATTGAAACCAATCCTAAACTTAGGGTTTCTATAATAACAAGGTTGCTGGATACTTTCTATCAAATCCGTGCTTCGCGGGTTTGCTCGTGCGCTCTTTGGATCATTGGAGAGTATTGTCTGTCTCTTTCTGAAGTTGAAAGTGGCATTGAGACTATTAAACAGTGTTTAGGGGAACTTCCATTCTTCACAATCACCGAAGAAGGGGAATCTGGCGATATGTCTTCGAAACCATCTCAGCAACTAAGTTCTTCTGTCACAGTTTCGTCTAGAAAACCAGCCATTCTCGCAGATGGGACTTATGCCACCCAGAGCGCTGCCTCAGAAACTGCAATTGCGCCTCCTCCACTTGTTCAGGGATCACTGTCTTCGTCTGGGAATTTAAGATCATTGATTCTTACTGGTGACTTTTTCCTTGGAGCAGTCATTGCTTGTACACTCGCGAAGCTTGTACTGAGACTGGAAGAGGTTCAGCCCTCCAAAGCAGAATTGAATAAAGCATCTACACGGGCATTACTGATCATGGTCTCTATGTTGCAACTTGGACGATCTTCGTTCCTTCCACACCCAATTGACAACGATTCAAATGACAGGATTGTTCTTTGCATAAGATTGCTCAGCAATACTGGTGATGAAGCTAGAAGGATTTGGTTACAGTCTTGCCGTCAAAGTTTTGTCAGAATGCTTGCAGATAAGCAGTTTCAGGAAACAGAGGAGATCAAAGCAAAGGCGCAAATTTTTCATGCACAACCAGATGACCTCATTGATTTTTACCACTTGAAGAGCCGGAGGGTAAGACGATACACCACTTGGTTTATTACTTATGGTACTTGCAAACTATAAAATCTGGTTTAGCTACATGGTATTCTAAGTAATATTCTAGAGAGGTCTGGATTTTATTTGTATATAGAGCATCAAGATAGGATGATAGAGGAATATGCTTCTATACTATTCATCAAATACTTAACACATTGCAATTTTAACAATTGTAATTGCAAACATCATGTTGGTAACTTTTCTGTGAAAGGGACTGTTTATTGGCTTTGTACTTTACAGTATTTTTGTTTCTCAGAAGGCTTTTAGTAGACTGGGTAACTGTAATTTTGCATGTTTCCATCTAGAAAGTTCGCCTGATTATTAATCATGTATGAGTATTTTATAATGTTCTTGTGTTTTGTAATAACTTGATTGGCTATAGTGGGGCGTGTTCATTTCGAAATTCAGTTTTCCTCTGAAAATGAATAATTCTTGACTTCGTAATCAATCTTTAATACTATCTCACATCTAGCGGTTATCAACCTATTTTTTTTTTTGAGTTTTACTCACCATTCAAGCTTTTTCAGGGTATGAGCCAACTTGAGTTAGAAGATGAGGTCCAGGATGATTTGAAACGTGCCACTGGGGAGTTCACCAAGGATGGAGACAATTCAGATAAACTTAATCGCATTTTACAATTGACCGGATTTAGTGATCCCGTTTATGCTGAGGCGTATGTTACCGTTCATCACTATGACATCATCCTTGACGTTACTGTAATCAATCGAACAAAGGTCACATTCCAGAATTTGTGCTTGGAGTTGGCCACCATGGGCGATCTCAAACTTGTAGAACGGCCACAAAACTACACACTAGCTCCAGAATCAAGTAAGCATATACGAGCCAACATTAAGGTCTCCTCAACTGAAACGGGAGTTATATTTGGGAATATTGTTTACGAGACATCAAATGTGCTTGAGCGGAATGTTGTTGTTCTCAATGACATCCACGTCGACATCATGGATTACATCTCTCCTGCTACCTGTTCAGATGTGGCATTTAGAACTATGTGGGCTGAGTTTGAATGGGAAAACAAGGTACCTCTATCATTTAATTGCTTGAATTTTCATTATCATGATAGTGGAATAATCTTACTTTCTAAGTAGTCTCTGAGAACATTTTAGTGTCATGACTTGAAAAGGGAATAAACCCTTTGTAAACCTTATACGTGCAGTGAATAGTTTATTAAGTCTAAGGAATAGTTTATGTGTTACAATTCAAGTAGTTATTTGAATAATTCAAGTAGGTGGTTTCAACTTAAACATGTAGTTATGAGAGTCAGAGACTAAGTAGGAGAACCCCATGTTTTTAGGCTTAGTTGGAGTAGTTGATAGAGTCCACTATGTAAGCTTTATTTAAGCATTTGATTTGAGAGAGAATATCGATTACTATATGTAAACACTTTTGTGTTTTGTTGGAGGTTTGGTTCCCTCGAAGAACCAGTCAGGAGGCAAGGTTTTCCTCGAATTAAACCAACTTTATTCGTAAAAGTTCTGTGTTCTTAACACTTGGTATCTAAAGCGTGGCGATGGATCAATGAATGGAGGAAATTGAGAAGAACATGGAATCAATTTCAAAAGGCCAAGGAGACATCGTTCGTCAAATGACAGAGATATTCGACAAGCTTAGTGCTTGAATGGATAAGATTGCAACTCAATCTCCCAACGAAGGGGGTGAAAATTCTGCAACTAATGGGCGGTTCAACGGAGGTCGTGCCAACAACAATTCCAATTTTCATCATGGCGGCTCTACCGGTTCATTTATACTCAGAACGGTGAAGCTAGACTTTCCTCGATTTGACGGCCGAGAAGACTCGACGAGTTGGCTGTGTCGGGCTGAGCAGTTCTTTGAACTACATGAAACACCAACGCCCGATCGTGTTTCGTTGACATCTTTTCATCTTGAGGCAGAAGCGCAAATGTGGTATCAATTATTGAAACAGGAGATACTCTTTATCTCTTGGGAGGACTTCAAAGAGGGTCTGCAATCATGATACGGTAACAATCAGTTTGCAATCATGATACGGTAACAATCAGTTTGTTGATTTCTTTGGGGAACTAGCAAAGTTGCAACTTACGGGAACTATACAAGAATATCATGCGCGCTTTGAGCAATTACTCGCAAAAGTAGGGTCTTTACCACAATCACGGCAAATGAGTTGCTTTGTTAGTAGACTACGGGAACCGATTCGCACGGATGTGCAAGCCAACAAGCCCTCTACTTTATCATCTGCCATTGGGTTGGCTAGGTTATACAAAACAAGGGATCTCGCTCACCGGAAAACAAATCCGTCTATTCTGAAACCAAATTTTCAACTTCGCAATACAACGAACAACAATTTATCCTCAATGATGGTGAAAAAGATGACTCCGGAGGAGATAACCGAGCGGAAAAAGAAAGGGCTTTGTTTTAAATGTAATGAAAAATTTAGCCCGGGGCATCGTTGCAAACAGTTATTCTCATTCAAGCACGCCTTGAGGATAGCGATGATGATGTAGATATGGAGATCAAGGGCGGTAGTACTTATCAAATCGATGATATTCCGAAAATATCATTGCATGCTATTGCCGGAACTCGTGCTCCAGAGACAATGCGAGTTATGGGGAGTCTTGGGAGTAAGTCAGTCATCGTGCTTATCGATTCCGGGAGCACTCACAATTTTGTGTGTGAACGCGTCGCAAAGAAAGTGGGATTGCAATTGACGTCAACAGGCCGATTGGAGGTATTAGTCGCTTCAGGCCAGAAATTAAGCAGCTCAAATTAAGCAGCTCAGGTACGTGTAAACATACCAAACTTAACCTACAAGGAGTCCCAATGTTTGTAGATTTTTTTGGGAGCTCAATGGTTGAGAACCTTGGGTCTTATTCTCTGGGATTTCTCCAAGCTTCAAATGAAGTTTACTGTGGGCAGAAAGTACGTGTCATTACAAGGCTTGTTAGCTCCGAAGAACAAGGTTATTAGCAGTTTTCATTTGAAGGAAGGCATTATGTTTCAAATGTATTCTATACGGGTTCCTCAAGCACAGGTTGCTTCCATTATACCGACACAAGTAACGCAGCTCCGTTATCAATACAAGGAAGTGTTAGAGAAACCTCAAGAACTTCCTCCTACACATGTGCAAGATCATAAAATTCCGTTGCAACCCGCTCAAGGACTTGTTTCGGTACGGCCATATCGATACCCTCATTTTCAGAAAATTGAAATGGAGAAATTGGTGACTGAAATGCTTTCTTCCGGTGTAATTCGACCAAGTAACAACCCTTATTCTTCTCCAGTTATTTTGGTAAAAAAAAATGATGGGTCGTGGCGAATGTGTATTGATTATCGCGCTCTAAATCGGATCACAATCAAAGACAAGTTTCCAATTCCAGTGATTGATGAGCTCCTAGATGAGTTGCATGATGCCCAATTCTTCTCAAAGCTCGACCTCCGCTCCGGCTCTCACCAAATTCGGGTGCACCACCCAGGAGATGTAGAGAAGACGGCATTTCGTACTCATCAAGGCCACTATGAGTTATTGGTTATGCCTTTCGGCCTCACCAATGCCCCATCCTCATTCCAATCGCTTATGAACGAGATATTTAAGCACTATTTGAGAAAATTCGTTTTCGTATTTTTTGATGACATTTTCATATATAGTAAATCATGGGATGACCATATTGCTCATTTGGAGATTTTGTTCTCAGTGTTACACTCTCACTAGTTATTTGTAAAGCTAGAGAAATGTGAGTTCGGCCAAAAGGAAGTTGAATACCTCGGCCACGTAATATCAAGTACAGGTGTAGCGGTCGACGGGGAGAAAATTGAAGCGATGATATGTTGGCCTAAACCTCGGTCTTCAAAAGCTTTGTGTGGATTCTTGGGATTAACCGACTACTACCGCAAGTTTATTCAAAACTATGGTAAGATCGCCGGTCCTCTCACGAATATGCTAAGAAAAGACTCTTTCCAATGGAGTTTATTAGCCGAAGAAGCATTTCAAAAGTTAAAGGAGGCGATGACGCGAGCACCAGTATTGGCACTGCCTGATTTCGACAAGAAGTTCATTGTGGAGTGTGATGCATCAGGGTCTGAAAGTTCTATTGCAAGAAAGGCCGATTGCATTCTTTAGCCAATCTCTTCATGGAAAGAACTTTCTTATCCACTTACGAAAAAGAACTTCTAGATCTGGTCTTGGCAGTTCAAAAATGGCGGCCCTATCTATTAGGTAGGCAATTTGTTGTGCGCACTGATCGTCAAAGCCTTAAACACCTCTGGGCACAAAAGATAACGACGCCGGCTCAACAAAAATGGCTTTACAAGTTTATGGGTTTCGACTTCGTCGTGGTATACAAAAGCGAGAAAGAAAATACGGTTTCGGATGCATTATCAAGACGAGATGAAAAAGATTCTCTTGCCCAAAGTTATGCAATATCTAATCCAATTCCCAAGTGGGTTGAAGCAATTAAGGATGAGTATCAATCAACTCCCTCGCTACAACAACTGTTACAGAATGTTAAAAATGGTGAAGCCATTGGCCCATGGAGTATACAAGGTGGTATCTTATTTTTCAAGAATAAGATTTATCTATCTCAAAACTCTCTCCTTGTTGATGATATTATTGCTCAATTCCACAACAGCACA
The DNA here is from genome assembly GCA_014058105.1 of Kingdonia uniflora. NCBI lineage: Eukaryota > Viridiplantae > Streptophyta > Magnoliopsida > Ranunculales > Circaeasteraceae > Kingdonia > Kingdonia uniflora. Next base: position 2,617,457 of record JACGCM010001655.1, on the reverse strand, counting down.
TGCGAAGGGTTCCTCAAAACAGTTCACCGGATTCAGTCTAACTTTTATTTGCCGGGCATGAGGTCTCAGGTAAAAGAGTTCATAAGGCGTTGTAACATTTACCAATAGAACAAGGTAGAACATCTCGCTCCAGTTGGTCTTCTACAACCGCTTCCTATACCAAATCATGTTTGGGAGGATATATCAATGGACTTCATCGACGGATTGCCTATCTCGAATGGTAAATCTACCATCCTTGTCGTCGTCGACCGACTATCCAAGTATGTGCACTTTACTGCAATTTCATACCCGTATACCGCTGTAGGAGTAGCTCAAGTCTTCTTCGATTAAGTTTTTCGATTACATGGAATGCCTCGCTCAATAGTATGTGACCGGGATCCCGCTTTCACAAGCTTATTCTGGAGGGAATTCTTTCAATTAAATGGTATAACCTTCAACTTTAGTTCCAGCTACCACCCTCAAACCGACGGACAAAGCGAGGTAGTGAATTGTACATTGGAGATGTATCTCCGATGTTTTATAGGTTCCCAACCCAAGAAATGGACTAGATGGCTATCGTGGGTCGAGTTTTGCTATAATACCAGTTTGCATACATCAATTGAGCGAACACCATTCGAGGTGGTGTATGGACGACACCCTCCCACACTATTGGCTTATGTTCCAGGTACATCTAGGGTCGCTTCGGTTGAAGAAGAATTGTTTGCTAGAGATGAAGTTCTTAAGGAAATCAGAAGCAAAATTGCTGAAGCTCAAGCATGTATGAAACGAGTTTATGACTTCAAGCATACAGAACGAGAGTTTTCTGTTGGTGACATGGTTTACCTTAAACTACAACCGTATCGGCAACTATCTGTGTCTCTAAGGACAAACTTTAAGTTGTCAGCGAGCGAGGTACTATGGTCCTTTCAAAATTCTTCAATGTATTGGAGCAGTGGCATATAAACTCGAACTACCACCAACTTCACGAATTCATCGTGTGGTACATGTCTCCCTTCTCAAAAAGAAGATTGGATATAATATTGATGTCCAACAAGTGTTGCCTATGATGAGCATCGATGAAGAGAAGGTCCTTCCTACACCAAAAGCTATCCTAGATTGTCGGGTTAAGAAGAAGAAACAAGAGGTTCTAATACATTGGCACATGTCTTCTCATGCGGATGCCACTTGGGAAGATAGGGAGTTTATGAAGGAGCAGTTCTCCAATATCAGCCTTGAGGATAAGTAGGAATTTTAAGAGGGAAGGATTGTTACAATTCAAGTAGTTATTTGAATAATTAAAATGTTACAATTCAAGTAGTTATTTGAATAATTAAAACAGGTGGTTTCAACTTGAACATGTAGTTATGAGAGTCAGAGATTAAGTAGGAGAACCCCCGTGTTTTTAGGCTTAGTTGGAGTAGTTGATAAAGTCCACTATGTAAGCTTTATTTAAGCATTTGATTTGAGAGAAAGAATATCGATTAATATCTGTAAACACTTTTGTGTTTTGTTGGAGGCTTGGTTCCCTCGAAGAACCAGTTAGGAGGCAAGATTTTCCTCAAATTAAATCAACTTTATTCGTGAAAGTTATGTGTTCTTAACATTATGCTAATAAACCATTAAACAATTTTTGCGGATTCATGATGATGATTAGGGATTTCTATCGTTTTTTATTTTTTTTCGCCTTCGGGTTGTAATCTTTCCACCTCGGTAAGTTTCGTTCCATTCTTCAATAAATTATTTTACATTCTCAAAAAACAAAAAACAAAAAACCATTGAACATAATAATAGCAAAATTATTTTATTTGCCTTTAATTTCCTGAATAAAGGATAATACATCATTGATCAAATTCCTGGGACTAAATAGCCAAGGCAAATTAAAATGATTCAATGGAAAGGCAAATGGAATAACACTCACTAGAAAAACAACTGAAAATGATAACCTTTACACAATAAAGTGAAGACAACTCTGTGGGAGATTAGTTTCCTCCCACCTTATGGTGAAGATATCAAAGAAATACTGACTAAAATCTTTTGAGTTCTCCTTCATGGAAAAAGGATCAACTTAATGTAAATTGAAATCTTGTCCAGTGATACTTTCTTTTTCCTGAAATTTTTGTTTCACATAAATTGCAAAGGTGTGATGTTCGATAGGGATCAAAAGTTTACAAAGAACCTTTGTCTTTCCACAACAGGTCATATTCTGTATGGCATCACCCAAATCATCTTTACCGAACCAACGTTATCAAATGTTCTTTTGAAATTGAAGTACCATGTGGTACTCTCCGTCTTTTCGTGTGTAAAGTAGGAACTGGATAACTACTGCCTATCGGTCTTGTGTTTAACTTTACGTAGGAACGTTGACCATTTGAAGAAAGCCATTTTGCTAGGGATATTGGATGCTAAATGCTAATCTCAGGTTCAGAAGTCAGACACGAATTATTGATGGAAATATAAATAGAGTTAACAGAGAATGTTTTTTATTTTCATTGTTCTACACACACATCCGCCACTACCACCAATTATTTTCTCAGAATCTAATCCTATCATCTTTTCCTACTATCAAACTGACCCTTAGTAAAAAATCCACGATTGATAATAACTATTCTTCTCCAAAAGCTACTGCCACAAGTCGTCCTAATTTTTGTGTTCTCCCCCCTGCCGGAGCCTTTTCATGTTTATGTATAGTAATATCTTTGCCACCTCTCGTCTCTCTTCCAATTATCCCTTAACCATTTCCCCATTTATGTCATTCCCAATTTTTGGTGCATCAAATCCCCTTGGTTTTTTTGGCTAACAAACCTTTTGCCACAAAATAAGATGTTAAGTATTTTTCATCATTGACATGTAGGTGAAATATTGTTCAATCCTCCGATGAAGTCTTCTTTAACATGGCTAGTTTAGGCAAATAGATACCATGTAGTCTACATACATACACACGCTATTTTAGAATGCCTGAGTCTTATAGACACAAACTAATATTTAACCCTACATGTTATTTATTATCATTTTCCTAACTTATACTTGAGAAGTTTCTATATTTTGTACTTGGAGAGCGTAAATTGAAGGGCTAACATAGGTAATTTGGTCTTTCGTGTACCTCAAGTAAACTGGGGCTAAGAGAGAGAACTTGGGGTGTCTTATATTTTCTTTAGATATTATTGCATATGTTCAAGGGCTCTTGCTAATTTTGGGGGTCTTTAAACCGTATTGTCTTGTACTTCAGGTGGCTGTAAACACCATCATTCAAGACGAGAAAGAGTTTTTGAATCACATTATTAAGTCAACAAACATGAAGTGCCTTACAGCACCGTAAGTCACAGCTCTCTCTTTTCTTTCTACTCTATACTGTACTCTTTCTACTCATGTGTCTTTGGTGTCTGGGCTTTTTCAGGGCAGCGTTAGACGGGGAGTGTGGATTCTTAGCTGCGAACATGTACGCAAAGAGTGTATTTGGAGAGGACGCATTGGTGAATGTGAGCATCGAGAAACAAACTGATGGGAAGCTGAGTGGGTACATAAGGATAAGGAGCAAGACCCAGGGAATTGCCCTCAGTTTAGGTGACAAGATCACCCACAAGCAGAAAGGAGGCAGTTGATAGAGTTACCATTCATGTGTTGCTTCTCATCTACCTGTTGTCATCATTTTCAACTGGCCTTTTCCGGTTTTGTATCACCAATTTGTAGTTAATTCGTTTTTATTTAGTGTATCAAAGAAGTGTATCCAGGTTAAGATTTCGGATGCCTGCCATATTTTTTCCTTCCTTTCAGTGTAATGAAAAAAAAAATCAGTTCTGATGGAATTTATAGATTATTCTTTGTTAATTGTAAGGTTTTTTTTTTTCCCTTCTTCCACAAAGCATGAAATTCCGTATATAGTTTGTTTCAAAACTTCGTGAAATTCTGTAGAGTACCTGATTTCAGAAATTCAGAGAAAAATGGAATCAGAAAAATCTAGGCAATTGTTCTTATAACTAAACCCCTTTTAAAACTTGCAAATGCAGGGAAAATAATTCCCTGCCTAAGACCTACCTAAGCACACCTAGTTTAATTTTTTTTCTTCTTTCATACACAACATTAAAACCAAAAATTTACAGCAGAATGTAAACTGAGTTTGCCACAAAGTTCAAGTGTCTTGGCTCAAACAAAAAAAAAAACTAATTTAAACTCTGAACATGTAGCTAAATATGTATCGAAAAAGGCAGTTGCTTCCCATGAGATACCATCTGCAGGGTTATTCATGTGCTGGAGCCTGGACGAGTCTTTGACAATCTGCAACTATCAAATATGCTGATCCTTCACCATATCAGTTACTGTGGTGACTGCCAGGAGAGCAATTTCCTTAGCCGGAGGTTCTGCTAAGTCCTGCAAGTATAATCTCATTTTGTTATCAATAAGACAAATCCCATTCCATCTTTCTTAAAAGTAGGGTACCAAGAAGCACCAACCATTAATAAATAAAAAATGGCTCCTATCTTTTAATTGCTGTAAGACAGAATTATAATATTGAGCCCTACTATTATCATATCTAAAATTTGACGTATTGTGGTGAGATCATTTACAATACTAAGAGCATCTCCAACACCATGCTGTTACACTTTTCATTTACTTTTGCAAAAACCCCTTCCAACAGGAGTATGATGTTTAACATACTCACCTCCATACCCCTCCAAAGTAAGCAAATCCGGAACTTGGAGAGTGGTTTGTGGGTCCTCTACAATTTTTTTTTTTTTTTTAATCTTTTAATTAAGGAACATTGTGGGTCCCAATTTTTAATAAAATTTTTCTCTCTCACATAAAATAATATTATGGGTCCCAATTTTAATAAAATGCTGAATTTTAAGAGAAATATGTTGGAGCAAAGTGGTATGTTATTCTGGATACTAGTATTCAACACCGGAATAACATACCTTCTTTGTTGGAGATGCTCTAACTGCATGCGAAATAATAGAAATTAAAAGACTATGGATCATGTAATTTGAAGACTATCATTTCTAGCTTCCCAAATTCCGTTGTTATGGCAAAGAAAAGAGATAGGGATTTAATAGCGTCTTTTCGTTAGAAATAACTATAGACGATTCTAGCTTCCAATTAGGGCCGGCCCTGAGGGTGTGTGAGGTGTGCGACCGCACAAGGCCAAAAATAAAATGTCCCAAAAAAAGTTAAAAAAAAATGCCCAAGGGTTAGAAGAAAAAAATAATTTTTTTTTGTGAATAATATATATGATGAAGACTTGGCTTAGTTGGTTGGTGTTATGTCTCTTCAGTAAGAGGTCAAGTGTTCAAGCCTATAGCAAAACAAATTTTTTTAGTCCCTTTTTGTATTTTTGTACAGGGTCTTAGGTGTCCTTGGGTCGATCCTGTAGTTCCAACGAGGTTTGGCAACAAAAACTCACTTTCGCCCAAGAGGAAATGACGATGTTGGATTATGCCTGTAATGGCCTAATTTTGTAGTAGCTCGAAATTAGCTCTTACACCAAAATGTACCTGTTACAAAAATTAGTATCAAAGAATAACACAGGTGATTTAGCGTGGAAACCTTTGAAATAGGTGAAAACCACAACCTCTATTTGAGGATTTAGTAACTGTAACTTTATTGCTTGAGGCTGATATTTGATTACAAGTTTTGATCTTTTGAGTTAAAAAATCTTGGTCTTATAATCTCCAATTTTTCGCATTTTCTCCTCTAAAACTCACTCATTTTATAAACCTCACTCTCAGTTCGCTATCGTGTAAAGGCATGTTCTCCTGAAAGTAGGGCAGGTGGTAGTTGAATGCGTAACTGCTAGTTCGCGGGAGACATGCGTTTTTGATTTGTTCATATTTTATGTAGTGCTCGATCCATGTTCTTTATCAGTTCGTGGTCCAAATGTCATTGCTGATTGTATATGTCATGTGTACAATGGGTGAGTCTGGTATTGAGGTAGTTCAAGTTTGGAATAGCTTGAGGGACAGGTCCCTATAATCAGTTCGTGTTTAAAATAGGTCGAGGGACAGGTCCCTATAATCGCCCCCTCACAACTGAAGGCACAAGTGGCTTTAGTTGAGAAATACTGTAGAATATTGGTGTGTTGGAAGTTTGAAAGGGATGCGTTGAATTGGATTGGGTTGGGAATTGTCACTTCGGTGTTGAAGACTGTATTTGTCATTAAATGTGTTGGAAATGATTGATGCATTAGGCTTTTAGGTTTATCAGTAATTGCTGGCTTTGAATGATGTTTTCTTTGGAACTCCTGCATTGCATTGAATGTGGCGTTGCTATAAATATTGTTGATACGGTATCATCTGTCATCTCTGTGAAAGTACTGTCTCTGGAAATATCTTGTGGTCCTCCTTGTCTTGAGAATGGTGACTATCAGGCACCAAGTATATGAAGCTAGGGTATTTGCTGAAGTACAGAAGCTTCAGCTACGTTATTTTGGTAACCAACCTTTGCATCTACCAACTCCCATTCCTGTTCCACCGACGTATCACGGTATGATGGACGAGGAAGCAACAGAGGCTGAGAATGACTACTATCAAATGTGGCGGTTTCATCATCTGATTGTGTTAGGTGAGCAACGCCGGGTTTGTCTTCATCTTCTTGCAAAGGATGTCATTAATAAGGTGGACGAGGAAGTCAGTGTAAGTGCCAGGAAGTACTGCTGTTATCCTGCGAGGGATTGGGTTATGTAAAAGTAGAATCATTCTTCTTTCTCTGCCTTTCTGAGGTGGTGGAGGTTACGGAGGAAGATACGGTGGTGGTGGTAGCAGATTGGAAATATGCTTCTAGTCTTTAGATTAGAAACATGTCTCTGTTACAACTATCTTTGTTTTCTTGAATGAATGTTTCATGCTGGAGGAACATCTATTTTGGAGCGGTAGTACTATTGATAATTGCTATATATTCATGTAGATCGATCTGTAGGAAGTGTATGTAATATTGTTCTCTCTGTAAAGTATTCTGTAATGAATTGTCGAGCAAATGAAAAATATATTTTTGCAGTAATTCTATGTTGATATATCGAACTAGAAATTAGCATTGGAAATTTCGATAGGTCGATTTGTGTGTGACGGAAATTGTTATATATATATATATATATGAATGTAACAAATATATCCATCAAACTGAAGGAAATTTATTAGATCGAACTACAATATATCTGAGAAGGTAATGTTGTGGAACTAAAAATCGAGTTGTGATAGAAGTGTGAATGAAAGTAAAACATGTGTAATAGAGTTGCGAATTTAGTTCAAAAATATATGTTCGAATAAACAGATGCAATGAGTTCGCTTTGAAAAGATATAATCGAATAAATTGTGAGCATGATTTAAGGGGTTTCAGTTATGGATAAGAGGGATTGATACTCATTATTCTATATGCTGAATAGGGGGGGGGGGATTTTGTGTGATCGTAAGTTGTATAAATAATGCTGAAACTGTGAGTTGGAGAGGAGGAAAAATGGCGAGGACTTATTCTCAGAGAGCTCGGCATGCGTCGGAGGGGCGTTTAGCGATAAAGTTGTTGAAGTTCAGGAAAGGATATTTGGGCGGTTAGAATATGATGCCAATTTGCCTGAATATTCAATATAGTTCGATGGGTTGACTCTGAGGGCGAGGGAGAACAAGGTTGGGCGTTACTTGTGGTGTGAGATATTTTGTGAATTGGTCGTTGAACCTGAAGCTCGAAAAGCTGCGGTGAAGAAAATTGCTCTGGAGGAAATAAATGAGGAGGATGAGAGGATTGTTGGGAATGAATTGATTAGGTGTGGCGCTCCAGGGCATCTTGGTTGTTTTATGTGAGAGTATATTTGAGAGAGCGAACTTCGTTAGTTCGAATAAATGTAAATAATAGAAAGGGAGAATACTTCCTTATGAATTTTCTCCTTATTTGTGGTGAATGTTGCTGCAAAGAAATATTTGAGAGGGATAATAGGAATCAGATTATCTGTCCTTTTTAGGGAGAGAAAATTTGATTGCGTATGAGTGGAGTATCATAATAAGTGTGGGAACGTGTGAGAGGGATTTGGATAGGAGAGAGAAATACATTAAAATATAGGACTTGGGGTAATGATGAAAATGCATTTTTACCCAAAAGGTACGAAACGCCTGACATGAATAGTAGAAGGGACGCCTTGGTTCCAAAACCGAGGGCGGCTCGTGTGAGCCTCAATAACTGCTAGCGGTTGGAGAAAAAAAGTATAAATAACCTTTCATCTTATTCGTTTAAGCGTTTACAAAATACAGATAAACGAAAAACTAGAGAAAGATTTTTTTTTGAGTTACAGAGATTCTAGAGAGAGAAAAAGAGAGAGAGAGAGAGAGAGAGAGAGAGAGAGAGAGAGAGAGAGAGAGAGAGAGAGAGAGAGAGAGAAAGTAAACGAAACAGCCATCAAAACCGGAGGGAAAAGGGGGCTGTGATTGTGGGTTGTGATAAAAAACTTTTGTTGTGAAGTTTCGTTGTAAAAGAGGAGGCATGTGACATCCCATATTCTTATTCAGAAATTGGAGGTTAGTGGGTCATTGCTGATTTTTCTGGTTTGTGTTATGGTGATTGTAGAAGAAGCATTGTGTAGGGTTTTGAAATATACCATTTTTGTGTATATTTGAATTTCAAAAATTTGCTATATGAGGATATTCTTTGAAAAAGTGGTTTTTGTGATGTAAGTTGGAGATTTGTATGAAAAAACATTTGTGTTAGGTATATATATATATAAACTATAAAGAATTTTAATTGGAATACCTGGACCTGCATGTAGGTAGAAGTGTGAGAAGGCTATGTTGTAGAAATAAGTCTCACTTTCAAGCATACTCTTGATATGGAGACTTTGATCTCTGGTCGTTTGATTGGGGATGTGCCTGTAGAAATTGATAATGTTGATTATGTGGGGGGCGAGCTAAGAACGGAGAGCTCGAAAGTAGTAGAGGTAGAGGTAGAGGGGAAGGATAAATTAGAGTTTCCAGATTTCCCTGGTAACTTCTTACCATATCCTACAGATTCAGATGTATTCAAGGAGTTTTGTAAAATTAAAGGTAGTTTAGGTGGTGTGTGGGGTGAGGTGATAGAACATGCCGGTAGGTCGTTTAGGGGGTATAAAGTTAAAAATGGTGACAAATATTTTTTCTTATTGCCCGATTTGGAGCATGAGAAATTTGAGAGGGGAGTGGATGATTTTATCTCCTTTGAGTACTTCAATGGGGGTGTTCAAAGTAATCTGGACTAGAGATTTTTGTGTTATCTTTCCCAGTTAGAGTTTGGACTGATAGTGTCTTTAAGCAATTTTGCTAAAGATATTTTGAATGCCATTGAGGCCTGCCCTGCCCAACTGAATGAGAATATGTGGGAAGTGATAAATGTATGTGATAACCTGAATAGAAGGTAGGTTTTCAAGGGGGTGGAAAGGAGAATAGCCCCTGTAGATGTTTTATAGTATTATACTGTAAAGTATTATGCGGCGACTGGGGGCGCGTACTTCTCTTCAAGTTCGTCTCGACCTCAATTCTTCGACCTGAATTCAGCATGGCGAGTGTAGAATGATAACTTGATATGGGCGAAGGGTGATTGTCTCAAAGGGTGGACAAGGAAACCATGAATCTTATATATAAAACTTAGATGAAAAGTAAGTAATTGTTTGTGATATCGAAATGTGTTTGTGTTAGGGTTATGTCTGTATGTAACAATGTGTTGTGTGTTATTTTTTTGCAGATCCTCGATCTCAGGTTGGGAGAAAGGAATCATTGATTGATATTGTAGCTCGAGAAGGATCAGAACTCGAGATTGTTTTGGGAGAGCTCAAAATAAGCTAATTTAATAGGGCTAATAGTAGGTCGGAAAAGGTTCAAAAGTCTCAAGCGAAGAAAAAATGATAGGAAATGGCACGACCGTTGGAGATGTAGGGAGGGAAGCATTGGACGCTGAAGGGCGTCTAACATTAAAAAAGGTTGTACCGATATCTTTGAAGGCAAATCCTGTGGGGGCTACATCGAGCAAGTTAAGTTAAAGGCACCTTAAAAGGAAGACTGTGAAGGTTGATGGGTCGAACTCGGCGACCACGGAGAGTGGAGAGGTTGCCATGAGTTTGAAAAAAAGGAAGGTGGATGCTCATGTTCTTGTGAGTGAGGTGAAGGAGGCTAGGAGTAGTCCTACTATGGAGGACGAGTTGTTGGTGTTGGAGAATAAGACGAGGGTAGCAGCTCGTGAAGGCTCAGAGGAGCTGGACATGTTTATGAAGTTGGGGCTTTGTAGGGTAAGTTAAATGCTTTTTTATGTTTGAATTTTGTGTAATCTTTGAACTGAAATGTTACTTTTTGTTGTAGATGTCCCGTTTGTTGAAAGGAATCTGTCTCAGGTTCGAAGACTGGAGAACGGAGCTCGAGAAGAGGGTTGCTCAACTTGAGGCCGATTTAGATATGGAAAAAGAGCTTGAACTTGTAGAGGAGGTGAAGAAGAATGTTGATGAAGTTTCAGTTTCTCGCGACAACCTTGGCCAGAAGCTCCTAGACGTTGGATACTCAGTGTATGATATTGAAGCAATCATAGAGGGGCATTATATCGAAGAGGCCAACGCTGTAGAGGAACTGGAAGTTGAAGGCAGCTCTCAGCAAGGTGTTATGAAAGGGTTGGATGTGGTCTCTGCAAGAACATATTTAAAGAACCGGGAAGGAGAGAGTGAGAAGATATAGTAAATATGAAGCTTTGTTTTTGTCAATTGAAAACTGTAATTGTAAGGAATGTATGTGGAGGATATTTATGGGGTAGTCTAAGAGATGTTGTAAATATTAATTTATAGGAACTGAAAGGTTTGTGCTTCAGAATTGAGGATTTAGAAAAAGATATCGTTAAGGAGAAAAACTTTTCAGCAACTCTGTTGACTTTGCATACGGAGCTACAGGTTAGAAAAATAGCTCAAAATTTTATGACTTGCTCATTTTATAACTTTAGTGCTTGCATTAGAGAATGGAAAAATTGAAATGTAAGAGGGCATTTAGTAAATTATGTTTATCCAAAGTAATCCAAGAATTAGACCGTGTTAGAATGTTAGAGAATGATAACGTAGAAAATGTGTACCTTGAAATATGAGGAAATGTAGATAGTATGGCCATCAGTGTGAGATAGCTTCGTAGCTTGAGGGCTAAGTTGCTTCTCATTTTGTTGGCTTGTGATAAAATAGAACTCTGTTTAGATATGTGTACAACAAACTGTAGTTTACAGACCGTATATGTAGAGTATTGTTTAATCGAGTTGTTTATGCAGGCCGAGTTAGAAGCTGTTAAAGCTAGTGAAGAATATGCTCTGGATTGCAATTATAAGTGTAAGCCCAAAGATGAAAGAGGCAAGTGAAGATAGCGCGGATCAATATGTCAAGTTGGAGATCAAGCTTGTACAAGCAGAGAAGACTGTGACTGAACTGACCCAGCAGATCGAGAGTAGAGATGCTAAAAAAGAAAAATTGCAGGGGGAGCTCGTTAATGTTTAGAGTGAGGTAGCAGAGTTAAAGAGTAGGGTAGAATTGTTGGGGGCGAAAGGTAGAGATGCGGATGTCACACAATATCACATCAGAACGTTAGAGGAGAAGTTAAAGAGCTGCGAGATCATCTTTGTCAGTTTGAATGATCAAGTGAAAAAGAAGGAAAACGATCTTGTGAAGGCGCGAGCCAGTTTAGTGAGTGCCGAAAGTGAAGTGGAGAAGCTGAGTAAGACAGTGCAAGTTGAAGATATCGATCTTCGGGTCACCTAAAATCAATATGACAAACTGAATGAGTGAGTTGCGAAGTTTAAGGCGGATTTGTCCAATTCGCATGGCAAGAAGGCCGAGGCTGGAGAGAGGTCGAAGATGAAAAAGAATGACGCCGAGGCTGTGGCTGCCAAGGGTGACGTGGTTAAGTTTTTAGCCCAAATTAAAGAGTTAGAGGTAGATTTAATTTACATTCGAGCTGCCGTAAGGAAACCTAATGAGCGAACTAGAAAGAGTGATGATAAGTTAGAGGTTTCACTCCACAAAGAGAAGGAATTAAATGAAGTTATTAAGAGGAAGGATGAGTTATTGAAGAAAGCTAGTGCCGGGGGACGTAATGCAAATGAGGTGGAGTTGGGAGCACTACGTGTTGAAGTGGAAGAGCTAAAAACAAAAAGTTGAGCTGAGCAGGAACAGGCGACAGGGTTGATATCAAATTTGAATATGGTTATATTGGGCTTAGAGCGACGCTTAGAGCATGCAAATTTGTGTCATGCAAATTTTGATAAACATCATAAGAAGCTAAAAGCGCATTTTGCTGAGTTAGCCATGCCGGGCCGACATAGGATTTCTCTGGATGAGGCGCACTCGAGGGAGATAATGATAGTAATCACCTATTTCTTAGAAGAAGTAAAGAGGCTTGAGCTCGAAAGGGATACCTTGCATGACAGTTTGGTATTCAGAGGCTGCATCTGTAAGGCTGAAATAGATCGAGGTGATTGCTTAAACTCAATGGCAACTGATATAGGCTCCATTATTTCAGAACAAGTAGAACGAGGAAGGGATATTGTAAATGCTCGAGCTCTAGAGTTTATGGCTGTACGACCTCCCACTGTAGGGGAAAGTACTGCTGACCTTCCGCAAGAAAAACCTGTATAAGTGACCTGTAGTTTTTATATTATAGACGTTTAGAGAGATAAAAGTTAGTTTTACCTTATACTTTATCTTTTATCTTAGAGATAGTAGAGATCATTGATTGAAAACTAGTATTACCTTTGTTTTAATCGCTGATATTTGTATAGATGTATCAATTTAAAGCTAGTGTTACCTTTGCTTTAATCTTTGAGTTTTGTATAGATGTATCGATTGAAAGCTAGTGTTACATTTGCTTTAATCTTTAAGATTTAGTAGAGTCTACACGTATGTATGTAAAGAGTAATGTGAGAAAAACTTGAAAGTTTTTATTTAGTAGAAAAGAATATACACACTTTTGGAGATTGGAATCTCACTTTTGGAATGTAAAGACTTGGAATAGAGTATTATGTATTTGGGAACTAGGGATTTAACGATAATATCATTTCAATCTCTTAGTGTTCCAGGGGTGGGTTTGGTATTCGGACACCTTTCTCTGTCATGAGATAATATGATCCAAGGCCAGTGCGGCCAACGATGAGAAAAGGACCCTCCTAATTTTCTGTGAGCTTTTCAGCATTCAACTCTTTTATGCTTTTTGGAATTTTTGACTAGATCATCAATTTGGAACTCACGAGCAGGCTAGCATATGATGATATCGACCCAGGTTAGCAATAACATGATCTCGGGTCTCATTGATCCAGTTCATATTGCAGGCTAGCTTAAACTTATTCTCGTCGTCTGTGAGCTTGTGATCTTTGATAGGATGGTGGTATTCTGCTGGAATGATGGTCTCTGTGTCGTAAGCCAAGAGGAAGGGGAAACACCCAGTTGATTGTCTTGGTGTAGTGCAGGACGCCCATAAGACGTGAGGTAGCTCCCGTATCTAATTTCTTTTCTTTTGCGATTGAAGCCTCTTCTTGATTCCATCCACTATTATTCTGTTGGTGATTTTGGTCTGGCCATTTCCTTGGGGGTAGTATGAATTAGATAGGGAATGAATGATGTTGTATTTGTTGAGGAAATCCATGACCTTTTCTCCAACGAACTACGACCAATTATCGATCTGAATCAGGTGGGGGTAACCAAACCTTGTAATAATATGTTCCCAAATAAAAGAGATTACCTCTTCTTCTCTAGTTCGACAAAGAGGAATTGCTTCTACTCAATTTGTAAAGTAATCTGCTGCTACGAGTAAGAACGTCGATTATCCGGTGTATTGGTAAATTCTCCCACTAGATTGAGTGCCCACCTCTTGAAAGGCCAGAATACCTTGGTCACATGGAGTTCGAGTGCAGGTACTTGTATGTGTCCATGTCGTTGATAGGCGTCACATCTTCGTGAGTACTCTTCCGCTTGCTTGCGCATTCCAGGCCAGAATACTCCTTGTGTAATCGCTTTGTTTGCAAGTGATCGACCTACGGCATGGGAGCCACAAGTTCCTTCATGTAAATATGTGAGCATTCCATCGGCTTGTAGCTTGGAGAGGCACTTGAGATAAGGCCCTGCAACTAATCTTCGATATAAGTGGCCTTCCGGAACTGTATAACATTTTGAATTTTTGATCAACTGTCGGCGCTTTTTTAGATTTACTGGAAGGGGTCCGTCGCATTCGTTCTTCGGGCCAAGATAGGTGAGAAAAAGTTTTCTCCAATCGTCGTCTTCCTCTTCATCGCCCCCAGTGTTGATCGTACATACATATTGGAGATCAATGCTGGGGTGGATATCACTAGGAATGGCAATGGGGCAGGGGAGCTAATCCCATCCCCATCCCCATCCCCACTTAGATTTCAACCCCCATCCCTACCCCAATACCTATTTAAGTTAAACGGGGATCCCTGAATCCGCCCCACCTTACAAAGCCTAATCCCATCCCCGCCCCATTTAACTAATTATTTTTTTAAACAGTATGCAAAAAAACATTCAGAAAGCATAATTCAGAATTCAGAATTCAGAAAGCAGAAAGAAGAAAGAAGAAAATAAGAAAATAAGAAGAAAAGAAGGATTATGTACATTGTACAAAACTATGGAGCCAAAGCTTCATTCCTTTAAGTATTCATTACAGACTGCCAAGGAAATTTTATATTTAGACACAAATATTCATTACAGACTGCCAAAACTTTGGCAGCCAAAGCAGACTCTTCTCTTGCGCCTTGGTGGTAGCTTTTTCAATATCCGTACTTGATCTGTCAAGGATGTAATGAAATGATCAACATCAAATATGTCTTGGAACTCACTGACATATCATATCAAGACATAAATATTAGTAGCATTATACTTTGAGATATTAACTTAAAAATTATGATGCACCCACCTGGGATCGGCCCAGAAGGAGGTTTTATCCAACTCAGGAACTATAAGTGTAACGTTTAAGTATATTGCAACTGCTACCATGTCACATATCTGTACAAAATATAACAGAGTATGAATGAAAAGAAATATAATTGTGTTTTTAAGTAAAAGTTCACTCACCGCAACACGCATCTGATTAAGCCCTCTGTTGCACGAAACCATTAAGTAGCCATTGTTTTTATAAACCCCTAGAGGAAAGAAAAATGCAATTTCAATAAACCCTAAATGAATCTGTACAAACAAAACAAAACATCAATTGAGGAACTCACTTTTGGGTGGTAGGGGAATTTTTGGTTGTACAGAAACCAACTTCACCTCCAAATGAGAATCTGCATCAGATGGCATAAAACAAGAAGGCCAACCTTTCAATACTCTTGGCCCCCACATCTCCCCTAATGCTGTTAATTGGACTAAACATGTCCATAACAATATAGTGGTTGTCGCTCTAATCATCTATAGCTTCATCCTAGACCTCGAAGATACCATGAATGCCGAATTCTTTGATTTCTCAAATCATCCATCGCTCTAATCATCCATCTGCGTGTACAACCAGCCTTTCTCCCTGTCCCACAGCTTTATATACATGTCATCAAATGCTGACAATACATAAGAGTTGGGTGAACAGACACACATCTGATGAAATCCGTGTGTGCTTCGAACACTTTGACCTTATCCATTGTATTATAATTATATACACGGATGCACATGTCATTCGCTCTAGCAACAACCCATTGTTTACTTGGAATAAACTTTGCTGACCTAATTGCAAATAACAAGTGATGTAGAAAGCAACAATATTAGCAAGAGCCTCTCCAATGGTTTGGAATCCAATAAGGGTTTCTATTTCTAGAAAGAATATCCATAACAATAGCAGATGAAAAATACTTGGTAGTTCAGTAACCTTAAAAGATTTCACCATAGTCTGCAATAAATCAGCAAATGTGGTTAACACTAAGAGCTTCAATAATACTAAACCACCAAAGCTTAATTAACATTAGCTCTTACCTGTGTATGGTAGTTCCAAATACAAACACTCCCCGAATAAAGACTCGTAAGGATCCTGCCCCAAACAAAGTTGAACACAAATTACACATCACAAGTGACAACACATTTACTCTTCTAGTGTGATCTTATCAAGTAAAAATACCATGGATACGTCGGGTGAAGATCCACACATTTCACTCTTTCAGATCTTTGAGAAAGTTTCCTCTGATCCAAATCAAAACAAAAGGGTTACCAATCAATCACATTACAACAATTCAAAGAGATTAAGATCCAAAATACCTTGATTTCAAGTCTCAAAGGCTGTATCATCATCACAACATGTAACAATTCAGAGAAAAACAGATCAAAATTTGATTTAAATCAAAGCATAATTTCACCAGATCTGGAGATGAAATCTTACCATTTCGATGAAGAAATAAAGAGAAACTGACTTGTTTTGATGAGGAGACGAGAATTTGGGATTTTGGTGTGAGATCGGAGAAACAAAGCTCGAAAATGTTGGTGTGTTATTTCATTGTATATAGTGGGATGGGAGTAACCAAGAAACAATTCTTTGATTTCTTTAATTCTTTGATTTCAAATTGCATTTGAAGAATTAGGGTTTGGTTTGGGGAGAGTAGATAGGTTTCAGAGCTGAGAGTGAGAGTTGAGAGTTGAATTAGGGTTTTCTTTTCTTAATTCTAATATATATACAGGGGTATAAAAGTAAAAGTATTATATGGGGCGGGGCGGATAACGGATTTAGCCAAGCTCAGTCCCAAATCCGCCCCAATCCCGGACGGATTTAACCAACTCGGCCCAGAACCGCCCCCATACCCGATATAGTCATCCCAAATCCTCTCTAAACAGGGCGGGGTAGAGCGGATCCCCGGTGGGGCGGGGCAAATTGCCATCCCTAGATATCACTTCAATTTAGAGATATCGTGCTTATGTACCCAAGACCCCGGCTAAGTAAGCCAAAGAATTGGCATGTCTATTTTCTCCTCGTGGTAAATAGTTGATAGTAGCTTCCACAAATCTGCTCATCTTATTAGCAATGAGGGCTGCATAGTCGACCATTTTGTCATTCTTCTTGTACTGTTCAGAGTAATGGCGGACGATTAGTAACGAATCTGTATAGACTAATAACTCGAGAACGCCGAGCTCGAGCGTGAAATCGAGCCCATTAATCAAGGCTTCGTACTCTGTGATATTATTTGAAGCTTCAAAATTTAAGCGAAATAATTTCTCGATTCTATCGTTTGATGGGGGTAATCAGTACAATTCTAATTCCTGACCCTACGGGTCCTGCTGAGCCATCTATAAGAAGTCTCCATCCTTTCCTTGTAATCCATTCAGCTCGTTCGTCAAATGGTTTGGAAGGTAGAACTTTTGGTATTTTTTGGTGAAGTCAGTGCCGTGCTCCTCCCAATCTGGATATTCTACAAGAAAATCTGCTAGAATATTGGTAACTGCCTGATCTTTTTCTAAATGGAGCGACTAAAATTTGATATTATGTTCTCCCAGGCTTACAGACCATTATTGCACTCTTCTGGATTTGTCTTTCTTAGATAGATCTTCCCAGAGTGGGTAGTTTGTCATCACTCTGACAGAGTGAGCTTAGAAGCAGTGTTTGAGTTTCTTGAAGTGTAAACGAGAGTTAGAAGGAGTCACTCGATCTTGGAATACCTTGTTTCTGCTGGAGTGAGGGTTTTGTTGATGAAATATACTAGTTTTTTGACATTTCCCTTAAGTTGAATGAGGACCGAGCTTAGAGAGTTTTTTGTAACTAAGAGGTAAATGATCAATTCCTCATTATCTACTAGTGTGCTAATTATGGGAAACTTCCCCAAATAGATTTTAAGTTCTTAAAAAGCTACCTCGTATTCTTCTGTCAGATTTATTCGTTAGGTTGAGCCTTTTCTTGTTTGGTACATCCTTGAAGTAATAAGAATAGCCACCGATAATGATATGAAGATTTAGAGACGAATTAATTAATAGCGTGATATTCTAAGATCGAGCGACCCCTTCTAACTCTTATTTAGACCTCACAGAAACTCAAGCACTACTTCGAAGCTCATTTAGTCAAAGTTATGATGAACTACCCACTCTGGGAAGTTTTTCTAAGAAAGAAAAATTGTGAAGAGTGCAACAATGGTTAGTCAGTTTGGGAGAACATGATATCAAGTTTGAACAACACTATTCAAAAAAAGGTAAGGCCGTTGCCAATTTTTTTGTAGATTTTCTTGTGGAAGATCCCGATTGGGAGGAGCATGATCCAGACCTTACATAAGAAATCACAGAAGATTCACCCGACAAGCCATTTTACGAACGAGCTGAATGGATTATAAGGAAAGAGTGGAGGCTTCTCACAAATAGTTCAGCAGGACCTACATGGTCAGGGATTGAAATCGTACTAATTGCCCTATTCAACGACAAAATCGAGAAATCAATTCGCTTAGATTTTAAAGCTTCCGACAATGTCACAGAGTATGAAACTTTAATTCACAAGCTCGACTTAGCACTCGAGATTGGCGTCCCAGAGCTACCAGTCTATGCAGATTCTTTACTCATCGTCCACCATTACTCATAATAGTACAAGAAAAATGGTAAGATGATCAAATATGCAGCCCTTGTTGCCGATTGGATGAGCAGATTTGCGAAAGCAACTCTTGACTATTTATCTTGCGGTAAGAACATGCATACCGATTCCTTGGCTAATTTGGCCGGGGTCTTGGGTACAGAAACACAATATCTATAAATCAAAGTGCCGTCCGCCCCCAGCATTGATCTTTATTCTTTATGCACGATCAACACTGGGGGCGATGAAGAGGAAGACGACGATTGGCAGAAGCCTTTTATCGCCTACCTCGGCCTGAAGAACGAATATGACGTGCCTCTTTTAACAAATTCAAAAGAATGCCAATAGTTAATCAAAAAATTGAATCGTTATACAGTTCAGAACGGTCATTTATAACGTCGATCAGCGATATGGCCTTATCTCAAGTGCCTCTCTAAGAAAAAAGTCGATGGAATGCTCAAAGAATTACATGAAGGAACTTATGGCTCCCACGCAGTAGGTCGATCACTTGCAAATAGAGCAATTACACAGGGAGTATTCTTTCCATGAATGCGCAAGCAAGCAGAAGAGTACTCACGAAGATGCGACACATGCCAACGATATGGACACATGATCCGATCCCCTGCACTCAAACTACATGCAAGTAAGGTAAATGGGTCCTTCAAGTGGTAGGCGCTCGATCTCGTGGGCGATTTTCCCAATATGCTAGGTAACCGAAATTTCTTACTCGTGGCAATAGATTACTTTACGAAATGGGTGGAAACAATTCCTCTTTGTCAAACTAGAGAAAAAGAGGTCATCTCTTTTATCTTGGAACACATTATCACACGGTTCGGATTCCCCCTCTTGATTTGGATCGATGACGGGCCACAGTTTATTGGAGAAAAGGTCATGGCCTACCTCACCAAACACAACATCATTCATTCTCCATCCAATTCATACTACCTGCAAGGAAATAGACAGGTCAAAATCTCCACAAAACCATAGAGAATGGACTCAAGAAAAAGCTTCAATCACAGAATATATATTTTTGGATACGGGAGCTTTCTTAGGTCTTATGGGCATACCGTACAATACAAAGATAATCAACTGGCTATTCCCCCTTCCTCGTGGCTTATGGTACATAGGCCGTCATTCTAACAGAATATCACCATTTTGTCAGAGACCACGAGCTAACAGACAAAGAAAATGAGTTCAAGCTGGCCTACAATATGAACTGGATTAATAAAACTAGGGAACAAGTTTTTGTCAACCTAGGTCGATATCATCATATGCTAGCAAGCTCATACATCAAAAAAGTCTGAAGCTGTGAGTTCCAAATTGACGATCTCATTCTCAAAGAAATCTTACAGAGTAGAAAAGAAGCAAACGCTGGAAAACTCGCAGAAAATTGGGAAGGTCATTTCCACATCGTTGGCCGCACTGGCCTTGGATCATACTACCTCATAATAGAGAAAGGGGTCCGAATCCCAAATCCTTGGAATACTAGGCGATTAAAACGATATTATAGCTAAATCCCTAGTTTCTCCATTACAGATTACTCTATTCTCATTCTTTACATTCCAAAAGTGAGATTTCAATCTCCAACAGTGTACATTCTATTATACTCAATGAAAACTTCCAAGTTTTTCCCCACATTACTCTCTACTCGTGTAAAATCTACTAAATATCATTGATTGAAGCAAATGTAATACTAGCTTTTAATCGACCATCAATACACAGATTAAAGCAAATGTAATACTAGCTTTCAATCGACCATCTATACAAATTAAAGCAAAGGTCATACTAGCTTTCAATTGCCCATCTATACATATATCAGCGATTAAAACAAAAGTAATACTAGTTTTAATTTAATGATCTCTACTATCTATAATACACAAGATGAAGCAAAAGTAAAACTAGCTTTTATCTCTCGACATGTCTATAACTACAGAAAGTACAAATCACTTCCACAGGTTACTTTTACAGGTTTTTTCTTATGGGAGGTCAGATGCGCTATCCCCTACACAAGAGGTTATGCAGCCATAAACCTTAGAGCTTGGGCAGTTGCAACATTCCTGCCTTGCTCTACTAAATCTGGAGGTCGGGAACCTAACTCCATTTCCATGTTATTCAAGAAATTTCCTCGATCTATATCAACATTATAGATACAACCTCGAAATGCCTTACAGTCATGCAAGGTATCCCTTTCGAGCTCATGCCTCTTTACTTCTTCCACAAAATAAATAATGACAACAATTAGCTCCCTCGAGTGCACCTCCTCTGGGCCAATCTTCTCTCGATCAAGCATGACTAACTCAGCAAACGACTTTCTTAGTCTCTGATGACGCTGTCCTAATTCCTTGTGTAGAGTACCGTTCTGCTCTGCTCGTTGCCCTGAGCATGTTATGACGCCAGTTTGCTGCGCTATTGTCGCCGCTGCTTTATCTAACTCAGATTTATTCATCGTCCTCAGCTCTTCCACTTGAGCGCAAAGTGTCACCAACTCCCATTCATTTACATCACTTCCCACAACACAATATTTATTCAGCAGCTCATCTTTCCTCTTGATCACCCCCTTTAACTCTTGCTCTCTACAAAGAGTAACATCTAACTTATCATCACTCTCTCTTAAACGTTCGTTTCCCTTCCTTACATAAGCTTGAACACGAACAAGATCAACCTCTAACTCTTTAATTTGAATTGATGGGTTAACTGTATTACCCTTAACAGTCGAGACCTCAGCATCATTCTTTTTCTTCTTTGAGAGCTCTCCAGCCTCGGCCTTCTTGGCATGCCCATGGCCAAATCCGCCTTTAACCTTGTAACCCTCTCATTCAGTTTGTCACACCACTTTTAGGCCATTTGAAGATCAATATCTTTAGCAGGCATGGTCTCACTCAACTACTCGACTACACTTTGAGCAGTAGCTAGATTATCTCAAGCCTTCACAAGTTTATTTTCCTTCTGGGCCAATTGACCCTTTAAACTGCTAAGCAAGTAGTTGCGAAAGGTTAGAAAAAAATATGGATGGTCTCGGATTCTCACGCCACGGTTCAAGCGGTCACGAATGTCACATTTCCATGGACTATGATCACTGACTGAAAACGAATCCAACGAAAACTCGACTCGTTCCGAATTACTCAAATATGGAGAGAATTTCTTTTTTAGCGAATACAACAACCAAACGAGGGTCCGCAAATGCAGAACCTTTTGAAGAATGGTATCAAGGGCGGTCAGTTTTTCTCACCCACATAGAGAACCCAGATACATAATACTTTTGATTCCCCAAATAACACCTAATGGCAGAATAATATCGAGTCGTTCGAACGACATTAGAGGTCGTTCGAACAAACTGGCGATCCAGAAGACAAGTTAGGCATTTCGTAGGCTTTTTAAATAGTCGTTCAAACAAACTTGGAAGTCGTTTGAACGATTCAAACTATGTGGTAATCGTTCGTGGAAGTCGTTCGAACGAATTGAGGCTACTTTTAGAAAATTCATTTGAACGAACTCGTTGACAATTTCGAGTTTTTTTTTATATTAGAAGGCTTTTCCCAACATTTCATTCGAACGAAAATTGAGGTCACTCGAACAAAAGTGGAGGTCGTTTGAATGGACTCGCGCTCAGCCAAAATTTGGCTGATGCAGGTCAATTATTAATTTCAATGTGTCGTTCGAACGAGGCTGACTTCGTTCAAGCGTAATAACGCAGAGGCATGCCCCTTACCTATTAGGGTTAAAAAAAAACTTTTTAACTTTTCTTCGAGAGCCCCATCTGCATATGCACTAGTGACATGTACTAGTGTGTGGCATGGTTGGCTCTCCCCTTTCATGTACTTTATCTTTTGGATATTTATTTCTAAACTTTTTGCAAAAAAAAAACCCCTTTAAACTGGTCACATTTTCTCGTAACTCATTTTCTGTCACCTCTAACGACCTGATACGGTATTGAGCGGCATCCGCTTCTTTACCTTCCACCATCAACAAGTTTATTATACTTTTGAGTTTCACTAATTCAGTCTGGCACCTTCGAGCTCCCCTTACAATTTTGATCTGCTGGGTTAGATCGTCCACAGTCTTCATAGCCTTGGCAAACTGGATCTATACTTTGACATATTGATCCTCCCTATCTTCATATGCCTCATTCATCCAATCAAATTCAGCCCCAAACTCATGATTATATTGAAGAAGCGCCTGCTGTTCACTCAAACGAACAATCTCTAACTCGACCTGCATCATCAAGATCGATTCAACTAACTTTACAGATTTCTAGCAGATTTCACTTTCTGACATGCCAACAAGCTAGGATTTACTTTGCCCTTAAGTTACGAGATTATCTCATACTAATGGCAATAACATATACATCCTATTTCAAGATACATATTTTCTATGTTACGTTCCGAAGTAATCTAAACATACTTGGTTATTATCGTTCATTATGATCTATATCTGCCTTATAACTTTACTTTATAGCTCTAAAGTAGCAAAGTACAAGTCAATTTTTTTGAGCTCTTTTCTATCCGTAGCTCCGCTTGCGAAGTCAATAGAGTTGCCGAGTCATTTTTCTCCTTAGCGAGCTCTTTATATAATTCTTCAATTCTGAGGCGCATATCTTTAAGTTTCTACAAATCAATGTTTACGAGCATCTCTTAGACTATCCTAAATTTATCCTGCAAATCAATGTACCATACACTTACAGTTTTTAACCAATACAAAAAATACAAACAAACTCTAAACAATTTTACTCCACCTTCTCATCATCACCCTTACGGTTCTCTAGATTAGTTCTAGCAGAGACTGTATCCAACCCTGTAATCACACCCAAGAGAGAACTGCCATCAACCTGGGGATCCTCTTCCGCTTTGGCCTCTTCAACATAGCGTCCTGCTATGATGGCTTTGAGGTCAGCAACTGAGTACCCCACTTCAAAAAGTTGGTGCCCAAGGACATCATGAGCAGTAACAACTTCCTCAACATTCTTTTTTACCTCCCTCGCGAGCTTGCACATCATCACACGTTGCACATCCTTCATCGAGACCAATCGCTCCTACTCCAAAGCCAGATCAGACTCGAGTTGAGCCTTTCTCTTCTCGAGCTCAGCTTTCCCTTTCTCGAGATCGGCCCTCCCATCTTCAAGCCTGAGATAGATGCCTTTCAGCATGCGAGCAGCCTATAACAAAAAGCGACACATTTTAACTCGAAAATAAGCCAAAAGTTCAAATATCATATAAAGCATCAACTTACCTTGCTCAACTCCAACTGTGCAGAAGTATTCAGCTCCTCAACACCTCCTCGAGCTGCTGCGCTCAGCTTGTTCTCTATGACCAATAACTTGTCCTCCACAACAAGCCTGCTCTCCATATCCTTCACCTCACTGAACAGTAAGAAAATCAACCCTCTTCTTCTTCAAGATCATCTCAACCTCACCACTCTTAGTGGTCACTGAGGTCAAACCACCCTTCACAGCCTTTATTTTTGGGTATCTTTGAGCTAACTTGCTCGACGTAGCACCCCTAAGACCTGCCTTCATAGCCATTATAGCATCTTTCGGTAGTACATATCATTCTTTACCATCTGCTGCTACTTTCTTTCCAGCTCTGGTTCCTATCATTTGTCTTTTGGCTTGAGACGTTTGTACTTTCTCTAACTTGCTATTAGCTCTTTTGTGTCTGCTGATATCGAGCTCTTTCTGAACATTCTCAAGCTCGGTACCTTCTCGAGTTACAGTATCTAACATTGATTATCTTCTAGCCACTTGTGATCAAGGACCTGTAAAATAACAGAGCACATTGTTAAATAGACAGAATGTACCTACAACTGTAATAGTTCGATATCACAAACTATTACTTACTTTTCTTCAGAGTTTTATATATAAGGTCTATGGGTTCCCCATCCATTTTCCGGAGACAATCACCATTCACCCATATCATATTATCATTTTAAATTTGTCCTGCTAAATTCAGATCAAAGAATAGAGGTCGAGACGAACTAGAACAAAAATACGCGGCTACAGTTACCACATAATATTTCACAGTATAATGCTGCAAAACATTTACATGAGTTATTCTCCTCTCCACCTTATTCTCTTCCCACAATCTATTCAGATTATCACAGAGGTTTATGATCACCTTTCACATATTCCTATTTAATTGGGCAGGACAGGCCTCTATGGTATTTAAAATACCTTTAGCAAGATTGTTAAAAGGCAGTATCAGTCCGAATTCAAATTGAGAAAGATAGCACAAAAATCCTTGATCCAGGTCGCTTTGGAAATTCCCATCGAAATTCTTAAAAAAAGATCAATTCCTCCACTCTCCTATCCGATTTCTCTTGTTTAAAGTCGGGCAACAAGAATTTTTTTTCCACTTGCTCCCGTACATCCCTTAAACAACCTCCCAGGGTATTCCATAACAGTACTTCATTTACCACCCAAACTACTTTTGATTTTACATAATTCCTTAAATACATCAGACCCTGCGGGATACGATAAGAAATTACCAGGGAAATCTGGAAATTGTACTTCATCCTCACTATCTGAATCTACATCTACAACATCAGGGTTTTCTATTCTTAGAACGCCCCCACAATATCTGTATTTTTAGGCTCATCAGATTCTACTTCATTCACTCGACATGAGGTCGAAGTCATCATCTTGAGTTTAGGCTTGAGGAAGAGGCTTATTTCTATAATAAAGCATTCTCACGCCTCAACATACATACAGGTCTAGGTATTTAATTAATTTTCTTTACTATTATCTTTTGCCTATACTCTTATACATACATATAACATACACATGCATATATCATACATTTACATAAATGTTTTTTTCTACTTAGTAAAACTTTTCAAAGATTTACTAAAAATAGTAAACTTTTCAAAATTTTATAATCCATAAATATGTTACTCTCCACATCAAACATCACGTGATTATCACAAATCAGACCAGTCAATCACAACCACTAACCTTCAACGTCTGAGTAAGAGTCTGGAACAATGCTTAATCCCCTTCTTGCTATGGTACTGTGAAATAAAGAACTCTTATCTTTCACAATAACCTTTTCCCTCCGGCTACGATGTTTGCTTTCGTTCAACCTCTCTCTAGAATTTCTACAACTTACTTTCCTTTCTCTCTTTTTGGATTTTTGTTTCTCTGAGTTTGACAAAGGTTTGAATGAAGAGGAAGAGAGGTTATTTATACTGTTTCTCTCTAACTGCTGACAGTTATTGGGGATCGCACAAACTGCCCTCGGTTTTGGAACCGAGGCATCCCTTCCACAATTATTGTAAGACGTTTCATACCTTTTTGGTGAAAATGCATTCCCATCGTTATTCCATATCCTATATTTAAATATATTTTTCTCTCTCCTACCCAAATCTCTCTTAGACCTTCCCACACTCATGATGACTCTATACTCATACGCAATCAAACTTTTTCTACCCTTACACAAAAGACAAAAATTAAAGCTGATCTGGTTTTTCTCCACCACCTTCTGCTATTTATAGAACTGCTAACGTCATTTCCAATGTTATAATATTTCAAAATTCAAATTTTTACTCCAAAAGTTATAAAAGACATTTACAACAAAACAGGAACAAATTTAGAAAAAGTATTCTCCCTACATTTAAAATATAGTTATTCAGTTTAAATCAGTTTGCTCCCTTATACATAATCACACATGAGACATCCACGATTCCCTGGTGTACCACACCTAATCTGTTTACCCCCAGCCATCCTCTCATCTTCCTTAGTTATTTCTTTCATAATAATTTCCCTTATAGCAGCTTTTCGAGCTTCAGGCTCCAACACCAATTCACAAAATATCTTTGAATAAAAATGGCATCCAATCTCATACTCCCTCACCCTGACATCTAACCCATCAAAATAGATTTTAGATTCAGG
This sequence comes from Kingdonia uniflora, assembly GCA_014058105.1. Lineage (NCBI taxonomy): Eukaryota > Viridiplantae > Streptophyta > Magnoliopsida > Ranunculales > Circaeasteraceae > Kingdonia > Kingdonia uniflora. The sequence goes on along the minus strand of JACGCM010001655.1, from coordinate 2,591,114 downwards.
CAAGTTAGTATCATAATCTAACAGCCCAAAGATCCTATCTAACACTTTTGCAATCTTTATTGCTAAACGCCCCTTTGAAGTATGACGTGCTCTTTCAGAATGAGTCATCACCATTTTATTTTTTCTTCCTCCTCTCTGTATCACATTTCCACATTATTTATACACATCTTGGAGATAACATCAAATTCCCCCCATTCTGGATATAGTATTCTATATTTACTCTATATTTCCATACCTAGAAACACTAAGATCATGATAGAAAGCTATTTGAACTTATCTTTCAACATTGACCTCATTAAATTTTGTACATCGCTTTTTCAGACTACCTTTCACAATCTCTCCCCTATGTTATACATTTCCAAAATACCTTTCATAGCTCAATGTTTAATTTATGCACAATTCTATTCCATATAAGAAAGATGCCTCATAACTCGATTCTTGGTACCTAATCAGTTCGATATACGTACCTTTTACATCTTCACATATATCTTCAACAGTTTGACTAATGCATTGTAAAAAGCTACACTATAACAGTTTGACTTATAATACTCTTTTTTAGTTAGTTTTCTAAAAACAGCACATTACATTTCGCTGTTATAACATATATATTTTTTAGTTCTATCTACCATACTAATTTCTAATTCGATTTATCAACACAAACTTTCTGTATAATATCTTTTTCATTAGCTCCAATATTGCCTACAAAACGCTTTACAAATTACAATTTATGAGTTTTCCTACATTTTGATCTACAGGTTACATTACATTTTAATCTTTCATCATTGTTTCTTACTGAAACTCTTTTGCAAGAAAAACCATTATGATGGTTACAACAGAGCCTGACCCTCTTCAGCATGACTTACTTCCTCAAGAAACTAAGGAAGTTAGTTATAACAGAGTCTGAACCAAACTCTAGCATGAAACACTTCTTCAAGAAGAAGAGCGATGATTATGCGGAAGAAGATTTCTAATCTCCGCCTTCGTTCTCCACCACCACCATCTCTTCCTCCGTAACCCCCACCACCTCCGCTGGGTAGAGAAAGGTGAACGATTCTCGTTTCATAGTACCCAATCCCTCACAGGATACCAGCAGTACATCCTTTTATGTACGCTGGCTTCCACATCTGTCTCCTCAACCTTGTCCTCTGCTAGCAGGAGAAGGCATACCCGACGCCGCTCTCCACACAAAATTACATAGTGGAACTTCTACATATGCTAGTAGTCATCTTCAGCTTCAGCCGCTTCCTCCTCCGTCATCCCATGATATGTAGGTGGCACCGATATAGGAGTAGGCATCTCCAGAGATTGGTAACCAAAATATTGCAGCTGTAACTTCTACAACTTAACAAGAACCCTTGCTTTATGTGCCTGATGCCTAGTCATCACCATTTTCAAGATAGAGTTCACCAAGAGATATACACAAAAGCAAAATACTTTCACACAGATGACAAATTCTATAGTACAATTACTATTTATACCAACCTCACATTCAATGCAAAGATGGATTTCCAAAGAAGTCGAAATTCAAAGAACAACCTTTACTGGGAAACCCAAACATCAAGTACATCTATCCTTTCCACCATCATAAATGCCAGATACAGTCTTCCATAAAGAAATACCAATAACCCAACTAGTCAAATTCCATATCATACCTTTCGAACTTCCAACAAAATTTTCAAACAAAGTTCTTTCTCAACTAAAGCCACCTGTACCTTCAATTGTAAAGGGGCGATTATAAGGACCTATCCCTCGACCTGGTCCAAACTCAAACTATCTCAATATCAGACTCCCACATTATAGATGTGACATGTACAATCAGCATTAACACCTAGGCCATGAACTGATAAAGAATGTGGATTGAGCACTACAAAAAAATATGAACAAGTCAAAGACACTTGTCTCCCACGATCTAACAGTTACACATTCAAGTACCACTTACCTCATTATCCGGAGAACGTGCTTCTACACAATAACGAACTGCATGTAAGGTCTATATAAAGGAAAAATTCCAGAGGAGATAAGGACCGAAATTTCTAGATTATAACACAAGAATTTCTAGATTCTAAACACCACAAGAATTCTTATTTCAAGATTAAACATTTCTAACTCAAGAGATTACTTGTAATAAGATATCAGCCTCAAGCAATAAAAGTTACAGTTACTAAACCCTTAACTCAAGGTCGTGGTTTTTACCTATTCAAATGTTTTCCACGTTAAATCACTTGTGTCATTTCTTGTGTTACACTAATTTCTGTCACAGGTACATTTGGTGTAAGATCTTATTTTGAGTTATTTCGATCTATAAAATTTGGCCATTACATTAGGCTTTATAAATTTAACATACATTATATTGGATGTTGATATGTTGGGCTAAGGTATTGTTAGTGTTAATATTTTTTTTGTGGACTTTAATGTGAGGTACTCTCTATCGTTCTTTAATTGTCTGTATGTTGTGTTATGTCAATCAGCATCTATTACACCAAAATTAGAAATTTATCACGGTCTAATTTTTGACTTGCCACACACATTAACTATGGTAAATTTGTGAGATATTTATTGTGGTAAATAGATGTTTGTCAATGGTAATTTTTTATTTCTTTTTCATCGTCTCTTATTTGCTGGAGTTCCAAGGTTTTGGAGGGACAGATGCTCCAGGACTTCATCTTTGAAACCAGAGGCCTAAATTTTGATTCCATTGGTTCCCTCATGGATATATTCATTCCTTCTTGAATTTTCTTCAATTTACTGCTCTAAAGAATTCTCAGTTTATAATTCTCAAAGCTATGAGAATTTCCTTCAATTTCCCAATTGTTGAATTCTCTAACACTGAAGTTTCATAGACGATTAAGGGTTAACTGTTGAAAACTGATACCTTTCATTTAAAATTTCAAACAATCCCTTTTGATTTATGCATTATGGGTTTTGTTCTCATTGAAACTTCATGAAATATGCATGAAAAAAAGAAGAAGATTTTTAGACCAATTTTGAGATTTTTGATATTGGGATTTAGTTTTCTATGAGAACTTCTATACTAGCTCAGACGATGAGGAAACAAAGCTGATGATGAAGAGAGAAAATGATGGTTGAAATATTGATTTCTTAGGGGAGAATAAACCTGCTGCATCATTATGCTTCTCATATGATGATTCTTAACTCAGGTGGGTTATAATGATCCCACTTGTGTTTATGTTTGATTGGGTGTTGTTTTGGGGTACCCAATTGTTGAAAGGTCTATGGCTATAATGGTTTCTAATTTTTGGTGGATTTCTGGGTAAATTTGTGCAAGATCTTGAGCAATTAGCAGCAGATTTGAGAACAAATATTGTTTACATAGTATCAAAAATTAAGAAACCCAAATCTGCATCTCAATCGATGTGTCACACGATTTTCTAATTTACTATTCCGAGATCTGTATTTGCCATCTATTTTCCATTTACCCTAAACGCTCTGGATTTGCCCCAAATTTGTGTCTAATTGATTTTAGGATGAAAGCCACAAAAGAAGAATTGTTAGCTCTGTGATTATAAGTTAAATCTCTTCATTTCTATAATTTTCTCACTACTTCCTAGTTTTTCTTTACAAAATTTCTAATTCATAATCAATTGTTTAGTGTACTTTCATGAATTGTATATTTTGGTATATATATATATATATATATATATATGATGCCCCCGTACTGGCTTTATATATATATATATAAAGCCAGTACGGGGGGCATCAAATGTTGATATATAGGATATACACGTGTTGGTTAGTGGTTAGCTCACCGGGTAGGACAATGTTTATATACGCCATAATTCTCGCTATAGAGTTTACATTTTAGTATCCCTTGTACCATGTAAGCGTCTAAGCTCCTGAAAAATACTAAGGAAAAAAAATGATAGATCCCTCAAAGAGAAAACTAGGCCTTTATGCTTATGCATTTATGTTAATCCAGGATAAAATTCATCAAAGAGTTATTTGCTTGTTATAACCATATACATAAATTTGGCAAAAATATTTTAGTATTTGCTTATGGATATTCACATGACGGGATCTCTCCATTGACAACATGATTGGCTTGAGGATATTCACTTAAAAGCCAATGTTTATTTTGCTTGTATAGTTTACTTTGGCATGGTCTGAACAATCTAAACTCAGTACCTTACTTAGAATTTCAATCTCATTGTGTTAGCAAGTTAAATATTGAGCTTCTTCTTGTTGTTGTATATATAAACGATATTTTCTTACCTCCAATAAAGTAATTATTTTTTCTATATGCATCTTAATGGCTGATCTTTTAATCTGCATAAAGTAGAGCATGTCTTGGTTTATCCAGGGTGATGCATGGTTGTGTGTAAATTTGTAGATAAAAAGTATCTTCAAAGGAGCATATCATGGGTGTGAATTAGTTCTAAAGTTCTTCAAAGGTATATAATGAATCCTATCATTGTTTTATTATGTTTTTCTTGTTGGTCATGTTTACAGATATGTAAATGACTGTGTTTCATTTCCCATATAAAAGATGATGCAAAGAACAACTCTTATGTTGAGAATATGATTGAAGAACATGCGACTAATTATGATGATGTAACACACATATCATTTAAGGTAGGAACAATGAAATACTTTTATCGTACATTTGAAAATTGAATTGGGATTATATCCAATTTGTTCATTATCTGATTAATGTATGTTTCCAATGCAGGGACTTTCAAATAGAAAGGTTGGTGCATCAAGTATAAACTCCAAGAACTCTCGTTCTCATATTAGTTTCACTTGCAATGTAGAATCCTGGTGCAAGGTATACCATTCGTCAGTGAAGCTTTTGCTGTTATTCTAATTTTTTACTTAAAAGTTTTAGAATATACTATAAGATTTATTGCAAGCACGGAGGAGAAAGTTATTGGTAATTTTTCTTCTTCTAAGAACGTATATCATACATGTACGTGTACTAGATGTTTGTACAAGTTACAACCTATAACAGGTATGGTCATGCTTGCAAAATTTGTGTTGTTAATTATTTATATAAGGATATCAAATTATGCTTATGCAGTTCACTCTTATTTGTTTTATGATGCATTTTATTAATCTAAAAATGTGTCAAGGTACCTCGTTGAACTTCAATTTGGGTGTAATTTCTAAATTCTAAGAGTGGAAGATCTGATTTGGAATCTAGGGTTGCTCAAGGTAAAATATGATTTGGATTTTTAGTTGCTTTTTTTTGAAATCGTGGGTGATGGTAGAGCTTACACCAACAAAAGGCTATTTTTCATAGTCTTTCTCTCTTAAATTGGTGTAATGTACATCGTCCACTATTGTTGATTTTCTATGTTACCTTTTTATGCAGGCACTAATATCCTTCGGTCCAGAACTTCGTTTGATCTTATTATGGCTTGATTTTCGACTACCTTTCGCTTTGAAGTCATCGTCCTTTACTTTCATTTTAATGTTCTTAGTTTATATTTCAAATTTTATATGGAATACTTATACTTTGATGCTTTATGGTTTATTCACGAATGATAGACATTTTAATGAACCATCTTTTGTTTATATAGCATTTATAAAAACTAGTCTGAGTATGATAGTAAAGTTGCAGCAAGTGTACTATTGGAGTTGTTTCAGACTTTGCAGGTGTAGATTAAGCATATTAATTACTAGAGGGTTTTCTTTTGAAATAAAAAAGTAAAATTACCAGACTTTATCTGTAGCAAAAGTAAAAATACCATGGTATATATCTATGACAACACACTAAAATTTATTATAAAAAAGGTCAGTGGCAAAATAATTGCCATACCCTTTTTACTACAGACCTCGACTACAGGCTATATCCGTGGTAATTTGCTAATTATCACATACAACGACTGTGGTAAATTCATGAATTTGGTGTATTGATCGTATCAACTTGATCTTCAAACATACACATTTTTCAAGATTAGGATCTTTGTTATCATCTTGCCCGATTTAACGTGATCTTCAAACTTACACATTTTTCAAGATTGGGATCTCCGTGATTATCCCGCTTTGCATCTCGGGTATGAACTTCTCCTTTAATTAAATTATCACTTGGGTTTTTCATTGCATTTTTTTGTCATGTATTTCCTACACCGAGTTTTATTTAAGAATAATAATTTTTATCCCTTTCTTTTGAACACATTAAGTATATCAACAATATTTAACCGTTCTTAGCATGATGTGGCTTTGGTAACTGCCTAGACCTTGGATAACCCCCAATGTGAGCCACATTTTCCATAAAAAATAACATGAAAAACTAATAGAAGTAAAAAAGTAGTAGTTTGAGTCCGAGTTCATTATCCAAAAAATGGTAAGGAAACAATTAAGGGATCAAAGCTCAATTTAGAAGAATTTGAAATGATTTGATTAAGCCACCAAGTGAGTCTATGTTTTGCCAAAAAAATTTGGGTAATAGAATTTTGTTATATTTTTTTATAGGAATAAAACCCTTAATCAAATCAACTCCTCTCTCTCTCTCTCTCTCTCTCTCTCTCTCTCTCTCTCTCTCTCTCTCTCTTTTTTCTCTTTCTCTCCATTTATAAGCTCTCATCATTTTTCTCATTGATATGTTTTCTCTTCCTCAATGTTTCACACTAACAAGTTCCTACATTTTCAATAAAAAAAACATGAAAAACTAATAGAAGTAAGAAAGTAGTAGTTTGAGTCTGAGTTCACTATTCAAAAATGGTAAGGAAATGGTCCAAGGATCAAAGCTCAATTTAGAAGAATGTGGAGGTCCAAGGAAATGGTCCAACGACTCTATTGATGACTGTAGACTTGCATAAATCAAACTGTTTATGTGGAGGTCGAACGCGATGACTCGAACTGAGTAATTCTAAATATGTCTTTAGTAGTATTTCCTATATGCTGATGAGGTCGAGGATGAAGCTTGAGTCTAAGATACAAAATAAGCTATTACAAGACGACTCTCAGCCAAAAGTACGAGTAGTATCATGGACGAGTGGTGTTGGTTGAGAAACTCTTGTTGTTACCTATTTCCTGATGTTGTTGTCTTAATTCTGTTTATGCCACATGCGTTGTTGATGAGATCAAAAGTTCCTAAATATGAAGTAGTGTGGCTAGTTGCTGATGTGATGATGAAAAAAATGGAAAAGGTTCGCAACCATCAGAACAAAATCATTAATAGGACTTGGAGCAAGGTATATATGTTAGAACATACCATTCAAGCGCGAGATCTAGATATCTTAGAGTATAAAGTGGAGAATACGTCATTACGTGACGCAAAAACCAAATTGTAGGTGGATCTATTTAGGGCTGTGATAAGTCTTGATGATAGTGCTAAAAATAGAAAGTATCATGAGGTATAAGTGGAGGGGGAAATGTCTATGGTTTATTATATGGATGAATTCATGACAGTGTTAGAATCCCAGAATGTTGATGTGTGGAAAGAAAAAGAACAAGTGGACAAGCGCTGTGCACATTTGGAAGCTATGCTGAAGGAGGCTCAAAGCAAACTAAGCGAGCTGATTCTATCTAAACAGGTAAAAAGTGAGGCATGTGATATGTATGAGAGAGATAAGACAGCAGTTATTTCATTCTTTGTAACAGAGTTCAATAGATTGGAAGCAGAAAGTAGAATTGTTTATAACAAATTGGTTGCACAAGGGGCACAGTCTGAAATGAGGTTGGTTCGATCTGAGTATCTGGATCCCATGGTGTCAAGAACTTGAGCTCTTAAAGAAAGTATGATTAAGGAAGGCAAACAAATTGTTGTGGGTAGGATGCCAGAATTTATTCATCATCGTCTGTATAAAGGTTGTGCGAGTAATACTGATATTCCTTTAGGTAACTGTTCAAGTGAAAGTTATGGTGAGGAATGAGGCCTAACAAATATAACAAGGTTTTATATACTTAAAGTGAATATAATAGATAGAGTATATAAAGATAGGACTGTTGACAAAAGAATGATATGTACTAATCTTATGATTAACCAACGATAATGGATGAGTTAGATATCCGTTTTTGAATGACTCCAAAGGATTTTGTATAGTAGATGGTTGCTGAGGCAATAAACGTAGGAGAACATTGAAGATCGGTTTGGCTGAGGCCATAGACAAACAGTAATGTGATATATGATCAATTTGGCCAAAGCAATAAACGATCTGTAAAGTAATAAATAATCTGTAATGTAATCTGTTTGGTCAAATTGGACGAATCATTAATCGAACTATAATGTAGTAGAGAATAAGTTTGGCTAAAGCAACAAAATGATCTGTAATATGCTTGGTCAATTTGGACGAGCCATTAATCGAACTGTAATATAGTAGAAGATCAGTTTATCTAAAGCAACAAAATAATCTATAATTTGTTTAGCCGATTTGGACGAACCATTAATAAAACTGTAATGTAGTAGATGATCAATTTGGCTAAAACAACAAAATGATCTGTAATCTGTTTGGTCGATTTGGACGAACCATTAATCGAACTGTAATGTAGTAGAAGATTAGTTTGGCTAAAGCAGCAAAATGATCTGTAATTTGTTTATAGAAGTACTTGTTGGATGTAATAGAAAAGTACTATAATGTAGGGCAACCAAACGCAAGTATTTAATCGGTATAAGATTGACGTACAAAGAGTGTTTTAGAGAGTACTATATGAAATAGTAAAAAGTACTCAGATGTATGGGGATCAAACATAAGTCTTTTATTGATGTGAGACCGTCATACAAGATAGATTGATTTTTGAAAAATACACTATGATAGATTATTATCTTCGATATAACTTCAATCTCCTTGTGTTCTAAGGATTAGGTACTCGCTCTCCATGTTCAGTGGCAAGATCGTAAGAACCAAGATCACATTTTCCAATAATGATAAATAGATCTTCCCAAATTTTGGCCAGTTTCCCAGCATTAACTTCTTTTCTATGTTTATGAATTTCGCGGAGGACGAGATCTTTAATTTTAAACTCTCTATGATGAACTCCCTTGTTATAAGATCGGGCTAAAGCTTGGTGGTATCTTCTCAAATTCGCTATTGCTCTGTCTCGAGACTCCTCGATCAAATTTATGTTACATGCCAACTGGAATTCATTTTCTTTATCTGTCATGGTATGGTTGCACAATGGGTGATGATATTGAGTAGGGATGATTGCTTCTGTACCGTATGCCAGGAGGAATGGCGTGCATCCGATTAATACCCGAGGAGTTATTATATTCCCATAAAACATGTGGTAATTCTTGAACCTAATTACCCTTCTTCTCTGTTAGGCACTTCTTGATTCCATCCACGATAATGTGATTGGTAATTTCAGCCTGATCATTTCCTTGTGGGTAATATGGATTGGAGGAAGAGTGGATGATGCTGTGCTGATTGAGGAATTTAACAATCTTGGAGCCAACAAATTGAGGCCTATTGTCAATTCTGATGAGATGAGGGTAGCCAAACTGAATGATGATGGTTTCTCATATAAATTTAATGACTTCGTCTTCGCGTGTGCGGCACAAAGGGACTGCTTCTACCCATTTAGTGAAGTAATCCATTGTGACTAGAAGATACTTTATTTTGCCTGGTACAGTGAGGAATTCTCCTATAAGGTCAAGGGCCCATCTTTTGAATGGCCAAACAACATTGCTGGAATGGAGTTCCAAGGCTGGAGCTCGAATTTGGGGGCCGTGTCGTTGGTAGGCATCGAACTTGTAAGTCAATGGCTTGAGCTTTTATTTTAGGCCAGAATACTCTTTGAGTAAGAACTCGATTGGCTAAAGATTGTCCGACTGCATAGGAACCACAAGTGCCTTCATAAAGCTCATGCAGGAATTTATGAGCCTCTTTGTTCGATAAACATTCAAGGTACGGTCCTATGATCGAAACTTTGTATAGGAGATAGTTTTCCACGATGTATCACTTAGCATTATCAAGCACACATCTTTGTTCAATGGAATCTTTAAGTAGTTCACTGTCAAACGCGTCTTTAGTTCCAATATATGTAAGGAAAGGTCGTCCCCAATCATCCTCGTCCTCTTTAACGTCTCCAGTATTAACATAATTAGAGCTTATAATGTTAATGCTAAGAGTGGATATTACTTCAATCTTAAAATATCAAGCATCTATACCGAGGACTCCTACTAGATAGGCGAGGGAATTAGAATGTTTGTTTTCTCCACACGGTAAATATTCAATAGCAATTTTCTTGAATCTGCGCATTCTGTCGGCTACTGCTGCTACATAATCAATCATCTTTCCGTTCTTCTAAAAAATTTATGTGTAATGGTTCATAAGGAGTAGAAAGTCCGTGTACACAGATTATTCGGAGACTCTAATTTTGAGAGCCATATCTAGGCCGTAAATCATTTCCTCATACTCAGCCTCATTGTTGGTAGCTTCGAAATTGAGTCCAATTACTTTCTCGATCCTGTCATTGGAAGGTGTGATAAGCAAGATTCTGATGCCTGATCCTGCAGATCCAAAGGATTTATCAGTTAGAAGGCGCCATCCCTTTTGAGTTACCTAGTCTAATTTTTCTTTGAACTGTTCTTCATTAGTATCCGTATAGTCTTCTTCCCAGTCAGGATCTTCTACTGGGAAGTCTATAAGAAAATCTGCTACTGCTTGACCCTTTTCAGAATGTCGCGGTTCAAAATGGATTTCATGTTCACCAAGAGTGACCGAACATTATTGTACTCACCTGGATTTTTCTCGTTTGGACAAGACTTCTTGCAAAGGATAATTTATCATTACCCGAACTGAGTGAGCTTAAAAATATTATTTCAACTTGTGCGACGTCTAAACGAGAGCTAAGTATAATTTTTTGATCATGGTAAACCGGAATTCTGCTAGAGTGGGAGTCTTGCTGATGAAGTAGACATATTTCTCTATTTTCTCATCAAGTCGAATAAGAACTGAACTTAGTGATTCGTCGGTAACTGTAAGATATTTGGTAAGTTCTTCCCATTCGTGAGGTGTGGTCATCACTGGTGGTTTACCCAAATAACGTTTGTGTTCTTGAAATACTACTTTGCATTCTGTTGTCCACTCGATCTCAGGATCTTTTTAGACTTCTTTTTTGTTGTTCCTTCGCGCAACAAATTGAATATCCATCGACATCGATTTGAAGACTTTGAGACAAAATGATTTATTGTAGAAATCTTGCATGTTAATTTATGTACGTCTTTCTTTATTTTTGGAGAAGGCATAAATAATTATGCGCGAATATGATCTGGATTAGCTTCTATTCCTCGCTTACTAATCAAATGTCCCAAGAAATTGCCTGAATGAACCCCAAACTAATATTTGTCAGAATTGAGTCGGATCTTGTAGAAACGGAGAATTTCAAAAATTGTGTATAAATCTGCGATATGGTTCTTCTTTTTAAGACTTTTACAAAACATATCATCGATGTTAACTTCCATTATTTTTCTAAGGTGATCTTTGAATATCTGTGTCATCAGTCCTTGATAAGTAGCTTAAGCATTCTTGAGACTGAAAGGCATAACCTTATGGCAGTACAAGCCATGCTTTGTAATGAAAGTTATTTTTTCTTGATCGTCGGGTAGCAGAGGTATCTGATTATACCCTAATGTTGCATCTATCATGAATAAGAGTTTGTGTCCCACAGTAGAATCAAGCAGATGGTTTATAATAGGAAGTAGAAAACTATCCTTTGGGATATGCCTGTTGAGGTCCGTAAAATCTGCACACACTCTGATCTTGCCGCACTTCTTTGGTACTATTACAATGTTCAAGATCTATTATGAATAATTGGCTTTTTTGATAAAACCCACTTTGATGAGTTTATCGATCTCTTTATTGACTTCTTCTCGAAGCCTTGGTGCTAAAGTCCTATGCTTTTGTATAGCTGTTTTAACTTTTTTTCTTCAAATTAAGCTTATGGCAGGCCAAATTTGGATCAATGCCCGACATTTTATGGAATGTCCAAGCGAAAACATCATTATTATCTTTAAGGAACTGGATGAGAGCATCTCATTCTGCTACGGGTAGAAGAGTGTCAATATATATCCATCGTCTGTCTTCACAGATTTCAACGTACACTGTAGTTTATGTACTTGGCAGATGGTTTTCTGTAGAGTTTATTGTAATGTTTTTTATTGCTATGTAAGCTGGGGTTGTGAGGGATCTGGTTTGATGGCAATAGAGTTTTCGTACAAGCGAGCTAGCTTCTGGCTTCCTTTGATTTCATAAATGTCGCCCTCCCGTTCAAAACGCAGTACCAAATGATAGGTTGACGGCTCGCATATTTTGTAACCAACAACATCCTATTATCCTCAAATAATGGGATTTTACATTGATAATATAAAAGACAACGTCAACTGTTGTTGGTCCTGCTGTAATATAAATTATTATCTTTCCCCCATGTTCTTCTCTAGAGCCATTGAACCCACAGATGTCAATGTTACTGGGTTGCACCTTATCGGCCAGTCCCATCTGATCAATCGTGTTTTGAAATAATAGTTCAATACTGCTGCCAGTATCTATCATCATTGTATGTAGTATAACATTTCTCATTTTTAGCATAATTACCAAAACATCATGGTGAGGAAACTTGACATAGCGAGCATCACAGTCATCGAATGAAATCCCTATTCGTTAAGAGCTAGATACGGGAAGTAAACAAGCTTCTCTATCGTTCATGGATAGGTCGTGACATTGGTTGACTCAACATCTTTTGCTTTTTTTAGATTGGTTGATAGTCTGAGTCTCAATGAAGTGACTGAGATGGATGTGGTACAAATGTTTCTCCCCTGCCGGTTCATCGATTTGTACGGCTTCTATAAAATGTTTGTAACTCCTATTCTTGTAGTTCTCAAAATCCACAATATATTCGTGGATTTGTCTATCTACATTGATATACTCCAATAGTCGTTATAGGGCAAAATAATGTTTTATCTCATGATGTCAAACCTTGTGGTGAATACAATAGGGTATGTCCTTAATAGGTTGGAGATACTGTGCATTACAAAAAAACTTATCCTTATGAAGTATAGGAGAAGACAGGGTTTTGGTAAGTTACTACCCTTTCGAGGTCGTTCATCATTAGACTTTGTTCATTTCCTGTCCCTTCCTTGATCAGCAGTATGGTTGAAATCTTGGCCTGCGGATTAATCTCTAGCTGTCAATGTTGATTTCTGAGTTTTTTGTCTGTCGGACACCATTCTTTCGAGATTGATATATCCGTTAACTTTTTCGATCATATCTTCCAAAGTTGTAGGTTTGTTTAGGACGAGGTACTCCTTTTCCCTTCCATCGACAAATAAAGCATTGGTGAAAGCCGAAATAGTAATCTTCTGATCGAGTCAATCTACTTTTCTAGCTAACTCCAAGAACTTCTTAGTGAACATCTCGAGCTTCTCCCCTGGCATTTGCTTAAGGCTGAAAAGAGAGTATAGATTCTTCTCTTTGTCTTTGTTGTACGAGTAATTCTTGATGAAGAGTTCTCACAACTGTTTAAAAGTGCTGATAGACCCTTCGGGTAGTGTATGGAGATATTGCAGGGGTTTGCCTGATAAGCTGGTAGGAAATAGCCTGCGTATAATGTGGTTGGATGTGGAATGTAGGCCTAAAGTGTCTTGGAACTCCTGGACGTGTTCCACGAGATCAGTTCCTTTGTACTTTCAGATCTTTGGAGTGTGGAATCCGATGGGCACTTCACCATCCAACAACTCCTGTGCGATCAAGCTTTCTATAATCTGTTATAGATTCCTTTAGTCTGAGTTTGAGCTTTGAGCAATTCTTTGATTCGCTTGTCAACATGTTCCTGAATTGCATATTGTCAAGCTGTAGTGGCTAGGCGTGTGACGCATCCTTCTCCAGGATTGTGGTCGCCATTCCCTTCACTTAGACGTTCTTTTGCTGGAACTTGAACTCTTCGAGGTAGATTTTTAATCTGTCTGACTCCTGTAAGGCCGCCATCTACTTCTTGGAAGACCTTCTAGATCGGACTGGGCTCCATGTCTTGTTGGTGATGATTAAATTGAAGTGTACCGCCTAAGTTATTGCCTTTCGGGGGAGGTCCTATTCTATCATGAATGGAGACTTGCGAGCCTTCAAGTTGTATGGTTTTGTTCTTCTGGGTGACGATCTGCTGACCCTGTAGAACTTTTAACGCATCTTGCACACTCGCTAGCTGTTGCTCCATAGCGGCACACCTTTCTATCTTAGAGCTCAAATTATCCCTCAGCTCTGCCAGAGTGGAAATTTCTTTTGCTGGAATAACCGGTGTGATCTGATTTGGAAGTGCCATCCTGAGAAATAATAATTAGCGGTTTCTGAGATAATGAGTTTGAGAACTTCGTTCCCACAGACGGTGCCAAATGTAATAGCCTAATTCCAGGATTCAGACTTAGCCTTTACACCAGATGTGTTTTGAGCGCTCAAAGATAGTAAGCAATAATCGACAAAATGATTTAGCATGTAAAACCTTTGAATAGGTTAAAAACCATGACCTCTCTTGAGGATTTTGAAAAAGAGAAGATGATCTTATTGAGATTGCTAACTTATTGCAATGAGTGCTTTGAGTATATAGAATTTTAGAATAAAGATTCTTCTGTGTAGACTCTTTGGATTGGGCAAAAAAGGTCCATTCATCTGGGATTCTCTGGCCCTATTTATAGATCTTATAATATGACTGTTTGATGACCATTAAGATTTTTAATGATGGGTGTTATAAAGTATATGCAAGATACTCTTTGACCAGATTGTGTAACGTTATGATCTCTATTGCTGTATAACAGCTCTATTGATAACTGTATACTTGCATAAATTAAAATGTTGATGTGGAGGTCGAACGCGATGACTCAAACTGAGTAATTCTGAATATGTTTTTAATAGTGTTTCCTGTATGCTGATGAGGTCGAGGATGAAGCTTGAGTCTGAGATACAAAATAAGCTATTAAAAGACGGCTCTCAACCAAGAGCACGAGTAGTATCATGGGCGAGTGGTGTTGGTTGAGAAACTCTTGTTGTTAACTGTTTCTTGATGTTGATGTCTTAATTTTGTTTGTGCTACGTACTCTGTTGATGAGATCGAAAGTTCGTATGTAGTTCGAAGATGAAGCATGAGTTCAAGATGCAAAATAAGCTACTACAACGTTGGATAAGCTCCTCATGGTCATAAGCCCTCGTTAATAAGTTAAGCTTGAAAGGAAGTATTACCTTTTTTTGCAGTAGGTTAGCTTGAAGGAAGTCTTACCTTTCTCTAAAGTACTACTTTTCATGTCCAGTATGCACTGATATTTATTCCTCCATTCATATTAAGTATTACAGTTTAAGACACCTTAAGGACTACTAAGTTTAGAGGATTTTTTTGAGAAGTTGATGCAAACCATAAAGACACTTGTTTGTGGTATAGCGTTCAACTAGAAGTAAGCATTTATCTTATTTTTAGACACATTTTCAATTAAAATTTCAAATGAATAACTAATGCAGTTGTTTTGAAGGTCAAGTGTGGAAACCCCACAACTAAACTACTTTGTTGGCTTGGCAAAGGGTTTATTTTAGGGCAACTAATACATAATAAGCATAATATTTAGATACATAATAAACTCTAACTTGGAAACAACCTAAGCACTATTCTCTAGGTAACACATCTTTATAATTTTCTCATGCTTTTTATTGATATTTTGTAGCAATAGATTAGCTATTCTTAGAGCTCTTTTTTTTCGGTTGGTGTTATCTTTTTGGAGGTTTAACCATTACTATGCACACATACAATATTTTGTCTTGGTTATGGTTATGTTAATTACCATAACTCTATAGATGGTTACAATTAACTTTTTCATTAACATTATGCTTTAAGTGTATAGTATTAATGTTTGTAATTCATATGGCTCGATTGATTTTCTAGATATAGACTATTGTCATATATTTTTGGTCTCGAGTGTTATGATATGCCCATTTTTTCCTTGACAATCCTTTCTTTTTTCATTTGTTGATCCAGATAAAATACAATCAAATGAAAAGGCAATGTTGCACATGTCGATAGTATATATGTTGTACATTTTTTTTCTTTCATTTGGGACATGAAAAGTACAAAGAGAAAATACATTTGCTTTTCCACCGATATTTAATTCTCTTGATGGAAACTATAAAATTTTAGATATGAGTTCAAAACTAAGCTGGAGATGGTGTGTAGACAGAGCATTGGTTTGGCTTAGTGTTAGTTTTTCAGGCCACTGATTGTCAGATGGTTGTTAAGTACAAATTATTTTATTTGATAAGTGTAGTCTGGCTACTTGAGTGATAGAATATTTGAGGGTTGGTCTTGCTTCATGCCTTCTTTGAATGTTGATGCTTACTTATGCAAGTTTAGTCTTTTGAAGTTCATATTATATATTAATCATAGTCTACCTTGCAAAACAAAAATCAAATCTACCAATGAATTATGGAAGACGAAAATTAGCAAAATCTATAAAGTACCTGGTGGGAGATTATTTTTCTCTTTTCTGTCATAGGTTTTTTTAAGCAATTGTTTTTGTCATAGATCTTATGGAAGAATAATTACTAAAATGAAAGAGAGGGATATGAGTATTCCTTTGCAATCGAGTTTTGACATGCATCCTTCACTGTTGGCCAAACCTAGTTTTCCTTTTTAATGTTTTTTTTTAATCCTTGAATTGGCTCAAGACCGAATTTTTTTCTCCCTCATAATGAATCGACTTTGATGTACCTGAGTTACCTGAGAATGTCTCATACACTACATTCTTAATGAGAATTAATTACAAATTTGATCAAAATTGTACACTTGAAAACATATGTTACATACTTTTATGAACTTAGACATTTGTGCATAGCACAGGCTCATAACCTAGTATAATATATATTTGAACTTGTCATGATTAAAATTCTAGTAATATTGAATGAACTCTGGATATAGTTGTATTGTGAGATCACCTTGATTAGGAGTAAAACTCAACCAATTGACCAGTCATTATTCTAATAATAAAAGACGAAGGCACGAAAGTACTAAACCTTCAGTTGAAGTTTGTTTGTTTTTTTATAAACTAATTGACCTAAGTTATCATATATTACTCGTAGATGGTTCATAAAAAAGATGATGTGTGAGAATATTGTACCAAGTTTGGACCAAATGGTATGAAATGTAATTATTGTGATAAAGAAATAAAAGGTGGGGGAATGTCGAGGATGAAATACCCTTTAGGTTTAAATGGTTAAAATGCTACGTGGTGCGATAAAGCACCACCTGAAGGTACAGGATATTATGACATATTTATCAAAGAAACCAGAGATAAAGCCTTACTAAAGGATAAAAGAAGGAAAGACGTGAATTAGGGTTGTACTCGGGTCGGTTCGTCCCAGGTCCAGGCACATGCCTGATCCGACCCGAACTTACTGGGTTACTGCATTATAAACTTGGACATGAACCAAACAGGTGCAAAACCCGAACCCAAACCGAACTGGGTTGGTCAGGTCGGGCCGGGTCCTGAGTTCGGTTTGTTAATTTTTTTTCATAACTAAATAGCCCAGATGCAAGGTAACAGACTAACAACAAAACACAAAACACTGCAAGCCGAGATGCAAGGTAACAAACTAACAACAAAACACAAAACATAAGAATGATACTCAACTTGTCATAAATTAGTGGTAACAACATGAGATAAACATTGAAGGTTTTACCTAACAACTTGTCATAAATCAATGGTCACAAAACATAGATAAACATTGAAGGCAACAACAATACTATAACCACATAACTCAGTGGTACAAGAAGGTAACATCAAAACAAAACCTTATTCAGAATGATACTCAACTTGTATAAATACTTCAGAATGATATACTCTACCATGAGTCCATGATATAAATACTTCAAGCACAAAAGATAACTTCATAATTATATACTCTACCATGACATAAATACTTCAAGCACACAAAACATAACTTAAATCTGTAATTTCATAGTTCATACTTCATAGAGATAGATTGGTTCTAAAAAGAAAAAAAAAACTAAGAATAACCTACAAGAACAAATTTAAGTTGAGGATGAAAAGTAACCCAAATCTAGGAGTTGACATCTTCTAATCAACTGCAAAAGAAGTTAAATATACAAGTCAAATTTGTGAAAGGTAACCCAAATCACCCGAAATAGCAGTTGGGAGCTAGCTATAGACTAAAGTATTTTAAGAATTAATATATAATCTTTGCCTATCTATATTTTACGCGGTTCAGACTCAACACATTATTTGATTGTGCTATATGGAAGTTAGGTAAAAATGGAGATTTTACTCTTAAATCTGCATGGGAATTTTGGAGGGGAGAGTATCCAAAATAAGTCAAAATGGAGTGGTTATGGCATACAATTATACCTACAAGGATACAAGTTTTTGGCTGAAAACTATGGAGGAAAATTATTCCAGTGGATACTGTTATTTAAAGATGCTTGCCCATGGTCTCCAAATGCCTTTGCTGTAGTGAGGGACACATTGAAAGCATTGACCATGTCTTCGCACATAATTGAGTAGCAAGAAAGGTATGGTCTCATTTCAGCTCTATTTGTAATGTCCATAATCTTAACTGTGATACTTACAGGACAAAATAAACTAGATGGCTGCTCAAAGTTGATCATAAATCTCAAATGGGAACTATTAGAGGGGTCTTACCTGGCTTTATATCCTGGGAACTCTGGAAATCTAGGTGCAGGCTCAAATATGATAATGTGACTTTCCCTGTAGAAGAGATCATCAATAAGGTTAGCAGATGGATTCAGGAGATAAGCCATAAGATCAAAATCACCAGCAGCTGTGGATTCAGTGACAACATATCCTTGCGGATATTAAAGATCAACTCACCATTGGGGGATTGAGAACTTGGTGCAGAGAAATCAAATGATGCCATTGGTATGGATATTGAGTGCCAAAACAAAACCAATCCAGAACTCCACTTTCTTCTCCTATAAAAAAATAGCAAAATAATTTAATGTTTAACGCAACAATAACATAATGTAATTAAAATGTAATATGCTCAACAATAATAGTATATTAAACTTACCACAACCATAAATCTAATGTTGTCTCAATTTGGAGTGCAATCCTTTATCGATATTGATGCAAGTCCCTCAAACAATTATAAGAAATTAACAAATAAAAAAGGTGTACATATAGTTAAATTCAATTTGACTTAATATTTATGGAGATAATTAAAGTACCAAAATGAAAATATTACCTGCATCAATCGTATCACATTGTTCGATCTCTTCCATTGAGGCTTGAAGATCAATTAGCTTTTCCCTTGTTCGAAGCCAATTTTGAGTACATATAAGAGCCTCCACCGTGTTCGGTCACAATGAACTACAAAATGGATCAAGTATCTGACCTCCCATACTAAAACTGGACTCAGAAGCAACTGAAGTAACCGGAATGGCCAATATATCTCGTACAATAAGAGTGAGAATCAGATACTTTACACAATTATTCTTCCACCAAGATCGAATTTCAAACTTAGTTCCTTCCACTTCGTCTTCAACATCAGTTTTCAAATATTTATCCACTTCCAATGCATTTCCCAAATTCCCTCTTTTAAGTCTCTTCCACTTACTAACGGGGTCTTCCATTATATCATTTGTCACTGTATCAACATGTGATGTCATATTTGGGTTACGAGTCCCAACATACGACTCAAACAAACGATGTAATGTTTTTTTTCTACCTTATCACAAATTAAAGAAATTTTATCTTCAGCATATAATCCCGCCAAACCAAACCCTATATAATCCAACTTAGACCAAGGATTAATCACCACTGCCACTAACAATAAGGGATTGATCTTTTCAAGATCCCAATATTTGTCATATTTTTCTATCACGATTGTACCCATAGACTTTAAACCAATATCCGAATGATAACATAGTGTTTTTAACTTAGTCTTAATGCTAACAATCTCATTGAACAAGATATCAGATGTGACATAGTTAGACCCATAAATTTTAGTTGTTGACGTGTAATATACTTTCAAGAATTGCACAAACTACCTATATCTAACCCAATCAACTGTCCCTGGAGGTAGACCACAAACATCGTCTTTCCCATCAAAGTGGTCCACATATAACCTATCCTCCTCCTCCAACCGCACAAATGCTTCCTTAAATTTTACTGCCGTCTCCAACATAAAATATGTAGAATTCTACCTAGTTTGCACATCCAAACAAACATTCTTCTTGCTCTCGATTTTAGCGTCTTTGGGATATTTTTTCCATTTCGACCACCTAGTCGGAGAAGATCTTACATATCAAACCGCATCTCGCACTCCAGCAATTGAAACATCAAATTGCTTTAAGCCATCTTTCACAACTAGGTTTAAGATATGTGCAGAACACCTAATATGAAGGAACTTATGTGCCAAGACTACATTAGTCCAATATTTAGTCTTCTTTTTTAAGCATTTAATTACAGTATTGTTAGAACTTGCGTTATCATACGTGATGGTCAATATTTTATCTATACTCCAATCTATCAAGCATTTCTCCACCATCCTCCCAATAGTCTCACCTTTATGGTTTACAACAACACAAAAATTGAGTATTCGTTTGGTCAATCTCCACTCACTATCAATATAATGCGCGGTTAAGCACATATAATTGATGTTTTGAAGCGATGTCCAAGTATAGTGGTTAAGTAAATCGTATATGCTTTAAAGGCACTCTTCAACATTTATTTTTCTCTTTCAAGTACATGGAAAGACAATCCTTAGCTATAGTTACCCGAGAAGGTACTTTAAATCTTGGACAAATAACTTCACAGAAATTTAAAAACCCTTCACCCTCTACAAACCTAAATGTAAGTTTGTCAATGATCACCATTTCAGTAGGAGCTTTCCTATAAGATTCTTGGCTAAAAGTAATTGGCACAAGTTCTTGTCCTTTATTTCTTGGTTTCAAATGAAGGGTTTGTTGATTATCGTTAGAGGTTGACCGTAAAGGATTTTTCAAGCTTTTACATCTAAAATGCATATGAGCTATCATACTAGAAGTTCCTTGGGTATTAGGATCACAACTATACTCTTGTAAGCATTAGTTACATTTTTCCTTTAAAGGAACTGTACCTTTTACTTTGGTAAAATGGTCCCAAACCGTTGATGCTTGTCGTCCACCTCGAGCTCTCTTAGTCTTAGCTGATACCCCAGAATCATTGTCATCTTCCTTTTGACTCTCAAGCCAATTAGCAACTAAAACTTGCACTTCTTGATCCGCCAAAGAAATCCCAATCACTGAAATATACAAAAAGCAAAACACCATCAGTAAGAACTAATATGATGGTGGTAAAGTAAACCTAAGAAGATTAAAGACAAAGGGTTTTTTACAATGCAAAATTCACTTAAATCATTGTTGATAGAAAATTAGAAATACAAAGATCCCCATTTGATCATAATTTCAGGAACAAACTAATTGCGACCACTAATATTTTCAGAAAACAATTTCAAGAACAATTTTAGAAAACAAACTAATTGCAACCACCAACAATTTTAGGAACTAATTTTAGGAACTAATTTCATAGAAACAAGTATGTTAGAGAGAGAGAATACTATGTGGAGTCAAAGATGAATTGACTGCGGATTGGCTAAAATTTTGTTGACTCATTGTTGCTAATGGAGAGAAAGATGAGATGTGGAGGGATTGCCTGCTTGTTGCTTGGCTGCTAATGGAGAGAGGCAGATCAGGAGATGTGGAGGGACTCGAGGGAGAGAAAAGATGGGGAGGGACTCGAGGGAGAGAGGAGATGTGGAGGAGCTTGAAGAAGAGATGAGTCACAGAGGGAGGCGATAGTGATAGAGATCTGGTAGAGGGACTCGAGGGAGAAAGGCAGATCTGTTTCATTTCACCTTAAAATCCTAACCCTAAAGATCTAAACAAGTTCGGGTTTAGTCGTGTCTTGAAAGGTCTAAACCAAACCCAAACCGACGAGATACGGGTTACTTAAATAATAATTAAAACCGAACCGGTTATGCCTCAAAATTGGATCGAATCAGTCGGGTCGGGTCAGTCCGGATTGGGTTACTAGGTTCACCGGTTTTGTGTACAGCTCTAACGTGAATGATGCAATGTGTCAAAATACACAATTAAATTATGATGAAGATGTTCAAAATTTGGACGAAGAAGAATTTTATGGTCGTGCAAAGGATATACTAATTTACACCAAGTACTGAGACAGTCCCGTGATGAACACGTTGCTAGACAATGACACCATTGCTCTTGGCCCACTGGTGGTTGTACCTCTCCACCTAGAGAAAGGTCATGGGTTCGAAACCTCATGGGGTTGGAAACTCAGGGTTACAAATCCCTATATAAAACCAGCTTGTATTGCAAAAAAAGGTAGCTAGACAATGGCACGAGAATCAGCGATTTCTTCAAACTCGTGATTTTGGAGGATCTTCTTATGAGCGTGGGGAACCATCAAGAAGAAGCACAAGAGAAATTAGTTAGAGGTCGCAACGGGGTAAGCTTACAAGGAGCATAACAACTTATCGACAAACAAACGTCAAAGACTATGGTCAGATAATACCTAGCGTTAACCCATACACTCAAAATGGATGCTCCAAGCAACCTACAGTTGCACAAACATATCACAAGAAAAGTATGTTATAAAAATTTAAAAGTACATTTTCCCGTATGGCTTATTACTCGAGAAATCCTCTACATGAGTTAATTAAGAACTCTATTACAAAACAAACTTTTAAATTAGGGGGGAAGCTCAAAGAAAACTAGGAAACTCCCAGTGTTTATGAGCTAATGAATCCTTATTTGGATGAGATAAATGAAGAAATAGACAAACACATTGCAAATAAACGTAAGAATTGGAAGACATACGAAGTAACCATAATGAGTAATAGATGGATGGGAACTACTAAAATGTCCCTTATCAACTTTATGATGTACGATAATGGGAAAATGGTATTCCTAAAGTCAGTTGATTCTTTTGATAAAACTCAAGATCACAAGTATCTTTTAGATCTTTTCAAGGATGCCATCGATGAAGTGGGAAAAAATAACATCGTGCAAATCATGACAAAATATATTGGGATCCGTGTGCATGTCATTGAATAGATTTGATTTTAAATGATATAGGAAAGTCACCAGTTGTAAAGAGCGTGGTGTCAAGAGCAAGCAAGATCATAAAATACATTTACAACCATAACCGGTAAGAAATTAAAATTAATTTACTTAATATTCAACTTTCCTAAAATTATTTTCAAGTCCTAATTTTCTTAATTGGAATTTAGTGTTCTTACAATGATGATAGAAACATGTGGTGGTGACATCGTAAAACCAGTTCCTACCAGATTTGCTATAAATTATATCGCATTAAAAAGCCTTCCCAACAAGAAAGATAGTCTTCGACATATGTTTACCTCCGAGGACTGACTTCACTACAGACACTCAAGCAGTAATGAAGCTAGACTCGTTGCCAACAGTATCGATGATTCTTAATTTCGGAAAACCATCATTCAAACTCTAACGATATTGGACCAAATATACAAGTGCCTCAGATTGATGGATGGTGATAAAAAGCCTACAATGCCCGTGGTGTACCAAGCTATGGAGATAATGACAGAGATAAGGTTCGTCGCCCACAGTGGATTCTAAGTATCATGAAATGCCAATGGACGGATTAACTTTTACACCCACTACATAAAGCAGGTAAATCATTTTTACAACAAAAGGGATTATCTTTTAGTTATTCATTCAGCATTATCAATTGATATTATGATACGTTATCTATTTATTAGCATTATACTTGAATCCTGCATACCAATATGTGGTAGATGGGCTTGGTACATGTGTAGATCTATTTAAAGCCATGACTGATGTGGTACAACAATTAATGCCTTTTACTAATGGGAATGAACAAGCTCAAATTTTAGCCTAGATGAGAACATGTGTAATTTAGTTTATCATTACATAATAAATGAGTATATAGTAAATTATTTGATGTAAAACTTTCGAAATATATAGTTGAGAACATTTTACGATGCACAAGAGTCATTTGGAACCACTGCTGCAATTGCTGGAAGAAACATTACTAGTCTGGGTAAACATTCAAACATAGTTTGTCACCTTTATAAGTTTGATTAAATAGACATATTTTGATTTATATGTCTAACATGAATATGACATTTGAGGTGATTGATGGATCACATATGGGACATCTTGCTCCAAATTTGAGGAAGCTAGCTATCAAGATTTTATCACAAACAACTTCTTCTTCGGGATACGAATGAAATTGGAGTACGTTCGGTCTTATACATACTTAGCGGAGGAATAAGCTAGGACACAAAAGACTCAACAAGCTCATAAGGGTCCACTACAACTTACGTCTTATGGAGAAGTATTTGGAAGCACCCAATACAGCAAATGACCCTATTGATTTTGCCGAATATCTTTATAATTCAAGGAGATGAAGAATTTGACCCAATGTATGAATAAGTCAGATAGAATATCTTGAAGGTGCATAGATTTATAGATACTGCAGAAGATAGGCTAGAGCCATACATCGTCGATGAAATGGGTGCGAAATCAATGATCTTAGAGCAAGCTCCTACAATATACAATGAATACGATCAAATTTTGTATACGCAACTACATTCGGTAGTTGATGTCAACCTTAATCTGATTCAAGAACTAGATGAGACTGTAGGTGAAGATAATGATGACGATGACGATGGCAATAACGGTGATAATGGTGATGGTACTAGAGGATGTTATAACATTGGTAATACAGGCGATAACTCTAGTAGCACTAGTCAAGGAATAGGTAATCCTGCTGAAAGTGTTTACCTCTTAAGTCATGGAGGTTATGTTCTTTTTAGTTTAGAGGCCGACTTTGACCATGCTACTCAAGATTCTGATCATGGTTCCAGTCAAAGATCAATTAATTAGGAAAATCGATGAGGTCGAACAGGGAGATCACAAGGATTTGGTAAAAGTTCATCCCGTAGGAGATATGATCCAGGTTCCCTTTCATTGTACTTTGATGGTATGAGCATGGGCACTGGCTACTACCCACATCTGTCCCCCTTTGATGCTCACTAAATTAGTTAGTCTAGAGGTTTCTTTGGTAACGAACATCCGTACGTTGATCTATCCTCCAGGTATGGATATGATCCTGAAGAGTCATCCCAATCTTTAAGACTAAATTGCACACAAAGAAGAAGAACTAGAGTAATCGATGTAAGCAGTTGCCCTCCCCTAGGTATAATGCCGTACTTGTTACAACAAGAGTGCGATGTGGGAGGAGTATTGCTAAAATGTTTATAACGTCAATCAACAGTTGGAAAACAATAAATTTAAGGAGCCGCATCACTCGTATATGCATTAGTTTATCGATAACTTTATGAGACAATTCTTTGACTTCAAGTTAAAATTTGTAATTGAATTACTCATACCAAGTTGTAATAAATAATGGTTATCTCAATAAATAATGATTATCTCATATTCCTTTTTATTTTATTATTATTATTTTTTTCCAAGCTCACATATTTTTTGAGACTCCTTCACTCTTTCTTGGATATTTTTCTAAATACCTTATTATATTTCCTTCACATCTCCACTCACTTTAAGCAACATTATAATTTATTGTGTTAAACATCAAAATACCAAAAATATTATTGGTAAATGCATATTCTTTGGTATAAACCGATTATTTCATTTAAGGATTAAAATATTGAGTGAAAAAAATATCGTGATTAAATCAAAATACCATGATAAAATCATGATGGTGAGGGGTCGATAAATACACTTGTTTTAATATTTTGATGTAAAACTCACCAAATCTATCACTAATTCAGGACTTCTAAGGAATGAAGTTAGCTTTCCCTTCCCATAACCAGCTATCAATGGTTCTGTAGTCAACAAAAATAGTGGTCAGACAATGGGTTCGACCGATGGCCTATTTTAAAACTTTATTTTTACCTGACACCTTCGATCCAGCTGGTAAATAGTTCTTTGAAAGTACTGGTGACAATAGAGGTCGTATAATTACTACATTTCATTTGAAATTCCCAAACAACATCTCTCCCATCGCCTTTGTAAAGATACACGTGTTTGGCCAACCGTATATTCTCACCCTGCATCCATTAAGCCAAATCCTCGAGTTGTTAGTGTAATAGCATACATCTATCTTTTTACCCAAAGTATTTTTACCATTGATAGGAAGTGAAAAATTGCAAATATAGCGTTCCTAAATAACAAAATCATAAATCGATAAATAAATTTATAAATCACATATACCACGATGAATGAATATGAAAGGTAAATACATACTAAAAAGTTGTAGAGCTGACAAAACTTTTGAACCAAGTAAAGTTTCATAATTAATTCCCTTCACCTCGTTCGACAAAACTCTATGCTCATTCTTTAAAACTTAAAACAAGAACCATTATAGTTATCTCCCACATCTGCAGAACTTGGACTTATCTGAACAATCATTAGGCCCCTGCAATCTCCTCCTGAATGATACATGTTATAACCAGACTTAGACTATCAGTGGTATTTCCACCTTTCACCAGCTGAAGGGATTTTTTGAAATCCTTGTACCTGCTAAAAATCCAAGTATACAAACGGTCATTGAAAGAAATCAGTGCCCAAAAGATCTCGACATTCCATGAATATCTGTATGAAATAAATTTGTTAAAGGGATCATATAATAATTACTTGTGGAGAAATTTAAGACCACTTACAGTTCGTATTTTATTGCCCAACAACTCAATCAATCCTTCCCATCGCTACAATGACAAGAAATAGATAAGGTAAATCATGGACTGAACATCTCAAAATCAAAGTTAAGACATTTTTTTATCTCGTACAAGCAATCCCATTCAACTCGCATATTTATATATTTGGGAGAAATTAAAATTGACTATCTTGAAACTGTTATCAGAGATTAACTTGCCAACAAAATCAAATAACTGTTGAGCAATTCTATTGAGCCGACCTTTATCCAGAGCTTGATTACCAGTTCAATTCTAATAAGTGTATGAGTGGGAAGGGAGTGAGTAAGGCAGCCAATTCCCAGTTCAAAATAGAGACAACTTCTAATTGATTTCTTAGTTTCTACAAGTGACGTTTGGAGGAAGAACTCATACTCGAAGCTGCCTTTACCCTCCGGGGATAGTTTCCCAGGAGTGCCTTTTTGAGCGCAGTGAAGATGAAGTTGTGCAAGATAATATAACATTACTTCAGCTTATGATAAGCTCATGCCAATAAGAGATAAGGTAGACAAGAGGGATGCTACATGGAACATGATTAACTCCTCTTGATGTCAGTTTACCATGTAGAAAACTGAAAGAGGTGACCTTTATACCTATGATAGACTGGTTTTAATGTTTCATGCTGCTACCTATGTAGGCAGCCTAAAAAGAGTGTTTATCATAACTTAATTTTTCTAGAGACTATTGGGGTACTATACAGACAGACGGAGTATATGAAATAGTGCCAACCTTGTTGAAAAAGTAAGTTGGATTAGCTCTCTCATAAAAAAGAAGCTATCCCTCTGGTCCTCAAAATTAAAATGTTACATTATCTATCAACTTTGGCTTGCTACAAATGATAAGATTTTCAATTAGAAGGACTCATCCCCTGCCATTATTAAGCAAGGTATTATCTTCGAAATTAAACGAAGATTGAACGTGCATAACAAAGATTTAATTGATAATAACCTGTCTAGAGCTATGTTTTTGGAATGTGGAGTGAATCACAACTTCAAGTAACCTATGTTGAAGCTTAGCCCTATAAATGGCATCCTCCACCTGAAGGTACATGGTTACTTAGCACTGATGGTGCCTTAAAAACTTTGGTGGTTATGGGGGTTTGTTAAATATACAATGGGAAATGTTTGTTTGCTCATGCTAGGAAAGAACCTACTGAAACCATCATACTCCATGAGATGAAGGTTATTAAAAGAGGGTTAAGCTTAGCTATGGAAAAGGGTATTTGGTACAAATTGTGCTTGCAGGGAACCTCCAACTCCAATAACTATTATTCTGAAAACTTAACCATCAAATGTTATTTTATCAAAATTGGTGCGCTAGGCTTTTTTAGCATACAAATCATAGATGGAGACCTCTACAGGCCAAATTGGGTAGATTTGGAGTAGGGTATGCTACTGTGCCTTTCAAGGATAAAGGCACGATAGAAACCTGACCGAAAACCATACGCCTTTGATCTAACCAAGGGGTCGTGACAATGCAGATAAAAAATTAGCTTCCGTTAGTATTGGGCCCTGTGTTTGCCATATTAATAATTCCTGGTCCCATATTAGTCAACTTGAAGTTTTCATATCTTAGACTTCATAACTGGTGAAAGAAAACTAAAGATAGGGAGAAAAACATACTAAAAAATGAGAGCGGCTGCTGAGCTCATTAGTATTGGTTGATCTAACTGCTCTCTTTTGGCTTCCTATGAGTTCCTCCCATACTTAATCTCTACTATAAACTTGAGCTTTGAGGATTCCTAAGTTCCCTCTGATGTTTGCTTTATTTACAACCTTCATAAGTTATATGACCATCAGAAAGTGAGCACAAATATTAAAACACATAGTAATCAATATGAATAAAGAGTTTACATATGGGCCAGTCACAAGTATATAATCTCACCTCTTTCCCTCTTCCTTTACCCGGGCTTGGAACTGGCTATGTAAAGCTATAACAACTTTTCATAGGCGGAGTTAAAAAAGGTTTACCTAATTGCGTAAAATAGTTAATTTTATACATGTTAGTACTTGACATTCATATCTTTCAATGTAAAAGAAACTAAGAAAAGTGATTATAAGCATCAAAAGCTAGTTATGTCTATGCAAAAGTAACTAATATTGTCTCATGTTTACAAAAGGGAAAACTAACAAGATCTAATTAACTAAAAAAGTTCATATTCTAAAAAGTAATCATGCTTTTGGGCCATGCAACAAATCTTCTGATGCTCACATCTAAGAGTCGATTAATATTACTGTTGGGCCTGAATAACAAAGCATTACCATCAATAATATCTTGGATTTTGACTTTATAAAAGTCATTGCCCAAGGCAACTGATTGAATGACACATGCCAGTTAGATTAACGCCAATGATGACACCATGCGCAACTATCCTCCAAGGGCAACCCACCAACCTACATTCCTTGTCAATATGTTGGGTTTTTCCTGCAGTTTAAAAGTTTCATAAAGTGAGTTTTAAGTCCCAAATTTCTAATTTTCTATACTAACAAAAACTAATTTAATACCTATTCACATTGCGATGATGAAGTTGCTTGTTAAGAAGGCAAGTTATCCGTCTGTGATACAGCCTAAGTACAAAAATATTAGAAAGTTAGTATTAAGTGGCATATTATGATAAATTAGCCACATTAACTGGAAATTACGATTAAAATGCCTTACCGGGATGTTTCCAACATATTTGGTCAGTGCATCCAAATCTTTTCTTAACTTCTTAGTGGCGAACTTCAATTCATTGTTATCAGATCACAACTCTTCATTCTTATTGACAATGTGACCAACTTTTTCCACCAAGGATATGCTCATGCCCACACCCATACCTTGAGTTCCATCTTGCCTCTCTTTGCCAAATTTTTGCGTAGATATGAATATAACTATAAATTGACAAATAGTAGTACATTTTTATAATTAATTCAATCATATTAAAAACCTGAGCAATTGCATCATTAGGTCCCGTTCGAATACTCTTAGGGTCTTTCCGTATAATATTTTGTAGTTTCGCCTACAAATGTTTTTCGTTCGTTAGATAATAACTAAGTTAACAATACATGCATTTCTAAGCTATAATTTAAGATTATTTAAGAGTTAAAAGAGATATACTTACAATAACATCAGGGCATTGAATGGTCGTGTCTTTTTTGGTATGGGCTGGTATGTACACTTCAATCTTACCAATCTTTTCATCTGTAATACCTCTTTCCTTAGTCTATCCATTTAAAGCGCCTTTAATTATTAAAAAATAGAGTAGAAAAAGGAAATACATAAACATATGTGTATCTTACCAATTTATGAGTAATTGGCATACTAGTTATACCAAGAGTGCACGACACTATTGGTTCCACCCAATTTTCTTTGTTCCGTTTAGTTTTAGCATGAAATTAGTCAAATATAACTTAATTATAAATATCACAATAATCACTCAAATGAAAAAAAAAACTCTTACGCAAGGATAAATACGTATAACATAAACATATACTAGAAGCTTCTTCGAATTACAGTAATCAATAAACATCACCCAGTCCTCCCCTGGAACAAATTCAAGGGCCGGAGAAGCTTTCACATCTCCTGGATTATTTCCTACGATCAATGTGGTATTTAAATGATACTTATACCTTTCTCAAGCATCTTTAATTTTTTCTTTTAAATCAAACCAGGCAACATGAGAGATATCGTAACATTCCTACATATACAAAACAAACAAACAATCAAATTAACTAAAAGGTGAAGATCTTGGTAACCATTTAGAAAATTATAACATTGAACTTATAAAAGTTTACATCCAGACCCTTTACTACTAATGCAATACAATCATTAGGGACATCCTTAAAGGTTTGATAAATAATAGGGAGGTGCATGCGAACTTCGAATCTTATATCTAAAGTATAGGTATTCGTTTTTGGATTTGCTTAATTCGGTTGACTCTATGAATTTACACCAATCTTTTTCTTCTTTCCATTTGGTAGAAGTTTTGAACCTCGCGCTAATCTTTTTTTTCTTTTTGGATGAAGATGTATTAGATGAAGAATTATTTCCCAAAATTAAAATAAAAATTGAACATTGAGTAATATTATTAACGAAATACTAATTGATTTTAAAATGATAAGAAATAACAAATCTAACCTGTATCTGGAGTATTTGAGTTATCACCCGATGATTGCAAGCTATCAAAAGGATTGTGATGAGCCATGCGCCAAACTATTGTATTAAGGACTGCAAAATATCATAAGCATTTACAAAAGGGATACAACAAAATTATATAACATAATACTTCATTATAAACTCCAAGTTTTACATTTATAGCAAAACAAATTAATAAACACGAACAATTAAAACACTTTATAATGATTAAAGTTTCATTACTATAACAATTGGCGACTACTTAAAATAATGAAAATTAAAATATTAAAATAACGATTTCTACATAAAAAAAATACTAAAAGACATTTATTGTAGCATGACAACCAGCTATTTTCCCACCCTTTTTTCATTTTTTGGACTTCTCAACAATGGAAATTGTGCAACCTGAATCATTAAATGTCATTTCATCATCGAGAATAAGTGTATCATTACTCGGTTCAATATCTGAATCTCATATAAAGTATTCCTCAGATGAAAGACATGTTTCATCCTCAACATAGACCTTTGGTGGAACATCTATGACCACGTTCTAGTCAGGATCTTTTGAATCATTGAAATAAAATACCTGTGTAGCATGCTCTGTAAGAATAAATGGTTCATCACCAAATTTCTTTGAGCTAATTAAGTTCAAATTTTTTACCAATTTCAAATTTGTCTCTTTGTCCCACTTAACACCTTGGCGTGTAACTTTAGCCCAATTACACCTAAATAAGAAAGGTTTATAACCTTTACAATATTCGAGTTGGATAATATCCGTTGGAATTTTGTAATATATTGTACTTTCATCCAGAAGATTTTTATCTTTAAAACTAGACTAAAAAGTCGTCACAAAACTGTGTTAACCCCACTATTCTGATATTGTTTGGTTGCCTCATATTCTTTTATGTCAAATAAGATGCCATTGACGCAATAATTTTTATACCATGTAACAAAACCAATTGGCCCTCCTACTATATCTTTAAAATTATCATCATTTTCATCGATCTCTAGCTGTAAAATAATACCAGTTGACAAACTAATTCAAAGCATTCTTCTAATTACATAAGTTTTTTAATTTACGATGCTTATAGTTTGCACCATTTCCCATGGATAACTTACAACGCTTTAAAAAATTATCATGTTTACTGTATATCATAGTAAATATGTTTTCAAATATAAAATGCTAGCTGAAAATTTTAAAGTAAATATGTTAAATATATACATTTTCCACATATCATAGGAAGAATGACTCTTTATTATCCACATGTGAGCTTGTTCATACTCAATACCAAGTAGAAAATGTTGCGAACTTGAACCAATCGGCCCACTATCATCAACATTTTTGTTGTCAATATCATCATGAAACTTAGAAATTACATATCCATCCAAAGACATCTCTAATTTTAAGGATAGTTGAATTACCCCTACCTTTATATTATGTACAATAAGTTAAAGCCGCTTGCAAAATGTATCCTTTCACAATACAACCGTCAGGCCGTGCTTTGTTTGTAACATCATCTTTATATATCTTCATTAGCCTTTTGAAATTAATATTGATAATCTGATAAGTGATAGTTTTGTGAAATTAATATTGATAATCTAAAATTAAAAAACAATGTTAACATAAAACAATATTGATAATCTGATAAGTAATAGTTTTGTGATACCTTTCAAATGGCCACATCCATCAAAAGGGTTCAAGACCATTCACTCGGCTCTCATAAGCCAAATGAATTGGCAAATGCATCATCACGACGAATACAGAAGGAGGAAAGTTTTTCTTAACTTCACATAGTATTTTGGCCATGCCCCTCTCCAAACTCATAGGTGTTTCAATATCGACAACTTTGGAATATAGTGCGCAAAAGAAAGTTGAAAAGCTTATGATTATATCGCAGATTTCCTTTCTATCTTTGAAGACATGTTGGATCAACACAAGAAGTAGATGTTCCATTAAGACATGGCAGTCATAAGATTTCATGTTCTTAAATTCCTTGAAATTACTAGAAGCAATGTTCTTCCAATTACTGCTAAAGCCGTACGGAACTCGCAGATCTCTCAGTGTTTGCATAAACAGTTTTTTTCGTCCTTTGTTAACCAATACCGACCTGGCTTCATTACTTCTTTCCCATTTTCTTTATACATCTAGTACTTTTTCTTAATTTTTGATTTCTTCAAGTCCCTAAGTGCATTAACTTCATACTTTGACTTGTCAGAATTCAACATAAGCGCAACTAGGATCTCACAACAATTCTTTTCAATATACATTACATTCAAGTTGTTACGAACAGGGATATCAGCCCAATATTCTAGGTCAAAGAATATAGACCGCTTATTGAAGAATTTTGCAGCAACATTTCCAAAATTTGTTTTCCTATTATTTTTGCCCCAATGAACATCAAGAGTAACAGTCATGCTTTTTACCGTTCTCCTTGGTAAAGGCTCAAGCTTTTGTCTTAGCTCTTCTCTCTCATTAAAAGTATTGGAGCTAGTATCCTTCCTGTAAGTCTCTTCTTCTTCTTGTATCCATTGTCTATGACCAGGAGAAACATCTTTTCTTCATTTTTCAAGCCTTAGAGAATTCATATTAGGTCCACAACAAGGACAAGCAAATTTACCATTTTTCTTACAACCTGATATATTTCTATATGCAAGAAAATCGTGGATAGTCCACAACAAAATAGCTCGCATGTTGAATTTATTATCAGTGTGTGAATCAGATGTTATAGCCCCTCTATGCCACAAGTCCTTCAATTTAGCAATCAATGGTTGCAAGTAAACATCTATATCATTCCCCGGCTGGTATGAACCTGGTATCAATAAAGAAAACATTGTAAATTGCGGTTTCATGCATAGATTTGGCAGAAGGTTATATAACACTACCGTTACAGGCCAAGTACTATGTTGGGAACCAAATTTACCAAATGGGTTAACCCCATCTGTTGCTAAACCAAATCTAAGATTTATAGGCTCAGCTTCAAAATTCTTGTATTTGAAATCGATGGACTTCTACGTTGTTGAATCAACTGGATGTCGCATCTTTCTAAATAGCATCTTCCTAGTTGAATGTCAAGTCATCACTTTTGCTACCCATGGCACACTGTAACAATAATTAGAAAATTAACAGGAATATTAGTTATACCTAACATTTTAGTTTATGACTAAATAGTAATACATAAAAAAATAACTAAATATATTTTAGACAAGCATGCATATACATCATCTGCAACCTTGGTGTTAATAGGAAATATTTTAGTACCTTAGCAACAAATTTAGTTTTCTCTTTATACCTAGATGCACCATATGTAGGACACTCAATTTGTAGGGCATTTTCTTTCCAATACAAGATACAATCATTTGGGCAAGCATCTATCTCCTCATAGTAAAGACCTACTTGTGAGATGATGCTACTAGCGCAATAGCTATCAGTGGGAGTCTTATTATCTAGAGGCAAAACTTCTTGGAATACTTGAAGAAGCTTCGTGAAACTAATTCACTCTAGTTGTGCTTAACTTTTAACTTGTATAGTATGACGACGAAAGCCAACACAGTAAAACCTTTGCATCCAGGATACAATACAGTCACAACAACCAGTACTACTTTGTCAAACTCAATTGTAAGATCTTCGTTGGTAGCTTTACCAGATGCCACTGTCTCAAGTTCTACAGTTTCACTTGTGTTCTGAAAAGAATTTGGAACTACCGAGATATCTTGATCTAGCGAGTTATTCAAAGCGGGACTCAAATTGCTCAGGTATACACCATCATAGTGATGTTCAGCTACATCTACACCTTAAGTAACCTCACTCTCATCGTGGTAAATCCATGTTGTATATGTTCCAGTAAATCTGTGTTTCATTAAATCTATAACAACATTGTCGTAAGATATTAGAATCATTAGATTCATACACCTCGACCAGGGATAATGAATGGTTTCACTATTTGGAAAGTGTTTATGTACAAACTGTTGGGTGTGAATTCGAACTGTGAAGAATGAAATTGTCAAAGATTGAAATTGTCGAAGTCGTTTGAACGATCTTGGAGGGCGTTCGAGCGAGATCTCTACTTTTTCATTTTAGAACTTGGTTCGTCAAAGTCGTTCGAACGAGCTAGGATGTCATTCGAATGAGTTACATGTTTTTAGGGCTGGAGACCAATTATCGTTAAAGTCATTCGGACGAGCTTGGAGTCGTTTGAACGAGTTATGCGTAGGTTTGCCTTGGATGCTATTCGGGGACGTTGAGTTTGCCTTGAGATCCGTTCTACTTGTATTTTAGTTCCCTAGTATATAAAGGGGACTTAGTTTATTTGTTTAAGCTATCTTTCTCTGTGTGAGTTTAATTTTAGAGACCTAGAATTTGAGAAACTCTATTAAAGCTTAAGAAGCTTGGAGAGATCGTTGTAACCTGTTTGATCATCATAATAGATTGTTCAGGGAGTGGTTTTTTTTTGTAAGGGTTTTCCACTTCCCACCTCTGGGAATTCTTGTGTTTTTTAGTATTCTTGTTTAATTGTTCTCCTGTTGGGGCTTATTCCACGTATTGTTATTGGCGTAAAAGAGAGATTAAATACCTCTATTCTCAACACAAACTTCTTAAAGATATTAATACCCTTTAAAAGTTTATGTCTGAATTACATAATTTAATCCAACTCTTATCGATAGAAGTAAACATTTTTTTGTATCCAAACATTGAGAAGAAAATATAATGAAATTACTTACTATGAAGCAATCATAACATGATTAAAAATCAAGAATATACTCAAAATGATAGTAGACATAATAGACTTGTACGTACTCGTCGCTAAAGCAATTAATCCTATGTTAACACCAACACCATTGCTTTTGTATAATGTGATAATCAAAGTATCAAACACTTCATATGCTTGATATATCCTCTCATGCTGAGGTTTAAAGTAGGGTTTACTAATTAAACCCAATTGTCCAGTAGAAGAAGAAACCTAATACCCCAATCTTGGTCATAACATTAAAAGAGAGAGAGAGAGAGAGAGATGTACATGTGAATCATGTAAAGCAAAGACTAAGTGAATCAAAACTTGAACTGATCGATTGAAATCATATCAGGCCTAAACAATCAATAATTGTAGGGGCCTAACTTCTTTTAGAGGGGAAGTTGGCTCTTACATCACGGGGATAATCTTTTGTCAAAGGAATACAAGTAAGTGGTCTAAAGTAAGAACAAACTAGAGACAAATACTTGTGTAGAGGCCCGAATGTGACGCTCTACGACCTCTGATGAGGATTTTTAAGATGTTTTATATTACTGATGAGTAATTCGAAGGTTCGAATACAGAGCTCTACAGAGTGGTCATAGGTAAACTGCAAGGGGCCTGGGGGAATTTTTTCTAACCCCACCTTAGTTCCCCATCTCTCCTATTTAAAGAATCATAGGAGGCTGAGTCACCAAGTGTGGGCCAGGTTACATGATTACTTGTTAGGAAATCCCGGTGGAGTATGGGTGTCGGTCATGTCTGCACTGTCACTACAATATTTATTAGAGATGTTTCTGTACTGTGGCACAGTGGTCGGGCCTGTCACTATAGTTGCCAAGACAAATTAATGCATCATTTTGTCTAGTGAGCTGGTTGCCTGTCCTATCGTATTTCATCCGTGTGTAGATATGGTCGAAGGGTTTCTGCTGCGACGTGTGAATCTGTCCTCGAGGCTTATTTAGAGTTGAAGCTTCGTCTTCAGAGGATCTATGGGAGGTTTGTTTGGAGGATTGAATAGGCTTCAATACATTCGAGTAGGCTGCGAAGTAGACTTCGAGTGTCTGAGGGGGTCGAAGGCTACGAGTAGGCTACTACATTCGCCCCCTCTCAACGAGGGTCTTGAAGCCAGGTAGAGAGGCGTTTGCTGAGAAAACTGTTTGGTCATGGAATCTAAGCGATTTGACTGTTGGTTTTCGGGTAAGTAATAAAAGAGGGTAATTAAGATGTATAGGTGGTTATATGGTAATGAATGAAGTGAGGCTATAAGTATGGGTTATTGTGTAGGGATATTGTATCCTCTTCCATTTACAATAGTTTTCTGCTCTTTCTTCTGATTATGAATATTTTAATGGATACCACACCGAACACACATTACCAGAAGAGGATGGGGTTCGCCCGCGATTGTCGTGTGGGGCGGAAGATGTCGGAATTGCACATGAAGTTTTTCGGGCAACATGATCTGAACTGGGACATGCCCGACCTTATGGAGGTAGAAGCTAAGGAGTTCATCAATGGTGAACTTTATGACAATCTGTGGGAATAACTGAGGTTTCATTTTACGACCGCTGAGAAGCGCTATCTCTACCTGATGGCTCTGGCCGAAAGTCTTGTTTGTGCAGAAGTAATCATCGAAGAATAGATTACGGCGACTAAAGCTGAACCTTCTGGAAGTAGGACTGATGGTTGATGTGGTGAATATCTATATCTTTGTATTTTTGGGGTTTTTGTTTAGGGTGGCTGCAGCAATGTGTTTTGTTTTGTCGATCGGGTAATAGAATAGAAATAATATTCCCTGGAAACTTGTGTGACTGTGTCTGATTGATAATGTAGGCTGATAGTCTCATAGGCACGCTTAGCACATGCATGTCATTGAATTGTTGATAGTGGATAAAAAATGGTATCGAAGTATAATAATATGATCGAAGGTTATGATAGTTGAACATTATGATAGTTGAATGTTCGATGTTGGAGGTTTGCTCGACTAGAAGTTATCGGGAATGAGGTTTGAATGTAGGTACAGACGAATCAGTTATGTCTAGGAAGTTGGAAAGGTTTGTTGGTGAGTTTTTGAGGTGGGTAATTGAAGGTCACAATTAATGCGGCTAGGGAAGAGGAAAAGTTGAAGTGGGTTTACAAGTATAAAAGGAACTGTTGTAGAGAGAATTTCTCATCATACTGCATGCTTTCTTCA
Source organism: Kingdonia uniflora (assembly GCA_014058105.1). NCBI lineage: Eukaryota > Viridiplantae > Streptophyta > Magnoliopsida > Ranunculales > Circaeasteraceae > Kingdonia > Kingdonia uniflora. Next base: position 2,553,396 of record JACGCM010001655.1, on the reverse strand, counting down.
TTTTTCTTCTTTGTTGCTATGATCGAGATGGCTGCAAACATTCCCGTTCAGGAGGACCCAGTGGTTGTGAGAATTAGGCGGATACAAGAGACCTTATTGGGGCTGCGATGAAGGTTTGGTCTTGAGGCAGACATTAATGCGGAAATGCCGAATCTTTTCGAGGTAGAACCTGGGGATCCTATTCTCGACAGGCCCTTCGCATACTGATGGGGAATATTGTAGATGATTGGGCCATTCCCCGGTCATCGGTTGTCTCTTCTTGAGGGCTTTGCGGAGGATATAGTAGACCAACAGGATACGGAAGCTGCAGCCATGGTTGAAGAGGAGCATCCCGTTGATAATTAAGGACCTCTATCTCTTGTTGTCTTATTGTTTCTTTCCTTTGTTCTGTCTTCTTTCAGTTTTCTTTGGATGAGGCTTGTAATATTTTCTGTCTTTCTGAATGAAACTGGTTTTGGAAGTACTCATTGCAGTATTGCTCTTTATAAGTAATAACTTGCGTTGTCGAACTAAATGTGATAGTAAAATCTGAATCCTTAAAGTAGCATTGTGAGTTGTCGAATTAATACTATAACTGTCGAAGGATATTGTTTGGATTGTTCGAAACAAAAAACTTGGATTGTCGAAGGAAAAGTTATAATCTATTGAAGTAGGAGTATTATCTGTCGAAGCTAAAAAGATTAGTCTGTTGGTACAAAAGGTTAGGTCTGTAAGCATAAATATTTGACTTGTCGAAATGTATGATTGTAACCTGTCGAAGGGTGAATTGTCAAAATAATAGGGGAATGAGGTTTTGAATGGACGAATGTGCTAGGGATTGAATGTTGATATATTAGAAAATCGAATTTGAGGCTATTTGTTTATGAGTGTTCTGTAATGACCCGTATTTCATTTATTCCTAATATTCACTCATATTCCATTTTCCGCTCATATATTCCTATTCTTTATCTCATCGGCATATTAGATTCATTTCCTTCACGCTAAGTTCCGCATTCATTTTCCGCATGTACTCTTTCATCCATTTTATTCATCCATTATGCATCCATTTATTCCTTTTGGTGGTTTAGTATTAGATTCCTTTTGTAGTTTAGGCGGTTCGGTGGTCATTCGGAGGAGGAGGTGGCGTTGTGGCCTTGGAAACCCCTAGATGGGTTGGTGATGATGTTTAATTTCTGTGTTTGTGGTTTGGTGTGGTTCTGGTGAGCCGTTGGATTGGCCGGTAGGTTTCTGGGGTTTTCCAAGGAAAAGATTCCTTTTGGGGGGTTTAGGCATTTTGGTGGTCATGAGGTGGTGGAGGTGGTATTTTTACCTTGAGAAACCTTGGTTGGGTTTGTTGTAGTGTTTGTGTGGTAGTGGTCCGTGGTGTTTCCGGGGTGTCCGTGGTGGTCCGTGGTGTGTCCGGGGTCATTTTTTTTGCGCAGAAGCAGTTTTGTTCGAACAAGACCTTTTCCATTCGAATAGACTCCTTTCTATTCAAACATGATTGGTCTCTGTTCGAATAAACTTCACTCTGTTCGAACAGGTTCATTTCCTATTCGAACAGAGACTCGTTTTCAGTTTTTTTTTTTTTTTTAAACATTATTTTCTTTACTTTCCCTTTATCTCTCTCTCTCTCTCTCTTCTCTCCCTAACCTATTCCCCTCTCCTCCATACTCTAGATCATATCTTCCCCATCACATCGAGGATTCTTCGCCCGCTTCGTTTCAAGCTTCGCTCCTATCCTCGGTAAGAAATTCCCGATTCCTTTACCGTTCTTTCCGCTCGATTTCGGTGTAGGTCTGATTTCTAGGGTTTGGTTTTGATGTCGTTTCCTTAATTGATTGGTTGTTTGTTGTTCTCCATTGATGGTATTAGATTATCAGGCTTTCCGTTACCGTTCTGCAGATTTTAATTGGGTTTCCGAGTTGGTTCTTCCGCAGGACTTGGATTTCTTTTAGGCGAGTTTTATTCCAGCATTATTAAGTTTCTATACTAGTTTCTGAGTATTGCTTTTAGAGAGTTATATTGAACTTAAAGATGTTTTGTGATTAACTATAGTTTAACCTAGGAATTATTCTGTTAGAAGTGTTAACTTGTAGTTTGGATTTGTAATTGTTTCTGGAGTTGGTTTTTGGTTCGCATAGGACCTGAGTTAGTTAGTGGTGGTTAGGTTAGCATTCTCGTGGCTTGCCCAGGAATTCCCCTTCCAGCCTTAAGAGTTTATTGGGTTGGATGTAGAGACGGTTAGGTTGCTGTGTCGGCTATGCATAGTCGGTGCAACCGAGTCCCTATTCATCCTGTTTGTGTTGCCGTGTGAGCGGCAGCTGTGTAGTTTTCTTATGCACCTGTTGCACCTTTATAACTTTTATCATATCATTCAAAACTTATTAAGATTGGATACACGAACACTCCGTTTCGGTTGACCTCTGACAGGATCCAAGGAGTCCGTGAGATCGGGTTAAAAGACACGGTGAGATTGGGAATGACACTATCATACCTAGTTCAACCACTCCGAAGTATAAAATGGTATGAGGCAGAGTCATGGAGATCTCAACTTATCCACGTTGAGGTTGAAATTCCTTGAAATGTTACAGACTATTGTTCTGCGGGTTGATACACCCAAATCCACTTTGATTAAGTGCGACTATCCTAGCTTGGTCGAGCTTAACCAAATCATACTTGTGTATCCCTTTACTGATCTCTTTAAAAAATTAGACGTTAGCGGTTGATCAACCAACATTATAATAAGATCGCATACACTTTTAAAATATTGAATCATTCTGCATTAGGGAATATTTATGGGAATATCCCTTCTCATTATAACATATCATTACATCTAGGATAAGTAGGGGATTATCCTAGTCATCACTTCACGTCTTGGCATTGCATATTATCATGTCATCACATTCTCTTCTCATATTCCTTACTCTACTCTCTTCTCGTATTCCTTCTCTATTCTCTCATCTCATCAACTCTATTTCCTTTCCTTATCAACTCTGTATCTGTTATGGATACTTATTATATTGCTAGATTGTATTTACCTGTTCTATATTACATTCATCTCTACTCTATTTTTCAGTACCAGTTGTTAGTAAGTTATTTAGTTCTGTTGGATTAGTGAACTCGTTGTTTGCTCACTCTCGTATTTTAACCATTTCAGTGGTTGATTAGCTTAGACTGCCGCGTGGGTAGCCAGTTCAGAGACAGTTTTTGCCGCTGCAGATTTCCTTTGGTTCTAGACTTTTGTAGGTGTTCTCAACATGTGTCGCTGAGTTTTATTCGAGATGTTGTATTAAATTTTTCATCTGATATGTATATATATGTCTTTTGCTTCCGCGTTATATTGTTGTATTGTTATTTCTTTACTCTGATGATTATTACTATATGTGAATAGCCGAGCCAGAATTTGTCTACGGCTTGGCTATTTGTGGGGTAGAATCTTTAGATTCCCTGACCTGCACTACTTAGAATCTAGTAATTGGTCAAGCTATCGATTACTGGATTTTAGGGCGTGACATGTTCGAAAAGTAGAGTGGTCGATTAATCGAATTCAAGGAGTGTGTCGAAGGTTATGTTTGATTTGACTAGCCGTTCTGACAACCCAGACAACGGGTTTGTCATGACGGTACCTACACCTGGGGCAGTGTGCCGAAAAGTAATCATGATGTTTTACTTGTATTACGAAAAAAGTTATGATTTGACTGTTTGGATTTGATTGTTTAGTTTCAAGTAAGAGTAAAAAGGGTTCGAGAAGCTTTAGTTTTTGTAGGTGAGTTGAAGTGAGTGTGTTGTTCGCACATGAGGGATATGAGGGGCAAATCGGTCAAAACACATTGTAGCTGAAAAGCCAGGGTAGTGAGGTCGTGGTAATGATAATAGTAAGAAAATCGAGGCGATTTTGGTTTTTCGAAAGATATATAAGTTTGAGAAGAGTAATCATTGTACTATTTACTGAGAAAAATCAAAGAGTGTGAAGGGAAGAGAACGTACACCATTAGAACTTAAGAGTGGTTAATGCAGCTATTGTGTTGATCTTGCTGTTTCGGAGATAATGCTTCTAATACAGGTATGTTACTTGATCTCTGCCAATTTTATTTTATTTTCCCTTTTGAGTGTCTAAGTAGGACATTCTGGATCTAATGTTTAGAGGGTATCTTCGAAGATAAGGAGATTTGGTAAATCTGGGTTTCGACCCATTCTGAGATTTTGGGTGTTTTAGAGAAGGCATAGGGTTTAAGATCGAAGTTTCGATAAATCTTTTGGAGGGGGTAGATAGGCTAGGGGTTATGGACACAAATTTGTCAAATTTATCGATCTAATTGCGTCCTTTTTCTTTTATAGGCTAAAATACATAACCGTTAAGCTTTGAGACAGAAACTGATAGACGAAGAGATCGAAGCATTCGAAGCTAGTATTTTTGGTCGATCCCTAATAGATGAGGGTAGTGACTTAGAAGTTTTAGATGTGATAACCGAGGCCCCTTTATCTATGGTTCTGCCAGCTTGGGAGGTTCCGGTTACGAGGCGTCGTAGGACGATAGTAAGGAGGAAGAGACAGTATGGGGGGAGAGGAGTGGGGGTGATGTAGGGACTTTTGGTGGTGGAAAGGAGGAAGGGATGCAGAGTGACGATACTGGGGATTCGACTGAGTCGAATAGGGTCGAAGGTGTCATTTCTACTAGGGATAAGATTAGATTAGATCGGTTTGCTGCCAAGTTAGAGCTGTCAAAGGTGGGTGTTTATCTGAGTGTGGCGGGGGTAGGATTAACCTTCAAATCAGACCCTGGGGAAGGGATAATGGCTTATAGAGACCAGATTCGATTGAGAATGCAAGTTCCTCTTCGAAGGTTGGTGAAAGAAGTACTGAATTTCTAGGAGAAATGAACAGAAATTTTTATGAGATGATGAGGGTTATAGAGGGGATGAATGCAAAATTGACTGGTGAGGGTCGGGGTTTGATTAAGTAGTTTGATGTTACTACCTTCTACTCGAAGAAGGTGAGCCAAAACCCAGGTACCTATCACATCCAATGTCACCCAGAGAAGCCCTGGTTCTTTGATCTGTGTTCGACGGGTCGAGGGTGGAATACAGATTTATTGATAGTAAGGGGTAACTTCAAGAATGTTGAGGAAGATGACCCTTATAAGTTGTATCATATGGTGTATAATTAAAGTAGGTTCATTGCCGAAGGGTCATTGTTGATGTACATCTTGAATAGGTGATGATTATATTCTTGTTTGTTTTGCAGGTCTGAAGAATTCGTCTTGGAGCAATCCGAGGAATTATATTGATACTCTGCTTAAAGCTAGTGAGGACTGGGTAAATTCTGTGTTTGACAGTCTTGGAATCAAGAGGCAGAGGAGAAAGAAGGTAGATTCCCTGCTTCGATGCGTATCCGTTACGCCGAAGCCATCGAAGAGAAAGAGAGGCGAAGGTGTTTCGAAGGGACAAAAAGAAATAGGAGGGGAAGAGTTGCCAAGGAATTTTCAGTATGTGCCATGAACGCGGAGGGGGTCGAAGCAAGCAACGCTCGTACCCGAAGTGGCTAGCGATGCTTCGAGGTTGAGACAGAGGCAGGTCCCAACTCAAACTGAGAAGGGGAAGGGTCATGTAGCTCCCGAGGCCCCAAAGGTTCAGCAATTAAAGGTTAGTCAGCGCAAAAGACGTAGGGCACTGGGAGAGGATGATGCAATAGATGAGGATGAAGAGATGACGAAGGCTGAGCGACAGGAGGAAGCAGTTGCCAAATAGGCTTCGATGGCTGAGCTCTGCGAGGACGACCCAGATGAGGCTGCAAAAGAAATAAAGAGGCACATGTTTCAGGTAACTATTTATGAATTACTTTTGTGAGAGTCTGAGATTTTGTTTAAGCTCCTCGAGTTTCGAGGTGTACTGACTGCTTGAATATTCTAGCAGACGGAGGCTTGGGTGCGATCGTTCAACAAGGCGGTGAAGTCGGCAAAGGGGAAACTGCGACAGGTAGTAGAAAGTCTGGATCTTTCTCAGGGAACTGAGGCGTTATTGTTGTCCAAAGTCAAGAAGTTGAAGTAAGATCTGGAGGTGTTTACTGACTCGTATGATGTGAGGCTCGAGCTTCAGCGGTCAAGGCAGGAGCGAGAGTGGTCTGCAAAGCTTGCGGCAAAAGAGAGGGAGAAAGCAGAATAGAGGGTGAATTTCCAGCGGCAGTATGATGGCGAATGTAAGGTGAATGTTAGGTTGAAAAAGTTTATAGACGAGAAGGGGTATGATCCTGATACGTTGGAACCTTACCCTACTTCTCCAGAACTTGTTGATGGCGGTGATTTGTAGATGAAGGAAGCAGATGTTGTGGATGAGGCAGCTGGAAGTACTGGAGGTGGTGTGGAGACTTCTATTATTGTGGTGGCCAGTGGTGGAACCGTTGATGGTTTCGTTGTCGAAGGTTAGATTGAAGCTGCTGAGGGTGTTGGCGTTGGGGGATCTGTGGAGGAAGAAGGCGTAAGCGCACCGATATGAGGTATTTGGAGTTGGGGTTTCATGTTTTCCTTTGCTGATATGATGTTGAGTTGTAATATTTTGAATTATGTTGCTTTTTTATGTTGGTCTCTAAACTCGGTAGGTTTTCGAGCTGTTGTTAACTGTTAAACTTCTGAAGTTGATTATTAACATATTGATACGTATTCTATTGAATTTGCTTGTATTGAATTTTTGATGACTGATCTTGAGTTGTACTGCAACTATTCCTCTGATGGATGATGCTTTGAATGTTCTTTGCACTTTGATAGAATTGCATATAGTATTTGTGTGTAATGTTACTGTTTGAATACCTATAGAGTGATCAAACCCTGACGAGTTTCGAGGGTATCTAGGTCGATCCCTGTATAATCTGTTGAACATCGAAGGCCGAAGTCACAGCGATGTTAGAATTTTGAAAAAAATTTAAGGTCGCCTCCGAGTATCAATCGGGCCGAGGGTAGGTGATACCTAGAGGAAACCCAAAAATTTACTGGATTTTGAAGGCCTGAGCCACAGCGAAGCAATATGTGTTCGCCTCCAACGCATTCCCGAGGGTCCGTTCTTTCGACCATTCGTGCCCCTCGAGTTTGTTCGAATGTTGGAAACTTGAAAATTTCAAGGTCTCCCCCAAGTATCAGTCGAGGCGAGGGTAGACATGATACCCGGGGTAAACCAAGAAATTGACTAGACTTTGATGGTTTCAGAGCCTGATCGAAGCATATTTGTTCTCCCCCAATGCATCCCCGAGGGTCCGGTCTTTCGACCATCCTTGCCCCTCGAGTTTGCTCGAAATTGGCAGCTTGAAAATTTCAAGGCCACCCCCAAGTATCTGTCGGGTCGAAGGGCTGACGTAATACTTAGAAGAAACCATGAAATCGACTGGACTTCAAAGGCCTTCGCCACAACAAAGTATAACTATTTACCCCTAATGCATTCTCGAGGGTCTGGTCTTTCAACCATCCTTGTCCCTCAAGTTTGCTCAAAATTAGGAGCTTAAAAAATCTCAAGGTTACCCCCAAGTATCAGTCGGGTCGAAGGTTGGCATGATACCTAAGTTAAACCAAGAAATTTAATGAAAATAGGAGACGAAGTATGGGTAGAAAAACGTATTTATTGATTACTCTCGATTACATCAGTTGTACATGGTTGAGGATAAGGCTTATTATAGGAAACCAACTGCATTGTGTTCCATAGGTTTGGTGAAGGCTCTTCGTCTTCTGTCATGAGATAGTAAGAACCCTTGTAAGTTATATCGTACACGACATAAGGTCTTTCCCAAGATTCAGCTAACTTGCCAGCATTTCGAGGTTTCGAGGATTGATTGACACGTCGAAGTACTAGATCTCCGATGTTGAAACTCCGTGGTCGAACTCTCTTGTTATAGGATTTCTGAAGTGATGTGTGATAGGGGCCAAGGTTAGCGATAGCTCAGTCTCTAGTTTTGTCGATCCATCACATGTTACAAGCAAGCTCAAACTCATTGTCTTCGTTTGGGAAGTTAGTATCTCGTGTGGGTACTTCGAATTGAGTGGGGAGCACAGCTTCGGTACCATATGCTAGGAGGAAGGGAGTGCATCCTGTAGATTTTCTTAGGGTTGTTCAATAGGCCCAGAGGACGTGTTGTAACTCTTGAGCTCATCGTCCTTTCTTTGCGTTAACCCTTTCTTGAGACCGTCGATAATGGTTTTGTTGATCTCTTCGACTTGATTATTGCCTTGGGGATAATAAGGGGTTGAGGGTGAGAGAATGATATTGTGTTTTTTGAGAAAGTTTTTGACTTTGCTGCCTATGAATTGGGGGCCATTGCCACATCAAATCATGTGGGGGCAGCCGAAGCATGTGATGATGTTTTCCCATAAAAATTTGATAACTTCTTCTTCTCTAGTTCAGCACAAAGGTAAAGCTTCGACCCATTTAGTGAAGTAATCGGTTGTAATAAGGATATTTTCTCTGCTGCCCGAGGCTTTTGGGAAGGGACCGATGAGATCGATTGCCCATCTCTTGAATAGCCATGAAACTTGACTGAAATGGAGGTCTTGAGAAGGGCAATGGATGTCATGAGCATGACGTTGGCATTTGTCACAGTATTTTTCATACTCTTCAGCTTGTTTTTTCATATTAGGCCAAAATAATCCTTGGGTGACAGCTCGAAGGGCCATTGAACGACCGGCAGTGTGAGTACCACAGGTTCCTTCGTAAAGTTCGGTTAAAAATACAGTGGTTTCGACTTGGGATATGCATCGAAGGAGGATGCCATTCGGGTATTGGCGATATAATTCATTTTTGTGAATAATATATCTGCGATAATTTTCTAACAGTGACTGTTTGGCTTTGGGATCATCTGGGAGGGTAGAATTGTTAAGGTAATGAAGAAATGGTCTTTACCAATCGTCGGGATCGAGACTCTCTCCCCCAGTATTGATGGCATTGACTTCCATCTGGTCGATACTTGGGCGTTCGAGTACTTCGATATGGAGGGTCCGAGATTCTGATTGTCCGAGCATAGCAGCTATATAGGCCAGGGCATCTGCATGTCTGTTTTCTCCTCGAGGGTAATGAGTGATTGTGGATTTTTTGGGAAATTGGTTCATACGCTACCGCACCAAGAGAGTGTAGTCAGCCATGCGACTGTTAGCTTGGTTTTCTCCTGTGTAATGCCTCTGAACAAGTTGAGAATCCGTGAAAATGGCAATTTTGGGAATGCTGAGATCGAGGGCGAGGTCGAGGCCATAGATCAAGGCTTCATACTCAGCTTCGTTATTGGAACATTCGAAGGTAACTTTGACAGCTTTTTCTATTCGGTCATTAGTGGGTGGGTGTTACCAAGACTATACCAATTCCTGAGCCATTAGATTCTGCGGATCCGTCTGTGAATAAACGCCAGCCAGTGTGAGGGTCCCAGGGGTTCATTGTTTCAGGTTGGTCTTCTGATAAGTCATCTTCGTGTTCTTCCCAATCGATAACTTCGACCGGGAAGTCAGCTAGAAAATGTACTACTGCTTAACCTTTCAGGTTGGTCTTCTGATAAGTCATCTTCGTGTTCTTCCCAATCGATATCTTCGACCGGGAAGTCAGCTAGAAAATGTGCTACTGCTTAACCTTTCTAGGATATTTGCTTCTCGAAGGTAATGTCGTGTTCGCCAAGGTACACAGACCACTTTTGCACTCGTCTAGATTTTTATTTTTTACTGAGTACTTCTCGAAGGGGATAACTTGTGATAACACAGATGGGGTGGGCTTGGAAATATGGTTTGTGTTTGCAGGCTAAATAAACAAGTGCAAGGAGCAGGCGCTCAAGCTTTGAATACCGAGTTTTTGCGGGGGTTTGAGTTTTACTGAAATATACAGGTTTTTCGATGTTAAAATCGAGTCGAATAAGTACTGAACTGATAGAAGTATCTGTGGCAGCAAGGTATAGAGAAAGTGTTTTGCTTTCGATAGGGGTGCTGATAATGGGTGGATGACCAAGATAAGTTTTGAGTTCAAGGAAGGCCTGTTCACACTCGGGTGTCCAGTTTATCTCGGGGTTGTTTTTCTTTTTTTCTTTGTGGACGCCTTAATCGTGTAGGAGGGAAAATAGCCAAGCATATCTGTCTGAGGATTTGGAAATAAAACGGTTGAGGGCTGTTATCTTGCCAGCCACTTTTTGGACGTCTTTTTTAGTTCGGAGCGAAGGCATGTCGATAAGGGCTCGAATATGGGTGGGGTCAATCTCGATACCACGCTTACTGATAAGGTGGCCTAAAAATTTATCGGATGAAACACCAAATTAACATTTGTCTGGGTTGAGTTTCATGTTATATTTACGAAGTACTGAGAAGATCTCTGTTAGGTCTTGTATATGGGTGTATTTCTGAAGGCTTTTGCATAACATGTCGTCGATGTAGACTTCGACCGACTTGCCAAGCAAAGGTTTAAACATAGTTGTGATAAGGCATTGGTAAGTGGCTCCCGCATTTTTAAGGCCGAAGGGCATAACATTGAAACAATAAAGGCCTTGCTCAGTAATAAAAGAAGTTTTAATTTGATCTTCAGGGAGGAGGGGTACCTGATTATAACCCGAAGCCGCGTCCATCATTGGTAGGCGTTCATGTCCAGCAGTAGCGTCGAGAAGTGCTGAAATAGTCGAGAGGGAAACTATTCTTTGGTGTGTGCTTGTTGAGGTCTGTAAAGTTGGCGCAGATTCTGATCTTGTCGTTCTTCTTTGGAACTGCCACAATGTTTGATATCCAGTCAGCATATTTCACTTCTTTGATAAAACCTGCAGCTATGAGTTTGTCTACTTCAAGGTTCACTGCTTCTCGAAGTCGTGGTGCCAGGTTACGCTTCTTTTATTTTACTGCTGATGAATAGGGGATGAGGTCGAGGCGACGGCATGCCAGGTTGGGGTCGACACCGGGCATCTCCTGGAATGTCCATGCAAAGACATCTTTGTTTGTTCGAAGGAAATCTGTGAGCTCGAGGCGTTCAACCTCATCGAGAAAAGTTTCGATGAATGTACCTCGACCAAGACCGTCGAGTTCGATATAAACAGTGGGTTCGATGGGTGAGGTGGTATCTGTCGACGTCGAAGGGATAGAAAGAGACAGTGATTACTATCGCGGCTGACGAGTTTTCGGGTCTGGTCAATCTCTGGGTGCTCGCATGAGTGGGCAAGGCATTGAGAGCCTTTCAAATTCCAGGTACCTTCGATAGTGGTAAAATGAAGGGTCTGGTGGTAGGTTGAAGGTATCGCACGCATGGCGTGGAGCCAATCCCATCCGAGTATACCGAGGTATTCAGACTTCTTGTCGATGATAAGAAAGTTAGTTTGAAGGGTAAGAGGGCATGTGGTGACTGGTAGGCTGATACGACCAATAGGGACTTCGGTTGCCTCATTAAAACCTTTTAATTCGACATTGGCCGCGGTTATGAGGTCGGTTTTTTTCATGGTTACGACAGTTGGGAGAAAAAGGACATCAGTTGTGCTCCCTGTGTCTATGAGCATTGTGTGGAGGACGAGGTTTTCGATCTTAATCATGATGACTGTTGGATCGGAATGGGGAAAACGGACATGAGATGTATCACAGTTGATGAAGGAAATGCCTTCGATGCAAGATTCTGGGAGGGGGTGGGAAAATTCTCTTGATAGGTGAGTTTGCGACATTCTTCGACGCGCTTTCGCTTGCTCTTGGAACGTCCGCTGTCTATGTTGTTAACTTCGATAAGGCATAACCTGTAGATGTGTAACACGGCCGGGTCAACAGTAGGGGTGGATTAAGGTTGGAGGTAAGACCCGTCAAGGTAGCCGGGAAGGTCGGCAATATACTGGTGTAGACGACCTGCTTTGAGGATGAGTTCGAGAGAGCGCTAGAGGGTAAAACACTTGTTGGTATGGTGACATTTACATTTGTGATTGGCGCAGTAAGGTTTGCCTACTCTGACTTCGATAGGGAAAGGGATACGCCAAATGGGGTCTGCCTGTATATAGAGTAGAAGGGTACTGAGGGGGGCAGTGAGTGTAGGCAAAACGGGCCTTGACCGCTTCTTGCGAGCTTCAGCACTGTTATTAAAGTTAGGGCATTTACGGCTCTCTGCCTCCTGTGAGATGGGAGCGATCAGGGTTGTTGGAATCAAAGGTGGATTTTGCCGCAGTTTATTAAAGTTTGTGGTGTGTGAAGGCTGGCTCTGTTTGTGGGTGTCCTGAAGGCGCTCGAGATCTATATAACCATTAACCTTCGAGAGCATCTCTTCGAGTGTTTGAGGTTTATGGAGAACTAGGTGCTCTTTTACTCGGCTGTGATTAGGCAGGGCATTCGAATACACAAGTATGGCATTCGCGCAATCAAGGCTCTCGATTTTCCGAGATTCGTCGAGAAATCTCTTGGTGAAGGTTTCGAGTGTCTCACTGCTGGATTTTCTGAAATTGAACAGAGCATCAACTCTGACTTCTCTGTCTTTATTGAAGGCAAACTGGGCGATGAAAAACTGTGATAGTTGTTCGAGGTTTCGTATTGAGCCGTTTGGGAGGTTTTGATACCATCGGAGGAGGTTGTCAGTGAGATTAGTTAGAAAAAGGCAACATAACAGGTAGTCCGTCGTGGAGTAGAGCCTCAGGGCATTTTGGAATTCGAGAATGTGAGATTTGGGGTCTGTGTTGCAGTATTTGTTGAGTTTGGGAGCACGAAAGTTCAGAGGTACTTTGATAGCCAAAAGTTTGGGGTAGGTCGGGTTGTTGAGGCGGCTCCAAGAGTTGGTGGCTGGGCTCGTGTTGACGCGAATGACTAGTTGTATTTTGTGGTCGAAGTCCTGTTGTGTAACATATACAGGATGAGGGGGAGATTGGGGAATTCGAAGGTTAGGGGGTCAAACGTGTGGCATGTAGTCAACGCTGCGTTCCCCAAGCCGCTCTCGATCATGACGGCATCTGGGATGTCTGAAGGAGTAGAGGGTGGAGTCAGAAGAATCTTCTGTTGGGTGAATCCCGGGGTGTATAGAGCTGGTTGGGGGAATAGTACAATGAACGCCTTCGACACCGGTATGAACTGGGGGTATCTCGAGGTTTGATGAGGGTCCGAAACAGGCGCAGGTAGATACGCGCGATGGGCCTGGTGTCTGGGATGGGCAAGCAGTTTCTAGAGGCTGTAATCTCTGTAGCTCTCGGACGATGTTGCGCAGCTTATCGATTGCCCTATTCTGTCTGTTTTCGTCGTCCAGATGTCGATTCCGTTCAATTTCCAGCACCAGGCGGTGGTTTTCACGCTCCTGGTTTAGTTGGGTCTGGTGGTACTCCTCTGCTTGAGCGACTTATTGAAATAATAAGGCTATTTGGGCAGCCACTCCGTCGATGAAGCTGCCTGCCCGGGTTGAATTGGAACGGCGGGTGGGTGCCATTGAAGAAAAGTAGTGGAGTGGATGTTAAAAATAAAGGGAGGGAAAAAAGAAAAGGGACTGGTAGGGTGGGAAGCACAGACGACGTCAATTGTAGGGGCCTAACTTCTTTTAGAGGGGAAGTTGGCTCTTACAGCACGGGGTTAATCTTCTGTCAAAGGAATACAAGTGGTCTAAAGTAAGAAAAAACTAGAGACAAATACTTGCGTAGAGGCCCGAATGTGACGCTCTACGACCTCTGATGAGGATTTTTAAAATATTTTATATTACAGATGAGTAATTCGAAGGTTCGAATACAGAGCTCTACAGAGTGGTCGAAGGTAAACTGCAAGGGGTCTGGGGGGATTTTTTCTAACCCCACCTTGGTTCCCCATCTCTCCTATTTATAGAATCATAAGAGGCTGAGTCACAAAGTGTGGGCCAGGTTACATGATTACTTGTTAGGAAATCCCAGCGGAGTATGGGTACCGGTCATGTCTGCATTGTCACTACAACATTTATTGGAGATGTATCTGTACTGCGGCGCAGTGGTCGGGCCTGTCACTGTAGTTACCAGGACCAATTAATACGCGGTCTTGTTTAGTGAGCTGGCTGCCTGTCCCATCGTATTTTATCCGTGTGTAGATATGGTCGAAGGGTTTCTGCTGCGACGTGTGAATCTGCCCTCAAGGCTTATTTGGAGTTGAAGCTTCGTCTTCAGAGGATCTCTGGGAGGCTTGCTTGGAGGATTGAATAGGCTTCGATACATTCGAGTAGGCTGCGAAGTAGACTTCGAGTGTCTGAGGGGGTCGAAGACTGCGAGTAGGCTACTACAATAACCAAATCAAAAAGTAGTCAAATCAATAACCAATTTAATTGAAACAATCAATACAGGGATAACCAACACCAACTGATCGATTTCGAAGCTTCAATCCGATAACTAATGTTATGGCATCAACCGAGTTCAAAATCCAAAGGATCTTCAATCTCACAATAAAATTAATATTGACAGGGAAAGAGAGAGATAAAAGTAAAATCAATAGATTACCTAAATCGAGTGATGAGAGAGAGCTCAGAATTGGTGGAGATAAGAGGTGAAGGAGGTGAACTGGTAAGGTTTTAATTTAGGAAAAAGGCTAGATAGCGGGCAACCTTCACGGGAGATGAAATATTTCTTGCCACAGTTTTTCTAAACACGACCCTGCACGTGGCTAACATTTTTGGTAGATACATTTTTTGGCCACTACTATAGTCTATTAGCCACGGTAAAACTTGTGGTAGTTTGCCAAAAACCAAAAGCCATGAGTGGCCATTGCCCCTTTTTCTTGTAGTGAAATTGAGTCTTAAATCCAAGAATGTTTTTTTTCTCGAAAATGAATTCCAAGAGAACACGTCAAGTTTGAAAAATCTAATTACTCATAACCTTGTATGCTTGATTGAACTTTTGCTCTAGTGCTTTTTGATTAAGTGAAATTACAAAGCATCATAACATCTCTATGATGTTGGTAACTCAAACTGCAATTTGAGTGACTAGCACGGTAGCACCAGCTCAAATGCTCCAGCAATGCTCTAACGTTTTTTGTATGAAAATAAAATAAAATGAAACGTGCGCATAATTGTTATCGCCTCTTTCTAATTTTAGACTGGTAGTTTCAATACAAGCTTGGAACTCAGAACTCAGAACTCAGGTGCGAAAACCTCAAACTCTGAGGGACGATTGGAGTGGTTTTCGGTGACCGGTCACGTGGTGCTCCAGCACCAAGCTCAGCGCCTGGAGTTGGTGTCACTGTTAGGCAGGCTCCCCATCCTGAAGCCCAATCCAAACAAACCATGGGTAAACCGATAAAAAAGCCCTAGCTACCGAAATTAGGGTTTGTTGCAGAAACACACACATAGAGAGAGAGTGAGAACTCAAATTGTCAAGCAAGATGGGGCGAATGCATTCAAGAGGGTAAGTTGTGATTAGGGTTTCTTCTCATTTCATCTTTTGATCTCTAATTCTCCATTTTTACTTATTGTTGTTGTTGATAACAGTAAGGGTATGTCAGCTTCAGCACTGCCCTACAAGAGAAGTCCACCAAGTTGGCTCAAAATCTCTGCTACTGATGTAAGAAACAAAAACCTAATCTCTAAAACCTCATTTTGTTATTCCCCAATTTGAGTAAAACCCATATTTTTGATTATTATCATCTCTTTATATGATTTTAAGGTTGATGAGAACATCTGCAAGTTTGCAAAGAAGGGATTAACACCATCTCAGATCGGTGTCATACTTCGTGATTCTCACGGTATCGCTCAGGTCAAAAGCGTTACTGGAAGCAAGATTCTGCGAATTCTCAAATCTCATGGTAGGTTTTTGCTTTTATGTCGATTAATTTAGTGGGGCTTTGAATTTTATGATGAATGTTTGAAATGTTGTATTTGTTCTGTGATTGTTAGGGCTTGCGCCGGAGATTCCCGAGGATTTGTATCACTTGATTAAGAAAGCCGTTGCTATTAGGAAGCATTTGGAGAGGAATAAGAAGGACAAGGATTCTAAGTTCAGGTTGATTTTGGTTGAAAGCAGGATTCATCGTCTGGCTCGCTACTACAAGAGGACCAAGAAGCTCCCACCTACTTGGAAATAGTGAGTTCCATTTACTACCTTTTAATCTCATATTGCATTTGCCCATGCAACATATTTGCTAAAGAGCTGGCAAACGGTCGGGTTTGGGTTACACGGGTTGACGGGTCAGAAACCCAAACCCAAACTCGACCTGTTTAGTTAAACATGTCAAAAATTCAAACCCAAACCCGACCCTGATTTAAATGGGTCAACCCGTGACCTGTTTAAATATTGGGTCGGGTCGGGTGGGGTCATGGATCTTAACTTGTTTAAACAATAATTTCAGTAATACACAAGTAATATATTACACATTATAGAAAACAATTCAATAAACATATTACACATTTCAGCATTGCACAACATTTCAAAAACAACAATTCAAGAACATAAATAAAAACACCAGATTCAGCTTATATCAGTAATATAATAAAACCAACAATTTCAGCAACAACCAAGCATTTCAACAACTTCAAATCAAACCTAACTTTGTAAGCTTCAAATCAAATTGTAATTTCACTCCTAATTTATCTTTGTAAGACTCTTAAGAGTAGGAGCTGAGATGAATTCGATTTGAGAAGATGAGATCAGTGATAAAAAAAACCCATGATGAATCAGAAAAGGTAAACCCACGGTGAATTAGATTTTGAGTGAGAGAGATGAATCGATGATGAGGAGAGGCGAGGCTGCGGTTGTTGTTGTTGTTGTGACTTCTGAGAGAGAGACTTGAGGGGTTGAGTCTTTGAGACCAAAGGGTTTGGTGTTACCAAAAGGGTACCAAGAAACCACATATTTACAACTAAACCTAAACTTAAACGGATCACTGGTCAACCCGAACCGCTTAAGGTAACCCTAATCCGACCTATTTATTAAATGGTTTATGCGGGTTTGGGTCAAATGACCCACGATCCGTTAAGGCCAAACCCAAACCTCCTTAAAACCGGGTTGGATGTGGTCGGGTTGGCGGGTCACTTTGCCAACTCTAATTTGCTTGATAAAGTTGGTCTTATGAGTTTAGTGGATGGTTTTTATAGTTACCCATGTGCCGTGTTGGGTTGAGATTCACTGGGAGGACCTTCAGTCCTTTTAAATTCTAGAATTTGTAAGATTCATATCACGTGGAAGTGGGTACGTAGTCTAGACCAGTAGATGATCTGCTTGAGTGACTCTTTCCCTGCCGTGGTAGAGTTGACAAATAGAGACGAGAGCGGTGGCCGTCTGGTTGGTAAAGTTTAAGCTAAACCGAGAAGTGCTCCAGTAGATAGGAGTCTGAGCGAATGTGTGGAGCATCTGACTATTGGTCTTTTATCCTGGTTCCGATCAACGCGTCGCAGGAAGGAGAGTTGAGAGTCTTTATGGAGCATTCCCTTTTGTCTCAGGCATAGGAAGTGCGTTGTGATTAGCTAGAAATTGCGCTACATAGCATATGAATAGGACACCGTGTGCTTAGTTGGTTGAGTCACGACTGACAGAGAGCTATAAAGCCTACGGACTACTCATCCCGAGGCATCTGATCTGACTGACTGACTGGCCTAGCCGGTCTACGAAAGAGGAAGGAGAGGAGCACTTGCTTAGCCCTACCCGACATCACCTATGACGTCTGCGCCTTCCCTGTCTTCATCCTACTCTCTTACAGTCTCTATTCTACTACCGATTGATTGGACTTCGTCTTCTCTTCTTTCAGCCTTCATTCTAATGGCCGATGCTTCGTCAGAGCGTTTGGTTACCTAGTATTCTAATGGACTCATCTAGCCATGGCTCTACTGCTTAGCAACATCTCTGTGACTGACATTTTCTCCGGGATGAGTCAGAAATCTCTTGGTTGACCTGGGCATTCTTCCTTCTACCCCTCTTGCAGGGACGTCTCTGTTTTGCCTATTGGAGCTGAAAGCAGATGAGAGCACTCACCCCCTTCCTCTGTCTGACACATCCATGACCTATCTCTCTAGCATCACCATCTCTATCTGGCTGGTCCTACTCTCCCACCTATATTGGTTGAAGCATCTGAACTTCTTCCTCTCCTTTTCCATGCGCCTTTTTCTTTCTTCCTAAATCAAAGGGCATCGCCGCTCTAGCTCATTGTGGTTCCTATTAAAAGAAGCAAGACGAGACTCTGATACAGATAGGGTAGAATACTCGTATAAAAGATGGGCATGGACCAATGAGGATCAATGGATGGAAGTTGCTACCACTATAGTCCACTGATATGATCCAACTATGACTCCTACTATGAAATGAAAAGACCGATAGCAAGAGCATCTCTCCTATGAAGCTGAGAAGCAATGGACAAAATGAACAGAAAGAGGACCCATAGGCTTTGCAGGAGAACCCCGGCGGGGTGAGAGAAGCGAACCAGCAAACATAGTAGCAGCACCGCTAGACGAAGAGCGCTAGCGGCCTGCCCCACCATGAGTGTTGTAGCAGCGAAGCTGGGTGAGTCACGCTAACAAAGAACCCGCAAGCGTAGAAGTAATGCAGCTAGACGAGACGTGCTGTCGAGAGTTGAGACGAGAGATGACCTACCCCACCCAACTAGACCGATTAGACTGATGAATGCGTTGATAGAGAAGGGAAGGAAGTGCATTTGAGAGAACCTGATCTACTCTCTGCCATGGGACTCTGGACACAGAGCGGGTGAACCTTGATCTATAGACGAGACTGACTGAAGTCTAGATGAGAAATCCGGCATAGATAAATAAGTAGACCGATCAATGAGAGACAGATGATTCTTGCTACTGAGGACCCGCAGGTCCGAGACTATGAGTGTCCGGAGGAGACCGAGCTGCGAAGCGGCGAAGGTAGAGCAAACTGCGAGTCACAACAGACAGCTAGACAAAGACCAATAACCAACCCAACCCTAACCCAACCTGAAGGCTTCACTGCCTATGGCTTTCGTTTACGGGTTCCATTCCTGCAGTAGCTTTGTAGATAGAACTGACTACCTTTCTATATGCTTCATTGAATAGCCTACTGGAGGAATATCTATATAGGTAGAAGAATATCACCTATGCTCTACTGCTTCACAGGTTGGGCATGAGTTCTGATCTCTCCTTTCGCTATGACTTAAGCTTGCCTGCTTTTGCGCTCCTTCCACCCGCTTCTCTTTCTTAGACCCGAAACCTTCGGTTGGTGTAGCCATGATCTCTGTTGATTGAAAAGTCGCCTGATCTGGCTAAGAAAGCAAAAATACAAGGACCGGGCCCGGTGCCGGAGTGCTTTGATCCTTCTGAGTCGATAGTTGAGCCTCTATGGATGGATCCACTGCGTGTGTAGCATCCACCTATTCCTTTTTTGACTCTTCATCCATGTCTGCTCTAAGCTTTTGACCAACTGCTTTTGACTAACTGGTTCTATGAGTCTTGTTGTCCTTAGCCTCGCTCCAAGCGCGTCACTCTCCCTAGTGTCATCTTAGCCCTAATCCTATCTTCTATCCCAATTGATTTTCTACATAAGACTTTGGTCCCATGTGGTGGGGTAGGCCTCTAAGTGGTGAACTCCTTCTATGCAGTCTAGTCATTGCTTGTATGCTTCTATCATTCCTACTTTGGCCCGAAAGATGAGAACGATATAGCCATGATGTTCTGTCAACCGATGATCTTGCTTGAGATCCTGTGAAAAGTTTAGCGAAGCAAGTCTTATTTCTGTCTCTTCTGACTCATGATAGCAGCTAGATGAAACCACTCCATCTGAGAGAACATGATCCCTATAGTCCCCTGTAGATAGATGAACGACTAGGCGAAAGACGAGATGGAATTCTCCGTGAAGATGAATAAGATGGCTGTGTCGGTGTTGGGTTTATAGCATAAGTCGTAGAGTTTGGTTAGGCTTCGTACTAGGTCTTCACTTCAGTCAGAAGGATCGATTATGCTACCGCTTTCAGTGGCTAGCCATCATGCTACTATCGATATCAAAGTTTGGATCTCATTCAAGTTTCCTAAATCCGGGTAGAAGCCGCAAGAGCAAGAGGATAGGTGAACCAAAGCCGGTATAGAGAAGCGTAGAAGCAAAATCGTGATAGTGAAAATCGTCCAATCGTAGCTAAGCCAAGAACGACTCCAGAGTAGATAGAAGCAGCGTAGCAGTGACGTAAGGAGGAAATGAAGTCCAATGCCGGTAAGCCTCATCCAGAGCTCAACTAGGTAGAATGAGAAGGAAGACGAGATCTAAGCTTCTTGGGATACAAGAGAGATGTGAGAGGGATCACCATAGGACTACTATAGCAGGGATCAAAGTGGATCAGTTCTAGGATCAGGTGGTGTTTCGTCCTTACCAAACGCGTAGAAAGTGTGAAAGCAGCTAGATGAAGCCATTGTTACCGCTCATGCAGACCAACTACAAAGTCCAGTGGACCAGTAATTGGATCAAAGTCCTAAGATAGAAGATAGACGGTAGAGCACCAGAAGCATAGAAGTGAGCTACGTTGCCAGGTTTTCTGAAAGGAGGAAAGACAAAGCTAGCCCAAACTTAGATTGGGAAGCAAGTACAAAGCCTGAAAGGAGCGAGCTCTAGAGTCATGGTGGAAGCAAGAAAGACTCAGAGAGGCAATGGAATGAGTCTACATCCTAGTAGACCAGTCTGATGAGACAGAGTCGCTTATGAAGGATTCAGTACATAAGTCAGTGCAAGTATACAGATCAGGAAAAAGCTACTGAGTGAGACCACAAACGGAGAAGAGAAGTAGCAGCGTAGACGGAATCTTGTCATTAGCATTGGGCTTGCATTCATGAGACATGTATGAAAGATGGTCTAGGCGAGAGGCATGCTGTGGGGCTATAGGCCCAGAAATAGAAGCCAGTAGACCACCATCCCAAGCAGACGAAGGTAGCGAAGCAGGTGTGGACTATAAGCCAAGTAGTAGACCATAGCTGTACCTAGTTAGGTGCTAGCCATGGCATGGACTAGCCATGACATGGACCAAGAATGGAAGGCCAGTAGGCAAAGTGAACCTGTCTATGATCATTGAAGACATAGGTCTACAAAGATAGGAAGGATGCATCAGTTCTTGTCGGGAAAGGTTCAAATCAAAGAAAATCCAAAAAGAAACCAAATTCCCTTAGGAGAAGGGGGTAAGTCTACACGGGGATCCCATGTAGATACCTCATTCTATTCTCACTCATAGGGAATGTAATATGTAAGGGGCTCTTATCTTGTATCAAATGCAGCATACACACCTCTAGGCTCTGACATTTTTTCTATCACCCATTGGGTCAAGGAAGGGAGAGAAAAGGGATCAGCTAATAAGGCGTCTTTGTAGACCAAAATAGCCATGAGATTAGCACTTGCATTCTCATTCAAAGTGACCAACCCTTACCACCACATCGATTGCCAGTCTATTTAGGTACCACGTCGTTAGAAGGAACTCGTTTCTGAGCCTGCGCCTCAACTCCCTCCTATATGAGTCACTACGCACGCACCCCACCTGTCCTCTTTTTAAAGAGAACTTATAGTTTTTATAGCATTGGGGCCGCTTACACTCTCTTTTGCCTTCTTTTTCTTCTCTCATCGGGAAGAAGCAGACTTTTCTGTCCAAAGCTGGGAACTGGCAGTGCTATACGAAAAGAATATTTCCTCCCGGCTCGTGGGCGCATGAGCTATAGATCTCGGATTGCAGTCTAGTGCTAGTGAATCCACTAACTCTTCCATTCATGCTTTACACGGCTTGGAAAGTCTTGTTGAGAGAGTGACGCTCTTGGAATTGGTCCCGTTTCGCATTGGATTTGCAGAGGACTTTTGGGAGAGCACAACACGACGAAAGGGTGGGGGAAGGACCTTTGGTTCTTTTAAATTCTAGAATTTATAAGATTAATATCAACATCAAATACATAGTCATGGTCTAAACTGAATTGGGTAAGAATTGAATAATGTACACTCTAGATACTTTGAAGCATTATGCTATGTTTAAGTGGTATGATCCTTTAAGGCAAAAAAAGACCTATGCATTGAGTCTCATATTGTCTGTTCTATTTATGACATAGAATGTACGTTGTACAAGTGCTTACAGAAAAAAATGGAAATCGACTAGACAAATCCTCATCGAACTCTGAAGAAAAATTAACCGATGACTATAATGTGGCATAAAACCCTAAACTAACTAATAATGCACTAAGAAACACAAATACAATGAGAAAATGTGATCTGATTAATGCGAAGAAGTCAAAATGAAAAAGTAGCAGACCACCAAGAAGTTGAAGAAAAATTTTGGGCAATAGGAAGAACTGAGGTCTCTATAACTTTCCACCATTTATTGGGGTTGAAGATCATTGCATATTTTAGGTATGATGTACTTCATAATATTGTATCAAGTCACCACTCACCACTCACCACTCACCACTCACCACTCACCATTGCAAAAAAAAAAAGATGCATTATGCAGTTCTCACCCATATTTTCCCCGTTTCAGAAAAAGTGTTAAAAGACTTCTGAAATTACTAGTGATTTGTCAGAAACTTACATAAAAAATTATGTTACTGGTAAAAATACACTTGTTGACCTCGATTTAGTACAGAGATTTTCTCGTTAGTCTGCTGCAGCTATCATTTTTTTTGTACAGTTTATAATGCCGTGTCCCACAATTAGATTTTTTTTGTTTAGAATCTTTGTATAATTTTGTTGTTTATGCGAGTGGTATTTTACTTGACATGGCTATGATATGGAATATGGAATATGGAATATGGAATATGAAATAGTTGATTGGCTACATGTTTTTTTTTTGTCTGTTGTGGATTTTAGAGTTTTACCAAGTTAATACTTCCTATTGTCAAGTGACATTTCTTTGAACGAATCATCATTATTAGTATTCTAGTTTCATGCCCGTCTTCATGGATGATGATTTTTGTTCTTGCTTTTGTATCATCCTGTAATTAATACCTTTAAAGTCATGTATGGGTCATTGCAAAGGGTCTCATACTAATTCAAGTTTTACTCTTATCTATTTGTGCAGCGAATCTACAACAGCAAGCACCCTGGTGGCTTAGGTTTCTCGCATTTCTTGTGCAAGTTGAGGGGTGGATGGCAAGGTGTCTTGCTGCAGGCCGCAGCCACTGGTTCTCTATGGATCTTTTTAGATGTTTGTTGACGATAATTTTCTCCGTGAATCACTGTTACTGGCAATAATCAGAGGTTATATATGGCAAGTCAGCCATTTATTGTGAATCTAATCTTTTCCTAGACTTTCTTTGCAAATTCTTTGCCTATACTTGGTATTATGACAAATAAATCTATCAAACTTCTTGTGCATGCGGCACTACAAAACTCTGATACAAGGATATTGGACACATTATTCACTGATGCTAACCATTATACTATATTGCCAACAATGCTGCGTTCCTGAAATGAGACTTGGGGTTTAGAGCATCCACGCCAACCTCTTTTTAATAATAGTGTTTTTGAGGAGTTTTACATCAAACCAAACACTAGGCGTCTACCTTTTAAAGCAGCCACATCATAAAATTAACTGCCTAAAGTCCTAAACCACTTTAAATTAGCCATGTTTAAAAAGAAAATGTAAAAATGTAAAAATTAAATTTTTAAACTTTTTTCTATACTTTTCACATCAAAAGTAACTTTTCATGTTATATAATAGTCCGCTAACCAAATTATTATCTAGTCTCCCTGTCCTTGAGGAGAGATAAATAAAAATTTTGGGATAGGAAGGGGTTGTTTGTTATTTTAGTTTATTTAACTTAATTGCCTTATTTTGGCCATATTAAGTGAAATTTCACAATAAGTTGTTTGTTTTTTATTTCTAAAAAACTCTTTTTAGTAATGACACCACATTTTTCAGAGCTTAAAATAAGTTAGAAAATACAGTTTTTCTGAACTCTATTCTCCTTAACTTCACGGATTGTTACGGAAACTTAAATGAAAAATATGTAAACCCCAATTTACCCTTGTTTTATCGTTCTTTTTTCTTCTATTCATTTTATACATTGATTGAGTTTCCTCTCTCCTTCTCTTTCTTTCTCCTTCTTGCTTTATCAAAACCCAAACTATGAAACATGTGATTGATGGATTCATAACATTGAAGCAACCACAAATTAAATAGAAATTGGCATCAAAGCATCATCATCACACGAGATTGAGATCGGGATCCAAGTTAAAGCGAACTACTACCATCCAAGATTAAGATTCATGGTAAGAAACTATATGGTCAAATAAATTAGGGTTTATGAAAAGTTATTGATATAAGTTGTAATTGTTTCTCCAACATGGAAAGTGTATAAGAGGATTAATTAGTTTATGGTGGACTTGTGGTGCTGTGTACTAGTATACTTTGATGTTCTCTTGAGTAGTTGTTGTAGGGATCATTTGCTGTGATCATGGCTGCTGGAGTGCTACTTTAATGGTAGTGTAGGTTGGGCTGTGTCTGATATAACACCTGTAAACCAAAATAAATTAGACCAGGAAACAAGATTATTTTGATGTCTAAACTTTTCATAACTAGATTTGAGAGTCGTAGGTGAAGAAATCCGAACAATCTCGTTTGCCTTTTGAGTTGCCTCAGCCTCTGCTAGTCTGCCACAATATCTGGGGAGACCTATAACTTGTTCTTCCATGTCCATTTGTTATTTTTGTTCCTACTAGAAGTAAGATGAATGGAACATGGACTTAGCTGCTACTCCGAAAGTAAAACAAGCTACGCTACTGCCGGCTGATCTCTATATGCCTCTTAGAGTCTCTTTCACTTCGACTATCATATGCACCTTGGCTACCTTTTCCCATCTCTCTAAAAAAGCATTCCTATACTCTCTTCCTTTCTACGCTGTACTTATTTCCTTTCTACGCTAGACTCACTTTCGTTCTCGCTCTTTTAAAACTATATGTCTTTTGTAGTCTTCTTGCTAAGCCTACTTCCAAAGCTTGAACCACTTACCCAGGAGCCTCTCTGTACAGTCCAGACTTCTTTTTCAACTTCAACTTGGGTAATATGTTATTCTTGTTGTACCTCAGTTCTACTTTTAATATTTTTCTTTGTTTCCTACTGGGTCAGTACCTTGTTTTCTAAGCATTGTACCGTTAAGAATAATTCCCACTTCAACTAGTTCCAATCTCGCCCATAGATCGTCCAATATTAAGAGGACCTTTTTTTCGTGCTTCAATCTCTGCGATAATCTTGCGGCCCTTGCTGGTATGCTTTGTTCTTCAATTTTCATACCCAAACTTTCTACGATCAGTGTTTGGATCCCTCTCAAGTCAAGGTTTTAAGACATTGTTGCTAACACAACCTTATCGAAAAGCTTCATTTCGTCAACTTGTTTGCATATTTCTTTCATTAAGGTCGTTTTGCCAACCCCTCCTATTCCGTAAATCCCGATCAAGTTAGTTTTATCATCTATTAGGGCCTGAATGACTTCCTTCTTTGTAGGTTCTCTTGATGCGGTTGAGAATCGAGGTAGCTACTCTCTCATCTCTGACAAGAACGATGTGCAGAATAGGCCCTAACAAAAGAATTAACCAAGCACGAACAATAACGACACAAGAATTCCTAGAGAAAGGAAGTGGAAAATCCTTTCAGATGAAAAAACCACACCCCACGAACAATCCATTAATAATCAAATAGGTTACAATGATCTCTCCAAGCTTCTCAAGTCTCTCAAATTCTAGGTCTCTCTAGAATTAAACTCACACAGAAGGCTTGTCTAAACAAATAAACTAAGTCCCCTTTATATACTAGGGAACTAAAATACAAGTAGAATGGATCTCGAGGCAAACCCAACATCTTAGAATAACATCTAAAACAAACCTACGCCAAGCTCGTTCAAACGACTTTGCGATAATTGGTCTCCAACCCTATAAACATAACAACTCGTTTGAACGACATCCAAGCTCGTTCAAACGAGTTTGACGAACAAAATCTAAAAAATACGAAAAACAGAGATTTTGTTCGAACGACATCCTTCTTCGTTCGAACGACTTCGACAATTTTCTGATTTCTTCGATAATCCTTAGTTCGAGTTCACACCCAACAATCTCCCACTTAAAATCGAATCCCGTAACCCATATCCAGATCTCCAAATGAATTACTCGCACTACCCGGACCTTCAATCTTGAAGACCCACATAAGTTGTACATGTCGTCAACTTCTGAAAAGGTACCACCTTTGTAAACATATCGGCCGAATTCGTATCAATATGAATCTTCACGAGCTTCAACACACAGTCCTCAAGGAGCGAGCGAATATAGTGATACCTAATATCAATATGCTTGGTCCTAGAGTGAAAAACTAAATTCTTCGCTAAGTGTATAGCGCTTTGACTATCACTATACAACTTAGGAGAAAATTGTTCTCTACCAAGCTCTTTCATTAACCCTTTCAGCCAAACTATATCCTTGCACACTTCAGTAGTTGCAACATATTTTGCCTCTGTCATAGACAAAACTACAATCTTCTGTAGCCTAGAAACCCATGTAACCGTACCGCTTTCCAATGTAAAAAATGAAACCACTAGTGCTCTTCCGCCTATCCATGTCACCCGCCATATCATAATCAACAAAACCCTATAAGCATATCTGAGAACCCCCATAACATAATGCCATATGTTGAGTCCCCTTTAGATACCTCAATATCCATTTTATAGCTCTCCAATGCTCCTTGACTGGATTACTCATATACCTACTAACAACTCCCACTGCTTGGGCAATATCTGGTCTCGTACAAATCATAGCGTATATTAGGCTACCAACCACGGATTGATAAGGAACCTTCTGCATCTCATCGCGATCCTTTTGCGTCTTTGGACAACAATCCTTTGATAATTTGAAGTGACCTCTCAATGGTGAACTAACAACCTTAACACCATCCATGTTAAACCGCTTAAGTACTTTGCCAATGTACTCTGCTTGAGATAACTTCAATTCTTGCCACTTTCTATCCCTTATAACACGCATACCAAGAACTTGTTTCACCGCACCCAAGTCCTTCATAGAAAACTCTCGGGATAAATGTTTCTTCAACTTAACAATCGCTCTCATGTCAGCACTTGCTACCAACATATCATCTACATACAAAAGTAGAATAATATACGAGTTCTTCGTATTTTTGAACAAACAATAATGATCTACATTGCTCTTCGAATAACCATTTCTGGACATGAATTATTCGAACTTCAAATACTACTGTCTCGATGCTTGTTTCAAATTGTATAAACTCTTTGTGAACCTACACACAAAATCTGATTTCCCTTTAGCCGAATACCCTTCTGGCTGCTTTATATAAATTTCTTCATCAAGGTTACCGTGAAGAAATGTTGTTTTGACATCTAGTTGCTCAAGATACAAATTTTCAACTGCAACTATATTCATCACAACCCGAATAATAGACATCTTCACAACAGGAGCAAAAATCTCACCGAAATCAACGCCTTCTTTCTGCTGAAAGCCCTTCACCACAAGTCTAGCCTTGTGATAGGCATGAAAAATGCCCATATTTGTCCTTCAATTTACATTATCTAGGACCTTATTTTATGTTTCAATGAGCCTAATTGAAGTATGTTTGACTATTACAGGTAATAAGACAATTGCAGCCAAGTACAACCTGAAAAGCCTAACTTTTACAAGTTAAAGTATACTGCTGGAGATGACCTAGTGAAAAGAAGGTTACAGGAGCTGCTTGAAGACTTGGTAGTCAAGCCTAGCTAAAAGATCTCCTGAAAATGAGGAGTTGTTGAGTGAGAATAAGACTTTTTGTTAGGAGATAAAGAGATAGAGGAGAAGAGTTGAGAATTATCTTTTACTCTCTGAAAAACCATCGTAGCTTTTATTTTTGTTTCCATGTAAACCTTTTTTTTAATCAATAAACAATGGTTTTTATTTCACGATTTTGATCTTTGCATCTTTGAGAATGAAAC
The DNA here is from genome assembly GCA_014058105.1 of Kingdonia uniflora. Lineage (NCBI taxonomy): Eukaryota > Viridiplantae > Streptophyta > Magnoliopsida > Ranunculales > Circaeasteraceae > Kingdonia > Kingdonia uniflora. The sequence goes on along the minus strand of JACGCM010001655.1, from coordinate 2,525,626 downwards.
CCTCTATGTTTCAACACCCGATTTGATACGGATTATCAAATGGCGCCGCTGCCGGGGATGCAAGTGATTTAAAAATCGTGTTTGTGTTAATAATTGTTCTGTTTGACAAATTTTTATTTGTTTTTATCAGTGATTTTTCTTCTATTTTTGCTCCTTGAGGTATTTGTTTTTGTGCTGTTTGCAGGTATTTGTTAATGTCAGGAGAGTGATGGGGAAAAGGCAGTGTTAAAGTTGTTTGGAACTCTAAAACAAACAAATCCCACACGTCACTCTCTCTCTCTCTCAACGCAGATTCCAACTCTATCTCTCTCACACAAAACATACTTAAACTCTCCTCAAAACGTCTCTCTCTCTCTCTCAAAATACCTCATCATTGGGTTTCTGCGATCTCAAAATCAATGTAAACCAATCTGCCATAAGCCAATCTGCAATCTCAAAATACCTCATCAGTGTTTGGCGATAAGATTTCACAAATTGTCCTCGGCTGTTTCATTCTAGGGTTCATCCAATTCGCCACTTTCTCACGTTTTTCCTTCACTCTTGTCTTCTTAAGTTCACTGCTATTGTTTCCATTGGTTTTGTTTATTAATAATTTCGGGTTCTTGATGTTTCATTCAGCGTAAATTTCACAAACTTGTGACATTGGATTATCTAGTTTGTGGGTATTGGGTAATGATTGTTGAACTGATTAATGAAATTTCGTGGTGGTTATGACTGATTTTTGAAGGTGTTGAATGGTGTTAGTCTGAATTTTCGAATTGGGGTTTGTGTTCTCTAGTGTTTATTTGTGTTTTCTGTTTTGGGTTGATTGTTAAATGGCTGGAATTAGAGTTTTGTGGTAGTGTGTGATTATTGCAGGTATTGGCTTGGTTTGTTCTTGATTGTTTGATTCCAAGTTTGGGTTTCAATTTCGCAAGCTTGGCGTTCCAATTTTGAACCTTGCTTACGGCAATTTTTGACTTAGGATCAAACAGACCTGACTGTTGCTGCGACGAAACAGTCCTCCCTATTGCTGCTGCTGCTAAAATCTGCCTCTTTCTTACTGCTGAAACTGATATTTATTGCGTTGTTTACCCGACGGTTCTCTGCTAATAAACTGTTAATTCTTGCCAGTATTACTGCTAAATCTTGGTAACTGTGACTTTAGGTTGTGCTTGGGACACGTTATTGAAGGAGATGGATATGGCTGATTAAAGCAAAGCGCAAAGCCAACATCAAAGAAAAAAGGCGACAAAGCCAAAAAGACCTTTAGTTGTTTAATTTTAATTTTAATTTTTTATGTATTTTTGGTAGTGTAAGGATTGAGAAAATGTTTATGTAAAGTTTAATGAGTGACGCTTTGTAAGGTGAGGAAATTGTAATCTGCTGCAGGTACAGCATCGGAACCCCTATTCAGGCCGGAAATCGTTTCAACGCGTACTTCGCAAACGATCCTGAGTAGGCCTTCCCAACTGTTTCACCAGGGTAACCAAACGTGCCCCTAAAAAGGCCGCCCTGTAGGTAAAAAAATTTCCATGTTTAATTTTTGCAATAATACCTAGATAAGGGTAAACCAAAATGGGATTTCATCACCCGTGCGTGCCCACGCATTAGGACCCCAGGAATTCATTACCTGGTTGTTAATCTTTTCGGTATCGATAGTCCCGACCTCTTTAAAAGATTTTCAGATAAGAAGCCATAAAAAACATAGTTAATCAAAAGGCTTCGCTCGGACCTGGAGCAACACGCTCACTAGGAAAACCTGATAAGTGGCTACGTTTGCTGGAGGACGTACATTCCCTGGCATAACTAGTGTGGATAGGTGACTCTAAGCGGTTCGCCCCGCCTTCCAACACAGGTGCATCTAGGTGACTAGATAACATGCGAGCTATCGCCAAAGCGAGTAAAAACAACTCAAGTGTGAACCGATCTACTGTCAGGAGTATGAGCATTGAACCCTGAGACCGGGTTCACAACTTAACCTAAAAAAGAGACCAGTAAAACATTCTTGAGTGCTTGCATCATTCTTAAGACTTTTAGTGTGTTCGCATATATTGATTGAATTGTATATTAGATTGGGGTAACACCCAAGCTCGGACTAAGAACATTGCTAGAATCAATATGAGTAAGAATGATGGGACTAATGGTCCCGAACTTGTTATTCCTAGGAACGGTCCCGAACCTGCTGCTGCAGAGAGAATCACTCTCCGCAATCGAATGCATCTTACAATAGTTAGTAAACCTTCATGTATTGTGATTCCCAGAAATATAGGAAACTTTGAGTTAATACCGGGATTCTTGTCTATGCTCCCCAAATTTCATGGTAGTCCTACTGAAAACCCGTATAACCATCTTAGGGACTTTAGGGATCATATGCTTCTATTAAACTTCGAACGTATTACAGAGGATTCTTTGAAATTATGTGTGTTTCCCTTTTCTCTGTTGGGAAACGCACGCGATTGGTTGTACACTCTCGAGGAGAACTCTGTAAACACATTTAAACAACTTGTTAAAGAGTTTTTGAAGAAGTTTTTCCCTAACCATAGAACTGCTAAGATACGACAGAGTATATATAGCTTCACACAAAACCGAGGAGAGTCATTATATGACTACCTACAAAGGTTTAGGGATTTAGAGCAAGGATGCCCACATCACGGGATTCAGCTGATTGATATAGTTCAAACTCTCTATGAAGGTCTAAACTATGACACTAGAGCTCGTGTTCAGTCTATGTGCGCGGGTACATTCGATGAGAAAACTGATACTGAAGCTTGGACATTTTTAAACGATGTAGCGGATAAGACCTACCAATGGCAAACGATGAGAGAGGAAATACCTAGTCACCGTGCAAATGTGCACCAAGTAGACTCTAATTCAGAGTCTGCCACTCTTAGAACCATTCTTGAGAAAATTGAGAACTTAGAGACCGGCAAAAGGGAGAGACACCCTAATACTTTGCCTGTTAACCATGTGGCGATGCCAAATTGTGTGGTTTGTGAGAGTTCGGACCATCTGGTCCAAGATTGCCCTGATGTGCTTAGTTTAAGGGAGGGTAGAAAAGACCAGGCCAATGCCATGTATCAACGTCCCAATAACCAACCTTTCAATGGTGGATGGAATAATAATTCCAACAACTCCAATTCTCGGGGAAATAGAAATTACCAAGGAGGTTCTTCTGGTTGTGCCCCTTATCAGCCGCACAACCAAGTAAACCAACGCCAGTCTAGTTCTTCGTGGCAACAAAATCCATCATACCAAGCTCCCCTTAATGTGCCTTATGTTCCTCTGCACAATAGGAATCTGCCTCCTCCAACCACGTCCTTAGAAGATACTCTTAAAGCATTTATGCAAGTAACTCAGTCATCTATTGCCAAACTTGAGGGACAAATAGGTCAAATGGCAACAGAGATAAGCACGAGAGACAAAAGAACGTTCCCCAGTCAAACTCAAGCTAATCCTAAAGGGAATACTGAACATCCTAGATCTTCCAATCGTGATGGAGTCAACGCCATCATTTCTCTTAGGAGCGGTACGAAAGTTGATAATTTGGTGAAAATGCCTAAGGAACCCGAGCTGAAAATTCAAAGTAAACCTATAGAAGAACCTGCGAGTGCGAGTGAGGAAGAAATTACGATAACACATATTCAGCCGCTGACTCCTTTTCCTTAGCGGTTAACTCTTGCTAAGAAGGGCAACGTCTATGAGGAGATTTTAGGGATTTTTAAGCATTGTGTGATTAACATTCCTATCCTTACGGCCATAAGACATATTCCTAATTACGCAAAATTTCTTAAAGATCTTTGTACTTTAAAGAGGCGCATTCATGTCCCGAAAAAGGCTTTTCATGTTCACGAGAGTGATACGTCTATTCTTTTAGATACACATGTTAGTATTGTCCTTTTGCGTAAATCCCTTCCAAAATACAATGACCCTGGATGCCCTACTATTTCATGTACGATTGGGACCCGTAAGATAGGAAGAGCTCTACTTTATTTAGGTGCCGCCATGAGCCTCATTCCTTACTCTGTCTATGAGCAATTGGATATCGGAGTACTTAAACCCACTAATAGGACCCTTCAGCTAGCTGGCCGATCTATTAGGATTCCTAGGAGTGCAGTTGAAGATGTGTTGATCCAGATTGAGCAATTTGTTTATCCAGTAGACTTTGTTGTGTTAGATACAGAGCCAGTGGTAAGCCCTGAGGACGAGGTCCCTGTGATTCTAGGTCGACCCTTTTTGGCAATAGCTAATGCGGTAATCAATTGCCGCAATGGAATTATGAAGTTGACCTTCAGGAACATGACTGTAGAATTGAATATTTTTCATGCGTCGCACTCCCCTTCTAATGCTGAACCACTTGAGTGTAATATGATCCAGAGTCTTGTGAGTACCACTTTTGAGAGGTCAAGTACCTCAGATCCCTTAGATGCAATTTTGTCCAAGTTTGATGGAGATTGTGAAGACGATTCGTACATCCATGAGGTGAAAACCTTATTAGATTCGGCTTTAGAAATTTTAGAGCCTGAATGTGAGCATGAAATCTTAGATGTTAAGAAAACCATTCCGGATGCTCAAGTAACCTCCCCAAAGATAGAGCTTAAACCTCTTCCTGCTCACCTTAAGTATGTCTTTCTAGGTCTTGACGAAACTATGCCCGTCACTATTGCCGCTGACCTAGAACCCCTTCAGGAAGAGAAGTTGATTCGTGTTCTTAAGGGAAATACGAAAGCTATTGGCTGGAGTATTGAGGACATTAAAGGAATTAGTCCCTCGGTTTGTATGCATAAAATCAATTTGGAAGATAATTCCAAAAAGTCCAGGGAAGGACAATGGAGATTGAACCCGACTATGGCCGAAGTAGTTCGGGAAGAAATTTTAAAACTCCTTGATACTGGGATCATCTATCCCATTTCTGATAGTCTGTGGGTTAGCCCAATCCATGTTGTCCCGAAAAAATCAGGAATCACCGTTGTAATGAACGAGAATAACGACCTCGTACCCATTAGAACGACCACTGGATGGAGAGTCTGCATAGACTACAGGAAGCTTAACTCGGTCACTAAGAAAGATCACTTCCCCTTACCTTTCATTGACCAGATGCTCGAGCGACTCGCTGGGCACAAATTTTATTATTTCTTAGATGGCTACTCTAGGTACAACCAAATGCCCATCGCACCCGAGGACCAAGAGAAAACAACTTTTCCATGTCCTTTCGGTACATTTGCCTACCGTCGCATGCCTTTTGGCTTATGCAATGCTCCTGCGACGTTTCAGCGTTGCATGTTAAGCATTTTTTCTAACATGGTAGAGCGATTTCTTGAAGTTTTCATGGATGACTTCTCATTATTTGCTAACTCATTTGACCAGTGCCTTCATCATCTTTCTCTAGTATTACTCAGATGCCAGGAAAAAAATCTTATTTTAAATTAGGAAAAATGTCACTTTATGGTAAAAAGGGGGATAGTTTTGGGGCATATCATATCTGGAAAAGGAATAGAAGTTGACCAGGCCAAAATAGATGTCATTTCTAACCTCCCCCCACCACAAAATGTCAAGGATGTCCGTTCCTTTCTAGGACATGCAGGCTTCTACCGTCGTTTTATCCAAGATTTTAGTAAGATTGCTCATCTTTTAAGCAGCCTTTTGGCCAAAGATGTGGCATATGAGTTTGATGCACCTTGTCTTGTAGCTTTTGATAAGCTTAAGATCCAGATCACAACATCACCCATTATTAGACCACCTGTTTGGAATGAACCATTCGAGTTAATGTGTGATGCCTCTGATTATTCTGTTGGCGCTGTTTTGGGACAGCGGATAGACAAACGCCCTCATGTCATCCACTACGTTAGCAAAACGTTAAATGATGTTCAATTGAATTACACGACCACCGAGAAAGAACTCCTGGTCATTGTTTATGCGCTAGAAAAATTTAGATCTTATCTTATAGGATCTAAAGTGATTGTTTACACGGATCATGCCGCGCTTCGACATCTTTTGTCAAAGAAAGATGCTAAGGCACGGCTAATCCGGTGGGTATTACTCTTGCAGGAGTTTGACCTTGAGATTCGAGACAAAAAGGGGTCAGATAATGTTGTAGCCGGCCATCTTTCCCGTATAGTGATTGAGTCTGTTGATGAGTCCTTGCCGATTAGGGAATCCTTCCCTGATGAACTGCTTATGGCTGTGAATTTAGTTCCCGAGTTGTCGTGGTTTGCTGACTTTGTTAATTATTTAGCCACGGATACCATTCCTGATCATTGGAGTAAACCTGACAAAGATCATTTTTTTAGTCAAATGAAGTACTTCTTTTGGGATGATCCAGATTTGTTTAAGTATTGTACTGACCAAATCCTTAGGAGATGTGTTCCCCAGTCTGAGTTTACCAATATTCTCTCATTTTGCCACACCCAAGCTTGTGGAGGCCACTTTAGCTCTAAGAAGACCGCGGCAAAATTTTTGCAGTGCGGTTTTTATTGGCCTACCTTATTTCACGATGCGCATGCATTTTGTAAAGCTTGCGAGAGATGCCAGAAAATGGGAGCCCTTTCTCGACGAAATATGATGCCCTTACACCCTATTTTAGTTATTGAACCTTTTGATGTTTAGGGCATTGATTTTATGGGCCCTTTTCCTAAGTCTTTTGGATATGAGTACATCCTTGTTGGAGTGGACTATGTATCAAAATGGGTTAAAGCTATCCCTTCAAAAACGAATAACAGTGCAGTTGTTCTCAATTTTTCAAAAGAAAATATTTTTTCTCGATTTGGAACACCTAGGGCTATTATTAGCGATGGAGGGACACATTTTAACAACAAAAACTTTGCTGCTCTTGTCAAAAAGTATGGTGTAACCCATAATGTGGCAACACCTTATCACCCGCAAACGAGTGGACAAGTCGAAGTTTCAAATCGGAAGATCAAAAATATTCTCCAAAAGACGGTTAACCTAAATCGTAAAGATTGGTCTGTAAGATTAATTGATGCACTTTGGGATTATCGTACTGCATATAAAACCCCGATTGGAATGTCTCCTTACCGACTCGTTTACGGCAAGACATGCTGCCTTCCTGTAGAACTTGAGCATAAAGCTTATTGAGCAATAAAACGCTTAACTTTGACACTTCAACGGCTGGGTCCCATCGTAAGCTACAACTCAATGAGTTGGATAAGCTTCGAAATGATGAATATGAATCCGCAAAGATATACAAAGAAAGAACTAAGACTTTCCATGATAAAAATATCTTGCAAAAGACTTTTGAAGTGGATCAAAATGTTCTATTGTATTCTTCGCGTCTTCATTTGTTTCCTGGAAAACTTCAATCCCATTGGACTGAGCCGTTCATTGTCAAAACTATTTTCTCACATGGAGCTATTGAAATTCTTGACCCTCGTGCTGGTCACATTAATAAGGTAAATGGGTAGAGACTTAAACCATTTCACGAGTATTTTACGGGTTCGAGTGAGGATATGAATCTACGGGACCCATCATTTGAAACATATGTATCTTTATTTCTACCCATAGTCTTATCTAGTTTGGGGGTACCTACCATCGTCTGGCTAAAGACGTTAAACTTAGCGCTTGTGGGGAGGCAACCCTTATCATGTTCAGGTAATATTTTTAGATTATTTTTTTATTTTTGGTAACTTTGGGGACACGTGCTGATTCAGTTTGAGGGTGGGGGTAAATAAGATTTTCATAACTTTTTCCAATAAAAATTATTATCTAGGGCATTCTGGTATTGTAGACACATTTTTTGTATACTCTGATCTTTGGACATTCTTAGAATCCTAGAGTTGTACTTGGGATAAAATTATAAGGTTATGGTTTATTTTAAACTGTAAATTGTTAGTGCGTTAAGAATTTTTAAGTTTTTGGTACTACCATCCTATTAGATGTGTTTCAGAAGAAAATCACTCTTATAATTTCACTTCACGTAGTTATGTTATCAAGGTTTTGTTAAAACTAACTATCACCTTTTGATTAATCAACAGTTTGGGATAGGAAGAATCTGTAATGAGGGAAACATTTATCTTGGAAAATTTTGTTTCTCATAAATTCATACTAAGGGTTTGTATGTATTTTCACAAGTTATTGGCTCCTTTCACGAAGCTGACATACTCGTAAACAAAAAAAAAATCACAATTCAAGGCCCATCGCAAGATTTAGAACTGAAAGAGGAAGAATTTTTATTAATCTCGAGGCAAGCCATGAATCAATGTGAAAGTAAGAGAAAAAAAAGAAATAAAAATTGAGTCTCTATGAGTATAGTTGAAAACTATGTGAAGGATGACAAGTTGCACGTATAAAAGAGCAAATGAAAACTCAAATGCAAAAGTCTTACCATAAAAAACTTGTGTGAATAGATATTTTCCCTGAAAGATTAATAAAAGAGAGCGAACAAACTAAGGTAGTTGTCGAACAAACTTCTAGATTTCTTTCACCATACTCAAGATAAGGCTAAGGTTATTTGAAAGGATTATCAAACTTCTTGATTCCATAAACTAAATTCACTACACAAAGGATGAAATTTTGAAACTTGATCTAATCTGATTGCAGTATAAGACTTGATAAATTCTAAACGTATCTGATGGTTAACTCTTGTTTAAGTGTTATATCTAGGAGATGAATTTAATCCATTTTTAGAGTTACCAGGAGTAATGATTATTAGTTGTTTATAATACCAGAACGTCTATGATAGAATTTTGTGGGTATATTCACTGAAAACCCTCACGAGACACAACTCGTCCTATTTGGGTAACCGATAGGTTGAACGGCTTGTTGCATACGCTAAATGCAATCGTTAGAAACTACGAAAGAGTTTAGTTTTCATTTCTTTTGCTAAGGGACTAGCAATATGTTAGTTTGAGGGTATTTGATAGGCATGAAAAATGCCTATATTTGTCCTTCAATTTATATTATCTAGGACCTTATTTTATGTTTCAATGGGCCTAATTGAAGTATGTTTGACTATTACAGGTAATAAGACAATTGCAACCAAGCACGACCTGAAAGCCTCACTTTTACAAGTTAAAGTATACTACTGGAGATGACCTAGTGAAGAGAAGGTTACAGGAGCTGCTTGAAGACTTGGTAGTCAAGCCTAGCTAAAAGATCTCCTGAAAATGAGGAGTTGTTGAGTGAGAATAAGACTTTTTGTTAGGAGATAAAGAAATAGAGGAGAAGAGTTGAGAATTATCTTTTACTCTCTGAAAAACCATCGTAGCTTTTATTTTTGTTTCCATGTAAACCTTTTTTTTAATCAATAAACAATGGTTTTTATTTCACGATTTTGATCTTTGCATCTTTGAGAACGAAACCCTCTATGTTTCAACACCCGATTTGATACGGATTATCACCTTGAATTTCCTTAAACCGTTAGATTCCTGCTTTAGCATGTATACCTACTTGTTGTACAATGCTCTCTTCTCTTTCAGTAACCGAACTAAATCCCAAGTTCGATTACCTGATAATGACTGTATCTTATCATCCATAGCAAGCTCCCACTTGCTCTTGGCTTCCACATCTAAAGCATCCTTGTAACTTTCAGGTTCACTACCATCTGTAAGTAACAAGTGATTTAAGGAATTAACGTACCTTGCCAAAATTCTTGCAGGTCTCGGCTCCTTTTAAAGTATTATTGGAATCTCTAGATCATTAGGTTCATCTTTTTGATCCGGTGCATCGGACTCAACAACAACTTCTTCATCAACCTCTTGAAAGGGTTCATCATCTTCAATGTCGACACTTTCTGCTACTTCACTTTGACTTCTTTATCTAGGTACTTTAAAATATTTATACAAGACTTCCTCATTGAATGTAATGTTACAGCTCTGGATAACTTTTCGATTCTTCGCATCCCAAAATCGGTACCCAAACTCATCACCACCGTATCTAATAAATATCCACTTAGTCGACTTTACATCTAGCTTTGTCCTTGTATATGAATTATCAAGTACATATGAGGTACAACCGAAAATACGTAAGTGATTTAGGTTTACCTTTATACTGGTCCATGCTTCTTCAGGAAGTCCAAAATCCAATGTCGTTGAATGCCCTCTGTTAATCAAGTACGCCATTGTACTAACAGCATCCGCCCAAAAAGACTTTGGCAATCTAGCGTTGAGTCTCATACTTCTCGCTCTTTCGTTTATTGTTCGGTTCATGCGTTCTTCAACACCATTTTGTTGGGTGTTCTGGGAATAGTCTTCTGTCTCCTAATCCCGTTTGAAGCGCAAAAGTCTTCAAACTCGTCACTACATTATTCGCTCCCGTTATCCGACCTGAGATACTTTAGTTTCAAACTAGTTTTATTTTTAACCAGATCCCTCTACCCAGGGGCGAAACCAAAAATTCAGTTCAGGGGTGGGGGCTTAAGTGGGTTAGGGATTCAAATTTAGGATAGCTTTAGGGATTTTTACAGTAAAAATATTATACAACGAAGCTTTGCTCAAAGAAATATGGGTGATAAAAAAACTCATGACCTGCAATGAATTTGTTCGTTATCTCAAATTATCTATCATGTACTCAAAATTATATGAACAGGAAAAAACTTCGAGAAAACTCAAGTACCCAACTGAACCAAAAACTTAAGTAAAAGAAAATTAAAAATGAAGGAAACCTCAATATATAAACTCTTGCAGGTATAAGATTTATGAAGAGTCCACAAAATCTTAAAAGAAAGATAATTTTTAGAATGAAACTCTGAAAACACATAAGATTAGAGAGAGTTAGAGTCTATCAAAATCAATATTCTATACCCAAATCTCATAACAACCAAACCTAACTATATCTAGATTTTTTCCCCTCAAAATCTACCCCGGGCTATAGCCCAGGGTAGTCTACTAGTAGTTCCGCCCCTGCCTCCACCTCTTGAATTTATCGAACACATTTGATTTGTTCTTCACGAAGTAGACCCAGAGTTTACGAGTAACATCATCGATAAAAGTAACGTAATAATGAGAACCACCAAGAGAAGATACCTTGGTTGGCCCCCAAACATCCGTATGTACAATATCTAGGTTTTCAGGTTTCCTTGATCTTCCAGATAATTTAAACTGACCTTCTTCGGCTTTGCAAGAACACACTCTTCACAAAACTTTAGATCAACCTCAGCAAGACCCTCTAACTTTCCCTTTGTTACCATTATCTTCATCCCCTTTTCGCTCATGTGACTGAGCTGTTTGTGTCACGTACTTGTATCAATCCCTGGAGTGGCCACACAAATAGTAAAAATTGTGATTTGTGTTATATACAATGTTCATTGTCACAAGCCTCGAACTACAAGCATAGCTTCCTTTGTAACCTTCAAGAAGGTTGTACCAAAGGTACTCACATATCCACCATCATCCACCAATTTGCTAACCGATATAAGGTTACGCCCCAATTTAGGTAAAAGTCGCACATTCTGTAAAACCAACGTTCCTCCTGAAAGCAACAACAACCTAGTGTTTCCCTTTCCAGTAATATTACGTGCACTCTTATCTGCAAGAAAGATCGTACTAAAGTCGCCTAACAATATTAGTTTGAAAACCTACGTTCACAGTAGCATGGAAAGAGGCACCCAAATCAATAATCCAAGATTTGTTAACATCATCATACGATAGTAGTAGAGCCTCGTCAGAACTAACCTCCTCAGTAAGGTTCATTGTATCTTTCTCTTCATCATCAATCTTCTTAGAAGAAGAAGAGTTATAATCTTGCCTGAAGTGACCATTCTTTCCACAAGTCCAAAACACACCGGGCGGCTTAGACTTTCCTCTTGACTACGATCGACCCATTCCAAATTTCGGCCCTTTTCTGTAAGACCCCCCCCCCCCCTCTCTCTTTCCTCAACGTTTAACATACTGCCGTTTGAACTCAAAGAGGGTTCATATGTTTTATGCCTATTATCTTCATTCATAATCAACGAGACTATAATGTCAAATTTGATGTCTTCCTTCCCCGATGAGTTGCTCACAACTGTAATAAACCCTTCCCAGCTCTCAGGCATCTACCTTAAAAGAGTCCACGCTCTCACCTCCTTGGTAAAAATGATTTTAACGGATTCCAGTTAAGCATGTATGGTATTGAACTCACTGATATGAGCTTGTATACTACCATTATCCTTCATCTTCAAATTAAACAAGCACCGTAAAAGATGTACCTTGTTTGCCCCGGACGGTTTCGAGTACATAGCAGACAACGTCTCCATCAAACCCTTCGTTATCATAACTTTGGAGATCATGTGTAGAATCTGAGATGACAACACTAACCTAATGGTTCCAAGCGCCTTGCGATCCAATCGCGCCCACTTAGCAGCATCGTATTCTGCTGGCATCATCTCAACTCCACCCAATGGTAAATTAAAATCCTTATGATAAAGGTAATCTTCTATCTGCATCTTCCACACTCCAAAATTTAATCCATTGAACTTCGTGATCTTCAACTTCTCCTGATCGGCCACCGCTCTTCACTACACAAGCCCTATAACACTTTCCCTGACACCAATTATTAAGAATTGAGGTAGCTACACTCTTCTCTCTAATAAAAACGATACGCATAATAAGCCTTAATAGAAGAATTAACCAAGCACAAACAATAATGACATAAGAATTCCCAGAGGAGGGAAGTGGAAAACCCTTGCAGATAAAAAAAACCACTCCCCACGAGCAATTCACTAATAATCAAATAAGTTGCAATGATCGCTCTAAGCTTCTTAAACTTTAATAGAGTCTCTCAAATTCAAAGTCTCTCTAGAATTAAACTTACATAGAAGGATTGCCTAAACAAATAAACTAAATCCCTTTATATACTAGGGAACTAAAATACAAGTAGAACAGATCTCGAGGCAAACCCAACGTCTTAGAATAACATCTAAAGCAAATCTACGCCAAACTCGTTCGAACGACTTTGCGATAATTGATCTCCAACCCTAGAAATATAACAACTCATTCGAACACATCCAAGCTCATTCGAACGAGTTTGACGAACCAAATCCAAAAAATGGGAAAAACAGAGATCTCATTCAAACGACTTTGAAGCTCGTTCGAACGACTTCCTTTTTCGGTTCGAACAACTTCGACAGTTTTTTACTTTCTTTGACAATCCTTAGTTCGAGTTCACACCCAACAGATGCAAAAGCATTCTTTTTCAAATTAATCATTTTCAGATGTTTGTTTCCACCTAACATTCGTAGATCGCAGCCGTATTTGCGGTATTAAAATATATATATATATATATATATATATATATAGGCTTCCAAAACTGTAAACTTGAGAACAACTATAAAAGCATATATATAATATGAAGCCTATGTTAAAGTTTCAGTTATCTCTTTCACCAGCAATGATTTAGATTGTTAATGGAGTGTTATTTGTAAACTAGTAGTGAATATTCTTTCCCTTGTTAAGGAGCTAAAATCACATATGCAATAATACAAATACACTTTGCAACAATGTTTACTGAAACTTGAAATAAGTAGAGATTGGCTTAACTAAAATAGAGTGTTTGGGGTATTTGGGCTAAAGAGGCATTATAAATTTATTGCTGAAATTGAGGAAAATTGTTCATGTTATTCAAGGCTAGCCCTGGTAATTTATTATGGTTCCCCATGTGTATACCTTGCTTGTTGTGTTGTGGAGGAAGAGATGAGGAAAGGAACAATAACTCTTCTTCTCCTTAGCTCAATGCTTTAGTTTCAGAGTGAATATGAAGATCATGATTTGTGTTTTGGGAGAGACTTAAAAGTAGTTAATAATGTTCATTGTACTATTGCTTTAATAATTGATGGAAATTGTCCAACATATGTTTATAAATTTTAATTTTGATAATTAGATAAATATATGTATATAACCCTAGATAATGGATATAAATGTAGTTGATGTAAACTTGATTTTTTTATAGGATGCCCCCCAAAAAAAAACCAGGTGGATGAAGCGAAAACTATAGAAAATGCTAATAAAAGTAAAGTGAATGAAACGATAACTCAAGAGAGGGCTAATTGGACGGATGCCCAAATGAGGGTATTTATTGATAAAGTTAACAAAAATCAAAGGAAAGGGCTGGGTCTAACAATTACAGCTTGGCATTTTATCATTGTTAACATGGAAAAACTAACGGGAAATGAGTATACCACAAGACAAGTAAAGAACTTATAGGATAATTTAAGAATGAAGTATGGAGTATGGGTTAAACTCATGACAGTTACTGGACATGGATATGACGAAGCGACTAGACAAATTAATTGGCCAGAAGAGAGATGAGACGAGTACCTTAAGGCAAGTATTAAAAATTCATTAATTTTATTTATTATCCTCTAAAGAAAATGTTTAAGTAATCTTATTGGCTTTTTTACTATCACCGACTCACAAAAAACCAATGAATTTAAAACCAAACAATTACAATGGGAAAATGATATAAAATTCTTGTTTGATGGGTTCACAACAACTGGTTACCAAACTTGGTCTCCGCATCAGGTTGGGATTCCCCTTGAGTATGATAGATTTCCATTTGATGAAAACAAAGTAGGACTTGATCAAGATGACAAAGTTGAACCACGCAATCCAGTCAGAGGATCTCGTACAATAAATCTCGATAGTAACACTGAGACTTTACCATGCCAAAAACGTCAAAAGAAAGAAAATAAAATGGACGCAAAAGAAGAAGTAGATTATGTTCTTAATGCATTTACAAGGACTAATGAAGAAAAACCTACTGTCACAGAATACATCGCAAAGCTAGACAATATGAGCAAATTATCCACAATAGATCTTTTATATGTCACTGCTCTGAATGCTTTCTGCATGATCCAAGAGGATCTAGGGTATTTTGGAAATTTGTCAAAGTCGTTCGAACGACCAAATTTCATCCCACTAGAATTTTGGCCCAGGGACATTTTTCGTTAGAAGGACTTTAGTTTTTCCCACTGGATATTTGGCCCAAGCAATATTTCGTTCGAACGAGTTGTGTTTTTGTTCGAACGAAACTGGCAAGTTTCTAGGGTTTAGACCAATTAGGCGTAAAGTACTTCGAACGACTCCCTAGTTCGTTCGAACAACTTTTGCGGTATTTTTTATTCTCAGGCGTTATTTTGCCTCGAGATCCATTCTTTTATGATTTTCGAGTTTCCTAGTATATAAATGAAACTTTGGTTATTTTCTAGGTAATGTTAAATCTAAAAAAAGTTATGAGAGAAGCCTAGGGTTTGAGAGTTTTTCATTGTAATTAATTTTTTTTTAAGTAATCGAATTCTTTATTTTTCCAAACCAATTAGTGTTCTTCTTATTTTTCTCCTAACTAGAGTTTCTCAATCGTATTGTAGATTACTACAAGAAGAGATAATATAGGAAAGTTTGGATGGGTATCGATAACGAGGAAGCGTTGATTGCTTGGTTAGAAAAAGTTGATTAATTTTAATTTGTAGTGATTTCTTATGGTTTTGTTATTAGATTTATGTTTGGACTTCTTTTATAGTTTTGTCAGTCAACTTATGTTGGATCTACGTTTAATATTATTTTAATAAATGATGATTTTCTTTTGATTTGTATTTTCCTTATATATTTAAATTGCTTAATATTTTATTGATTAATTGTATGTTTCAAACAGGATCAATGACGCTAGAACAAAAGAAAAATATTTTAAGGGTTATTATCTTCAGGCATGTATTAAAATATATACGCAAGTCTCAAATTACTGGAGAACTTGAAAATACATCAGATCTTTCAGGGGTTGCTTATGCCCAAGAGCTTTTAAATGGATCATCTACAATATGCTATAAGATGTTGAGGATGAAAAATAATGTATTTATCAGATTATGCACACACTTCCATGAAAGGGGATGGCTCGAAAAATAGTAAACATTTATTGGTTCAAGAAAAGATGGCTATCTTTATGATGACTATTGGTCATAATTATGATTTAAGGTTGATACAAAATCGATTCCAACACTCTCTTCATACAATCCATAAGTACTTTCAAGAGGTCTTATATGCCATGTGTCAATTTGCTAAAGAGGTTATCGTGACTCCTTCATTTGATAATAATGATGCAGAAATTCGGAGTCATCGAAGTCTAAGGCAAAAGTTTAAGGTATAATTATAATTTTATTATATTTTTTTGGGTTTTATATATATTTTATCAGTCAGTAACATGATCATTTATTCCAAAGGGTACGATCGGTACTATTGACGAGACTCTTATCAGTGTATATATTACATCAAGGAAACAAACAACATTTAGGGGACGAGGAAGATGAAAGTGCTATCAAAATGTAATGGTTGTATGTGTTTTTGATATGATATTTATGTATGTCATAGCTGGGTGAGAAGAAGTGACACACGACTCAAAGGTTCTTCTGGAGACTGTACTTGATCCAGAAAAAAAATTCCTGATATCCCCTCCTGGTATATTTTTTTCCACTGAAGTTTATGCATTATTATTGTGTAAACTGCTATTTTTTCAATTATAGTTGATAATGTTTAAATAATATTTGCAGAGCAATATTATTTGGTAGATGTTGCTTATACACATACATGTGGTTTTATGTCACCATTCAAGAATGTCAGATATTGGTTACCTGATTTTCAAAACGGCGGGAATGCTGTGGGAAAGGAAACAAAGTTCAACCATATTCATGCAAAGTTGAGAAATGTTATCGAACGGTGTGTTGAAGACGCGTTTTCCAATTTTGAAGAGAATGCCACCATATACATTCTCAGCTCAAAGAAATATCGTTATTGCTTGTATGGCGGTGCATAACTATCTCAGGAAAACTTCTATGGATGATGCGTTTTTTGAACCATACGATATTGATAATATCAATGGGGCACCTCCTGCTCAAATGAATAACGATGCACTACATGTTGAGGGTGTATTTGGAGATTATGAACAAACCTACATGTGGACCTTGTGAGAGGAGATTGATTGCAAACGAGATTAGTCAAGTATAAATTTGAGTTTTTTAAAATTAGATAGAATGCAAGAAATTTTGGTTTGAAGATTATTTTAATGGATATTATTTTAATTAACTATTGTTGGAAAAAATTTACTTGAATTTAAATGTGATCATGGACATGCATGTTCTTCAAAAAATAAATAACGGAGTAATTTTGACAATTTGACATTTTTTTAGACATTTCAGACTTCAGATTCAACAATAAAACAAACATTTTTTTTTTTATATTTCAGCTTTAACATTCAGACGCTAGATTCAGAAATCAGAATAAACAATCAAAAATTAGAATATGCAATAAAAAATCAGAATAAGTAATCATAATCAGAAAAAAAAAAAAAAAAAACCTGGAAGTCTGAGAGCCTATAAATGGCATTTTATTACTTTTAGCCTCCCTAAAATAAGTTTAGGGAGGCCGATGTAGATGCTCTTGGCAAAACACACATCTCGAGAACGACGACATTAACTGACCGGGTCAAGTCCGATCCAAACCCAAAAGTCATCATACCCACAAACCACAATGTGATCTGTGTTGAGCCAAACTGCCCTCTCATCGATCCTAAACTAACACACAAAACAACATCTCCACCGTCCATTAAAGTTAAGAAAACACAATTATAGTCAATCCTAGCCGTCCCTTAAAATTGGGCGAAATCGTCGACAACAAATACAAGTCTATAAATAGGACTACCGCTAAACCTCTAGAAATGTTTTTTTTTTGGTTCAATTATAAAAGTTGCATAAGAGAGACCAACATTTAAACTCTTCTTCCCTTTTGAGAGGTAACAAATCATCGTCTCTTCTTCTGATTATTAGTGCAATTAGGGTTTCTTTGATTAGATTTTTTTTTCTTCCTTTTTTCTGATTTAATGATGCCTTATATCTTGTGTAAACTAGGGTTTTGCGTTTTGAGTGATTTTCACCAAATTTGGGATGATGGGGTTTAGTTTTTTGATGTTTTGGGATGACCGCTTTGTTTGATTTGGCTTATGTGAGTTGTAATATTGTGATGTTTGATGTAATGTATGTGATTGTAGATGGCTCGTACTAAGCAAACTGCTCGCAAATCGACTGGAGGAAAGGCTCCCAGGAAGCAGCTCGCTACCAAGGTTTGTTTATTTCCCTAACTGTGTTTTGTTCACTTGTTGAGTTTGCAGCGATTGCCAAGTACCAACATATAAATTGAAACGTCAAGTATGTTTTCTTTGTCCTAAATATTGATGATAGTGGTTAGTTATGTGTTGTAAATTAGGACCACCTTTCGTAAATATGTGTGATGATGTTAATTTTGTGGATATCACATGTTATTGTGCTCTATACTGTCTGAGGCTCCCAATTTTCAACCATCCGCCCCGCCACCCTAGGGTGTTGCCTTAGGGCGGGCCGCTGAGGCGGGTTGCCTCTCTCAAGGCGCCTTGAGGTGTTTATTTTTTTATTCTATTTTATTCTAGTTTTTCCAAATGTAAAAAAAAAATACAAAAAAAAACATAGAATTGCCAAATCATTTGGCAATTTCAAACAATAAAAAAATAAAATAAAATAAATCCTTAATTCCTCATTAACTCTCTCTCTCTCTCTAGTATGCAGGTCTCTCTCCAAGGCCTAAGTTCAAGAAAAAAATTGTCTTTTTTTGATTACGAATTGTTTGCACATCTCTCTCTAGTATGTAGATCTCTCTTCAAGACCCAAGTTTAAGGAAAAGAACATGAGTCATGTTTGAATTAAATAATACATTACAAAAAAAATAATTATACTTTACAAATTTATATTGACATGTTATACACATAGTGTTTCGGCTCTGCCTCTTGCCTAACGCTCTGCCTTGCCTAGTGCCCTGCCCCGATAATAACCATGTCCACCGCCTAGCGCTCTGCCCTGCCTGATAGCATAAATTGTGCATTTTTGGTAGTCGAGTATATGATGATATTCAATAAATTTTTGCTCATATTTAATATTATATGCCACTAGTCATCCAAAGCTGTCCTAAAGTTGTTATTTAGATGCCGATTGAATTGTTTCCTTATAATTTATTCATCAAATTAATTCAGGCTGCACGTAAGTCGGCACCTACCACTGGAGGAGTGAAAAAGCCTCACAGATACCGCCCTGGTACTGTTGCCCTTCGGTATGTTTTATATAAAACTTGATGTTATATTAATTTCTTTTTCATTTTCTTATTACTCTGGTATACAATAACAAGCTGTTGGGTTAATCACTTTGCCAATGATTGTTGTCTTCAATCATTGTATCTTGTCAATTGACTAGAGTGCTAGATTCTCTACATGACAATCTTAGGAGACAGATAAACAATGCGGTGATGTAATACGCAATTATTATTCATGCTCCTACACAATTATTATTCATACTCACGTAGACATTTCTTTTGGTCTCAAATCTTGTAAAATCAATTACTAAGATGCTTTCAAATGAACTGGATTGAAATCATGGCTGGGTAGTATATAATGAGGTTAGAGTGCCAAGGACAATGAGATTGTTGACACTAAGCAAATCAGCTAATTAAGTTAGGCAAGTCAATGTTAATGTACAAGTTGGTATGCTCTTCACTGGTTTAGTATTTGGTGGTTGATTCCTTCATCTGTTTCAGCACTTGCAATATGTGGATATAGGTGTTTTGGAAAAAGAAAAGAACAAATTGTAGTGTTTATGCATCTGAGAGCAGTGTTGTGGTTTCACTTCATATGGAGGAAAATGACATGTTCTATGTGACACGCTACACATGACACTATACACTGTAGTATTAGCATGAGCTGTAGGAAATATATATCTTTGTGTCCTATTGATAACATAACCCTGTTCAGGAGTTTGTAAGTGATCATGTGCTTTTTGTTATTTAATTTTGTTCATGATTAAACCTATGATGCAGTGAAATTCGCAAGTATCAGAAGAGCACTGAACTTCTAATTAGGAAACTTCCATTCCAGAGGCTTGTTCGTGAAATTGCCCAGGATTTCAAGGTATGGGTTTAGTTCTTGTGTATTTTTATGTAGTTTATCTTTTCTTTAGTAGTTGGCTACATATTTGCAGTTGCTTATTGTTATATTTTCTTTGGCAGACGGACCTGCGTTTCCAGAGTCATGCTGTCTTGGCATTGCAGGAGGCTGCTGAAGCTTATCTGGTTGGACTCTTTGAGGACACTAACCTTTGTGCCATCCATGCTAAGCGGGTCACCATTATGCCCAAGGATATCCAGTTAGCTAGAAGGATCCGGGGAGAGAGGGCTTAAATGCCTTCTATTTGTACTTTTAATGAGCAGAACTTGTTTTGACTATGTGGTTAGTAGAACCAACTAAGACTTAAGCCGTTCCTTGCTTATTTTGTGAATGGTTGGATTTTATATATCTGCCAGAACCATGGATTCATATTAAATTGAATGACTTGTTATGGTTTTATTTTATTCTCTATTCAATTTGCGTCTTTGATACCAATACTCTTTTCTTTTCTTATTTGTCTGTATTTAATAATATGTTTATTGGAGAATGGAGGCTAGTTACTTTTGTTGAAGTCATTCTGATGATTATGCTCTGGTTGAGTTCCTGTCAGAAGAATTTTGTTATGCTTTTACGGGTCATATAGTATGTATTATTTTCCTTGGAAAAATGGGAAAACCATTAACTATGTATGAATGGCTTTGTTTGCGTTCTGCATTAAAGTTCTTACAAATTGGATGCATAGGAGTGCAAACGCACGCCGTTGCACTTGTGGGTTGATTGGTTGGGCCTAGCACCAATCATAAATAAATCCTTAACAAATAAGTTGCACCCTCTTAGAGCATCTCCTAAAGTGCCTTATTACCTTGGATTCCAAGTTGCCACATAGGATTTTATATTTTTAAATAGACTCTTAAGACTTAGGCGCCTAAGTGATTTAAAAAAAAAAATTAGGGTTTGTTTAAAAATAATTTGGGTGCCAAAGAGTAAATAATGTCTGACTGACTTGAATTGGCTTTTTTTCATTCAAGTCAGTCAGGTACTTGTGCCTTCCTCGAATTTAAGAATTGAAGCAAAAAAAAACCAAAACCAAAACCAAAATCCAAAAAAGAGAGAAAAATTACAGATCTCTCTTTTGTTCTCCAAAGTCTCAGATCTATTTCTCTTATCTCCATTAATAGAGGTTTGGATTTCTCAAGAGCATCCAAAGGTACAACCCCTCTCTCTCTCATCTTTCCTTCAATGGGTCTCTGATTTCAGTTGTTTGGCAGATTGTATTGTTAAAGCATTGAGTTTGCGCGATTCATCGATTCCGTGCCGTTTGACATTGAGTTCGCTCCCTCGTTCTTACAATCAAACTTTTCTCCTTTGCAAGCTATGGATATGGAGGTAAATCATGATTTATTTGTACATTTTCTTAGATTTGAGATTGATTGATGTTTGATTGTTCTATATGACCCCTCTTATCATTGTTTATGTGTATTTGATTTGTACTTCTTATTTAGATTGATGGGTGTTAGTAAATTTTGTTTAGACTTGTTGGAGTTTGATTTTTGATTGTTGGGATTTTAGGAAATTGGTAGATGTGGGGTGATGGGGTGATTAAGGTGTTGGGGTTTTGGTTTACATTATTAGATATTCCTTTTAGTTTGATTCATTCTTTGCTTAACTTATTTGTTTGAGTAATGAGTTAATCTAAACATGAATTGAATATATATAATATATGAATTTATTGCTATGAAGTAGTATATCTATAAAATATTTATTCGACCCAGTGGAGTTGTTTAATCCTTTTATTTATATGTTTTTTTGTTTGAAGATGAATGACAATGAAGATCATAAGAATAATGTCGTAGTTCTTGTTACTGCAACTACAACGGTTTCAATAGCCCAATAGCCACCGCTGCTACATATCTTATGTTAGATAATCCTAAAGAGCCATATTCAAATAAGGTTGCAGATAGGAATGATCATATAAAACGGATTTTGTCTAGTGAGAAAAGGTGTAGATGGAATTTGCGTATGGGGAGGGAACCGTTCCATCGTTTGTGTGCCTTGATTAAGGATCGTGACCTCTTGAGGGATACTAGAAATTGCAACGTGGAAGAACAATTAATGAGGTTCCTACACATATTTGGCCATAATGTGCGTCATCGGGTGCTCGAGGGAAGATATTATCGATCATTGGAAACAATTAGTCGTCAATTCAATGAAGTGTTGGATGCTATTGTCAAATTATACAAAGTGTTGATAGCTGATCATGGGGAAACCATTCATAATGGGAAAGTACAAATCCAAGTCACTGACGATCCTCGTTTCTCCCCTTATTTTAAGGTAGTATAAATTTTGTGAATGTGTTATAAAAGAAACTATTTATTTATCTTTCGTCTAATTGTATGTGCGCAATATAGGATTGTTTAGGAGCATTTGACGGGACTCATATCATTGCAAGTGTTCCAGAGAACGAGACAATTAAATTTAGGAGCGGTAGAAGTAATAAAATAACTCAAAATATTTTAGTGGCATGCTCATTCAATCTCAGATTTACATATATACTTGCTGGATGGGAGGGAACCGCCCACGATCAATATTTTTTGGATGATGCTCGACATAGGCTTAACGCTTTTGTTATCCCACATGGTAAATAAAAAATGATGACGAGGTGATAGTGCTAGTATGGCGACATCATTGGCTTGCAAACGACCACGAGTGCACAGAAAGAAAGCAAAAAATGATGACGAGGTGAAGCATGTACTTAACTCATTGCATTCAAGCCTGGAGGATATGAAGAACAATATAGATTCCGTAAAGCGTGCTTCTAATATACGAGAAGAGGTTATGAAGGTTGAGGGTTACAGTGAGCACTTTCTTCGTAATGCTTGGTATATCATGATGCGTGATCCTGTTGAATTGCAATTATTCATGGCGGGTGATGCGAAAGATAAGAAGATGGTGCTAGATGGATATCGTAATCGGATATATGAATGAGGTAACTACCACCGAGTTTATGTTTTGCTGTATTATCGTTTAGCACTGATTATTGCTGCTGATGTTAATGGTCCTTGGAATTATTTTATTGATGATCACATCAGGGATTTACATGGAGCTTGTTAGCCTCCTTGAACTGTCTTAGTCTCAAAGCATGAAGTTTAGAAAGTCAAAATGTATAGAATGAGGTAACGATATCTAGTGATCGCCTTTTATTCACCAACCTTTCGAAAATGCAATTAGTTTGTTTCACCTGAAACAATATCTTGTCGTATCATACCGTTTGTCTTGTTTGACAAACAATGCTAAATCTTTTAGAGTGATTTTCTACCTTAAACAACACTTTGTAGTTTGTATGCCCGAGGAAAAAAAAGGGCTTGATATTGGCAGTTGCTCACGGCTAAATAACAACCAATTTATACGTTGTTTAGAGGAAGAACATAATTTATTTGATACAAAATTGGTGGACAAACTTGTGACAACAGAACACCTTTATAAGATAATGTTACACATGCATCCATTGCATTAGGTCTTGCAAAGTTTTAGTGGCAGTAACAGGGAAAATCTAATATTTCGCCAGCAGTTCACTTTCAATGAGGGAGGATGGCAGATAGTTCTTTCATTGGAGAATCTGCAGGACCTGATTGTACTGGTTCTGGGAAGTGATCAATGGTTCTGGGAAGTGATCAATAAGGCAGCAACAACTATGATATTTGTGCAAATGCTTAGAACAGCATCCTTCAGGACTATTGATCTTCGTGATAGGGGGACTCTAGGTTGGAAACATCCTGCTATGAGTGATTCCTTCAACAAATAGAACTCCTTTGTTTGTATCCTTCACCAATTAGGTCAGCATCTGACACGGCCCTAATCGGGACCGCCTCTACAGTGCCCGGAGTGCAGTGGAATAAGGGATCGTGCGGCGTACACGGACGCGCGGTCGGCGTGTACCAGCCATCTTCACGGGCGCGGCGCGCCAGTGGCATATCACCCACGGATGCTAGAGCGATGCTAGAGCGACATCCGGATAATCCTGGATACTCGTGAGGGGTCATCGAATATGTATTCGGTATAGGCAACAACGCTGAAGGTTCCCTCAATAATCCCTACAGCGTAATCTCTCGCGACGTGCGCGAGGTACGGAAAGCACACCTGTCCTGTAGCGGATCAGGGTAGCTCAATATGCCGGTTTCCACATAAAGGACTCATATCTCAAGGGGCGGCGAGCCTGGACGAATTATATTGTCCATCTGTAAGGGGCGGTGAGTCTCGGATAGCCCTGCGGGCATAGCGGCGCCATATGGAGCCCTTTATTGAAAACCGGCCCGCATTGCGAGGCAATGTCCCCTGGCCTTCCCTAGGCCTAGGAGAACTCATAACTATCCCTTGTAGATAGTCCATGAGCCGGGGTCCTTGATGACCAAGCATTAAAGCTCTTTTAGTCATGGGGAGGATCGGACCAAGGTTCCTCTTTAATATAGCTACTAAGTAAATAGTCAACTTCCAAAAGGAAACGTTAAAACATGAGACGAAGCGTACTGGACCTTTTCGCCCCCTTAACTGAATCCGATTGCGACGAAACTTGGCGTGCTGCTATATTAGGATATAGAGAACAAATACATTCGGACATAACTCAAAACGCTCGGGTGGATTTGACCGGCGTTCGGTAGGTCGTCACAGCATCGGAGCTTATAAAAAGACTTCCTGCAGAGGATACAAATAAACCAAGATATAAGCCAATCTGAAGGAAGCAGACTTGTGGAGGACAGAAAAATCAGAAAGAAGTAGCTTAGTAAATCCTAAAGCAGTAAGCAGACCTGCAAGGTGATCAGCCACTTTATTTCCCTCTCTGTAAACATGGTAAATAATGAAGTACTCAAGTTACCTTATAAAGTTAAGAATATAACAGAGGATAGCTCTAGCTTCCCAAGGAGGAGCAGTCAGTCCTTTAACGACACTAATTGCATCTGTGGAGTCAGATCCTAAAGCAAGTCTTAAGCATCTCTATCTAATAGCAAGTTTAGATCAGTAGTAAGTTCTTACTGTTGGTTTGATGCTTGACATTTTCTTTCTGAGCCCACTACTAATCTGCCAATGCGATAAATCAAAACAGGATTATGTCCAGGGAATACATTAACATCCGGAGAAAGTAAGATAGAAAGAAAGTTTCAGTTTGTTACAGGAGTATGGAAGTTAGCATTTGCAGGAATATTGGATGTTGGAACTGCAAACTTTGCTTCCTCATCTATTGGATCATCCAATGGTGAGTCCTTCCACCAGATTGAGCCACGGCCATTGATGAGACCTTTACCTCAGACAGTAATCCCTCTCAGTTTTGTGAATTCAAGCCATTGGAATAATCCTGAACCCCAAGCCTTGAAGCTTGTGGGAGCAATTATTGTACCATCTAACTGTAAGATAGTCATTTAAACACCTGATTATAGCGAATTAATGCGTTTAAATATCTATATTTGTTTTGTTCAGGATTTTAAATGTGAAGTTTACCTGAAATATAATGTTAGGCTGACGGTAAGGACCAGAAAAAGAGATGGGTCCCACGAGAAACTTGAAGTTTGATGGCACAATGATCGTAGATCCCTCCATTTTGCAAGCAGATGTCCATGCATCTTGGAAAACCTAATTCAGTGTGAGACATGTTCTTCTGAGAAGGATTTGTGTTTAGTTTTTCTTTATTGCATTTTCCATTTTTTGTTTTTTTTGGATGTATTTAAGAACAATACTATGAACATGAATGTCTTTTGTTCTGAATTTTAGTGATTTTACTACTGGATACTAGGTAATTGTGGTTTTCTTCCACCTTGATCTATTGGGAACTTTAGTAATGTTGGCTAAATTGTTCCTAATTTGTATAGTCCTTTGATTAACCGCTTGATCGTATCATTTCATATCAAGTTTTGCATAAAGATCTTGCTGAAGTGGCACAGTGAACATCTGAATAATACATCTTGAAGGTGTATTATTGACTTTTGTTATTATCAGAATATTTTTGGAAGATGTATAACATCTGAATAATATTTTAGGAAGATGTATTATCAGAATATTTTAGGAAGATCTTTATGTATTATAAGAATATTTTAGGAAGATGTATCATTTCATCTGAACTTTTTTATTTTTTTTGATGTATTATCAGAATTCTAGTATAATTGTATCATTTTGAAGGTGTATTTTTGTTATATCTACTACAAACATCTGAATTTTGAAGGTGTACTTTTGAAATAATTCAGTTGCAAAGCGGTGCTGAACCAATCAATACTGGTTTGTGATGGTGCGAACCAATCGCCATTACATTGGTGCATTGCAACTCGATGCAATTGCACCCGTTTGCAAAATGCAGTCCCATGACGCAAACCAAGCACAACCTAAATGAAACTAATTGATACATAAATACATATTTGGAGATACTCAAATGAAGTCTGGCTCATCCAAATACGCCAATGATATTCAAGAAATGGAAGGTAGGGAGCTAAAAATGGGAGAGGATTCCCCCACACTCCATATTTGCTACACACCTCCTACACTCTCTCCTAACTACACACCTATCTGATGTGGCATCTCACTCCCTTTTTTTAAGAGGGGAAAATTGTGACGTGGATAATTTTTTTTTTAAATTGCTCTCACAGTGACTCACTCGCAACTCACTCTCAGTCATAGACTCTCTCTCTCTATTAATCAACTCTCACTCAATCACTCCGACAGCTCGCCCACATTCACTCTCTCTCTCACTTACTCTTTATCTGCTGGTGATTCTAAACCTCGGAGGACTGTCATCATACACCAGATTTGGGAGCTATAAATTGGAGGACTGCCATCATACACGTGATCTTGATTGATCAGGTAATCAAATGCATTCCTTTCAAATGATCACTATTCCCATCATCTTGTGTTTTTATTTTTTGTTTAAAATTTCCCGCGCAATCCGTTACGCCATTTTTTTTTTTGGTATCTTGTACCAAATTTTTGAAGAATTTCCTCAAATTTTAGTATTTAAACAGAACATCAAAAAATTACCTACTGTAGGTTGGGTGAAACGTTTGAAAAATTGTCGATGTCTGATTAGTCGACAATAATTACTATTATTTTGAGGAAATAATTGGCAATTCTATTTAACTTGTCAAAATATTGTCGATACATTTGTTGTTCGACAATTTGAAATTGATATGCATCAAAATATTGTCGATATATATTATGTTCGACAATTTATATTATCGATTACCGTAAAATCGACAATTTCTTGAAAATATTTGTCAATTATATATCGTAAAATCGACAATATTATAAAGATTAATTGTCGATTTTTATAGTGGTCGATAATTTTTAGCTTTGACAATTTGAGTGTTTAAACTGATTCAATACGTTTCTCAGTGCCTAATTTCAGTTTCTTAAGCAGGATGGCACCAAAGAAGAAAGTCCCAGAGAAGATACGCCCAACAACCTCGCATCGGAAGAGGCTAATTGAAGAGCGAGAAGATCCCTCGCATCCAAATTTTAATCAACCTCCTCGCGTGCCTGCCAAAAGGAGCAAAACTGATTCTAATAGGGTAGAAGAAAGTGGGAGTGTCCCTCAAGTGGCAGTGACACCTAAAGAAGTTTAGGACGTTGAAAGTCCTTCTACAGGTGGGGGTGATTCCTAAACATCTGTGTCTAGTACAAATTATGTCTATCTCAATGCACCAGTTCCTGCCAACGATACTCCGCAATATGAACCTTTTCTAAACCTTATAGTTGAAGAACAAGAATAGGGTACGAGAACCACTGACGAAAAAGGTATCCAGGATGACAACAACGATGACTCAAGTGAGTTGGAAGTGGACGAATATGGCCCTAGCGACACCTGTTTGTTGACGAGCTTCCAGACATACAGAGTGAAAGCTCTAGCTGTTGGACATATAATGTTTCAATAGCTAATTATTTTAGTCTTCATCCCAATTCCTGTAATGTTCCCATGTTCCCTTCTTTTATTTAGACAATGATTTCATTATATTGTATTTATAGGAACCCAGTTCTCTACGGGTGTTTCACCACAGTCTTACTTGGGATATTGGTAGGGAGGTAGAGAAGGTCCAAAGTTTGGTGAATCTTCAAGGGCTTGGCAGAATTGGAGCCATTTCATTCACACACTACAACACAACATTGATTATAGCTTTCGCCGAACGTTGGCATCCAGAGACCAACAATTTTTATTTCAAATGGGGCGAGATTACTATTACGTTGTAAGATGTGTGGAGATTAATTAGGTTGAGAGTTAGCGGTGATATGACAGTTGTTCAGGAGAAGTGGGGAGCAACTAATGTCAAATAAGTTTTTAGAGACTGTTTTTACCAAAGTGATCAAGTTTACCTTGATCTCAAGGTTGGAGGTGCGGGGATATTTCTTTCACTGGTGAAGATGGTCGATTTCTTCACCTACAATGTTGGAACAAATGCAGCAGCAGAGGCATATTTTTCCTCTGAACCCTTGAGATCGTCTTCTCGAGCGGTTGCCAAAGCATACATGATGTATGTTTTAGGATCCTTTCTTTTCCCTACCAAGAAAGGGACTGATGTGTCGCCAAAGTATCTTAATTTCTTTGAGTCCAAGAACTCATATATTACATGGTCATGGGGAGCTGTGACCTTGGTACACCTGCATACAGCTTAGGTGCTTCTTTGAGAGTGAATGCTAAAGCTCTTGCATGCTGTACTATATTGCTAGATGTGAGTGTATGCATACATTTATTGGTTTTGTTGATGGTTTGTTACTTTCTTTACGTTATAATTAAAGGTTTTTTAACTTTTACAGTCTTGGATATTTGAGCACTTCCCGAAACTCCATGGAATTCCAAAACCGAATGATTCTCGTGCTCTTGAGTACTGTACGAGGTGGTCTTGGAGTAGAACGACAAGCGATAGATTTAGTAAAAAAGCTTTAAAGATATTTAGAGAAGCGCTGAATAACTATATGCTTGAGGATGTAAGTTCCCTTTAACTTTGTTGGATTAATTCCCTGTTATAGTATTAATTTCCTAGTCATATATAGTTGGAAATGATCAAAAATTTATAGTTCAGTTGAAATTTGCGAAGATTTAGAATGTTCGACAATTTCATAGTTAGAAATTATCGAACATTCCAAATGTCCGACAATTTCATATTCATTAATTGTCGAGTACATAATTTGTTGACAATTTCATGTAATATATTGTAGAGCATTTGGAAAATCGATAATTTAACAATCATTTATTGTCGATTATATGCATAATCGACAATTTATATTATAACTAATTGTCGATCCTCATTGCGTCGACAATAATGTTATCTTACTCAGTGGGAATATGTATAAATTTAATTGCCTTTCTATCATGTTCTAGGTCGTCTGGGACCCGTACTGGGAGAAGAGAGCAAACAAACATGTGTTCAAAAAAGTTGCTAGTTTCACCTGTTTTATTCGTAGTCCTGAACATATCGAAGCGTACTATCCTGACAGAGTACAACGCCAGTTCAGCCGAAGGTAATATATGTCTAGGAATCCCATTTGTCCTGAGGATATCGGTTTGCGTTTTGCAGTTCAACCAGGCACATACAAGCCGAAGTATAATTGGGCGGATTTATTCTCTGGAGGGAAATGGAAGGACTCTTTAATTATAACGAGGGGGAAAAAGTATATGATGGAATCCCTACTTGTGTTAAAGGATACTTTAAATGGTTCAAGAGTTTCATTCACCAAACTTTGCCCTACTACTGTCAATCTTGACGAAAATGATGATAGGAGGATATTGGGCATTGGTGGTGGTATTGTTGGGAGTCCTGTTGGGGGTGGTGGTGTTGGGATTCCTATTGGGGGTGGTGTTGGTGGTGGTCTTTCGTAATGTGAACATGTGAGTATTGCTGTTATAGTGTTTGCCCCTTGGAGTTGTACATTTGTTTCTTCTTCTAATATGCTTTTGCTCTTTTTCAGGTTGAGGGTCAAAATGAAGATATCTCTCATTTGGAAGAGGAGATCTCCAACTTGAAATTAGAGAAGGAGGTGGCAGATCGGGCAAAATCAGAATTGCTTGAGGCTATCAAGTTGAAGGTAGGTATACACTATCCTCACCTTTTAACTAATATTACCATACTATAACTCACATTCAATGTAAATTGTTTTCAACTGAAGTTAAAATGCATCATAATCAATTATTGTCGATTATAAATAAAATCGACAATTTATAGTAATTTATTATCAAATATACAACATTCGACAATAATCATGGTAACTAATTGTCGATTATTACTAGAATCGACAATTTTTCCTCACTCAATGAAAATCTGTTTCAATTTATTCGCTTTACTAATTAATTTGTTAGTGACTTCAATTAATTTATTTCCCTTACTATTACAGACAGATGAATATGAAAGATTGAAAGGGTCAAATGACAGATTGCAAGCCGACCTTCAGGCGAAGCAAGTGCTCGACTCGATCTGCGAGAAAGATTTCAGCGAAGAAGAAAAGAAGTTGAATGACAAGGTATTCGTAGTTTCTTTTCCCCTATTTCACCATGTTTTACCATTCCCTATTTTCTGTGTTTTTCATAGATGCCATACATGTTTGTTATCAGAACTTGGGGTACAATTCACTGAAGGAAACAAATAAGAAGTTTTCAGAAGTTGTTTGTTCGTTGAAGGAGTCGCTTGCAAATTTGAACGTACAATTAGAAAAGATAGTAAGTACTATCGAGGTCCCTACTATTAATGCAAATGACAAACATGTTTATTTACAGTTATTCATTTATTGGGAAGTACTCATTTGTGGTTGATTACAGGTGGAAGAGTGTGATAGAACAAGTTGTTGCTCAAGAACCACAACCCTTAGCGGTGAGTAGGCAATATTACATAAAGGAATATAGTACATCAAAACCAATATGCCATTTATTAATTGTTTCATGATTATCCTTCTTTTTATGTGCAACTAAATCTGATTCCACACTCAGACGCAAACGTCGTAGAATTCAAAGACTGGAAGCAAAAGTATGACGAGTTAAGCTCAAAATACGAAGAAGCACAGAGGAAGTTAAGTGAGAGAGATAGGAATGTAAGTTGATTTAGAGGAGAATTTCTATGTCAGTGAATTTTTGGAGGATAGTTTAATTTTTTTAGAGGAGATTTTCTATGATAATGGAAATTTTGATATATGCCTTTTAAATATTTTATATTTTTTTTATAAAGGAGTAACTATTAGTAATAGTGTTGAGTTGTTTGGCAATTTCGTTAGAGATTTGAACATATTATTGTTGAAATCGACAATAATGTACATTGTCACAATTTTGCTAATAATGTGTAATAATGCCCTCAATAGATTGTCGATTTTATTTGATGTCGACAATTTATTGTCGACAAATTAGATAATCAACAATATCAAAATTGCTATAATCGATTCAAATTACAAAATTGTCGATAGAGGTATATATCGACAATTATTTTGTCGATTCTGGTAAGTCTCGACAATATGGTTGTCGATAATGGTGGTTGTTGACAATTAATTGTCGACTTATAAAAGACCAGTCGACAATTTTTTGATTTAGTCTCTGACTAGCCCTTCTGTACTCTGATTTTGTGTGTTTTTACTGTTTATGTATATATAAACCCATGTTTGATAGGTGAAGGCTACTCATGACAGGTGGTACGCCAAATATATTCACGAAACTAGTAAACTTGTAAGCTGTCGTGTGACTTCAAATTTTCTTATCACAAAATATTAATAATGCCTCTCAAAACGGTTCTTATACTATTCAGGAAACCAAACTGACGATATCGGAAGAAATGGGATTCAATCTTCAAATTGACAATGATGAGTGGGTGTGTGCACCTTTGTCATTTAGCGCTTGTAATTTGGTTTTAAATTACTTTGTTTTAATTTCTAACTACGGTCTCTTGGTTATGTTTGCGATGCAGGGATTGTGGCGATTGACACTAAAAGGTACCATTAATGGAAGGGAAGAGGATTTTCAAGATCTTGATGACTCGACATGGGAAGAACTAGGTCTGCAGTTTACTAAAATTTTAACTATTGCTGAAGAGGGTCTAAAAGGGAAATATCAGGATGACTTGATCGTAGAAGGGGGGGGGGGGAGTATAACGAGATGATTGAATCGAGGTTGAAGAAGATTGATCACAAAGCCAGGCTAAGACGTACTTTGTTTCAACCATTTAATTGGTTCCAACTGGATATATGTGATGTTGAAAGGAATGGGAATATAACGTTTAGGGTTGCTGCGTCATATTCATATCAAAGCCAATTGAAGTTCTTGAATATGAAACAGTCCTTGTGTACCTTGATGACCAAAAAGCCCTCTTATTGGAAGAGCGTATTTAGTCAGACGTTGGATGTAGCTTAGAATGATTTGGGAAAGAGACGGTATGATATTTTGCTACGGGCGTTTAACTTTAGTGGTGTGTTTGTGGAATATTTGTATATGGGCCATTTGTTGGCAGCACATTATGAGAAGGTGGTGATCTTCATTAGCAACAAGGAGGCCCTAATATTTTTACCCATATTCTGGGCCATAGC
Source organism: Kingdonia uniflora (assembly GCA_014058105.1). Classification (NCBI taxonomy): domain Eukaryota; kingdom Viridiplantae; phylum Streptophyta; class Magnoliopsida; order Ranunculales; family Circaeasteraceae; genus Kingdonia; species Kingdonia uniflora. Next base: position 2,493,244 of record JACGCM010001655.1, on the reverse strand, counting down.
AAACAACAAGATTAGCAAATTGGAGAGGTTTCAAAATACTCTTGCCGATAGCTCAATGTATTGGTGGGTTGGGATGACATCTGATGAAAACTTTATGAAATTGAAGACCAAGTACCTATCACCTATTCCTCCATTTTCTACACTATGGTGGGCGAATGTGTAATTGGAGATTTCAGATGATTTTATGAAAGAATCTGTGAAGACCTATTTCGATGCGCCAAACCAAGCTTGGATGAAGTTGATGAAAGACAACAACGTTAATCCGCGAGATTACAGCTCAAACGATTTGTTTTCTTGAATGTTGTACATATTTTTATGTTTTTTTTTGATGTACAATTTTTCCAGAAATCTATTTATTTTTTGTAGCTTCTGGACATAAGTAGTTGTTTCGCCAAACATTTGTAATTGTCGAGGGAGTTCATTGTGGAGATCATGGTGCGGTGGACAGATGTAATTGTCGAGTTCATAGTTGAATCGACATTTAATTGTCGAGTTCTAGGTGAATTCGTAGATTAAATGTCGAATTCACCATTTTTGTCGAGTTCAAGGTGAAGTCGACAATTAATTTTTGATTTCACAATTTTTTGTCGACTTCAATGTGAAATCGACAATTAATTGTTGAGTTCAAGGTGAATTCAACAATTAATTTTTGATTTCACACTTTTTTGTCGACTTCAACGTAAAATCGACAATTAATTATCGTGTTTAAGGTGAATTCGACAATTAATTTCCGAATATGCAATATTGTCGATTACAAAAAAAATACTAAAAAAAAACAAGATGATTACTCTATGATGATAATAGTAATTAACAGAGAGACAATTTATTTCCACGATAATAGTAATTAACAGAGAGACGAAAAAGGTACAAAAAAATACATTAGTTACAACTAGGAGAATAACTAATTACAACTGAAACGGCCACCAGCGCAAACATTACGCATGGTTCCTCGCTGCAAGCGCATCTTCTTCCTTCACCATCGTCTTGGCCCGGTTGATGAGACTAGCCACACGTTCCCACAATATCACAGTCACGGACTGCAGCTGACAGTGGTAGAGATACTCTTCCCTATACACCTTCGCCCCCTCATCGCTAAAATCCAGATAATGCGCCTTAAAATGATACAAGGTCGAATCCTTGATACTATTCAAACCAAAGAATCATTGTACCAACTTGTTATACTTCTCACGCACACGACGGTTGAATTTCTTTCTGATGAGTTTGAGACCTAGTTCTAGCCATCTTACAAGAGAAAAGAAGGAAGAAACAAGAATGGAATGTGAACCTCCTCAACTAACACATTCAGTATGAATACCTAGGGTTGGGGAATTTAAAATTTTAACAATATTAAGTACATTTTTATCAGTGCAGTGGTATCAATGGGATATCTCCATATCAGTGCAGTGTTGCAGTGTTCAACTCAGGCTCCCTCCATTTTACTTTAACAAACTTAATATCGCTAAAAATGTAAACTTAAGTACAATAATAAGGGAAGTCATAATGATGTAGATGGATATGCAAGCATATAAAGTTATTCAGCAACTCCCTACACCATGGTTGTCTGATTGTGCATCACTTCCATCATTTGTGCCATCCCCTACATATGAAATACAAATAAATTAGAAATCTCATATTCCACATATGTTATCGTACAAATTGGTGGGAAGTACTTATTTCTCGTATTAGGGTACTCACCAGCTTCTACTTTTTGAAACAATAATTTTATTTATGGGCAAGTTCGTTTGTCATGGCTGCCAAAGACTCCGCACCCTTTGCATGTCCTCTTCTTCTTTTTGATGGCTATCTCTATTCCGCCCTTCGATCGGCCACATTTCTTGTGATCATCTTTTGTACGACCTTTGGTTTGTACCACAAGAGGATCCAAAATAGGAGCTAAAGACTGTAGTGGCTTATTTCGCATCTCGAGCTCATGCCTCATCTTTGAACTACATTCGAACTTTTGACCTCAACAATAGAGTACGTGACACAATAAGAAATAAGACAGCAATGTCAGGAAATATATATAACACGAGTTTCTTAACCAACACCACTCATCCCTGATGACACTCATGCTATTGGTCGAGAGCCGTCTTGTAATAACTTATTTCGTATCTGAGACTCAAGTTTCATCCTTGATCTCATCAGCATACAGAAGTACTACTGAAGACATGGCCAACTTACCTCAATTTAAGATATCACTTTTAACCTCTACACCAGCAGTTCGATCTGTGTAAAGTGTACAGTCAACAATAAACCCGTTGTACAACAACAAAGATCAGAATGTTACATAATCTAGTCAAAAAATATCTCACACACACTTTGTAACGTCCATCATTAAGGGACTTTATGGTCGTCAAACGGTCTTATTGGAGGACCTATTAAAAGACCTGGAGAACTGCAGATGAAGGACAAAACATTTGAAATAGAAAAGTTCTTACTCCGTTATCTTGCATTCTTAGAATACTTATTGTAATAGATTAGCAATCTCAATAAGATCACCATCACTTTCTTAAAATCCTCAGGAGAGGTCATGGTTTTTAACATACTCAAAGGTTTTCCACGCTAAACCATCTAGTTATTTGTTATCTATTGTGCTTGAACGTTATGAGTATATATGGTGTAAAGGCTAAGTCCAAATCCCAGAATTAGGCTATTACATTTGGTGCTGTCTGTGGGAACCGAAGTTCTCAAACCCATTATCTCAAACGCCACTGATCATTTTCTCTCAGAATGTCGCCTCCAGGTTTGAGTACGCCGATCATCCAGGTAGAAGAAAATGCAATTTTTACAGACCTGAGGGCCACTCTGAATTCAGAAATAGAAAAACGTGCAGCCCTAGAACAACAACTCGTGAGTGTACAGGACGCGTTGAAGGTTTTGCAGGGTCAGCAGGTTTCCATCCAGAAGAACAAAACCATACAATTTAAGGGCTCACGGATCTCCATTCATGACAAAATAGGACCTCCTCCAAAAGGCGTTCACGCAGGAGGTGCGCTTCGATCTAACCATCAACAATGGGATATAAAGCCTATCCCGATCTAGGAGATCCAACAAGAAGTAGATGGCGGCCTGGCGGGAGTTAGACAGACTAATAATCTACCTCAAAGAGTTTGAGTCTCGACGAAGGAACGTCTAAGTGAAGGGAGTGGTGACCACAATCATGGGGAAGGACACGTCATACGACTAACCACTGCAGCTCGACAATATGTCACTCGGGAACATGTTGAAAAATAAATCAAAAAATTGCTCGAAGCCTATACGCCGACTAAAGGGATCCATAAAAGATTGCAGAAGAGCCCGATCTCCCAGGAGCTATTAGATGGTGAGGTCCTCACTGGGTTTCATACTCCGAAGATTTGAAAGTACAAAGGAACTGATCCAGTAAAACACGTTCAAGAGTTCCAGGACTCTCTAAGCCTACATTCCACATCTAACCATATTTTATGTCAGCTCTTTCCTACCAGCTTATCAGGCAAACCCCTACGGTGGTTTCACACACTGCCTGAAGAATCCATCACAACTTTTGAACAGTTACGCAAACTCTTTGTCAAGAATTACTCGCACGACAAAGATAAAGAGAATAACCTATATTATCTTTTCAGCCTAAAAAAAATGCTAGGAAAGAAGCTCGAGACGTTTTCTAAAGAGTTATTGGAGTTAGTTCAAAAAGTAGATCGACTCGACCAGAAGATCACTATTTCCACTTTTACCAACGCTTTACTCGTCGATGGTCGGGCGAAGGAGTACCTCGTCCTCAACAAACCAACAACATTGGAAAACATGATTGAAAAGGTCAACGGATACATCGACCTGGAATGAAAGGCTTCTGACAGGCAGAAACCTCAAAAGTCAACACTGATAGCTCGAGATCAATCGACCCATTCTGATTTTAGTCGGACAACAGATCAAGGAGGAGATAGAAAACCAACCAAATCCAACGACAAACGACCTCGAAAGGGGAGTAACTTTCCGAAACCTTATCTTCCAAAGATGAATGTGACCATAGCCAGCATCTATCCTATATTACAGAAAAACAGATTCTTCCGCAATGTACAATACCTTTAACCAATCAAGAACAAACCATACTGCATCCACCATAAGGTCCGACATCATTAGACAGAGTAATGTTTTGCCTTACAATGATTGTTAGAATACATCTTTGTAGATGGGCGAATGCACGCATACATAGTGGATGTGGAGAGTTATAAGAATGGGAGTTACAAAACCCCCACATAAGCTATATAAGTTGAGGAACCAGCAGCCAAAAAACATTTGTACCATATCTCACTCTGCCATTTCGGGGAGACTCAGATCGTCAAAGAGTCGAACAGGAGCAAACGAAGACGTGTCGGCCAATTTTACAACTTATCCATGCAAGATAAAGAAGCTCGTTTAATTCCAGTATCCAGCTCTCAGCGAACTGGGATTTCTTTCGATGATTGCGACATTCAGCATGTCAACTATCTTCACCATGATGCTTTGGTGGTCATGTTAAAAATGCGAAATATGGTACTTTATATGAAGATGATAGACACCGGCAACACTAACAAACTCCTTTTTCAAAGCACGATCGATCAGGCCGATAAGGACCAACCCAGTGACATTGATATCTGTGGTTTCAATGGATCTAAGGAGGAACGTGTAAGAAATATTATACTTCCTATCACCGCAGGACCAGTAATACTTGACGTCATTTTTTACGTTATCAATACAAAATCCCGTTATCTGAGGATAATGGGACGTTGCTGGTTACACAATATGCATACTATTTCGTCAACTTATCACTTGGCATTAAATTTTGAATGGGAAGGTGGCGTTTATGAGATTAAAGGAAGTCATAAATTAGTACAAGCATGCGAAAATTATGTTGTCATTGGACCAGAACCTTCCGAACATCAACTTGCATAGCAATTACAGAAGATGACAAAAAACATTACAAAGAACTATACAGTCAACTCTGCAGAGCAACATTTGCTCAACACAGAAACTACAAAGTACGTTAAAATTAGTGAACCCAAGCGTGGGACATATATTGGCACTCATCTACCCACAAAAAAGTACGACACTCTCATCCAGTTCCTCAAGGAAAATAGTGATATCTTTACTTGGATGTTTCACAAGATGTTGGGCATTAATCCGAGTCTGCCCGTCACAAACTTAACTTGAAGGATCAAGCTGAAGCTGTCAAACAAAAATAGAGGACTTTAGCACCAAGACTTCGTGATGAAGTCAGCAAAGAAATTGAAAAACTCATTGAAGTTTGTTTTATTCGAAAGGCCAATTATCTGGAATGGATATCAAATTTTATAGTAGTACCAAAGAAGAATGGAAAGATTAGAGTGTGCGTGGACTTCACAGACTTGAACAAACATACTCTAAATGATAGTTTTCCACTCCCTATCATAAATAACTTCTCGATTCTACTTTAGAACACGAACTCCTGTCTATGACGGATGCCACGTCAGGATATAACCAAATACCTATGCTACCTGACGATCAAGAGAAAACAACTTTCATTACAGAATATGGCCTATACTGCTACAAAGTTATGCTATTCGGTCTTAAGAACGCTGGAGCTACTTATTAACGATTAATGACCCAGATCTTCAAAGATCACCTTAGAAAAACAATGGAGGTCTATATAGACGATATATTGTGTAAAAGTCTTAAGAAGGAAAACCATATTGCAGATTTACACACGGCTTTCAATATTCTTCGTCTCTATAAGATGAGACTCAACCCTGACAAATATCAGTTTGGAGTTCAGTCAGGGAAATTCTTGGGCCACTTAATCAGCAAGTACGGCATTAAAGCTGATCCAGATCGTATTTGCGCATTATTATCTAAGCCTTCTCCAAAAATAAAGAAAGACGTCCAGAAGTTAACAGACAAGATTGCCGTAATAAACCATTTTGTTTCAAAATCTTCTGATCGCTGTTGATGGTTGTTCAACTTATTGCGTGAGGGGACAACAAAAGAAAAACCTAAGAAGGACCCCGAGATCGAATGGACAATAAAGTGCGAAACAGCATTTCGGCAATTTAAACTTTACTTGGGTTCACCGCCAGTGATGAGTACACCTCACAAAGAGAAAGAACTCACCATTTATCTTAGAGTTACTGAAGAATCATTAAGTTATGTTCTTATTCGACTTGATGAGAAGACCGGGAAGCCTGTCCACTTCATCAGTAAAACCCTTACTCCAGCAGAATCCCGATATAGCAAGGTTGAGAAACTACTTTTAGCTCATGTCTACACCTTGTAAAAATTGAGATAGTAGTTTCAAGCCCACTCAGTATGAGTAGTGACCAACTACCCTCTGCGTGAAATCTTATCCAAACGAGAAAAATCCAGACGAGTCCAGCAATGGTCTGTCACTCTTGGTGAGCATAACATCCATTTTGAACCCAGATATTCTAAAAAGGGTCAGGCCATAGCAGATTTCCTTGCGGACTTCCCAGTAAAAGATCCTGATTGGGAAGAAGATAACACATAAATTCATGAAGAACAGCTTGAAGAAAGGGTAGACTGGATAACTTAAAAGACATCTTTTAACTGATGGATCCTCTGGACCCACAGTATCAGGCATCAGAATCATGCTGATCGTACCTTCTAATGATAGAGTCAAAAAGGTAATCCGATTAAATTTTAAAGCTACCATCAATGCAGCCGAGTATGAGGCAATGATTCACGGTCTAGATATGGCTCTAGAGATTGGAGTATCCAAACTGTCCGTATATACATATTCTTTACTCATTGTAAACCATTACACAGAAAAATTCTAGAAGAATGGAAAAATGATTGATTATGCAGCCGCAGTAGCCGACAGAATGAATAGATTCAAGAAAATTTCTATCAAATATTTGCCTCGCGGAGAAAATAGATATTCTAATTCCCTCGCATATCTCGCAGGAGTCCTTAGCTTAGAAGCTCGATATCTCAAGATCAAAGTATTATCAACTCCCAACATTAACATCATAAGCTCAAATTCTGTTAATACTGGGGGCGTTGAAGATGATGAGGGCGATTGGAGACGTCCTTTCTTCAAGTATATTAGGACCAAAAACAAATTCGACGATGAACTCCCTCAAGACTCCAGTGAAAGATGACATATACTTGATAATGTTAAAGGCCACACCGTGGAAAATGGCCTCTTATACAAGATTTTGGTCACAAGACCATATCTCGAATGGTTATCTCATAAAGAAGCAAAAAAATTTCTACACGAACTACATGAAGGTACTTGTGGTTCCCACGCAGTAGGAAAATCTTTAGCAAATTGAGCTCTTACCCAAGGCGTCTTCTGGCCCAAAATAAAAGTTCAAGCCATCGAACTCGCAATAAAATGTGATGCCTGTCAACGTCATGGTCCCCAAATTTGAGCTCCAACCTTGGAACTACATTCCAGCAACGTTGTATGGCCATTTAAAAGATGGGCCCTCGACCTTGTCGGCGAGTTTCCTACCGCACCAAGAAAACGGAAATATCTGTTAGTCGTAATGGATTACTTCACCAAGTGGGTAGATGCAGTTCCTCTGTGCCACACAAGAGAAGATGAGGTCATCAAGTTCATCTGGGAAAACATCATCATCCGTTTTGGCTGCCCCCATCTCATCAGGATAGACAATGGACCTCAGTTCATTGGCTCTAAAGTCGTCGAATTCCTCAATCAACACAACATCATACATTCTACTTCAAATCCGTATTACCCGCAATGGAATGGTTAGACCAAAATCACTAATTGTACTATCGTGGATGGGATCAAAAAGCGCTTGATGGAAAAGAAGTGCAATTGGGTCATAGAATTACCACATGTGTTATGGGTTTATCAAACTACACCTAGAGCTTTAACTGGATGCACGCCATTCCTCCTGGCTTACGGTAAAAAAGCAATCATCCCTACTCAATATCATCACCTTATTCGCGACCATACCATGTTCGATGAGGAAAACGAATTCCAGTTGGCATGTAATATGAATTGGATCGAGGAGACCTGGGACGGAGTAATCATGGATTCGGGAAGGTATCACCAAGCTTTAGCCCGATCTTATAACAAACGCGTTCGTCATAGAGAGTTCAAAATCAAGGATCTGGTCCTCCGAGAGATTCCTAAACATCGCAAAGAGCTCAACGCAGGGAAATTATCCAAAAATTAGGAAGGTCCTTTTGTCGCTATCGAAAAAAGTGGCCTCGGTTCCTACCACTTTGCTACTGAGCATAACAAGCAGATACCTAATCTTTAGAACATAAGAAGACTGAAGTTGTATCGCAGATAACAAATCCGTCATAGTATACTTTTCTTCAATCAATCTATCATTTTGTATGACGATCTCACTTCAATGAAAGACTTATGTTTGATCTACATACAATTGAGTACTTTCTACTATGCCATACAATACTCTATCTAACACATTCATTGTACGTCAATCTTACACCAATAAAATACTTGTGTTTGATTGACCTACATTACAGTACTTTTTCTAATATATCCAACAAGTACTTCTATACACAGATTACAGATCTTTTGTTGCTTTGGAAAAACCGATCATCTTAATACATTAAAGATCGTTTGTTGCTTCGGCCAAACCGATCATCTCAATATATTACAAATTGTTTGTTGCTTTGGCCAAATCGATCATCTAATACATTACAGATCGTTTCTTGCCTCGGCCAAACCGATCACCTCAATACATTACAGATCATTTGTTGCCTTAGCCAAATTGATCATTTAAATATATTACAGATCGTTTGTTGCTTTGGCCAAATCGATCATCTGAATACATTGCAGACCGTTTGTTGCTTCGGCCAAACCGATCATCTAAATACATTACAGATCGTTTGTTGCTTCGGCCAAATCGATCATCTAAATACATTACAAATCATTTGTTGCTTTGGCCAAATCGATCATCCAAATATATTATAGACCGTTTGTTGCTTCGGCCAAACTAATCATCTCATACATCGCAGATTGTTTACCACTTTGGTTGAACCGATCACATATCACACTGCCTTGCATACATTATAATTGGTACCTCACACGGTTAGTACAGTTAACTATTTCATCCTTAACTATTTCTTCATACATCTATATTTTTATCCTTGTTTTGTATACATACAACATAATCACATTCCTCATTCTTCACTAGAGCTATCACTTAAATCATTACCTACAATAGAAGGTCCTGCCGCGTCCTGTACAATACTTCCATATAACTGTCGATGCATGAATTTTGGCATTCTCCCCACAATAATTTTCTTTCCCTCTCTAACCATGCTCTATTTAAATGATCCGATTCTGGCAATCATGGGTTGTAAATATTCAGACCAGATTACCTCCATCTCACATTCTACACCTTGGGCAATGAAACTATCATATACCCTCTTACTTTCAGCTTCCAATTTCTTCAATTCTGCCACAAAGAGCGATGCTACGACCACTATCTCTCTGTCGTGACTATCACCTGCCTCATTTTTAACCTGTTTACTAAGAAGGAGTTCACTCAGCTTATGTTGTGCTTCCTTCAGTACAGTTTCCAGTTGCTCACAATGATCGTCTACTCTCCATTTTGTATGGCACACATCCAAATTCTGAGCTTCTAGCACCGTCATAAATTCGTCCATATGATAAATCAAAGATATTGACTCTTCATTACCTTCACATTCTACCCTCTTTGCGTCGTAACATACCTCCAACTGTAATAGATCCTTATCAAGCTTCGTATTCGCATTTTGAAGTATGTCATTTTCGGACTGATATTCTAAGATATCCAGATGCCACATTTGCGCAATCTGCTCTAGCTCACATATTTTATTATAATTCTTTTTTATGACTTCATTTTGTTGGGTGCAGACCTCCTCCATCTTCTTTACCATCATCTCAGTAACCAACCATAATATTTCGTATTTGCGAGCACGAGCTTGAACATCACTTATCTCCGCCTCGAACATATTAGCTTGAAACTGTAACTCCTTCACAATATTTCCATCCACCTCTAATGCGACTAGCAGTTCAGTAATTTGCGTTCGCGCAAACATCAATTCAGCATCTTGTTGACTAGCTTGTTCCGAGCTACTTCCAACTTCAACACCCTTTTTTTCATATCTCTTCTTCTAAACTCTCTATCTTTCACAAATTGACAGCCAGTACTGCCTCTTTCTCTTGAAGAAAATCAGTCAGGAGGGTTACTACATTTCGTTCTTCCGACATCTCCGCCCTCAATTTTTCTTCTGCTTCAGTAGCACTTTTTTAGGCACCCTGACTCGATCTTAGCTCAACATTCATTTGTTCATTCTTGGCATGCAACGCGTCGTACTAACTTTGTATAGCAGTCAGTTCCACCTATCATAGCAGATTACATTTATAATAGTTCTTCATAACAACAGAGCACATATAACAATGGACAAGATTACATCAAGAACGCGGTATCTGAGTAAGTTAGATACATCATTCTGTTCTCACAAAAAATAGAGTACATTTATCATCAAACAGTACGAAGGACTAGTCAAAGGAAAATACGAGTACTCTATTTGTGACTCTTCCAGACATGAGATGCCTGTACCTTGTCTCTCACTATCTTCCTATTCGACGCCTGTACATTTACCTGTGTGGTAGAGGTCATAACCTCCTGTTGGCATTGTTTACGCCGCGTTTGGGGTTTCAGACTCTCGACCTCCTCCTCTTCTGACGAATCCTCCCACGACCTATGAATGGGTTATTCACCAGCAATTTATCCTTCACCTCGGGCAAACTACAACTTTTTTGCCTTGGCATTTTCCACTTTAAAATCCTTCCCACATTCCTCTACAAACTTCCTAAATATGTTCTCTACCCTAGACAGTTCTCTTCCATAAAACTCAATAACACTGTCTATGTGAAGCTCATGCTTTGTTCAAGCAGCGACTATTGCTCGCGATGGATATTAGTGCTCCTTCAATATCATTTGTACTTTGTGCAACCTCTGGCGCGTGTTTTTCTGCAGTACACCTAAAACCCTCACACCCGCTTCTACCTTCATTCGAACAACCATTTCTTTCGACAGCCGCGTTGCTAAAAATTTTTTTGGCTCCATATGCTGCAATAACTCATCCTGTAACCCCTTTAATTCACCCTTTAATTACTTTTGGACCTTTATTTGCTCTTTTCTTATCCTGAAAAATATAATTCTCATGGTTCTCTGATCCTACATAAAGCCAAACGCATAAGATAAAGATTTTATATCACCCCATACAACAGACACACCAGCTCGAGCAATACACTTTTTCGCCTCTAAACTATGACAATTGCGTGCTTCTTGAGCTAAAAACATAACCTGAGAGCTGGGTCTGGAACTACACCTCTCTCCCTCAAAAGCTCTATATAAACTTCTTTTAATCTTCGTTCACTAACTACTTTAACCTCAAAATATAAGGTCAGAGCTACTAGCATACTCTAACATCTTGCCTTATCACTTGGGTTATTAAAGCAAGTCAATTCTTTTGGCTTTCGAACTAATATCCCCATTTCCTCTTCCTCTCTTAACACCTCGTCTCTCTCTACTTTTATCTTAGCATATCTACATTGTAGATCATATAACTCTTTAAAGGTTTTCTCTGAATTCAACTTAAATTGCCTTCTCTCATATTCAGTTTTGTTAAGTACGTATTGAATACGGGCCACGGAGTCCCTCTCTCTACTCAACAACTTTTCCAATTCGGAGTTTATTTTTCTCAAACGTTCTATCTCCTACACAGATTACATATATCTTGTGTCAGTACAAACATTCACGAAAAACATATTTCAAAACATCACTCAAAATGAAAATAGTGTATGATTATACAGAGTACTATCACATCTAAATCAAGTGAGCTAAAAAATAGAAGACAGGATACCACAAAATGCTTAAAGATGCTTGCTAGGAAACTATTTCAGCACGTTCCACCAGAGGGTCCATTGTTTGCTCAATAGTATGGACTGGCTCTGTAATGCCTGGAGGAAGGTCTGACGCTTTCTCAAACCAGCAGTTTCACCAGCCATCTCTTCCTCCTCGACCTTAGCAGGAAACTCTATATCTGCATATCTACCATTCCAAGTAAACTTCACATCATCAACACTCAATCCAAAAGAATAGTACGATTTGACAAAGTGGTATCTTTCTACTAAGGCTGCTGCAACCGCATCAGTCATGAGCTTGTCATGTTTTAACAGATCACTAAACTTTTCTATAGCTGCGGTAGCATCTGCAGCCCTCCTCTCTCTCCCCAATAGAAGGTCAGCCTCGAGCTCTTTCACGCGAGCTGACTGAGCCTCGAACTTTGCTGTCAGAGCGTTAAATTCTTGGCTTCTCTTGTCCAAGCATTATTTTGCCCCCTTCCGCAGTGTTGACAGCTGCCAAGTATAACAAAAATGAAGAGTCAGTTCAACAGTTTCACTTAGTTCGAAGACAACATCAAGTAACAATTTTCGACCACATACCGCGAACGTATGCTTGAGGTACTCATCCTCGAGCTGCTGCGAGTTCGTCCCGGCCATATAACAGTATTTTTGCTCCAACTCTTTCATCTTGGCTGCAACATGAGGGTTAGTTCGGTGACTGTCCTCCTCTAAATGCCATTTTCTCTTCAACGAACTCTTCTCAGCTTTCCCAAGAGCGGATACGCTCACTTTGGGTTTTTCCTCCACACCACCAGCAGCAGGCTTTATGATCTCTTGTTCTGTGAGCACAACCCCAGCAGCTGAGGTACTCTATTGCGATGGCTTTCAGACCTTACGAGTAATTCATTTGGTAGTCTGCGGTGCAGGAAGTTGAGGATTAAGCAAGTCAACAACGGTCTCCACAACTTTCCCCTCGGCCATAACTCATTTTTCTTGAGCTCGCTAAACTTTGGGTGCTACCGAATCTACCCTTTTGTATCTTCGGATACCCAATTCACTAAGTGCCTCTAGCTCATCCTGATCTCGAGCAACGCAATCAAACAGGCTGGTCTTATCCAGGGTAGCCAACGGTTTGGGTTATGCACATAAATAGAATAACACATTATACGACAGTAGACATGTTCATAGGCTATTTGGAGATTGGTCAACATTACTTACTCGGATTATAATATCTATGATTTAATTCGAGCGTCGGTTCATCTGGAACCCGCATACAATTACCCTTTACCCACACAAGGTGGTCGTTCCATGGCTTACCAACAAATTTAAAGTCAAAGAATTTTGGCCTTGCTGAATTACTATACAGGTAACCACTATTTCGACCTTCCATATACTTCCACTTATAAAACTTTAATACATCTTCAGCTATGAACTGCTTTACAATCCCTTCCTTCTCATATTTTTCATTCAATTCCTCACATACCCTCATCATCTCATAAACATTCCCATTCAACTGGGCAGGGCAACACTGTAACACATTCATAACCCCTTTCTGAAAGTAGGTCAGCGGAATTCTAAGGCCGTATACGACCTAATTTAAGAAACACAAAAAACCTCCCCTTGGGCCTGATAACCCAAGTCCTTTGTAATACGAGATGTTAACCCCCTCACTAATACCTATATCCTTCTTCCACTTTTTCAAACATGGAACTTGGTAGTATATTGCTTCTTCCCCTTTTCTGGGGACATAAGCTCTGAACCAGAGACCTTGGTCCTCCACGTAACCCCCCCCCATTATCCCTACAATTTATTTTTATTTTTCAAGTACTCTTTCTCTATATCTACACCCTCTGGGTATATGACAAAGACTCTCTCTTTCTCCTTTATGTCCTCCATCTCTTTCACGCCCCCAGATCTACTGGGCCTCACCACTTCTATAGTCGTCCCCACACTATTAACAGTTTCCTCCATAACACTACACTTGTCCACCCTCCCTGAAGACGACGTTTCCTCAGAATCGGACGAGACTACAAATTTACTAGCATGAATACTAGGTTTTGAACGCATACTGAACTTACAGATACATAGACATATTTTATCATTATTGCTACACTACAAACAGTAAAAATAGACCCCCCCTTCTACCCAGTCAACACATCTATTTTCCTAATTCCCAAAATAACACAACAAAAAACACATCATTTCAAAATTCCCTCTTCTTCTCAAATACAAATATCTTCTCTCTTTACAGGCAACATACACATACAACATAACCTACACTATAGGATTCTCTCAATGAACAATCAAATTCTCTAAAAATACTTATACAGATTACAAAATCATACAAAGTACCAAATCACAGATTTCTCACAAATCAAACAGACAAAGTTTTACATTACCAACCTATACTCGTAAAACAACAATCCTCTACTTTGCCCAGATATCTTTTCAAAAATGAGTGATCCTGTCGTCTCTCAGACAATTTTTTATCACTTGATGAAGATCTCTTTCCCAAATTACACTCAGCACTCAAACGTTTCCTCTCCTTGACAATAAGATTTACACCAGTTTTTTCTCTCCCTGCAACTGTAAATAATTTATTAGAGAGAGAGTCGAGTTTTTATACCCTCCCCCAGTTTATGAAACGATGGCTCTTTCTGATACGCGTCAGCCATCCCTACTATTGCCATAGGCACGTCTTTTTGTTTAAAAATATCATCATGACTTCCGTGATAACGTCTACTACCATCACGTCTATCTCTATTGTCTGCCATTCAAAGTTCTACACCTTTTTCTCAACACAGTACAGAACGACCAATCACCTTAATTTTATACTCTACCAAGATCGTACAACATTCCTAAAATAACTCAATTTTCAAAATTTGAAGATATCAATACAGTTGGTAAAATCCTACAACTATTTCCTATAATATCCGTACACAAAGAGTAAAACAGAATACTTTATTATTTCAATAAGATCGAGACATCACATACTTTATTCTCCCACAACCACTCGTGTTACAATTATTCAAAGCCAACCACATAATACTCCAATCACAGATTACTTCTGACGAGCTTCCTGCAGTCGAGTTTACCGAGCATCCCAGTTACATCTAAAGCAACCCCAATGGTTCAGTTCCCCACATAGAATTATCTCTCCATTTGCTGTCCTTACATCCTCTTCCATGATTTTATCACATGCGAGCTGTTGAACAGTCAATTCTCGCACCCAGGGATCCAATAGGGACCTACGAAAAATGTTGCACCAAACAAAGCGATCTTGTTCCACACGCCTGCCTTCATCGTCTAGCCCGACAAGATTTAATGGCCATTCTGGAAGTACGACATCATACGGCAATTGACGAAAGAAGCGCTCACAAAGTTTGGCAACCTTGATCTGAAAATGACCGTCTACGGCATATTGAGCACGCCACGCATATTAAGAACGAGTCCTCACCATGGTTAGTCACACTACCTCCAGAGAACAATTATCCCCGCAGAAGATACAACTCATTCCAGCCGAGATTCCTAATTTTATATCCACCAGAAAGATTTGTGAAGATATTACCCTACTGATTCAGAAGAAGAGTATATTATTCGAGCAATATTCACAGAACGACAAAAGTTCATCATCAATTACAGAAATATTATGACAACACTTTGTTTCCATATCATAACGTATCTTCTCAGATTTTATACGGACACATATCAAAATGGCAATAAACAAGATGACAGCCAATCCAGCAGTTCCACAAATAGCTACATATCAACCCTGTCTCACAGTTTGTATAAATATGACATCCAGTTTGCATAAACAACCCGAACTTCTCTATACCGGTATTTCCAATAAGTCGTTCCTCTCAATCACATTCTCGGCCTCCTTTAAATTTTACCTCAACTCTCACTACCATTTTCCCTTCATACCCATGATACTTAAACATCTAAGTTACTAACGCCTATGTTACAAACAGAAAGTAAAACAAACAAGCTTGAGACACAGTATCATCATAACAGAATACATATATTTCATTAAGTCTGAAAGTTTCTCTTACAAAATACTTTACAAAAGAATACATAGATTTTACAAATTACTTCAATTTACATCAAGTATCAGCTCGACATTTTTCTTAGCACGAAGAATCAACAGAAGAGGTAGATTCCAAACATTAATCCCATGTTGTAAGACTCAGGGAAGTTAGAACCGAACATCAAAGATGAAAGATCTTCTTCATGTCCAAAGAGCTATGGTCCATGGAAGAAAATGATCCTCTGTATCCTCATCACCTCCTCGTATGCTAGAGACAGATGGAAGACCTCATTTCTTCAATAAGACCTACTCATTAGCATGGTATCGACGAGACTCCCTCGGCCGAATGTTCACCGCTCATCTTCAGTTGTAACAGCTTCCTCTGCCAGCAACCGAAGATCGTCGTGACGTTCCACCTCAGATGTCAACAGGTAATAAAAATGTACTATTTGGAAGTGGTCATCCCCTACCTCCATCACTTCTTTATATGACATATGATGAAAAGTGGAAGAAGCAAGAATTGGAGTAGGCAGATGCAACAGTTGGTAACCGAAGTACCTGATCCACAATTCCTCCATCTTTCTCTGAATCCTAGACTCTCAGCCCTGAGTCCTAGTCGTCACCATTTTGACCACAGTACACAAAAAAGGCAGAAATCAGAGACAAAGGTTTGCTCCTACCACTCAACTCAGAGTGCCTTTTATACTCGGATCAACATTTAAAGCAGACCCTCCAAATTCTCAACGTCAAAAGGATTCCCCATGCATCAACATTTGACTACAGTCATTGGTTCTAGGAAACCTAACAGACACCAACAAAATTCATGAATATACATTGGAAATAAATCTTAGATTTTAACTCTAGCATTTAATGATACTTCTCAACCAACACCACTTACCTACAATGCTTCTCATACTGTTGGCTAAGAGGGGGCAGTTGTAATGGCTTATTCCGCATCTCAGGTTCATGCCTCATCTTCGAACTACATGCAGAATTTTGACCTAAAAAATAGAGCACGTGACACAATAAAAAAATAAGACTACAACGTCAGGAAACATATGCAACACGATTTTCTCAACCAGCACCACTCATCCTTGACGACACTCATGCTATTGGTCGAGAGCCATCTTATAATAGCTTATTTTGTATCTTGGACTCAAGCTTCGCCCTCGATCTCATCAGCATACAGGAAGTACTACTAAAGACATGACCAACTTTCCTCAGTTCGAGACATTACTTTTGACCTTTACACCAGCAGTTTGATCTGTGTAAAGCATACAGTCAACAATAAACCCGTTGTACGACAACAAAGATCAGAACGTTACATAATCTGGTCAAAGGATATCTCACACACACACACACACTTTGCAACATCCATCATTAAGGGACTTTTTGGTCATCAAACAGTCATATTGGAGGACCTATAAAGAGGCTTGGAGAACTGCAGATGAATGACAGAACATTCGAGACATAAAAGTTCTTATTCCGTTATCGTGCATTCTCAGAATACTCATGGTAATAGATTAGCAATCTCAATAAGATCACCATCACTTTCTCAAAATCCTCAAGAAAGGTAATGGTTTTTAACCTATTTAAAGGTTTTCCACGCTAAACCATCTTGTTATTTGTTATATATTGTGCTTGAACGTTTTGAGTATATCTGGTGTAAAGGCTAATTCCGAATCCCAGAATTAAACTATTGCAAAGACATCACTATCTCTGTTAATGGAGCTGACATTGAAGGATCCGAACCTGAGAGTTAAGAGAGAGATGCATCGTACACATCTAGGTGTAACTCAAGCTCGTCTAGCCTTGAAATTGCATATTTGAAGTTTGTTTTATTTTTTGATGCCCTCTCAAAAAGATTTGCTGCGCGAAGTAAAAGGTGGCTATGGCGTAAGGGTTTCCTTAAGTTCTCTCCATCTAAGAAACTCTCGTCGTATGATCGAGAATATTTGTTTGCACCAATCTTCCACCTTGGCAGAATGAATGCATCTAGAATTTGGAAAACATCATATTTGGAGAAGACCTAAAGGAGATGGCGACATCGCAGACCTACATACTCGAACAACTTCCATTCACAATTGCCTGTCAGGCTGGCCAAGTCTATCTTCAGCTCAAAACTTTCAGGCAGTCCGCTATGTAACTTCACAAGTATTTCTCTAACATTATTGTTTATGCTCTTTTCTATTGCTACAAAACGAACAACTTGATTGAATTGGTCTTTAACTTTATGGAAAATTTGCCTCGTATAAATCTTTAATGAATATTTTAGTAGAGCCTGATGAGGTCTGACTTGCCGATATTTATGTTGGGATTGGAAGTCCTCTTCCTTCTCTCTTTCAAATGTATCTAACAGAGCTGTTGCATATTTCGTCACAAAACTGTACAGACCAGTTGTAGGAAGCAGCCAACCATTAAAGAAATTGTTTGTTGACTCGCTTCGGCCAGTTGTACTTATGCCAACATAGAAAGTACCTCTATTCCACCAAGGTATCCATCTTTCTCTTATATTAAATATCCCTTGCATCCAATTGTTATCATCAAGATTATATTTTTTCATAAGCTCATTCCACCTACTATCGAACTCTGCAGGATCATATGTGTTGTGGATAATTGAATCAATATCAGTTTTGAATGTAATGGGATCTCGATAGACATGGCCAATTTTTTAAGGGAACTTGTGTATGATGTGCCATAAGCAGAGCCAATGCTTGGTGTTTGGGAACACCTGTGAGAAAATACAGATATTAGAGAACATTAATTGCAGACTTTGTGACTTGTGGCAATTAAATTGTCAACTTCAGTATTGTCGAGCTCATGATTTTCGACAATACAAATTGTCGATTTCGTGATTTTTGGAAATTTGTATTGTCGAAAATCTAGATCTCGACAATTTATTTGTCGACCTCGTGGCTTGCAACAATTAAATTGTCGACCTCGTCATTATCGACAATTTAATTATTGAAATCCACAAAGTCGACAAATAAATTGTCGAGATGAAGATTTTCCCTAATTCAAATTGTCGATTATCATGAAATCAACAATTTCTATTGTCGACTTTGTAGATTTCAATAATTTACTCGACATTGTAGATTTCGACAATTTACTCGACATTGTAGATTTTGATAATTTACTCGACAATTCCTGTAATAATAATACTGAGACTAACCTTGGGAATGGCGACACCCATTGCAACATCTTGGTCAGTGATAATAGCCGTCGTGTGTTTATTGTTCATCGCTTTTAGCCATGTATGGAATAACCAAGTAAAGGTCTTCCTCTTGCTCATTCCTCAACAAAGCACATCCGAGTTGGATTGTTTGGCAGTGGTTGTTTATTCCCGCGAATTAAGCAAATGACATCTTATAAACGTTTATTTTATACGTGGTGTCAAAAGTCACCACATCCCCAAAAGCCTCATACGCCATTCGGGATCGGCCATCTATCCAAAAAAAATTAAGTGCTCTGTCATCATCATCGAGTTGAATGTCAAAGTAGAACATAGGATCTTCGAGTTATTTTTTCTTGAACCAATCCAATACAGCTTGCGCATCATCAATCGATAGACGTTCCTTGTTAACCTTGGTTTTGTGATTATAACAATCACATTTGTTGAAGCTCTTGTCTGGGAATAGAGTAGGTACCTTGTTTACTGAGATGTTGTGCAGCTCAAAAGTCTCAGTTAGGTTTTTTGTAGCTTCAGGATAGAAACGATTAGTCTTCATACGATGGTGGTTGCGAGGTGACATAAGCTTGTGGTTATGCACATCTGAGAAACTAGTAACAACAAATTTACCAATATTTTTTCTCTAATTAATGTTCAAAGTAGCCTTACACCCGCATTGGTAAGAAGATTGCTTCTTCCCATCTTGTTCACTTGTATCAGAAGTTTTGTTTTTCTTCGACAGACCGTTGCTTAAACAAGTAAATGTTAATCGTCCTATCTCCTTGGATCTTGGTCGTTTTTTAGAGATGCGCTTATTTATAGAGAACCCTTGCTTCCTTCCATATTGTTCATAAAAGAAACTTGCGTCAGTCATCCACAGTATCAAAAGTTTGCCCTTCATATGGCGTATCTACAAACAAAGAATCAATTGTACAATCAGGTGTTCCGGAACCCACACCTAAGGTATGTTCGTTGGCAGCCCTTGCTGGTGATTTATCTCCGATTACCTTTGACCACTCTGGTTCAAGGAAATCTCCATATTATTATCCTGTCATATAGGAGGAATTATTGGATACAATCCCATTAATCAAATACATCCATTCAGTCAGACAAAAATATGGAATTAAAAGTAACAGACAACTAATCACAAATAAAAACAAAAAAAACACCGCTTTTCATAACAACAACTTTAATTACATAAGATTTTATGGGTCACAGTTGTACATCATGTATGTCATTAGATTGTTCAAAACAGACACTACACTAACAACCCCAACATCACTAAGTACAGTCTACAGGTCCCCAATCCCAAACATATTCCCTTCAATCAGATTCTTCGGAAGATGACTCCCGGCAGGTTTCCAGCTCATCTACAAATCTATGTGTGCTTGCCTTTCTCGTTCTGTAGCTTCCAATGCTTTCATACGTAATACTACTTGAGACCAAAATAGTTCATCAACCTCTTCATTACGGGGGGAGACTAGGAGAATTACTTAATTATCGTAGCCATCATGTTCCCCGTCAAAACACCCATGGAATAAATTGCACACCCATTCAATAAACTTCATCTCTTTGACATAAACAGGTTTCACTGAGTTATATTGTCGACAACCCCCTAAATCTACATTTTTATGTCGATTTAGGGGGTTGTCAAAAATAAAATGGTCGACAACCCCAGAAATCGACAATTTATTGTTGACAATTTATTATTGATTTCTGGGGTATTCGACAATAAAATTGTTGACAATCCCCTAAATCGATGGCAAATTGTCGATTTTTGGGCCGACAACCCCCTACATCGATAATTTTTGTCGACTTCGACATTATTATCCTCGATTTCAGATGTATTCGACAATAATTTTGTTGATTGTTGATTGTTGTGTTGTACGACACTGCTAAATTGTCGTATGACGACATTTCGACAATAACATGTCGACTATGTAGTGTACGAAACTTTTTAAATTTATAGAGAAGAAATTTGCACACTGGTGACCTGTTGGTAGATGTTGGGATGTTGGGTTTCTTGGTAGATGTTGGAATGCTGTCCACTAGCCTGTTAAATCAAACAAAATTAATACCCCTACACAAATTAGGTCTGTAGCACAGTTCCAACATCACGTTCACAAAATACAGTTTCCCAACAATGAAATCTCTGCATGACCATCCATAACTCTGATAAATCTGACCCTTTTCCTCTATAGTAGTTTTGCTCATGCATCCCATCACATATAAAACCTCAATGAAGGATAAAGAATCATGTTTAAGCTCAAATTCATCAGTCCGTGCCACATTACCTTTAAACCACTTATGGTCAAAGTGGAAGAGACTTGGGTAACGTAGCAGAAAGCGGATAATTTGTTGATCAGGAATCCCATATTGGCTTAGAATGTCCATACAGAAACTTATTCGCTCTGTGATATGAATGAGCAAAGGGTACTTTTTGAGAGCTTTTACTACATTTTCAGTGGAGTGCAACAATGAACGAAGAACATTGATTTGGGGAATGACGTACTTATCAACGCCAAAATTGAAAACACAGGTGGTTCTCGTTATGAATTTAGCAAGTGAAGAAGCAGAGAAGCCTAAATCTTCAAAAAAAGCTTGAGTGTTGGTACAATGGTTTCCTCAACATTAGAATAAAGGAGTTCGGTATGCAAAGACACAATTTTTCTGATTTGAGTATCAAAGAAACCTTTCTGTTTGAATAGAAACATTACTTAAAAACTAGGCAAAACGGTGGAGTGAGAGAAGTGTCTGGAGGAAAGGATTGCTTGTCGCTTGGGAATTTATATGTGCTTTCAAGGTGATCTGCCACGAGAGGAAAGGATTGCTTGTCGCTTGGGAATTTATGTGTTTCCAAGGTGATCTGCCACGAGAGGTCTCATGTTCTTAGGAGGAGGATGAGGAGGAGATACAGCAGAGGTTTTGGAAGAAAATGAACTTATTAGGGTTTTGAAATCAAATAGGTTTTTTCTTCTGCAAGTAAAACTCTTTCTTGAAGAAAGAAGAGAATACATACCAAACCTAAACATTTCTTCCTCTTCTTTTGCTGTTTGAATCTGTAGGAGAGGGAGTGAGACTGTGAGAGGGATCTATGTTTCATTTTCAAGTTTTCAACTGACCCGGTACCCGGCATGCATCTAGGGCAGCCATCCATAAATAGATGCTCTACATAGAAATTATATGTTTAACTATCTTAAATGTGACAACTATTAAGATCATAATCGTCCTACATTGCAGACACCATCTGCCAAAATCGCCATACTTTGCAGACAACGTTGTTAATGAGACTTGTTGATTATAAAAATACATGCATGAATTCAGTCCATTTCAGATATTAGAGTGGACTATTGGAAGACATTAGTGCACTGAAGATAAATGTGCCAACAATCTTTATTTGTTCTGATGTTTTACCATATAATTAACTGTCAGAATTAAAAAGGAAGGGCTTATGTTAAATACATTTTCCTAAATAAAAGGTAGTGCGGCATACAACAGGCCAAGATTTTTATTAACTCAAAATTGTTTCAAATAGGTCTCTGTCCTCATCTCAAGATCTGCATTTCCCGTAAGTAATGGCTTAATTCAATCAGCATTTCACCCTTCTTATAAAGGGCCTGGAAAGGTTCCATTTTCCCTTTGCTCGTTCCATTTGTCGACCTGCAAATTTAATTCCAACTAAAAAATGTTACGTTGGAGTTACATGCTCAAGGCAAAGGGCAAAGGGCAAAGGGCAAAGGGCAAAGGGCAAAGGGCAAAGGGCAAAGGACAAAGGACAAAGGACAAAGGACAAAGAAAAGTTTAATTCGGAGCTGTGACCAACATTTTCATGGGTTAAACGAAACAATTTAAAGATGGCTATAGTACAGAACTTGTAACAAAAACATTGCAGTTATAATTTTCTGAATCTAAATATCGAAATGGTATGGAATTCCTTCTTGTTCCTTTTCGACGTGGAACTGACAGGATCAATTTGCAACTACATAACAGGAATAGAACCCAAAGAAACTGATTTTTCGAAAAATTCAATTTTCTTTCTTTTATATATCTTGATAAAGGGTTTAGAGATTCATTCAACCAAAAAGTACTAGGTATACATTTTTTTTCTCAGAAAGCGAATAGAATTAATTGCAGTCTCTACACAATATCAACATTTTTGATGATTTATTGGAGAGTTGATGATGAACATAACATGAAACCATATGTACACCCAAAGCAGAATTATACTGATCAAATTCTTACATTACTGTTATGAGAACCAAGATTGGATAAATCCATGTATATTCCACATTATTGTTGGAACTTTTTTACTCTGAAAACCAAGATTCAATTTCCCCGCATTGAGGGTCATATTTCTAATTTTTATTCCTCAATACTTTTATGACTCTAGATTAGCTTCTTTTTTTTATAATTTGCATTAGTGATATAATATTTGATTTACTTTAATCATATTTCCTGCGGTACTCGTGTAGGTCTTCAATGAGGGCATAGGTGAAATCTCTCCTAATACAACCACACAGTGAACGGTAAGTTGAATCTACTTGGATAGGCGTTGATGTTATGCCAGTATTAGTTTTGTAACTTTTTGTTGTAGATTAACTAAGAGAATCAAGAATCAAGAACCAATGTTAGTTCCATTAGCACAATAGTGTTATATGAATTCTCTATTTTGGACTGGAATGAAGTTAAGGCATGTGAGTTTAGAACCATTCCAGAAGAGAGCATACAATAGCAACGTTCAAACTTCCAATTAAAGAGGACAATCAAAAGGTGAAAGTAATGTACCCATTCACCAGGGCAAAGTGACCGATAATATTTTGCGAACTTATTGCATTCGGGAGCATCATCTCCTTTTGCAGCTATGCACCTGAGTAAACAATCTTCCATTGTTATAAGAAGTTTGCCGAGAAAGAATATAATCGGGCAGGTTTCTGGACGTTGAAGCTAAAGTATAACTGAAAAATTATATAACACAGCCAATCATCTAAGCTTTGGCCTATGATGAGGGTAAAAAATGTGAAAAAAAGAGAATTGTAAGTCATGGCAATGGGATTATGGGACTAGTATTATTTACCTGTGGTACTCAACATAGCGGGTGAAGCAATGTCTGGATTGATTTGTAGTCGGGAAACGGAAATCTGCCGGCGCTGTCTCGAACTGAAACCAACATAACTTATCAATAAAAACGTAACCCCCTGAAGATAGAAAGGATGGCAACAGAAATTTTGTGCATGAAGAAGTTTATTCTGAGCACGCTTGACAATTAAGTCAAGCCAATATATCTTGGTTGTCAAAGTGAGATATATAATATATCCATGACAATTCGTGATACTTTTATTTACTGTATCTACATGTCTAAGGATGATAGAAGTCAGACCGATAAATGATGGAATATCAAGATATATCGTGATACTATTTCAAAATTTTAAAATAGGTGTATTTTAGCTACATAATATGTATTTACTACAAAATATATTGAGACACATCAGCATGTACAGTGGCCAATGTTTATCAATAGTTTCCATTCACTTCTGCACTCAATAAATCCGACAATATATTTACCAATCGGCACAAGTGAATGATGTACATATATTAGTTTGAAGTTGTTTGTATTAGTTGGGTACTTTAATCAGTGATCTATAGTGCCAATATTAAGTACCGTAGTAAGCTTACCTTTATTTCTGGGGTTTCTTCAACGACTTCTTCTTCAACTGATTCTTCAGACTCAGTAGCCTCGGTGCTTTCTTCTGGGGCAGAGGTTTCATCGATTTTCTCAGCAGTTACTTCCCCAGCAATCGCAGGTTCCTCTGAGACGGAGGCTGTTGGGCTCTCGTCCTTAGGTTCTTCAATAGGCGCTTTAATTTCTTCAACAGGGCCTTTAGTTTCTTCAATAGGATCCTTAGATTCTTCAAAAGGCTCTTTCGTT
Organism: Kingdonia uniflora; assembly: GCA_014058105.1. Taxonomy (NCBI): domain Eukaryota; kingdom Viridiplantae; phylum Streptophyta; class Magnoliopsida; order Ranunculales; family Circaeasteraceae; genus Kingdonia; species Kingdonia uniflora. The sequence continues at coordinate 2,468,271 of JACGCM010001655.1, read as the reverse complement.
TCTTCAACAGGTACCTCAACTTGAACTGGCTGCTCCTTTCTTTCCGGAAGTGAATATTGCTGCATTTGATAATACTGTTCTAGTTAAAAAGTGATCTCTTCTATAGCCATTTGGCCTTAATTACATACGGAAAGAGATAATGGTGAAAAGAATCTCTAAATGCAGAAATATATCAAAAGAAAATAAAGATGATTGAAAGCCAACTGCACATATCCAGAAAGAACATTAAGTTCATCAGTGAAAGAAAGATCTTATGAGCGGGACAGCTCCTTGCAAATAGTGCATGACGTCAGATAACCCTTCCTGCACCTGAACCCTTCCCAGAAACATTAATCTTTTACAGCAAGCATTCATAAATACCAACAGAATCTTCGCTCAGTATCAGGGAACACTATAAAAGACACGTGATACGGCTCAACCTCATAAACTTAGAAACTTGGCAATCGGTCAATCTATGTTGTGAAATCAAAAGGAACAGAAAAAGAGAGAATCAAGACCCTACTACAAGATGTAGGTTTTGTTCTGTAGATGACTGGGTAAGATAATAGTAAAAATTGTATCATGAGTCAGATACATTTTACCTATTGTTCTGGTAGTAAAACAATTCTCCAATTTCCGATAAACAATTATTTTTTCTAAATTACGTTGGCACTGAAAAAACAGAGTATTAATCTTTCAATTCTCATAAATTTCGAGTAACCAAGAGCATTCACCAAGTAACTGCAAATGATAGACTTCTGATAGACCTGCTAAATGCATCTTTTGTTCTTCCAATGATATTACATGACAGATTATTCATCTAATCCTGTTTATATTTTGTCTAGTATTGAGATGTCGATTTATAAATGTTGCTTTACAATTTACATAACTGAGCTTCTTCTTCTTTTCTTTCTTTCTTTTGTTTAATGCTTTTAGCTAAGATATGCCTTGCTTCTCATGTATGTTTATTGTTACGCCCAAAATTTTAGACAAAATTGGATTTATCTCTGGAACTTTTGTGACTAGGTCATTAAGTAAACTATTACTGTTAAGGCAGTAACAGCCAATAAACACTTAACCATCAAAAGTTTAGGACTGTAGATGCAACTGGAAGAACTAATGTTGGGAATGACAACACCTAATAGGAGTACAACAAGATTTAAGGGATATGAGAATTAGAGCTTTGCATAAATAAATAAAAAACCGTACAAGTGGTTTTTATCAGATCCTACAACACGGGCGGACATAGATACAGCTCATGGTGGGCACCACCCTGAAATTCTAAAGTTTGACAACTCCAGGAAGTATGCTTAGTTTCAGACATGCTCCTTTCAACATAAAATTCTGCCCACCCTCAGTTTCAGATTACCATCTTTACCATTTCTTTGCCCCTCCCAAAATTTATGTTTTAGGGTCAATTGAGTAACAATATTTACTCTCTCAATTAAAGATTCAGTTTAGTTTCATAGTCCTAGATTCTCTCTCAATTTGGTGAGTTTCTTTCTCTCTCTTAATCTCATTGCTTTTCTATATATTCATCATACACCATGTTTGGAGTTATCGACTAAAACAAAATTTGGTTATATAGTTTTCTTCCAGTGCTTACTCTTGCAGAGAGATTCAGAAAAGAGAATTTACTTCAGAAACACAAAGACCCATAATATATTTTTCGGGGGACCTTGCCCATCCAGAATAATTTTCTAGATTTACCCCTGCTTCTACATGGAATTGTTCTGCAATTTACAGACTTCATGATTCAAGAACACCCAAATTTAAGATCAGTCGTACCAATTGTCAAGAATAAGCCGACCCAGCAACATTAACTGTTTATCAATCCGATAGTTGAATCTGACAGTTTTGATCTTGTTACCTCAATGTACCTTATCAGACATAAGGTCCTTTTACGTTACACATGTAAATCAACTTGGCGTTTCTTCATTTATCATTTTCCAAATATACATTCCACTCTCCCTCTCCTCAAACTTATGTCCAAACCACGATTCCTCTTACTCTCTCAAGTCCATCCAACACTGCCACCTATGCAATTATTCATTCCCCAATACAGAACCAGAATACTATAGTTAAGGTGATGAATATTCCATAGCTCCCAACAAAATAAGAGTTGCTCGATAATTTCTATAGTTAAGGTGATGAATATCTAGAAGAAATTCGACGACACAATGCCTATTCCATAGCTCCCAACAAAATGCTCACAAGATTTATCTAGTTAGAATTCTGTTTGGACTAATCTTCTGCAATCGATATAATTCCTTTTCCACAAAGCGCTACACAAAAAGTGGTTTGTCGCTGAAACTCCATATTTCTATCACTTTAATAAACATGCAGATTGCAAATCACATACTATTAGATCTGCCAAACCACATAACAATCAAATCAGGTCGAATCGAGCTCACGAATAACACTGATTAAAGACCTCTATCGCGCAATTCACAAGGATTTGTTTCTCTTAATATAACAATCTTTCCCTCTTTTAATCAATCAAATACAGAAATCACATAATACAAGATTTGTTGGAGTTCATCAAAACTCAAATTATACGATCTTTTCATGCAATCATCGATATCGATATTGCTGGATGCATGAGGATTTCAAACACATCGTAACGAAAACCTAACTAATCAAATCAAATTCAGAATTTTTTTGGAGAAATCGAGGAAGCTTGGCTTCATCGATAGATCTCACTACAAGACATGAAATTTACAATTGAGTAAGAGTGATTTGAGAGATCTGTACCTGAGCTAGGGTTAGAACTTTCTCGCTTTCAATCTCCGCCATTGTTTCTTCACACGAGATGAGGTCGCAAGTGAGAGAGAGATTTCTTACAGTTGTGGTCTGAAGTTCGATAATATGAGAACCAATTCTGTGAAGTTGAACCAGTTATTTGGCTTGCGCATCTAGATCAGATTTAGAACCGAACCCAGTATTTTGCATAGCAAACTTGCAGCAGAAGTTTTCAATATTTGGTCCCTGTCGAGAAAAAAACATTATATCGATTCCGGATACTAGCCTTCAAAACCGGAATAACATACCTTCTATGTTGGAGATGCTCTAATGGATATGAATTTTATGCTTTAGGTGTTCAACATATATGTTAAACATGTCTCATATGCAGACAAAAAAAACATGTCCCAGGTCGTACTGAGGAAACAAAATGCAAGGAACTTAAACCACCCATTCTGAAAGTACATGTACCAACTAAGCTAGTGAGGTACCAAAATATCGTTAGAAGACTGGACTGGCCGTCCCTTCCGGATTCGCCTAAAAATGATTCTAAATAGGTTTACATATGATGATAAAGGCCACCATGTTATGTTGTCTATACATCTCATCCATCTTCATATCTCTGAAAAAGATGTTGGTCCCCAAAATAGTCCGACAACCACTAGTCAGTGAAAGCTAGCTGGTCGATCACATTTTATAGTCGAGGCGCATTGCACTCCATAAATTAAAAAGGTCATTGCCTAGAGGCCAAAAAGCTTCCTAGTAAGAAGAATAAACAAAGACAAAGTTCTAGGAGATAATAGCTTTGAGCATATAAAATCATTCAAAAAAAGGTAGAACACTAATATGGTACGCTTAGAGCATCCACAACAGCTAGGTGAATTTTGACGCGGCAAGGTGGATTTGGAATTTATCCTCAAATCCACCCTCTTTGCTTCCCAGCAGCTAGGTGAATTGCTTATGTGGCATACACAAAATTTACCCTGTGGGTTGATTTGGGATGAATTCATGCCGCGCGGTTTAGAATGGCGCGTAGTCGTTGAGCGCACTTCAGAACTGCGCGTAGCTATTAACCACAGAGATCTTGCGACGTGTCATGCATCCTATGGCTCTCATTAAGCGCACTTTAGAACTGCGCATAACTTCAACGTCCAGGATTAACACACGTGGATGGCTGAGATGGATTTAATTATCAAACCGCTAGCTTTTGTTGCGCGGTTCAGAAGTGCGCGGCAAAAGCCTGCATAAAAATTATCATTGGTTCCCCATTATTTCACCTTGGTTTTTTCCTGATCAAACTTCTTCAACAAGATGCTCAACGACTATAAACGGCTAGTTTTTTTCTCTATTTATAAACCCCTTTCATCTTCTACTCTCTTCTACAATCAACTCATTCATCTTATATCTCAAAACTCAACTTTCTTCATTTCTTATCAATTGTGCCGAATCATGTCTGACAAAATCATTGCTGACTTACTCAGGCCTGACACATCACTCACATCTTGGGAGTTATCGTCTTCATCATTGTCCAGTGATGAAGAGTTATTCCGACGTCAAATTGTGTTGTTGCACGAGTATAGCAAGATTATGATTGAGATGGGAGAAGCAGAAGAAAAAGAGCAAGAAGCGACATCATCACAGAGGTGGGGAGGTAGTTAAAGGGGGAGGATTAACAAACGAAAAAGCCGTGAGCATAAATTGGGGGAGGTTAGCCTTAACCGGGATTACTTCGGTGACTACCCAAGATTCAAAGGTATCTCATTTCGTCATCGATTCCGTATGAGCGAAGGTGTGTATCAACATATTTATGATCAAATACTTTCTTCGAACCCCTATTATAAAATTTTTGTGCTTGAAAAAATATTGTAAAACTATTATAACGCAATTCAAAGCTCAATACCTTAGATCTCCCAATGAAGACGATATATTACACTTGTTAGAAGTGAATGGACCGCGAAGCTTCCTGGGGATGTTAGGTAGTTTAGATTGTATGCATTGAAAATGGAAGAATTGTCCTACTGGGTGGGCAGGACAATATACCGGGTATAAGAAAATCCCAACGGGGATTTTAGAAGCAGTTGCATCCGAAGATCTTTGGATATGGCACACATTCTTTGAGGATCCCGGTTCTAACAACGACGTGAACGTCTTGTATCAATGGTGGCTTTTTAATAACTTTCCTAATGGAGTTGCGTCGCTATGCAATTATAATATAGGCACGGTACTGCACACTATGCGGTATTACTTAGCGGATGGAGTTTATCCAAAATGACAAACACTTGTTCAAACCATAAGAAATCCGTCCAACGATGTCGAAAGACATTTTTCGAAGATCCAAGAAGCTTGCCGGAAAGACGTAGAGCGTACTTTTGGGGTATTACAAGCTATGTTTCAAATATTGGCATACGATGCGCGATTTTGGAAACCTAGTGATCTAAAAAATGTTATGTACGTATGTACAAACTTTCACAATATTAATCCAACAATATTAATATTAGTCGCTGATGATTGAGTAACTTGGACAACAAGTTTCCAAAACATAAATCTTTAAAAAGAAAACAATATTAAAACTCTGAATAAAACATAGTTTAAACAATATTAATACACAACATAGTTTAAACAAAACATAAATAAAAGTTCTAAATAAAACATAGCCTAACTGGGACGACCTCTCTTTGTTTGGTAAACGCATCTGCCACGTGGGAGACTCTCGTCATAGGTACATTGCACAACTGGCTCTGTCTGGTAGGTAATGGACATCTCAGCTAGTCTCTCGGATAATCTTATCCCTTCACCTCAGCTGTTCCTCTAACTTAGTCGTGCGATCAACGTATTGCCTCGAGTCTTCATATGCCGCATACCGTAATCCTTGGTTTTGATACCACAACTCATCCGTACTATAAGTAGGTGGACATGTGTATGGTACCTGCATCACCGAGATCGGTATCCATCTACGTTGATCGTTCGGTCCCGCCACATCCTTGAACCATCCCATATCACGTGGATCGTCGGTCGCATGAACACCATAGTCTTGCACCTGTAAAAATGTAGCTAAACTCAGCGTAGGTGGAAAGTGTACATCGGGCCTCACTAGATCACGCCCGACCGACCAAATATTTTTCATCCTCTTTACTAAACTGTAATCGATCTTGGGATTTGGATGAACGGTACGCCAATATGTCATGTAATCTACGTCGGGAACAAGATAATCGCGACCATCGTAGAAATCTACATCCTTCAGACTCTGATATATCTCTCGATCGTACCTTGGGAATTCCATAATCTCCTAAGAGGGATCATAGGGTACACTATCACGCCCGATCATCTGACGCATACACCAGTTTCCTAAATACTAAAATGTACCGTGACCGTATGGGACTGACACCAATGGAACCCTTTGGGTGCTTAACGCTGAAGTAACTCTTACCTCTGGATGGATTAATTGCCTAGACCTGTGCCATGGTTGCCAATCTATGTTGGTTCTGTCCTTCCATTCTATCATATCTGTGATCATAGCAAAAGAGTAATAGATTTCAGACCCCGAACTCGCCTTTTCATTTCTCCACCCAGAAATACGAGGATAAATATGGTTAAAGTTATGCACTTTAACTAGATACATTCCAACCCGACAGCACTCGAAGAACCAGAACTCCAACACCGCATAGAATCCGGTGATCGATTTCTTCACCTTCCTGTCCCTCAGAACTGAGACTTCATCAAGCCCCAGATACCAAGCCGCCATAATCGGCGTATCCCAATCAAAACCCGACGCACCAAGAATATCGTAGTCTGTCAAGGCTGCAAGATAACCCGCCCGAAGGGATGAGGTACCATTTGAGAAGAAGAGATTACCCATCATATAAGCAATAAATGCCTGTGCATACACGATATCCATTTCTGAGGCGTAATTGTGGAGATGTGGATTCAAAGGCTCTTTCCATTTTTTTAAATAGGAGAGAGTGATGTTACCGTACCTCATGTCAGAGCTTGTGATTCCCAAGAACATCTTTTCTGCTTCCCCTAACTTAGAGTACCTCTTATCGTACGGGAGTTCGCGACCCCTCCCAAAAGATATGCCCGTTAGCACGACAAAGTCAAACGGTGTGAAACCCAGTTCCCTACAAGGAAAGTAAAAGGTATGGGTGAAAGGCTACCACCGCTCTACGAGAGCATGAATGAGATGGTTATTCGATTTTCCCGCATTAATCGAGCAAAACTCCTTAAAACCATCGTCGACCAACTTCTTCAACGTCGGGTACACGGCAATCCATCGATACCTGATAAACCGTATTAAATCAGGTGTTATAGTATAAAAGAGGGTTACCGTTCTTCAGGGATGCATAGATAAAATCATGATTCTAGTTATCAAATTGAATATTATATAAATCATAAATAAGAATTTATTAAAAAATACTTACAAATTCTATAGATTTCCCAAGATCTTCAAACATAATACAAATCTCTCTCTCGAAGAATTACCAAAAATTAGCTACGGTTCTAGAGAGAAAAGATGATTCCTTGTTCTTTACAACTCTCTCTCTTTAACCTAACTAAAAGTCCTCATCTCCCTCAACCACTCCTAATTTTGTGGAGACATTTTAGCTAGGCTTGACTACTAAGTCTTCTAGCAACTCCAACAGCTCTTGGCCCAAGATCATTTCTAACAGCTCTTAGTACAAGGTCATCTCTAACAGCTCTTGACAACAGATCATCTCCAGCAGCTCTTTAGCTTGTAAGAGTTTGGCTTTAAGAAGGGTTTGATCTCAAATGTCTTTTTACCTGCAATAGTCAAGCATAATTCAGTTAGGCCCAGTGAAACATGAAATAAGTTCCTAGATAATGTAAATTGAATGACACAAATAGGCATTTTGTCCAAAACCTTATAATTTTATCTCAAGTGCAACTCTATGATTCTAAGAATGTCCAAAGATTAGAGTATACAAAAGATGTGTCTACAATGCCAGAATGTCCTAGAATAACAACTTTTCTTGGAAAAAGTTATGAAAATCTTATTTACCCTCACCCTCAAACTGAATCAGCATGTGTCCCCACAGTTGCCAAAAATGAAAAGAACAAGAAAAAATCTAAAAATATTACCAGAACATGATAAGGGTTGCCTCTCGCAAGCGCTAAGTTTAACGTCTTAAGCCAGACTCACAAGATATTCTCAAAAGTATTACTCACAATACTCTGGATCATATTGCATTCGAGTGGTTCAAAATTAGAAGGGGAATGTGACGCATTAAAGATATTCAATTCTACTGTCATGTTCCCGAAGGTCAACTTCATAATTACATTGCAGCAATTGATTACCGCATTAACTATTGCCAAAAAGGGGAGACCAAGAATCGCAGGGATCTCGTCTTCATGGTTTGCCACTGGCTCAGTATCGAACACAACAAAGTCTACTGGATAAACAAACTATTTTATCTAGATCAACACATCTTCAACTACACCCCTAGGAATCCTAATAGATCGATCAACTAGCTCCAGGGTCCTATTTGTGGGCTTAAGTACACCGATATCCAATTGCTTATAAACAGAGTAAGGAATGAGGTTCACGGCGGCACCTAAATCAAGTAGAGCTCTTCCTATCGTACGGGTCTCAATCGAACATGAAATAGTAGGGCATCCCGGATCCTTGTATTTGGTAAGGGATTTATGCAAAAGTATAGAACTAACATGTGCATCCAAAAGAATAGATGTATCACTCTCGTGAACATGAAAAACATTTTTCGGGACATGTATGCTCCGTTTTATGGTGCAAAGATCTTTGAGGAATTTTGCGTAATTAGGAATATGCCTTATAACCGTAAGAATAGGAATGTTAATCACACAATGCTTAAAAATCTTTAAAATCTCCTCATAGGCATTGCCCTTCTTAGCCAGAGTTAACCGCTGAGGAAAAGGAGCCAGCGGCTGAACATGTGTTATCGCGGTTTCTTCCTTACTAACAGGTTCTTCTATGGGTTTACTTTGAATTTCTTTCTCGGGTTCATTAGGCATTTTTACCAAATTATCAACTTTTGTACCGCTTCTAAGAGAAATGATGGCGTTGACTCCATCACGATTGGATGATCTAGGATATTCAGCATTCCCTTTAGGATTAACTTGAGTTTGACTGGGGAACGTTCCTTTATCTCTCGTGCTTAACTCTGTTGCTATTTGACCTATTTGTCCCTCAAGTTTGGCAATAGATGATTGAGTTACTTGCATAAATGTCTTAAGAGTATTTTCTAAGGACGTGGTTGGAGTAGGCAGATTCCTATTGTGCGGAGGAACATAAGGCACATTAAGGGGAGCTTGGTATGACGGATTTTGTTGCCACGAGGAATTAGACTGGTGATGGTTCACTTGGTTGTGCGGTTGATAAGGAGTACTACCAGAAGAACCTCTTTGGTAATTTCTACTTCCCTAAGAATTGGAGTTGTTAAAATCATTATTCTATCCACTATGGAAAAATTGGCTCTTGGGACGTTGATACATGGCATTGGATTGGTCTTTCCTACCCTCTTTTAAACTAAACACGTCAAAGAAATTTTGGACCAGATGGTCCGAACTTTCACAAACCACACAAAGTGGCATCGCCACATGGTTAACAGAAGACGTGGTAGAGTGTTGCTCCCATTTCCCGATCTCTAAGTTCTCAATTTTTTGAAGAATGGTTCTAAGAGTGGCAGACTCTGAATTAGAGCCCACTTGGTTCACATTTGTACTGTGACAAGGTCTTTCCTCTCTCATTGTTTGCCATTGGTAGGTCTTATTAACTACATCATTTAAAAATTTCCAAGCTTCTGTGTCAGTTTTCTCATCAAATGTACCCGTGCACATAGACTGAACACGAGCTCTAGTGTCATAATCTAGATCTTCATAGAGTGTTTGAACTATATCAATCAATTGAATTCGGTGACATGGGCATCCTTGCTCTAAATCCCTAAACCTTTGTAGGTAGTCATATAATGACTCTCCTCGGTTTTGCGTGAAGCTATAGATACTCTGTCGTATCTTAGCAGTTCTATGGTTAGGGAAAAACTCCTTAACGAGTTGTTCAAACGTGTTTACAGAGTTCTCCTCAAGAATGTACAACCAATCGCATGCGTTTCCCATAAGAAAAAAAGGAAACACACGTAATTTTAGAGATTTCTCTGTAATACGTTCGAAGTTTAAAATAAACATATGATCCCTAAAGTCCCTAAGATGATTATACGGGTTTTCAGTGGGACTACCATAAAATTTGGGAAGCATAGACAAGAATCCCGGTTTTAACTCAAAGTTTCCTACATTTATAGGAATCACAATATACGAAGGTTTACTCACGACTGTAGGATGGATTCGATTGCGGAGAGTGATTCTTTCCGCAGCAGCAGGTTCGGGACCGTTCCTAGGAATAACAGGCTCGGGATCGTACCCAGCAGTAGCGGGACCATTGATCCCATCAGTCCCGCTCATATTGATTCTAACAGCGTTCTTAGTCCGAGTTTGGGTGTTACCCCAATTTAACATACAAATCAATCAATATATGCGAACACACTAAAAGACCTAAGAATGATGCAAGCACTCAAGAACGTTTTACTGGTCTCTTTTTAGGTTAAGTTGTGAACCCGGTCTCAGGGTTCAATGCTCCTACTCCTGAGAGTAGATCGGTTCGCACTTGAGTTGTTTTTACTCACTTTGGCAATAGCTCGCATGCTATCTAGTCACCTAGATGCACCTGTACTGGAAGGCGGGGCGAACCGCTTAGAGTCACCTATCCACACTAGCTATGCCAGGGAACGTACGTCCTTCAGTAAATGTAGCCACTTACCAGTTTTTCCTATTGAGCATGCTGCTCTAGGTTCGAGCGAAGCCTTTTGATTAACTATATTTTTTATGGCTTCTTATCTAAAAATATTTTAAAGTGGTCAGGACTGTCGATATAGAAAAGATTTAAAAACCGGGTGATGAACTCCCGGGTTCCTAATGTGTGGGAACGCACGGGTGATGAAATCCCGTTTTGATTCACCCTTATCTAAGCGCTGTTGCAAAGATTAAACATTCGATCAATCAAACAATAGTTACACACGAAGTACTGCGACAAGGAGGGTACGGTGAAAAGATGATTACCTACAGGGCAGCCTTTTTAGGGGCACGTTTGGTTACCCTGGTGAAAACGTTGGGAAGGCCTACTCAGGATCGTTTGTGAAGTACGTGTTGAAACGATTTCCGACCTGAGTAGGGGTTTCGAAGCTGAACCTGCAGCAGAGTACAATTTCTTCACCTTACAGAGCGTCACTCATTAAACTTTACATAAACATTTTCTCAATCCTTACAATATCAAAAATACATAAAAAATAAAAAATAATTTTTTTAACTAAAAGTCTTCTTGGCTCTGTCGCTTTTCTTTAATGTTGGCTTTGCACTTTGCTTTAATCAACCATGTTCATCTCCTTCAATAACTTGAAAAACAGTGCTTATGTATGTCTGTTCGTGAACCAAGTATGTAGCATACATGCTACCCAACTGTCTTAGATCGAGCAAAAGATACCGTCGTTCCCATAGGAATACATAGGTAGAGCTTTTAAACCACAATTGTTGAACCACACGTGTTTTTAGCAAAAACACGCTCTATAATACTTGGTAATGCGAACAAAGTTATACAGAAATAACTGCCACAACTAATCACAAGAGAGATAACAACTACTTATCAAATCTAATCACAACTGCTTATCAAAACAAACAAAACTTGTCGAGATCATTAGATTCCCTAAATCAGCAAAAGCAGACCCACAGATCAACAAAATCAATCAAACCAAACACTAAAATAAACATAAATCAAAGAAGAGATGGTCTAGAACCAGAGGCTTGTAAATACGATACCTAGAACCAGAACCCAGAAATGCAAATAAGTACTCAAGCACATGGCCGAGAATCCAGCAGCAACAATGAAAGGTAAACTGATTTCTCCATCCAAATCAACACACAATTGAACCTAGATTCCTCAAAAGCAAATTTTTCCATACAAGTATGTTTGGTTCAGAAACAACAGCTACTTTGATGATGACAGTAAGTAGAATTGGTGTATAAACAATAACAGGAAGAAGGTTTTCTTAGATGAACAAAGGCAGCTCTTAACAACAGCAACTAGAAAGAACTGAAACAGTAACAGCTCCGGCAAGGTAATAAACAACAAAACCCCAATCTTCACCCTCTCGCAATTGAGCAAATGCAAAGTTCAAGGAAGAAAGAAAATCTGTAACGAGAGAAAAGCTTAAAACCCCCAAAGCAGAGAGAGGTTTTAGGGTTTCATGAAATCAACGACGCGTTAAGATCTCAGAAACTAAGAAATTAATAGAGGGAGTGAAAGTAGAGATAGATCTGAGAAAATTTTGAGAGAGAGAGATGATGTTTTGGGAGTCTGAGAGAGAGATTTTGTTTTGATGGAGAGAGTCGGTTTGGTGAGAGAGTTTGAGAGAGACGTGTGGAAGTTGTTATTTCGTTGTTTTGGAGTTTCAAACAACTTTAACGCGGCCTTTTCATCACTCGCCTGACATCACTCTAACCTGCAAACAACACAAAAACAAATACCTCAAGCGCAACAAAATAGAAGCAAAATCACTAATAAAAACAACAAAAAACTTGTAAACGAAACAATAATTTAATAACAGAAATACGATTTTAAAATCTATTGCATCTCTGGCAGCAGCGCCATTTGATAAACCGTATCAAATCGGGTGTTATAGTATAAAAGAGGGTTGCCGTTCTTCAGGGATGCATAGATAAAATCATGATTATAGTTATCAAATTGAATATTATATAAATTATAAATAAGAATTTATTGAAAAACACTTACAAATTCTATAGATTTCCCAAGATCTTCAAATATAATACAATTATCTCTCTCGAAGAATTACCAAAAATTAGCTACGGTTCCAGAGAGAAAAGATGATTCCTCGTTCTTTACAACTCTCTCTCTTTAACCTAACTAAAAGTCCTCATCTCCCTCAACCACTCCTAATTTTGTGGAGACATTTTAGCTAGGCTTGACTACTAAGTCTTCTAGCAACTCCAACAGCTCTTGGCCCAAGATCATTTCTAACAGCTCTTGGTACAAGGTCATCTCTAACAGCTCTTGACAACAGATCATCTCCAGCAGCTCTTTAGCTTGTAAGAGTTGGGCTTTAAGAAGGGTTTGATCACAAATGTCTTTTTACCTGCAATAGTTAAACATAATTCAATTAGGCCCAGTGAAACATGAAATAAGTTTCTAGATAATGTAAATTGAAGGACAAAAATAGGCATTTTTCATACCTATCAGTACCACTTCAGTACCTTATCCAATGATCCCTTACACTGTAATTCATCTCGGTTCTGGCAAAAAAAACACATTAACACATTAGAAGTTCATTCGGGCATTTCATCGAACACATTGCAATATACATTAATAACAGATAAAATTTACATACGATTGGGTGGGATCGTTGTCCGACGTCAATTGTAACGGCCAATTATTTGTGATGTCGGCGTTCCCCCTTCGTTTTACTTTCGCGTTAAAGTTATGTGCAGTTTTGGAAGCATTTTTCCTCGGTCGCGAACTAGACTCTCTTGACATTTTTTTAGTGATTAACGGAAGAAATGGGATGGGTTGGGAAACTTGTGGAGTAAGGTTGGGTATGCCAAGCTTAATGCCTTGGATATGCTTAATGCCTTGGATATGCTTAATGCCTAGGATATGCACTTGTGGAGTAAAGGTTGATGTTCAAATACACTTGAAAGGACGTTAAAGAATTAAGCCTAAAAGATGCAAGGTGAAGCCGCACGGCATAAATTTTTTTCAAATGATCCACGTGTCTGATTCTTATTGGCCAAGCTTGCCGCGCGGTTTAGAAGTGCGCTGGAGAGTGTAAGGTTGAGATTGAAACACGTGGACTCATCTGAGACGCCCGTTTTTGCACGCGGTTCTAAAGTGTGTTTGGCAAATTCACCTTTGGTGGATTCACAACTGCTGTGGGATGGATTGGATTCACCCTGCTTTTGGGCGATTCCATCCACCCAACTGCTCTGGATGCTCTTAAGATCTTCCTAAAAACCCTATTACTAAGTGAAAAAGAGAGAAAAAGCTTTTTATCATGTTTGACAAGTGGACTTTGACCAAGTACTTTTTATTCAAGCTTATCTACGGCAACAAATATAATAGTTAGGTACGTCCCAACAGCAATTATCAACAACCATTAACAATGCATCACAAAACATTAAGTCAATTAAGATGAGAAATAAATAATGTGACGGGAGCTGAAAACGATGAGGCAATGGTACGGATTGGAACAGTTGACATGGCAAATACATGAACTGATTAATTTCCATAGATAATAATCCATTGTCAAACTAACTACAGAAGAATAAAACAGAAGATAAGAGTTCCAACAAGCTCAACTCACACATTATCAGAGGAAACTTAGAAACATAAATAAGATAAGAATCACAGACTAATAGAAACTCGTAAGAGCTTTTAGTCTGGGGAAATTGGCGCCAAACATCTTCTCCTTTTAAAAAACAAACCAGGAGAAGCGCAATAGTACTATTCTGGAAATGAAGAACTACATCTACTCGTCTTCGCGCTTGGAGGATTCCTTGATTTCGTCGGCGCCATCGTCCTGGAGGAACATCAACACGGGTTCAATCTCACAAGAATACAAATTTGAAGCACAAGAACTAGAACAATTCATTCACAATGCGGTTTGGAAACTTAGAAAAAAAAATAAAAAATCAAAAGGTCAAGTGGTAACAACATGCAATGCGTAAATGGGCGCCAATCAGTTTTCATAAGATGTTGACATAACCTACGTATGAGTAAATAAAAAACACCTAATATCGAGTGGTACGAAAATTAAAATTTGACTATTAAGGCTGTGCTTGGTTCGTCCCAGCATCTTGCATTTTGCAACCGGGTGCGATTGCACCGAGTTGTGCCGCCGTCACTTGCCATGCACTCCCAAATTGGCAATTGGTTCCCATCTCTAAGCTAATCTTTCCAAAAATTCAAATCAAACATGCCTTTCTGGGTGAAAGACGGGGGGTGGGAGAGACACGTGGAGCAATTTGAAAAAGAGTGATCTGGAGAAATTTTGGGATTTTTGTTTGTTAGAGCAATTTGAGGAAGAGTGATCGCAAGGGTTAGAGCAGCAACTGTACAGCGGTGCAGGCCATATTCTACTGCACCCCAGTGCACATATTTGTTAATAAAATTTGGATCTGATGTAACCCCTTGCATTGCACCCCGGTGCAGAGCCTGTAATCAATCAATCAACCAAAATCGGAAAACAATTGCAAGGTGGTGCACTTGCACGCCCTTGCGGCGAACCAAGCACAATCTAAATTTTTTGTTTGTTTGCCAAAATAGGTAGTGATAAAATTTGGCGAAAGTTTCCGAATTAGATTCTATTAATCAACAGATTGTTCCTTCATACATGCCGCATGATTCTGAAATATACTTGAGAAGTTCTACATTATGATACAAATGCAAACCATATATTGTTCTTATACTTTGGAGAAAGTCGGAAACATAAGAACTGATACAAATGAAAGAGCAGATCTAATACCTGCATGTCTGATGTCCACAAAGTGAGGTTGTCACGGAGAAGCTGCATTATCAAGGTGCTATCCTTGTACGACTCTTCACCTAGAGTATCCAGCTCCGCAATCGCTTCATCGAATGCCTTCAGAGAAACACAAAATATAAATGATTACTCTAAATAGCTAATCACCAATTTGATTAGAGTAATACCTAACTAATTAATAAACATATATACTCATCGAAAACATATCAAATGTTATTTCACCTGCTTTGCAAGGCTACAAGCACGATCCGGGGAGTTCAGAATCTCGTAGTAAAACACAGAGAAGTTAAGCGCCAGACCAAGACGGATCGGATGGGTAGGAGCAAGTTCAGCAGTGGCAATATCCTGAAACCACACAACAATACAATTCAAAAACATAACCCCAAATTTCACGAAAAAAAGCCCTAACTCTAAATCACAACATAAACATTCAATCAATCAAAACCAATTTGAGGGTAATTAGGAAGAAAAAAAAAATCCTAAATCACAAAATTAACATTCAATCAAATCAATTGCAGGGACAAATGAGAGGGGAACAAAACCTAATTAAGCAAATCAACAAAAGAGACAGTGATCGATCCAATTAAACTAACCCTAAGTCAATTTATCTAACAAATCACAAACAATCAAACCTTTAACCTTAAGATCCACAACATCACTATCATTTCAAATCAAAACGAAACATAGACTAACCTGAGCCGATTTGTAAGCCGAGAGAGTATTCTCAGCCGCTTCCTTCCTTTCAGCTCCAGTCTTAAACTCAGCCAAATACCTATGATAATCCCCCTTCATCTTCAAATAAAACACTTTCGAATCCCCACTCGAAGCCGAAGGAGTCAACCTCGTATCAAGCAATTTGAGAATCCCATCACAGATCGACGAAAGCTCGGTCTCGATCTTAGATCTGTAATCACGGATGGTAAGCACGTGATCTTCGTTTCCACGGCTCTCTTCCTTCTGCTCGATCGAGGAGATGATGCGCCATGAAGCTCGGCGTGCGCCGATGACGTTTTTGTAAGCCACGGAGAGAAGGTTTCGTTCTTCGACTGTGAGTTCCTCGGCTTCAACGTTGGCTGTGACTTTTTCCATGAACTCTACCATCTCTTCGTAACGCTCGGCTTGCTCGGCTAGTTTAGCCATGTAGACGAACTCCTCGCGCGCCAAAGCCATTGTGTTGTTTGGTTCTTCGATCGAATTCGAGAGAGAGAGAAGGTTGAAGGAGAGAGCAAAAGAGGGAATCCTAGAGAGAGGGAGGAGTTAGCACCGACAGGTGGCAGCATCAAATGTCGTTTTGGGAAAGATGATGGCAAAGGAATCGGGGACCCTAAGCATCTCCTCCAGCAGTAAATTTTGAGTGTATGTTGAATTTTTTTGTCAGCCGACACTCAAAATCCAATTTTTTTTTTCTTCTTCCAATATTCCACTAGTCAGTAAAAAAATTGGGTGTGAGTTGCTCAGTTGGCACTGTCAAACCCAACCGGGTGTGAGAAGTTTAAAACACTGTACATGTAATGGCCTAATTCCGTAAGCTCGAGATGGCTTAGAATTAGCTCATACACCGATGTTCATGTGATAAAAACTAATGTGAAATAAGAAATGACACAGGTAATTTAGCGTGGAAAATCTCTGAATAGGTAAAAAACCACGACCTCGAGTTAAGAGTTTTAGTAACAGTGACTTTTATTGTTTGAGGCTTATATCTTATTACAAGTGATCTCTCGAACTAAAAATTCTCGATCTTGTAAATAAGAAGTTTGGTATTTGAGAATCTAGAAAATATAGCTTTCTTGGTGATTTATCGTATATTTTTCTGGTCCTTGTCTATTCAGGAACCTATTCTTTATATAGGCCTTGTCCGCAGTTTTTTATCGTACTGAAGTACGTTCTCCGAACAACGTGGTAAGTGGTGTTTGATTGAGTAATTGTTGAGTTCGTGAGAGACAAGTGTCTTTGACTTGTTCATATTTTTATGTTATGCTCGACCCACATTCTTCATCAGTTCGTGGCGTAGGTGTCAATGCTGACTGTTTATGTCACATGTAGAATGCGTGAGTATGATATGGAGGTAGTTTGAATTGGGTTAGATCGAGGGATAGGTCCCCACAATCGCCCCCCTCGCAACTGAAGTCACGAGTAGCTTTGGTTGAAAAAGAATCTGTGGGTATATGGGTTTTGGAAGTTGAAAAAGAAGAAAGTATTAACGTGGATTTGACTGTATGAAAAATGTGTATATTGTTATGGGGGGATGTTTGTGCATTGAATAATGATGGAAATATTGATGTATGCGACGCTTGAGGTTTTGCGAGATTCACCTATTTTAAATGATGATGCTTTGGAAACGTACCTGCACATTAAATATTAGGGTTATATAAATAATACCTATACCGAGGATTGTGGCAAAGTACGTTATTTATGTAAAATTCTCTGGAAGTCTAGATTGACAATGGTGAAGACCCAGAGAATGGTTTACGAAGAGAGAGTTTATATTGAGATGTAGAAGTTTAAGTTGAGATATTTTGGTGATCCGTCCTTGGAGATGCCCACCCCCGTTTTCGTTCCATCTATATATCAGGGTATGTCGGAAGAAGAAGCGGCTGAAACTGAAGAATTTTTTTACTGTATGTGGAGATTTTATTATGTTGTCATAACATACTAGCAATGTTAGAGGTATCTTCGCATCTTTGCGGAAGACAAGGTTGAGGAGACAAATGCGGGGGTTGGCGTAACTGTGGGGCAGTTTCGCCTATGTCTTGCGTAAGATTGGATTATACGGTCGGGCCATCTTCATCTCCACCAACTCTTCGATGGTGGTGGTTATAGAGGAGGCGACGGTGGTAGTGGAAAAGGGAGAATGATAATTGAAGTCCGCTTTTGTACCATCTTCGTTTCTTGGCTTTATGAAGACCTTCTGTTTGAAGAGTCGGTTCAAGCACAAATTTTTTCTACTTTCATGCCTGGACTTCCTCCAAACCAGTTTCTGGTCAGAGTAATCTGGTGTGAAGGGAGAAGGACGTCTTGTGACTTCCAATGCCTGCTTTGCTTAAGAAGATTCTTTGAGTGAAACATTACTGAAGTCAGATGAACTGAAGGATTTATTGTTTTGAGTACTGAAAGACTTGTTATCTGTAAAATACTTAATTTCGGAGTACCTGAAAGACTTGTTATCTGTAAAGTACCTGAAAGATTTGTTATATGTAAAGTATATGTAATTTATATTCGAGCTTAATAAAACTTGGTTATTCAAACTCTGTGTTGATATGAAGAATAACTCTTAAAATCGAGCTATGAGTAATTCAAAGATTTATGAATAGATGATGAAATGTATTATATAAGATTGGACATACAAAGTATATTATAGCAATCGAGCTACAACTATGGGTTTGTAAGATCAAAGATGTGTAAGAATTTGTCTTCGAACTGAATAACTTAATATTATCGGGGGAGTTAACTGTGAAGACTTGGAATATACAAGAATTGGAAATTTGAGCTTGGGGTGGTCGTTCTAAAATATTGGGCTTGAATAAAAATAAGTTCAAGATGGAATAGGTCTAATTCATTGAGGTTGATGTGGATAGATAAGTTTAAATAATTTTCCTCAGGATATTAGTGTCTTTATTGTGAAAGAACAAAATATAATTACAAATTGTGGAGGATCTGGAGTAATATAGAAAATTGCATAAATAGGGGGAAATGAGATTTAAATAGGTAGAAAAAAATAAAAAATGGTGTGGACTCTGTAAAGGCCTAATTATGTAAGCTCGAAGTGACTTGGAATTAACTCTTACACCAATGTACCCGTTACAAAAATCTGATAGAAAACAAGAAATGGCACAGGTAATTTAACGTGGAAAACCTTTAAATAAGTAAAAAACCATGACCTCGAGTTGAGGGTTTTTGTAATAGTGATTTTTATTGCTTGAGACTGATATCTTATTACAAGTGATCTCTTGACTTAGAAATGTTTAATCTTGTGAATAAGAAGTTTTTGAGAATCTAGAAAATATAGTTTTCTTGGTAATTTCTAACGTATTTTCTGGTCTCTGTCTTTTCTCAAACTTTTTCTTTATATTGGTCTTCTCCGTAGTTCTTCATCGTACTAAAGTACCTTCTCCGAATAATGTGGCTAGCGTCGATTGACTGAGTAACTTTTGAGTTCGTAAGAAACATGTGGCTTTAACTTGTTCAGGTTATTCTGTTTGAGCTCGACCCACATTTTTCATCAGTTCATGGAGTAGAAGGCAATGCTGACTGTTGAAGTCCTGTGAAGAATGTGTGATTCTGATATGAAGGTAGTTTGAACTGGAGATAACTTGATTTAGGTAAGGTCGAGGTGTAGGCTCCTACAATCGCATCCTCGTAACCGAAGTCACGAGTGACTTTGGTTGAGAAAAAATTTATGGGTATATGGGTACTCGGGTTGGAAGTTTAAATAATGAAGGAAATAATGATGGTGTTTGACTGCATGGAAAATGCGTATGTTATGGGGGGACGTACGTGTATTGAATGTTGATGGGAATATTGATGTACGCAATGGTTAGGGTTTGAAGAGTTTTGTCTGTATTGAATGATAACGCTTGGGGAAACGTTCCTGTACAATAAATGTAGGGTTATATAAATAGTACCTGTACCGAGGTTTGTGGCAAAACAGGTTTGTTTGTTGTCAAATTCTCTGTAAGTTTTAAAGATGGTGAAGACCCGACGAATGGTCTTTAAAGATAGAATTGCTACTGAAATACAGAGGTTGAAGTTGAAATATTTCGGTGATCAGTTCTTGGAGATGCCTACTCCCGTTCCTATTCCTCCGACGTATCTAAGAATGTCAAAAGATGAAGCGGTTGAAGTTGATGAAGATTTTTACTATATGTGGAGGTTTCATTACGTTGTCGTGACAGACGAACAACATTGGATTTATCTCCGTATTCTTACGGAGGACAAGGTTGGGGAGACAGATGTAGAGATAGGTGTAACTACGGGGCAGTAGTGCTGATGTCTCGCGTTGGAATAGATTCTAAGGTTGGGCCCTCTTCATCTCTATCAACTCTGCGAGGGTGGTGGTTATAGAAGAGGCGGCGATGGTAGTGGAAGAAGAAGATGGAGAATACAAATTTTCTTCAGCACTTCTATCATTTATTTGCTGTGAGAAGACCTTCAGTTTAAAGAGTTGGTTCAAGTACGGATTTCCTCTCTTTTATAGTTTCAATTTAAAGTTCGACTAGACTTCGACCAAACTCATGGGAGGGAGGATATTCGTTGTTTCCAATGTCTACTTTGCATCAGGGTAAAAAATCATTGAAGTTGAACAAACTGAAAGATTTGACGTCTCGGAGTACCTAAAAGACTTGTTAGCTGTAAAAGTACTTGAAACACTTGTTATCTGTAAAGTACCTGATGTCAGAGTACTTCAAAGACTTATTATCTGTAATGGTACTGGAAAAACTTATTATTTATAAAGTACTAGTAATTTGATGCAAGATAAATAAAATTTGTTATCCAAACTTTGTGTTGATATAGAATATAATAACTCTAGAAATCGAGCTATGAATAAATTAGAAGATTTTTGAATATTGGATGAAATGTGTGATATTTAGAAAGTATACTTAGTGTAATAATCGAGCTGTTAAAATTATGTTTGTGAAATGCAATATGTGTAAGATTTTTGTTCGACCTAGGGGCCGAAAATTTGGTGGGAGAGAGAAAGTTGCAAAAAATTTTGAAGGGAAATTTAAGCTCAGAGAGGTCATTCCTGAATACTCAATTTGGATAGAATAAGACCGATCTCCAATATGATAAGATGACTAAGGTCGATAGGAAGAAATTTGTACAATTAACTATTTTTCAAGATACTAGGTTTTCTATTCCGAGATTATAGGATAATATCACGACTTGTGGGGAATTGCTAGTGAAAATGTATAAATAAGGGGGGAATGAGCTTTAAACAGGTAGAAGAATATAGGAATGGCGTGGACTCGATCTGAGAGAATTTGTTATGCCGTCGATGGGCGGTTGGCGATAAATATAGTTGAAGTGTGGGATCAAATTTTTGGATTGTTGGGTTATGATGCTGAGTTGCCAGTGAGGGAGGTTCAAGTTGAAGGTTTAGATGGGATTGGTAGAAAACGTGAGTATGAACGTCTTTTCTATGAGGAGATGTTTTGAGAAATTGTGGTGGATCCTGCAGCTCGAGAAGATGCAGTGAGATCGCTTTCTGTGGAGGAGATCAAATTGGAAGATGTGAGGATTGCTGGAGGATACTTGATCGAATGTGGTTCCCCAGGTCATCAATGTTGTTTTAGGTATAATTATATGTGAGGTGAATAAAAAATGAATGTAAATAGGAGTAAAAAGTTGTATCGATCATCTATTTTTGTGAATACTGTTTGTGACTGTTATGAAAAATTAATTTGAAAAGTTTTGAAATTTTGTAAACTTTGGAAATGACGTTAGCACTTTTATTAGAAGAAGAAGAAAAAATAAAAAAATAGGTAGCTTGTGATTTTGTTTCTTGTGTTAAAGCTATAAAATCTGATTGTGTGTAAGTGTAAGTCATCATGAGTGTGGGAATGTCAGAGAGAAATATGAAGGAGAGAGATGAAAATAAATTAAAGTATAAGGCCGAAGGCAATGATGGGACAATATTTTTACCGAAAGATGCAAGACGTCTGACATTAATAGGGGAATGGATGCTTTGATTCCAAAACCGAGGACGGCTCGTACTAGGCTCAATAACTGTCAGCAGTTAGAGAGAGAAAATATAAATACTGCTTCATCTTTGTTATTCAAATGTTTTTTAACTTCTGAAAACTTAAAGGGCAGCGAGAGAGTAAGGAAGATGAAAAGAAAAAATAGCAGAGAATCTTGTGAGAATTTAATCAAAAGTGATTAACAGTCAAAGCGTGAGAGAGATGCGGAGACTGAGTCACGAATGTGGTTATACAGCAGCGTTGTGAGGGAAGGATTTGACGATGTCTCAGATTCACATTCTGACATAGAAGGTTAGTAGACGATTGGTGATATATGTATGTGTTTTTGAAGATCATATTTTGTTTTTAGGCAAATCTAAGAATTTACTATTTATAGTAATCCATGAAAACTTATTTGTTCATGATATATGAAAGATATTTGTATGCGAAGGACTTATGTGTAAAAGATAATGATAGATACCTAGACCTGTATGTAGGTCGATCGTGAGGAGTATTTGTATAGGATCAAACCCTCTTCTGTAGATCTATAGTTGATATGGAGAGTTCACCTGTCAACGAGGTGTCAACCTCTGCTCGATCGGAGGAGTCCGAAACTGTAATGTCTGAAAGTGAGGAAGATGTATGGGCTGATCAATTTCTAGATTTCCTTGGAAGATTGGTAACCTATCCTCCTCGCTCTGATGTGTTCATAGAGTTTTGCAAAGCCAAGGCTTCTGTAAGGGGTAGATGTGTAGAACACGCCAGTAGGCAATTTAGAGGTTACATTGTAGTAATGGGAGATGAATATTTTTATCTGTTTTCTAATTTGGAGAAGGAGAAATGTGATAGGGGATAGAAGAATCGATATCTTTGGAGTATTTTGATAAAAATGTTCAGAGTAAACTTTTAGAGGGTTTTTGATGTTACCTGTTTCAGTTGGAGTACGGGCTAGGTCTTCCCCTGAGGATGTTTTACAGTTTTATGGGGTAATTTTTTTTTCTGTAAGTGGAGGGGAATATTTCTTTGCGAGCTCGACTCGGTCTCGTTTCTTCGATCTGAACTCGACAAGTCGACCATGGAATGATAATGTGACATGGGTGAAGGGTGATTGCCTTTAGAAAGTTGATGAAGAACCCACGGGACTTATGTTTAGAACTGTAAAACAAAGTAAGTATCACAATGTATAATGTATGAGATTGATATGTTAAAATTGTATGATGCTCTGCTGATGTCCATGTGTTATTGACAGGCCTTAAATCTATGATGAAGAGGAAAGAGTCTTTGTTGGATACAGTTGCTTAGGAAGGGACATAGCTCGAAGCTGTGTTGGAAGAACTTGGTATTAGCAGGAAGAAATGTGCTAACGGCCGATCTGAAAAAGTTTAAAAGTCTCAATTGATAAGGCTAATGATGGGCGCTGATGGCAGCAAAAAGAAGGGAACTGATGGGAAAAGCAAGGAAACTTGCCCAAGGCCCCTGGAGTGGACTACACAGGGTTATGGGAGTCTACTACGCTGAACAAGCTAGCTCAAATATTTCCCAAGAAGAAAATGCTGAAGCGTCCTTCAACCTCTGGAACTACGGGAAGTGGTAAGGTCGTAGGAAAGGCAAAAATGAGAAGGATTGATCCTTCTGAAATATTAGGGGTAAAGGTCGTTGAAGGTTGACCTATTGTTGAAGACGAGTTGAAAGAGGTGGAGGAAAGGGCTAGGCTGGCAGCTCTCCATGGGGAAGAAGATATGAGTAAAATGGTAGGCTTATATGCTTTGAATATGTAATGAACTTTGTATTGTGATTCGAGCTGATAATGACGTTATTTTTGTTTATTTTGTAGGCTGCTCACCTGATGAAGGGGATATGCCTCGGGGTCAAGGAGGAGAAAGATGAGTTGAGGAAAGCAAAAGTCAAGCTTGAGAAAGGGTAGCTCAATTGAAAGCTGACTTGCTCAAGGAGGGAAAGTGGCTGGAGGCCCTGAGGGCTTTGCAAGTGGTGAAGATCAACAATCTACATGCAGAAGTGAAAGTGAACTTGGAGGAGGTAGTGGCTGAGCGCGATAGACTCGGGCACTACCTTATATCAAAGGGGTATTCTAAAGATGAGGTGGATGCCATTAGGGCAGACACCTATGTTGAAGAGGGGGAGGATGAAGAGGTTGAAGATGTTGCTATTGGAGTAGTTAATGGTTTGGACGGTGTCTCTTCCCAAACGGTACGAGACAACCAAGGGGATGACAATGAGCGCCCAGAGGGAGAAAATAAGAAGGTAGAGTAGAATGATGATTCTGTGATTGTATGAATATTTGGGAATGTTTGTAAACTGATTGGATATTGCTTGTTGGATAGAATTTTGTAGCCTTCGCTTTTGTAAACCATGTTGTAGAAACTTAAGGACATGCGTCTCAGAATAAAAGATTTAGAGACTGAGCTCGATAAGTAGCGAAACGCCTCAGTGTCCCTGTTGTCTTCGCAAGCGGCGCAGCAGGTTAGAACATAGCAATAAATATTTGACTTGTATGCTTTATTAGTATAAAGCTACAAAGTAATAAATAAAGTGTTGAGATAGACAAAAAATCTGTTACTGGTTTAGGGGCAACGGTACTGAAATGGTGCATAGTAAATACCAAAGTATTGATAAATTAACATATAAAGAATGTGTACCTTAGACTTGGAAGTATATGTTATGGAACATCCATCTGAGAGTCTACTTCGACCTTAAGTTTAAAAGTAGTTTTACACAGTAGATGTCAAAAACTTGATATTTTATTAGAAATGAGATATATGTGTTGAATAAATGTTGTGAATTGGAGTTAGCTCGCTTGCACGAAGATGAGGCACGCCAATATAGCCAAGAATTTGTAGAAGAGTTTGATAGGATGAGAGAGGCGAATGAAGACAAAGAAGATTAATATGTAAAAGTACACTTTAAGTTTGTTGAGGCAACACAGACTGCTGTCGACCTCGCTCGGAAGATCGTAGAGAAGGATGTTGAAATAAATAACGGGCAAAAAGAGCTTGTGAAGTTAAAAGAACATGCAGCGAAGCTCAAAAGCCAGAATGATGCGTTGATGGCAAAGAGTCGGAATGTCAACATGGCTCGATACTGATATAGTGAATAACAGGAACGAGCTGGAGTGATTGAATAAGAAAATGGTTGAGAAAGATAGTGAGCTGAAGAGAGCTCGAGATGATATATCTGGCTTTAATGTTGCATGTGAACAGTTGTACACAACTTTACTTGCCAAAGATATGGAATTTTTTACTGTGCAACATAAGTGTAATGAGTTGAATGAATAGGTGACGCAATTGAAGACCAAATTGGCACAGGTCTCCCTTGTCCAAGGAGATATAGTCAGCCTATCAGCTTAAAGAAGAAAGCTGGAAGGGGACGTCGCTCGAATTCAAGGTCATGCGCAAAAAGGAGTTGAGCGGTTAAGGGAGTGCAAAAGGAAGATGGATACTGCTATTTCCAGGGATCAAGGGCTAGAGCGGGCTATCCAAGGGAAGGAGATTTTGATATAGGAGAAAGATGAGTTGTTACAAAAAATTCTGGCTGTAGAAGATTTGAACTGGGAGATTGAGGCACTTCGTGCTCAGGTGGCAGATTTGAAAGTGATTAATCAGGCTAAATCGGTTAAAGCTAAAAAGAAATCGGTAGAAAACATTGCATTTACAGCTTGGATAGATGGTTAATTGGTACGGCAAAAAGATCGATATACGAGGTTGGAAGATCGTCTTCAGCGAGCGAGAGCGAACTTTTCTAAGGTAGTTATACCTCATGCAGCACACTCAGATTTATTGAGGGCGGTGATCGCCTATTTTATAGAGGAAGTGAGAAGACTTGAGTTAGAAAGAGATACCTTGTTTAAAAGTCTGTCAGACAAGGGATATATCTCCGGAGCTGATATAGATCAAGGAAATTGTATGGGCTCCATGGAAACGGATTTAGGCCCTCACCCTGTTGAATTGATAGAGTAGGGTAGGGTTGTTTTGTATGCCCGAGCTCGAGAATTTATGGCTGATTGACCTCTTGTTGTGGGGGAAAACGTAGCTGACATCCCAACAACAGAAAATAATCCATTGCAGAGGTTGCATATGTAACCTGAAATAAAAAGTAGCTGTTGCAGACATATTGAGAGATGAAAGCTAGTTTTACCTTTGCTTCACTTATGTCTGGTAGAGTTTTTGATTGAAAACTAGTATTACCTTCATTTTAATCTCAGAGATTTAGTAGAGTCAGCCATACCAAGTGTTATCCTTGATTTAACTGGTATGATGTCGCAGCCATATTGAGGTAGATGAAAGCTAGTTTTACCTTTGCTTTATCGTATGTCTGGTAGAGTCTTTAATTAAAAACTTGTATTACCTTTGGTTTAATCGCAGAGATTTAGTAGAGTAAGACAAACTAATTGCTATCCTTGATTTAACTGGTATAGAGGTCGATTAAAAGCTAGTATTATCTATGCTTTAATATATGA
The DNA here is from genome assembly GCA_014058105.1 of Kingdonia uniflora. NCBI lineage: Eukaryota > Viridiplantae > Streptophyta > Magnoliopsida > Ranunculales > Circaeasteraceae > Kingdonia > Kingdonia uniflora. The sequence goes on along the minus strand of JACGCM010001655.1, from coordinate 2,441,803 downwards.
ATTGTCCATGAAGTAAAGAGATGTGTGGGGGAAAACTTGTAAGTTCCATTGAATAGATAAGGATGCACATTAGATGGAGATAAAAATCTTACTTTCGGAGAAAAAAAAAGCAAGAAATGGAAATAGAGTAGTGAGGGACTTAACGATAGTACCGTTTTAGTCACCTAATGTTCCAAGGATTTGAAATGTGAACTTCCTCTTCTGTCATGAGGTAATATGATCCCAGGCCTGAGAGACATGTGATAAGGAATGGACCCTCCCAATTGTCTGCTAGTTTCTCAGCATGAGGCTCTTTATGGTATTGAGGGATTTCTCTTAGGACGAGATCATCAATTTGGAAGGTACAACTTCTATCTCATCTGTTGTACAAACTGGCTAGCATTTGGTGATATTGACCTAGGCTAGCAATGACGCGTTCCTTGGTTTCATCGATCTAATTAAGGTTGCAGGCAATTCGAACTCATTATCCTCGTCAGTTAGCTTATGAACTCAGACTAGATGATGGTATTATGAGGGAATGACGGCTTCAGTGCCATAGGCAAGGAGGAATGGAGTGCAACCTGTTGATTGATGTGGAGTGGTATAATATGCCTATAATACATGAGGAAGTTCTCGAACCTAATTCCCTTTTTTCCTGTAAGGGAAGCCTTTTCTTGAGTCTATCCACGATGATTTTGTTGGTGATTTTGACTTGGCCATTGCCCTGAGGGCAGTAGGGATTGGATAGTGAGTGGATGATATTGTGCTGATTGAGGAAAGCTATAACTTTTTCTCTAACAAATTGGGGCCCGTTATCGATACGAATGAGGTGGGGGCAACCCAAACCGAGTGATGATGTATTCCCAGATAAAAGATATGACATTTTTTTCTCTAGTTTGACTGTGTGGAATTGCTTCTACCCATTTTGTAAAATAATCGGTAGCTACGAGTAGGTGGTGGTGGTTACCTAGAGAATTAGAAAATTCACCAACAAGATCGAGTTTCCATCTTTTGAATGGCTAGAACACCTTGCTTGCATAGAGTTCAAGCGCTGAGGCACGTATCATCTATCTATGTCGTTGACAGGCGTCACATTTGCATGAGTACTCTTCAACTTACTTATGCATGTCGGGCCAGAATACTTCTTGTGTAATGGCTCTGTTTGCTAGTGATCGACCTGCGGTATGGGAGACACAAGTCTCTTCATGTAATTCGTAGAGTATCTCGTCTGCTTTCTATTTGGATAGGTACTTGAGGTAAGGCCACGTGACTGAATGGTGGTATAAGGCACCGCTTTACTTTGTGTAGTGCTTTGAGTTGGTGATTAACCGTCGGTGCTCCATCGGATCTGCTGGAAGTGGTCCTTCATATTTATCGTCGATACTGAGATAGGCTAAGAAAGGCTTTTGCCAATAGTCATTTTCTTTTTTATTACTTCCAGTGTTGATCGTGTATACAGAAATGCGATCAATATTGGGGGTTGAAATTACCTCGATCTAGAGATATCGAGTTTTTGTTCCCAATACCCCGGCTAGATATGCCAAGGAATTGGCTTGTCTATTTTCACCTCGAGGAAGATAATCGAGAGTTGCTTGCGTGAACTTGCTCATCCTATCTACAATGAGGGCTGCATATTCGATCATCCTGCCACTTTTCTTGTATTGCTCAGAGTAATGGTAGACGATGAGTAGTGAATCTATGTATACTGAGAGTTCTTGGACACCAAGCTCAAGAACAAGATTGAGTTCATGAATGAGAGATTCGTATTCGATGACATTATTTGAGGCCTCAAATTCCAAGCATATTAATTTCTCAATTCTGTCGCTGGAAAGGGTAATTAATAAAATTCTAATTCCTCACCTTGTGGGTTTTGCTGATCCATCTGTAAGAAGTCTCTACCCTTTCCTTGTAATCCATTCCGCTCACTCGTCAAATGCTCTAGGGGGTGGATCTTCTATGACTTCTTCTGCAAGGTCATGATTGTGCTCCTCTTACTCCGAATCTTTCACTGGAAAATCCGCAAGGAAATCGGCAACGGTCTAACCTTTTATAGAATGACATTGTTCGAACTTGATATTATATTCTTCCAACTTGACTGACCATTGTTGTACTCTTCTTGATTTTTCTTTTTTAGACAAAACTTCCCGAAGTGGGTAGTGTAGGGGTCTAACTTCACGAGAAGGGGAAGTTGGCTCTTACACCACGGGGTTTATCTTCTATTAAAAGATTCAAGCATATAATTTATAGTAAAAATAACCTATTGACAATATACTTGCGTGGAGGCCTAGAATGGGTCACTCCACGACCTCTGATGAGGATTTTTAAGAGATTTGATATTGCTGTCGAGTAGTCAAAGTTTCGAGTACTGGGTAATTTACAGGGTGATCGAAGGTAAATTGCAAGGGTTCAGGGGAGAGATTTTGTAACCTCTTTATAATTCCCCCTCCCTCTTATTTATAGAACATAGGAAGGGTTGAGTCACCATAGGAGATCAAATTATATTATACCTTCCGTGTATCAGGCGGGTATCGCGGAGTTGGTGTTGACGCCATAAATCTCGGGTCTGGCACTGTACTCTGACACTATAGCCGTTGTTAGTTCTGTCACTATAGCTGTTTGGATCAACAACGCCGTTGTTCTTGCCTGGTGAGCTGGCTGTCTGACATGTTTGCCTTCGACCACGTATGAATATGGTCAAAGTGCTTCTGGTACTGATGTGGAGTTTGTGTACTGACAGATCTATCTTCATCATCGAGGGTTCTTCATAGTCGAGGCTTCGTCTTATGTGCTTCATCTTCGTCTAGCCTTGAAAGGCTTGTTTACGGATTGAATGGGCTTCAAGGTATTCATTTAGGCTTCGATGTAGCCTTCGAGTGTTCAACTGGAGCAAGAAGGCTGCGAATAGGCTACTACATTCGCCCCCTCTCTGCAAGGGTTTCGGAAATAGGTGTAGAGGCGTCTGCTAAGAAAAACTATTGGTTATTGGAAGTCAAACGGTTGACTGAGGCATATTTGATTTCCGAGGAAGCTAATAAAGGAGGGTAATTACGAAGTTTATGATTACGGAGTAGTAAATGCTATTAATGAAGCTATAAATAGGGATTTTGAGGGGTACCACTATATACTCTTCATCTTCAGTTTCTTTCTCTGTTTTTTGCGAAAACAAAATGGATACCACTCCCAACACACGCTATCAGAGAAGGATGGTTTTGCCAGAGACCGTCGCGTAGGACAGAAAATGGCTAAACTGAAACTGAAGTTCTTTGGGGATAAGGAACTCAACTGGGATGTGCCAGACCTGGTGGAGGTAGATCCTGGGGAGTCGATGAATGGGCACTCCTATGCATTCTTGTGGGGAATGTTGCGGTGGAGGTTCACAGCTGCTGAAGAACGTTACTTCTTCCTGTCGGGTTTAATCGAAGGTCTTCTTCAGGAAGAAGGTTAGTTGGTGGAGGGGCAGGGCTTGACAGGAGGATCTGGCCTGTCTAAAATAGGGCAGGTTCTTCATAAGGTGGTGGAAGGGTGGTGGTGATAGGTTTTGTTATTTTTTGTATTGCTGTATTTGAAGGTGTTTGCTTATGTTGTTATTTTTGTTGATGCCTGTAGATTTTTGTATGACTGTACTTGGAGGTCTCCTTTATCTATTGTAGTTTGAAGTAATGTAATGAGAATAACCGGTACTGACATTGTGGGTTTGTATCTGATAAATATGGTAGGCGAATAAATTGTAGGATCGTATCGAACATATATCTTTGAATGTTAACAAGTAGAAACGGTTACCTTCGAGGGAAAATTGACTTCGAAGTATAATGATATGATCGAAGACATTGGTCAATATTTAGCCTTAACTGAATAATTAACTCTGTATTGTTGAAACTCGACGAAGGAGGTGTGAGACAATGTATAAAAGGGGTCGATGGTTCGAGGCTGGGGATTTGTCGACTGCAAGGCCTTGGAAATGGGGGTTGAATACACATACTTATAAAACGGTTGGGTCTGGGAAGTTATAAAGTTTTGACTGTTGAGATTCCGAGGAAAAGAATTGAATACCGTGATAAATACGGGTTGGGATTATGGTGGGGTTAAATGTACCTGCCTTCAAGTATAATTAGGGTGTTTTTTTTGGAGAACTTTACACATCTTTTCCTTCTTCTCCAAGAAAAATGTATGCGTCTTCATCCCAAAGCAACGAAAATGCTCCTAATACCAAGTACCAGAACCGGGCAGCAGCCAAGGTCCTTCGTATACCGAAGAATACCTTGGCGTTGAAGCAGATATTTTTTGGTGATCGAGGCCTGGATTGGGTGATGCGGAATTTGTTTGAACTTGAGCCAGGGGAACCCATTAGTGGGATGCCTTATGCGTACTGGTGGAGGGTGCTACAAATGATGAGCCCGCTCCCCAATGACCTCTTTGCCTTCCTGGAGTCTCTAGTCGAGGAGGTGGTGGATAAGGTAGGCGCTAAGGATGGGGTATGTGAGTAGGTCCCATCTGTAAATAGGGGCTTCTCTATTGTGGAAAACAAAGATGGTAGGGATGTTTATATTTTCCTGTTGACGTGGATTGTTTGTTCTATGTTTTCTGTAAGGGCATCTGCCCGACGGAAATTTGAAATTTATAAGATAACTGCCGAAGTGAAATACTAAATTGTGTTTAAGTAGGATAAACGTAATACTCGATGGTAATTTAGGCGCAAAAAATATCTTGCCGAATGTCGAACATGAAAGCAATGGAATGACTTGCACACTTTGAAATTGAGTGCCAGGTTGTCTGTGGACGAATGTTCGAGATACGATATAGATGATTACTCGCGTACAAGAGGAGGGTATTTCAAAGGTCAGTTGGCTTTGACTGGATGAGCTGACAGCCAAATGGCTGGCATGTTAGAACGATAGTGTTCCTGGGACAGAGTGCCTTACAGGTCATCATGTTTTTTTCTTGATTTACGGGAAAAAGTTGATTTAATGTAAGGATCTGATTTGATGGCTTTGAGTAGGGACCATAAGATTCGACTTTGGTGATATAAAGAGTTATGTAAATATGAGTGTGGGACACGTACGTGTGGGTAATGGAGGGTAAAATCGACAAAACACATCTCAGCCGAAAAACGGGGTAGTGGTAATGATGGCGGTTTGGGGAATCGAGGCGGTTTTTTGCAATTCTGAGGAGGTATATATATAGAAGTAATAACAATGGTACTGTTCTCAGTTATCTAGTCATAGAAAACTCCGAGATATAGAAAAGGAGAACGTATGCCATTGTTTTGTGAAGCTTAAGAAAGGTTACCAGTTGTTGCTAAGGGACCAGCTGACTTGCTGTTTCAAGCGTAGTTCTATTAACACAAGTATACCGATTGATTTTTATCTATTTATATTTGGATTCGTCTTATGTATCTGTTACTGTGTATTGTTTTCATAGTAAGGTAGAGGCTGTTACGGTTGTAGTTGTGATGATATAATCGAGGACAGGGGAAACTATGTATCTGGGGGTCTAACCCATTTGGGATTCTGAGGGTATTGATGGTGGGACTGGGATTGGGGTCGAGTACTTTATTATGTTTGTATCAGTTGGAGAGGGTAGATCAAAATAAGTTATTAACACATAATAGTAGAATATATTGATCAAATTGCGTGCCTGTTCTTCTATAGGGTAAGATGCGTACCCGTCGATCTTCGAGAATGAGGCTGATTGATGAAGAGATCAAAGAGGATGAGGTGAGTGTGTCTGGTCGTGCTCTCATGGATGCGGGCAGCGACGTAGAGGTGCTAGATGTCACAACCGATGATGCCCCTTTAACTGTGGTAGTGCTAGTAGATGGGGTCTTGAGTAGTAAATGTCAAAAGGTTCGAGTAATCGTGGAGAGGGGTGAGGAGGATATGGAGGGAAGAGAGAGAATGGGACACGAAGGTAGTGTTGAGCCTTCGGGTGATAAAAGGGAAGAGGGGAAGCAGAGTGATCACAGTGAGGAATCGACTAAGCCAGAGGAGGCCGCGGTGTCTGTCTCAGCTAGCGAGATGCTGAGACTAGATCGATTTACTGCTAAATTGGGGTTGTCAAAGGTAGGAGTGGTATTAAATACGGCGGGATCAGGGTTTACCCTTAAGTCGAAACCGCAAGAGGGTATCATGGCATGTAGAGGCCAAATTTGGCTAGGAATGCAACTACCTCTTCAAAGGATGGTGAAGAAGGTGTTAAATTTTTGGCAAGTTCCCCCGTGTCAGATGAATGGGAACTTTTACAAAATGATGAAGGTAATTGAGGGCATGAATATAAAATTGGGGAGTGAGGGAAGGAGCTTAATCGAATGGTACGATGTTGTATCGTTTTACTCACAGAAAGCAAACCAGAAAGTGGGCACGTATCACATCCAGTGTCACGTAGATAAGTCCTGGTTGTTTGATCTGTGCTCGACGGATCGAGGATGGGATAAAGACTTAGTTATAGTACAGGGTAGTTATGAGAATGTCGAAGGGGAGGACCCTTATAGGTTACGACATAAAGTCTATAATCCAAGTTAGTTGTCTGTCGAATATTTTTTGACGTATTGATCGAATAAACTAATAAACATGTCTCTGTTTGTTCTGCAGGTCCTAGTATCTGAACTTGGACGAATTCGAGGGATTATATTGATGAGTTGATCGACTCGGACGAGGAGTGGTGAACTCATTGTTCAAGGGGCTTGGTATCAAGAGGAAAAGGCAGAAGAAGACAGATTCCCTGCTTCAAAATGTACCCGTTACGCCGAAGACATCAAATAAGAGGGGAGGCGGAGGTGCTTCGAAAGTTGCCGAAGGAATGGTGAAAGTGAGATTGACAAGGAAGGTAAAGTATGTTCCAAAGGGGCAACAGGCGCCGAAGCAGGTAGCGATAGTGCCCGAAGTAGTTTGTGATGCTTCAAAATAGGGGACAAAGCAGGCATCGACATAGGCTGAGAAGTGAAAGGGCATGTTCTTTCCTGAGTCTCCAAGGGTACAGCAGCCGAAGGTAACCCAACGCAAAAGGCATAGGGCACTGGGGAAAGATGATGCGGAGGATGTAGACGAAGAACTGACGGAGGCTGGCCGAGAAGATCATGCTCGAGCCGTGACTGCTTCGATGGCAACACTCTACGCCGCTGACCCAGACAAAGCTGGGAGGAGGACGAATAAGACGATGTATCAGGTAACTGTTTTACTTTTGAAATTTTGCTTAAGTACATCATACTTCGGGAGATACTAATGGCTCGACTATTCTAGCAGACATATGCTTGGTCACAGGCTTTCATCAAGGCCCAAAAGGTAACATCGTGGTAGCTGAAATAGGCGCTTGGAAATCTAGAAATTGCTCGAGGGACTGTGGTATCGTTGGTATCTGAGAATATAGTTTTAAGGAGAGATCAGGCGGCTGTCAACGATGCATTCGAGAAGAGATTTGAGGCTTAACATTACACTCATACGCAGGTGCTGAAGTCAAAGCTTGCTGAGAAGAAGAAGGAAAAGAAAGAACAGAGGGAGACTTTCCAAGGGAATTTTGATGATGAACGTGCAGTTACTGTAAGGTCGAAGGAGTTCATAGAGGATTTAGGGTATGATCCTAAAACTTTGCAATGCTTCCTCACTACCCAAGATCCCGTTGCTGAAGATGTTGCCTAGGCCGATGGGGTCGAAGTAGATGTTGCCGCTGTGGGTTTGGGAGGTGTCGTTGAGACTTCAGCAATCGAAGAAACTACTACTGGGATTGCAACTAATGTGGTCGTGGATGCTGCTTGGTCGAACCCTTTGACTGAGGATGCTGGGGGTGTTGGCGAGGGGGAGCCTGTAGGAGGAGATGGTGTAGCCACTCCGATATGAGGTATTTTACTGGGCCCTCCAAACTATTTTTTTATATATTTTTTTTATATATTTTTCTGTTGGGTTGTAATATATGAATAATGTTGAGCTTGCTTTGCACTTGATCTTTAAACTTGTGATTGCTTTGAATTGCTGATGTAGACTATACTGAAATTGGTTTGTGTTGGACTTGATTTGTACTGAATTGCTGTACTAGATTCTTAATGTATGCTCTGAACTTGATTTGAATTATTTTATGTTGAACCTGATTCTCTGATATATGCTGAACTGAAACGTCTTGCATGTAGTAGAGTTGTTGATATTCCTGCATGCTTGTATCTGCTTATGTTGTAAGTGTAAAATGTTACTAGAATGATCGAACCTTGAAGGGCTTGAGATTATTTCCCGAGTATCAGTCGAGGTTTCATGGAATTTACTGGACTCTAAAAGCTTGAGTCTGATCGAAGTAGAATGTGGTTGCCCTCAATGCATTCTCAAGGGTCCGGTCTATTGACCATTCTTGTCCCTCGAGTTTGCTCAAAATTGGAGACTTAAAAAATTTCAAGGTCGCCCCCAAGTATCAGTCGGGTAGAAGGGTTGACATAATACATAGGCTAAACCAAGGAATTTATTGGACTTCGACGGCTCGTGCCTGGTCGAAGTAAAACGTGGTCGCCCCCAATGCATTCTCGAAGGTCCGGTCTCTCGACCATTCTTGCCCCTCAAGTTTGCTCGAAATTGGAGACTTGAAATTTTTTAAGGTTGCTCCCAAGTATCAGTCGGGTCGCAGGGTTGACATGATACTTAGGCTAAACTAAGAAATTTATAAAACTTCGAAGGCCTGAGCCTGATCGAAGTAGAATGTGGTCGCCCCTAATACATTCTCGAAGGTTCGGTCCGTTGATCATTCTTTCCCATCGAGTTTGCTTGAAATTGAAGACTTGAAAAATTTCAAGGTTGCCCCTAAGTATCAGTCGAGTCGAAGGGTTGACATGATACTTAGGCTTAACCAATATATTCACAAGACTTTGAAGGCCTGAGCTTGATCGAAGTAGAACGTGGTCGCCCCCAATGTATTCTTGAAGGTCCGGTCTGTCGACCATTCTTGTCCCTCAAGTTTGCTCAAAATTGAAGACTTATAAAATTTTAAGGTCTCCCCCATGATACTTAGGCTAAACCAAGAAATTCACTGGAAAACAGGAGATGAAGTTCAGAGGAAAAAAAACTGTTTATTGATTATTCTGTATTTACATCAGGTGAACAAGGTGGAGGCCGAAGCCATTTGTATGAGACTAGTTGCATTGTATTCCATGGGTTTTGTAGAGGTTCTTCGTCTTCTGTCATCAGGTAGTATTAACCCTTGTCGGTTTTATCGTACACGACATAAGGTCCTTCCCAGGATTTGGCTAGCTTGTCGGTATTTCGAGGCTTCGAGGACTATGTGACACGTTGAAGTACAAGATCTCTAATATTGAAACTTTGTGGTCGAATTCTCTTGTTATATGACTTCTGGAGGGAGTGATGGTAACGGTCAAGGTTGAAGATAGCTCGGTCTCTGGTTTCGTCGATCCGTAACATGTTGGATCCGAGTTTAAACTTATTATCTTTGTCTGGGAGGTTGTGATCTCGTGTGGGTACTTCAAATTTAGTAGGGAGTACTACTTTAGTACCATAGGCTAGAAGGAAAGGGGTATAGCCTGTAGCTTTTCTTGTTATTGTTCGATAGTCCCAGATGATATGCTATAACTCTTGAACCCATTGTCCTTTCTTCGCATCGATACGTTTCTTGAGACCGTCAACTATTGTTTTATTGATTGCTTCGACCTGACCATTCCCTTGGAGGTAATAAGGTGTTGAGGGGGAGAGTATGATGCTATACTTCTTGAGAAAATTTCTGACTTTGTTCCCAACAAACTGTGGACCATTGTCACATCGAATCATATGAGGGCATCCGAAGCGTGTGATGATGCTTTCCCATAAAAAATTGATGGCTTCTTCTTCTCTGGTTCGACACAAAGGTACGACTTCGGCCTATTTGGTAAAATAGTCTGTGGCAACAATGATACTCTCTCGGCTACCCGAAGCTTTAAGAAAAGGACCCACAAGGTCGATAGCCTAGCGTTTGAATGGCCAAGAGACTTGACTAAAGTAGAGGTGTTAAGAGGGGCTATGAATGTCGTGCGCATGGCACTGGTATTTATCACAGTGTTTAGCGTATTCTTCAGCTTGCTTCTTCATATTGGGCCAGAATAAACCTTGGGAAACGGCTCGAAAGGTTATAGATCTACCAGCAGTATGAGCACCACAAGTACCTTCATGGAGTTTGGTTAAAATTGTAGAGGTTTAATTTTGAGAGATGCATCGAAGGAGGACGCCATTTGGGGATTTACGATTTAACTCGCGTTTAAGGATGGTGTATCTGCAGTAGTTTTTTAATAATGAAAGTTGGCTTTGGGATCATCTGGGAGGATGCCATTGTTGAAGTAATTGAGAAATGATGTTTGCTAGTTGTCTGGATCAAGACTCCCACCCCTAGTATTTATGGCGTTGACTTCCATCTGGTCGATACTTGGGCATTCAAGTTCTTCAATATGGAGAGTTTAGTATTCGGACTGGTCTAACATAACTGCTATGTAGGCGAGGGCATCTGCGTGTCTATTTTCACCTCAAGGGTAGTGAGTAATGGAGGATTTTTTGGGAAAACGATCCATGCGCTGGCGGACGAGAGTAGTATACTCAGCCATGTGAACGTTGACTTGATTCTCATCGGTATATTATCTCTTAATAAGTTGGGAGTCTGTGAAAACTTCCAGTTTAGGGATACTAAGTTTGAGTACAAGGTCGAGGCCATAGATCGAGGCTTCATACTCAGCTTTATTGTTGAAGCATTCGAAGTTTAACTTGACTGCCTTCTCTATTCGATCATTGGTAGGTGTAACCAAAACGATACCTATCTTCGAACCGTTAGGTCCAGCGGATCCATCTATGAAGAGTCGCCACCCTGTGTTAGGGTTCTATGGGTCGGTATGTTTGGGCTGGTCCTCTGGTAGGTCGTCTTCGTGATCCTCCCAGTCGACATCTTCAACCGAGAAGTTAGCAAGGAAATCGGCGACTGCTTGGCCTTTTTGGGATATCTGCTTCTCAAATGTGATGTCGTGTTCGCCAAGATAAGTAGATCACTGTTGTACTCGTCTAGATTTCTCTTTCTTGCTGAGTACTTTTCGAAGGGGATAACTTGTTATAATATGGATGGGGTGAGCTTGAAAATATGGTTTGAGTTTTTGGGAAGTGTAGACGAGGGTGAGGAGCAAACGCTCAAGTTTCGTGTATCGAGTTTCTGCAGGTGTTAGGGTTTTGTTGATAAAATATACAGTTTTCTCGATGTTTGATTCGATTCGAATGAGGACTGAGCTGATTGACGTGTCAGTGACCGTGAGGTATAAAGAAAGTGTTTTGCCTTCGACAGGGGTGCTGATGATGGGTGGTCGACCAAGGTATGTTTTAAGTTCGAGGAAGGCCTGTTCACAGTCAGGTGTCCAGTTGATTTCAGGGTTATTATTCTTTTTAGCCTTGTAAATGCCTTGGTCACGTAAGAGAGAAAAGAGCCAAGCATAACGGTCTGAGGATTTGGAAATAAAATGGATGAGGGCCACTATTTTACCAGCCACTTTTTGGACATCTTTCTTGGTTCGGTGTGAAGGCATGTCGATGAGGGCTCGGATATGGATAGGGTAGATTTTGATACCTCGTTTGCTGATAAGGTAGCCTAAAAATTTGCCAGATAAAACACCGAACTGGCATTTGTCTGGGTTAAGCTTCATGTTTTATATTTAATGCATCGAAAAGATTTTGGTTAGGTCTTGGATGTGGGCTATTTTTGGAGGTTCTTGCATAACATGTCGCCGATGTAAACTTTGACCGACTTTCTATGAAAGAGTTTAAACATAGTTATAACAAGGCGTTGGTAGGTGGCACTGATATTTTTAAGGCCGAAGGGCATGACGTAAAAACAATAAAGACATTGTTCAGTGATAATAGAAGTTTTAAACAAATTTTTCAGGGAGGAGGGGTACCTGATTGTAACCCGAAGCTGTGTCCATCATAGATAGACGTTCATGTCCAGCAGTAGCATCCAGGAGTACTGAAATGATAGGGAGGGGGAAGCTATCCTTCGGTGTGTGTTTGTTGAGGTTGGTGAAGTCGACGCAGATTCTGATTTTGCCATTCTTTTTAGGAATTGCCATAATATTGGATATCAAATCAACATACTTGAATTCTCTGATAAAACCCGCGGCTATGAGCTTATCGACTTCGAGGTTTGCAGCTTCTCAAAGTCATGGTGCCAGTGTACGCTTCTTCTGTTTTACTATTGTAAAGTGGCGGATGAGGTCGAGGCGGTGACATGCTAAACTGGGGTCGACACCGAGCATCTCTTAGAACGTCCATGCGAAGATGTCTTTGTTTGCTCGAAGGAAGTCTGTAAATTTGAGGCACTCTGCCTCATCTAGAAAGGTTCCAATGACCGTACCTCAACCAAGACCGTCGGGTTTAATATAAACAATGGGTTTGATGGGTGAGATGGTAGGTGTCGAAGGTATGGTGACAGAAGGAGACAATGATTGCTATGAGAGTCTGACGAGTTTCTGGATCTGATCGATCTCCGGATGCACACATGAACGGGTGAGGCGTTGAGAGCCTTTTAAATTCCATGTAACACAAGGGGTAGTGAAGCGAAGGGTCTGATGATAGGTCGAAGGTATGGCGCACATAGCTTGGAGTCACTCGCGCCCGAGGATACCAAGGTATTCGGACTTCTTATCGATAATAATAATGTTGGTTTAAAGTATGACTGGGCCGGTGGTAACTGGAAGGTTAATTCGACCAACAACTTCGGTGGCCCCATTAAAGCCATTTAGTTCAACATTGGCGGCAGTGATGAGGTCTGTTTGTTCATGGTTTGGACAGTCTGAAGGAAAAGTATATTGGCTGTACTTTCTGTATTGATAAGCATGGTGTAGAGGATGAGGTGTTCGACCTTAATCATGATGACTAAATGGTCGGAATGTGGAAAACGAACATGCAAGGTGTCGCAGTTGATGAAAGAGATACCCTCGGGTCAAGGATATTGACTTGATTATGGCAGGAGGGCATGAAACTTCTCCTGGTAAGTGAGTTTATAACATTCTTCAATATGCTTACGCTTACTCTTAGAAAGGACACTGTCGATAATATTGACCTCGATGAGATGAAGTTGGTAGATGCGTACCTCAGCTGGGTCGACAGCAGGGGCGGTTTAAGGTTTTAGGTATAACCCGTTGAGATAACCTGGGAGGTCGGCGACGTACTGATATAGATGATCTGCTTTGAGGATAATTTCAAGAGCGCGCTGTAGGGAAAAATACTTATTGGTGTGGTGGCTGTTACACTTGTGGTTGACGCAATGAGGTTTGCCTTGTTTGACTTCGATGGGGAAAGGGGTACGCCATATGGGGTATGCCTGGATCTGTGGTAGAAGAGTGTTGAGAGAGGCGGTAAGCTTGGGTAAGATCGGCTTCGGTCATTTCTTGCGAGCTTCGGTATTGTTGTCAGTGTGAGGGCATTTGCGGCTCTCAGTTTCCTGTGAGACGAGAGCGATCAGGGGTGTAGGAGTAGAGGGTGGGCCTTGTCGAGGTTTATTTATATTGGTGTTCGAAGGTTGCCCCTGTTTATTTGATTCGCGGAGGCGCTCAAGGTCGATATGCCCATTAACTTTTGAGAGCATTTCCTCGGGGGTTTGCGGTTTATAGAGTACCAGGTATTCTTTGACACGGTTATTATCTGGTAAAGTGTTTTAATACACAAGTACGACATTTGTGCAGTTGAGGTTTTTGACTTTGCACGGTTCGTCGAAAAACCTCTTGGTGAAGGCTTCGAGGGTTTTACTGTTAGATTTTCAGAAATTGAAGAGGGCATCGACTCTGACCTCTCGATCTTTGTTAAAAGAAAATTGGGCAATGAAAAGATGGGATAGTTGCTCGAAGCTTCGAATAAAGCCACTGGGAAGGTTATGATACCATCGAAGAGGGCTATCTATGAGGCTTGTGGGAAAAAGTTGACACATCAGGTGGCAGTTGTAGAGTAAAGGCTTAGAATATTTTAGAATTTGAGGATGTGGGATTAGGGATCAGTGTTGTGATATTTGCTGAGTTTGGGAGCACAAAAATTTGGAGGCACTTCGATGGCGAGGAGTTTGGGGCAGAGGGTGTTGTTTAACAGACTCCATAAATTTGGTGTTGGGCTTGCGCTGACACGGATCACTGGATGGACTTTGTATTTGAGGTTCTTGTTTGCACAATAGACAGGATGGGGGGGGGGGATATTTGTAGTCGAAGGGGGTGAGGCCGAATAGTCAGCGTATGCTTAACACTACGCACCCCGAGATGACCTCCGGCTGGGCGGCGTTTGGGTTGCCTTGTGGAACGATGGGTGGAATCTGATGAGTCCTCTGTGTGGTGGATACCGAGATGGATGGAGCCAGTTGGGGGAATAATAGGGGGAGCACCCTCGGCACCAACATGGACCGGGGTACTTCAAGATATGGTAGTGGTCTCAATCGAGCGCGGGCAGACACACGCGACGGGGCGGGTATTTGAGATGGCAGAAGGGGGTCTAGGGGCTGTAGTCATTGCAACTCGCGGACTGTATTGCTCAGGTCGTCGATAGCACGATATTGTCTATCGGTATCGTCCAAACAGCGTTGCCACTCGGCCTCAAACTCTTGTCGGTGTTCTTCGCGTTCCTGGTGCAGTTGTATTCGGTGTCGCTCTTCAGCTTGAGTGAATTGCAGGGAAAGTAGGGCGAGCTGGGCGGCCACTCCGTCAGCAGATTTTTTGACATGGGTGGAGGTGTAGTGAAGGGTGGGTGCCATTGGAAATGATTTGTTGGAGTTTGAAAATGAAAAATATGAGGCAGAGGAGACTGGTAGGGTGGGCAAGCACATACGACACCAAATGTAGGGGCCTAACTTTGTGGGAAGGGAAGTTGGCTCTTACACCATGTGGTTTATCTTCTATCAAAGGATTCAAGCATATAATCTATAATACAAATAACCTACTAAAAATATACTTACGTGGAGGCCTTGAATGAGTCACTCCACGACCTCTGATGAGGATTTTTAAGAGATTTGATATTGCTCTTGAGTAGTCAAAGTTTTGAGTACTGGGTGATTTACAGGGTGATCAAAGGTAAACTGTAAGGGTTTAAGGGAGAGATTTTGTAACCTCTCTATGGTTCCCCCTCCCTATTATTTATAGAATATAGGAAGGGCTAAGTTGCTATAGGAGATCAAATTACATGTGTACCTTCCGGGTATCAGGCAGGTATCCTAGAGTTGGTGTTGATGCCGTAAATGTTAGGTCTGGCACTGTACCCTGATACTGTAGCCATTATTGGTTATGTCACTATAGCTGTCTGGACCAACAACGCCGCCGCTCTTGTCTGGTGAGCTGACTGTCTAACATGTCTGCCTTCGACCACGTATGAATATGGTCGAAGTGTTTATGGTGCTGATATGGAGTTCGTGTGCTGACGGATCTGTCTTCACCTTCGAGGCTTGTTCATAGTCGAGGCTTCGTCTATGAACAAGAGGGAGGGCTTCATCTTCGTGTAGCCTTGGAAGGCTTGTTTACGAATTGAATGGGCTTTGAGGCATTTATGTAGGCTTCGATGTAGCCTTCGAGTGTTCGACTGGAGCTAGAAGGTTGCGAGTTGGCCAATACTTGTAGTTTGCCATGAATTTGACTAAATGAGCTGGGAAGTAGTGCTTGAGTTTTTGTGAAGTATAAACAAGAGTGAGAAGAAGTTTCTTAATTTTAGAGTACTTTGTTTCTGCTAGAGTGAGGGTTTTGCTAATGAAATAGACTGGTTTCTCAATTTTCCCTTCAGGTCGATTAAGAACCGAGCTGAGTGAAGTATCTCTGACTATTAGGTAGATAATCAGTTCCTCATTATCTATTGGGGTACTCATTATGGGAAACCTCCCCAAATAGGTTTTGAGATCATGAAAAGCGGCTTCGCATTCTGATGTCCATTGGACCTTTGTGTTTGGCTAAACTTTTCCTCGTTTGGTACAACCATGCAGTAGTAGGAATAACCAACGACAGCTGTATAACGATTTTAAAATGAATCGGTTGATAGCGGTAATCTTGCCGGTAAGTTTTTGAACGTCTTTCATCATTTTCTGAGATGGTATGTCGAGGAGAGCCCGAATCTGATATGGATCAACCTCAATCCCTTTCGTACTGATGAGGTGGCATATAAATTGACCTGAATGTACTCTGAACTTACACTTCTCAGGATTGAAATGCATCCTGTAAGAGCGAAGAATGTTGAATATGGTGTTGAAATCTAAACTATGGTTGATGGACTGTATGCTCTTGCACAAGATATCGTCAATACAGACTTCCAGAACTTTCTTAAGATGTGCTTTATACATAGTAGTCATCAACCATTGATAAGTTGCGCCAACATTTTGGAGTCTGAAGGGCATGACTTTGAAGCAGTAAAGTCCTCTTTCAGTGATGAAAATGGTATTTTCTTGATCTTCTTCCAAGAGTAGAATTTGATTATAACCGGAAGCAACGCCCATCATAGATATGAGTTCATGACCTGCTGTGGAATCAAGGATCTGTTGAATGTTGGGAAGAAGAAAACTATCTTTTGGAGTATATTTGTTTAGATCGGTAAAATTTATACAAACTCAGACTTTTCCGTTCTTCTTAGGGACAGCGACGATGTTGAATATCCAATCTGGATATTTTGCTTCCCGAATGAATCCTACTTTGATTAATTTCCGGATCTCCATGTTAACTTCATCTCAAAGTTGAGGTAAGAGTCGTCACTATTTCTGTTTGACCGCTGTGGTGTTGATGTTGATGAACAATTTGTGACATGCCTTGGCTAGATCGACCCCAGGCATCTCTTCGATAGACCACACAAAAATATCTCGATTTAGAGTCGCAAGAACTGAATGGGAGCATCCTTTTCATACTGAACCAGCTTAGTACCAATGAAATTACCTCTGCTAGGCCCTTCATTGTTGATGTATTCGGTGGGTTCTTCCATGGAAGGCTGACCATCGTGGTGATTAGCTTTCTGTAATTGTTATGTAGCATATCTGTCAGAGGTATCTAGAGTAGCAGTGACGGTATTTTTGAAAGCTGGAGAAAGCTTTTGACTACCCCCGATCTCATAGATACCATCATTGTATTTGAAGTGGAGTGCTTGATGATAGGTGGAAGCGATTGCTTCCATGTTGTGAATCCAGCAGCGACCCATAATCCCGAGATAACTAGATTTGGCAATCATAACGTAGAAGATGACGTCGATGGTGACTGGTCTTGAGGTAATAGAAAAGGTAATTTTGCCTACTCGCTCTTCTTTTGAGCCATTGAATTCACTGATATCGGTATCGCTTTGAATAACTTGATCGGCTAATCCCATTTGGTCGATAGTACTCTGAAATAGAATCTCAATACTGCTGCCAGTATCGATCATCATTGTGCGGATGACAAACTTCTTCATCTTAAGAATTATGACTAACGCATCGTGGTTTATAAATTTGACATGGCTAGTATCATAATCTTTGAATGAGATCCCATGCCCGCGATTATTCGACTTAGGCAGAAGTTTAGCTTCTTTGTCTTGAGGTATGAGATCGCAGCATTCTGATAGTCTTATGCACTTGAATCTGTTAGAGTTGGTGATCAGATTAATTTTGATTATGCTGTTGTGGCGCATATGGTAAAAATGCTTCTCCTCAGCTTGATCTTCAACCTGGACAACTTCAAGCTACTTCTTATAACTGCCATCTTTGTATGATTCTAGGTCGACAATATATTCGAACATCCGTTCCTCCTTGAAAATATATTCTAGTAACCTCTGTAAAGCATATCAATTGTCAGTAAAATGATGGTTTACCTTATGATTCGTATAGTATGGTCATTTCTCGATTGGTTCCAATGGTTGAGAGAGATAATATAGCTTATCCTTTGAGGGGATTGAAAAAATTATGGAGATTCAAATATTCATCTTTGGGAGGACCGGTTTGAGTTGTGAACCGCCTTTCCGAGGGTTGCCAGTGTTCTCCTTGGAGTGCTTTTAGTCACCCCGATCCTCTTTTGGTTCAGTGCTTCAATCTGTAGATGAACCTTTCGTGATAAGGATAGATTTAGTAGATTTATGCCTTTCGGACATCATCCTTTCTAGGTCGACGTAACTATTGACCTTGGTGATCAAATCTTCTAAGGTCGTAGGTTTGTTGAGGAAGAGGTGCTCTTTAGCTTTCCAGTCGAGCTGGAGTACGTTGGTTAAAGCAGTTTCAACAGTTTTCTGATCGAGATTGTCTACTTTATCCATGAGTTCCAAAAAATTCTTTGCAAAGGCCTCAAGCTTCTCTCCGTGTGACTATTTGAGACTGATAAGAGAATTTTCTTCTTTATCTCTGGCATGAGCCTATATCTTGATGAATTGTTTTTGCAGCTGGTCGAATGTGTATATGGAGTCTTCAGGTAGAGAGTAGAGCCATCGGAGCAGTTCCTTCTATAGACTTGAGGCAAACAGATAACTGAGAATGTGGTTGAGATTGAAGTACAACCCCAATGAATCACGGTATTGTTAAATGCACTCCTTTGGGTCAGTACCCTTGTATTTGCAAATTTTTTGAGTATGGAAACCTTTCAGTATTTCCATATTGAATAGTTATTTGGCAATTGGACTTCCTTGCAACTTGGTAAGGTCGTCGGCAGTGCCCTGAACTTGTGCTTCAATCAACTCCTTAATATGCTGGTCCATATGCTCTTGTGTGACATAGTGACGTGTCGGTTGAGTAATTTGATAAGGAGGTTGTGGATTGTGAGTACCGGTACCTTCACTCAAACGATCTCGTGCTGGAACTCGAGGTTGAGGTCATTGTTCTTCCTCTGGACGTATGGAAAATCGATGACCTCGGCTGATCTTAGACTGAACTTCACTTTCCAAATGAATGGAAGGTTGAGGTTCGTGCTGAATATTTCTAAAAATAACTTTGTTGGTGGCTCCTCGAGGTCCCAATCTTTCCCTAGCAAAAACCTAAGAGGTTCCTTGCAAGTGATCGCGATCTCTTGTTAGAGGTACCTGCTGAGTATTTTGTAGAGCTTACAAGATAGTCTGTATTACTGTCATCTGGTCTTCATGTCGTTTGAAC
Organism: Kingdonia uniflora; assembly: GCA_014058105.1. Taxonomy (NCBI): domain Eukaryota; kingdom Viridiplantae; phylum Streptophyta; class Magnoliopsida; order Ranunculales; family Circaeasteraceae; genus Kingdonia; species Kingdonia uniflora. The sequence goes on along the minus strand of JACGCM010001655.1, from coordinate 2,422,795 downwards.
GCTGTCAAACAAGCTTGTCGTTCAGCGTAGAGCTTCTTCTCACGGATCTCCCGGTCAAGAGTTAATTGGCGTTTGAGCTCATTGTGTTTCTCTGTCTCAATGGTGAGATTCGCCCATAGTTCTGTAAGTCATTCCGACTCAACTGAAAGATCGAGCTGGATTCTGGTTGCTGGTCGCCTGGAAGTGACCATGATTGAAATTTGTAGTAGAAGAAAAATATATTTTAGGATATCGTAGAGATGCAATCTTTCCCACAGACGGCGCCAAATGTAATGGTCTAATTCCATGAGATTGAAGTGGCTTGGAATTACCTCTTACACTAATGTACCTATGATGAAAATCTAATAGAAGGTAAGAAATGGCACATGTGATTTAGTGTGGAAAACCTTTGAATAGGTAAAAAACTACGACCTCGAGTTGAGGATTTTTGTAATAGTGATTTTTATTGCTTGAGGCTGATATCTTATTACAAGTGATCTCTTGACTTAGAAATGCTTGATCTTGTAAATAAGAAGTTTTTAAAAATCTTAAAAATATAGTTTTCTTAGTGATTTTTTATTTATTTTTCTGTTATCTGTTTATTCTGAAACTATTTCTTTATATAGGCATTCTCTGCAGTTCTTCATCGCGCTGAAGCACATTCTTCGAACAATGTGGCTAGTGGCGGCTGACTGAGTAACTATTGAGCTTGTGAGAGACAGGTGGCTTTGACTTGATCAAGTTTTTCAGTTTGAGCTCGACCCACGTTTTTCATCAGTTCGTAGAGTTGGTGGCAATATTGGCTGCTGAAGTCATGTGGAGAATGCGTGAGTCTGATATGAAGGTAGTTTATACTGGAGATAACTCAATTTAGGTAAGGTCGATGGATAGGCCCCTATACACTCGATCTGAGAGAATTCGTTATGCTGCTGAGGGGCGGTTGACGATTAAGATAACTGAAGTGTAGGAATAGATTTTTGGCTCGTTAGATAATGATGCTGACTTGACAATGATTGAGTATCAGTTTAAAAGTTTAGATTTGATGGGTAGGGAATTTGAGTACAGACGTTGCTTCTACGAGAAGCTATTCTAGGAAGTGATTGTGGAGCCTTCAGCTCGAAAAGAGGTTGTAAGACTAATTACTGAAGAAGAGATCGTGTTGGAAGATGTGAGGATTGCTGCAGGCGGACTGATCAGGTGTGGCTCCCCAGGACATCAAAGATGTTTCAGGTGTAATTATATATAATGGAGTAAATTGTATGAGTTCGAATAACTGTCAAAGTAATGTAATGAGAGTGAAGTTTGAATCTGTCATCTTTTGTTACAAATATTGTTTGTGACTATTGTGAAAATTGAATTTGAATATTTTTGAAATGTTGAGAGCTTTGGAAATAACATCAGTACTTCTATAAGTAGATGAAGCAAAAATAAGAAAAAGTAGGCAGCTTTTGATTTTGTCTCTGGTGTAATTGTAGGGAAAGTTTGATTGTGTGTTAGTATTGAGTCATCATGAGTGTGAGGAGGTTAGAGGGAGATTTGGGAAATAGAGATGAAAATATATTAAAATATAGGGCAGGGGGCAATGATGGAAATGTGCTTTCACCGAAAAGGTACAAGACATCTGACATTAATTGTAGATGGGATACCTCGATTATAAAACTGTGAGTAGCTCGTGCTAGGCCCAATAACTGCCTGCAGTTAGAAAGAATAAATATAAATAATGCTTTATCTTCTTCATTCAAATGTTTATCAACTTCTGAAAAATAGAAGTACGATGAAAGAGGAAAGAGAAAATAACAAAAAAATTTGTGAAAAATTAATCGAGAGTGATCAACAATCAAAGGTAGAGAATGAGTGAGAGAGAGAGTTGTAGAGACTGGGCCACAAAGGTGGTTATATTACAGTGTTGTGAGGGAAGGATTTGGCGCTACGTTAAATTCATATACTAACATAGAAGGCTAGTAAATGATTTATGATACTATGAATGCGTTTTTTTTGAAAATCCTATTTTGTGGTATTCAAATCTAAAAATTACTATTTATAATAATCTATAAAAATCTAGTTGATATATTTGTAAAATGAGATATGAAGGATATATGCATGTGGGTGATGTATATGTAAAAGATAATGATGAAATATATGGACCTGTATGTAGGTCGAGCGTGAGGAGTTTTATATTGGATCAAACTTCATCAGTAGTGTTATAGTTGTTATGAAGACTTTACCTGTTAATGAGGCGTTGACCTCTGGTCGATCGACTGAGTCCGAGAATGTAGTATCTGATAGGGAGGATGAAGTAGGAGTTATTCAATTTCCAAATTATCCTAGAAAATTGGTATCCTATCCTCCAAATTCTGATGTGGTTGGAGAGTTTTGTAAAACCAAAGCTTCTGTAAGGGGAAGATGGGGTAATTTTGTAGAACATGCCGGTAGGCATTTTAGATGTAGTATTATAAGATATGAGGAGGAGCATTTCTTTTTACTCGCTGATTTAGAGAAGGAAAAACTAGATAGGAGGTTAGACGAATCAATCTCATTGGAGTATTATGATGGAAATGTTTAGGGCGACCTGCAAGAGGGTTTTCTATATTATTTGTCTCAATTGAAGTGTGGCTCGACCTCTGGAATCACTAGAAGTGGTGAGGTCGAGCAAGGGGTAAAAAATAGAAGGATTGACCCTCCTTCCCAACAGACTGGGGCAAAGGCTTCAGAGGATTGACTTGGTAAAAAAGATGAGTTGAAAGTGGTGGAGGATATAGGGGCCTTGTTTTGTAGAAGGGAAACTTGGCTCTTACACCTTGAAGGTTACCTTTGGCTAGGGATTTTGGCAAATATATAAAATTATAAGCAACTAGCTTAATGCGCTAATATACTTGCGTAGAGTCCATGAATTAGGATCTCCATAACCTCTAGCGAGGATTTGAATAAAAGATTATATATATGTTGGATTAGATGACAGTTCGAGTTAAAAGGAGGTACAAGGTATCCGAAGGTAATGTTAGGAGGGGTTTTGGTGGAGTTTTTATTCGAAGGTAGTGTTAGGAGGGGTTTTGGTGGAGTTTTTCTAACTCCTTCACAGTGTTCCCTCTCTTCTATTTATAGGAGATAGAAAAGGGGTGAGTCACCATGTGAGGTTAGATACATGTATACCCCTTGAGGCAGCTGTCCTGTACGATAAGTTGGTTCTAACACTGTAGCTGTCTTGTGGCTTGTTTATACTATTCTGTCTGGTGAGCTGGCTGTCAGGTGTATTTGCCTTCGACCATGCATTACCACAGTTAAAGTTGTTCTGGAGTTAATGTTGACCGACTGTCTTTGGCTTCGACTTCAACTTACTTCGATGATGCATTCGAGTGCTCGAGTATTCGATAATCTCGAAAGGCTTCGTGGAATTTTGATGTTGACTTGCTGGGCCTTGAGTCTTTTGTTGGCTTCGATGTAACCTTCGACTATTCGACTAGTACTGGAAGGCCGTGAGCAGGCTACTATATTCGCCCCCTCTCAGCTGGGGCCTTGGAAATTATTGCAGATAGCACGTGTTGAGAAAAGTTGTTAGGCAATAGAAGTTGAAAATTTGAGTGGTGTGAATGTGGGTAGTTTCGAGGAGAGTAATTATGATAATGCTGATTAAGGAGGTAATTAATGCGCCTTAAGCAGGGTATAAAGAGGGGCCTCTTGTGGGAAAATCTTCAAGTACTGTTCATCTTCCTCCTGTTATAGTAAAGTAATGAAACCCACTCCGAACATACGCTACCAGAAGAAACTGGAGGTAAAGTAATAACGAGTGAATGCCAAGGCTATGGTTATGAGGCAGTAGTATTTTGGGGATCAAGACTTGGGGGCGCCGATGCCGGACTTGGTGGAGCTGGAGGTAGGAGAAGTGATCTGCGGGGAGCCATTCGCGCACTGGTGAGGGGTTATGCAATGGTATCTCCCGAGTGTGACGCAACAATCCTATATGCTGTGGCACCTGGCAGAGCGACTGATGGAAGCTGAAGGCCCGCCAAAGGCTTTCTTGGGGAAATGGAAGAACTGCCCGCGTGTAAATAAGGGGAGTTCTTTGATATTGTGGGTGGGTATGTAGAGTGAGACGTTGTTGTTGTGTTTGTTGTTGTTGCTGTTGTTTTTTGTTTTTTTGTTTTTTTTGTTGGTGCTGTATTCCCGCGTTTTGTTTTTTAAATAAAACAAAGATTTGGTTATCGATGTATGGAAGTATAAAGTGGTAGGTAATGTAGGTGATGATAATGGAGGCACGGTTAATCTTTAACAGAAAAACGAATAGGAATGGTAATACAATTCGGGACTTCGGTAAGAGCGGAGATCATCGATCGATGATCGAAAGAATGTGGTCGAGGGGTGTGACTCTGGTTAAGCTTATAAGATGGCTCGAATAATGAGGGTATGGGGGACTTCGGCTGTAAAAGCTGACAACCGGAATGGCAGAGGTATCAGAGGTAATACTCTTCTTGGGGCAATGCGTCATAGTAGGCCATAATTATATTTCCTTGGGAATGGGGTGGAGGCTACGTGTGAGTTGATTGAAGTTGATGTGGTAGGTTCGGATAGGGTGTTAGGAGCCTGGTGTCGAAGGAAGAGGGTTATCAAAGGCAGGACCATGTATAGTCATTGATTTTAAGGGGAATCGAGGGTTCGAGAGAATGAGGGGAATACTCTCTTGAGGGGAAATGGGGTATGCACACACATGTATATAAGTAGGGGCAGTATGGTAAATACTTAGAGTGTCTGAAAATGGGTAGAAATGGGGGAAGGGGTGGGGGTAGTGGTAATGATGACGGTTGGGGAAACCGAGGCGGTTTTAGGGGCTGTTATTTAATAAGGGGAGAGACAGAGAGAGAAAGACCAACACTATTTCTACTAAAAGGGAGAGAGAGACACAAGCGAGAAAGGCGACCACCACTGGCACTATTAGATTTGTAATAGAGACTTAAGAAAGAGATACTTTTCAAGTTGTTGGATTTCGACTGCGATACATTCAATCGTCATTAAACAGGTATGCGACATAATGAGGAGGTTACAGATTTTGGGTACCGGTACCTTCACTCAACGATCTCATGCTGGAACTCGAGACTGAGGTCTCTGTTCTTCCTCTTGATGGATGGAACATCGGTGATCTCGGCTAATTTTAGATTGAATCTCCCATCCCAAATAAATGGAATGTTGTGGTTTATTTTGAATAGGCCTGGAAATTGCCTTGCTGGTGGCTTCTTGAGGTCCTAATCTTACACGCAGAAATCTGGGAGGCTTCTAGCACCTGATCACGATCTCGTGGTGGAGGAGCCTGTTAAATGTTCTGCAGAGCTTCCATGGCAGTCAGCATTATTATCATTTGATCTTCATGTCGTTTGAGCGCTGCCAAACGGGCTTGCCGTTCGGCAACGAACTCTTTTTCACGGAGCTCTCGATCGTGAGCTAATTGTTTGCCTGGATGTGACCATGATTAAAATGTTGTAGTAGAGTGATTGAATGTTTTAGGATACCATTGAAAGAATTTCATTCCCATAGACGACGCCAAATGTAATGACCTAATTCCGTGAGCTCGACGTGGCCTAAAATTTGTCCTTATACTAACGTACCTGTGACTATAATATAGTAAATAGGAAATGACACAGGTATTTAGCGTGGAAAACCTATGAATAGGTTAAAAAACCATGATCTGGTGCTGAGGGTTTTGTAACTGTGACTTTTATTGCTTGAGGCTGACGATATCTTATTATAATTTATCTCTAGATTTTGAAATATTTGATCTTGTGAATAAGAAGTTTTGAGTGTTTGAGAATCTCAGAAGATATAGTCTTCTTCGTGATTTCTCGTATATATTCTGGTCTTTATCTCTTCTTGAACTTTTCCTTTATATAGGGCCCTTTTGTAGCTCTTCATCGTGCTGGAGCACGTTCTCCAAACAATGTGGTTAGTGGTTGTTGACTGAGTAACTGTTGAGTTCGTGAGAGACAGGTGGTTTTGATTTGTTTAGGTTTTTTGGTTTAACCTCGACCCACGTTTATCATCAGTTCGTGGAGTATGTGGCAATGCTTGACTTAGAAGTTATGTGGAGGATGCGTGAGCCTGATATAGAGATAGTTCGAACTGGGGACAACTCAATTCTAGGTGAGATCGAGGGGCAGGCCCTGATAGATACCATAGGCCAGGAGGAAAGGAGTATAGCCAATCGTCATTCTTGATGTGGTATGGTAAGCCTAGAGTACATGGTGTAATTCTTGAACCCACCGACCCTTCTTCTCATCGACGCGTTTTTTAAGACCATCGACTATAGTTTTATTGATTGCTTTGACCTGACCATTTCCTTGTGGGTAATAAGGGGTAGAGGGGAAGGAGATAATGTTATACTTTTTGAGGAAATTATAAACTTTTTTCCCAACGAATTGTGGACCATTGTCGCATCGAATAATCTGTGGTTTGACCTAAAGGCACTTGGTGACTTCTTCTTCTCTGGTTCATCATAAAGGCACGACTTTGACCCATTTAGTAAAATAATCTATGGCGACTAAAATGTGCTCTCTACTATACGAAGCTTTGGGAAAAGGGCTCACGAGATCAATGGCCCATCGCGTGAATGGACAAGCAACTTGGCTGCAATGGATTTCTTATGGGGGGATTCAGATATCATAGGCATGACATTAGTATTTGTCACAGTGCTTCGCATATTCTTTGGCTTGGTTCTTCATATTAGGCCAGAATAAATCCTGGGTGATTGCTCAGAGAGCCATAGATTGACCAACGGTGTGGGAACTGCAATTTCCTTCATAGAGTTTAGTAAGTATGGTGGTGGCTTCGCGTTGGGAAATACGACAGAGATATACCCAATTTGGGGATTTGCGGTATAGACCGCCTTTGAGAATGGTATACTGTCAGCAGTTTTCCAATAATAAACATTTGGCTTTGGGGTCCTCCGGCAGGGTGGAACTGTTGAAGTAGGCTAGGAAAGGTGTGTGCCAGTCTTCAGGATTGAGGCTCTTGCCCCCAATATTGATGGTGCTGATTTATATCTAGTCGATACATGGGCGTTCGTGTACTTTGATATTGAGGGTTCGAGATTCGGACTGGCCTAAAATGGCAGTAATAAAATCAAGGGTATCAGCATGTCTATTTTTGCCTCGAGGGTAATATGTAATCGATGATTTTTTGGGTAAGCAATCCATGCGCTGGCGGACGAGTGCTGCATACTCAGCTATGCCACCGCTTGTCTGGTTTTTACCGGTGTACTATCACTGAAAAAGCTGGGAATCAGTAAATACTTATAGTTTGGGGACACTAAGTTCGAGAGCGAGATCGAGACCATATATCAAAGCTTCGTATTTGGCCTCATTGTTGGTATATTTGAAATTTAAGTTGATGGCCTTTTCGATTCAGTCGTTGGAAGGTGTGACTAGGACGATACCTATACCAGAATCGTGGGGTCCTGCAGATCTATCTATAAAAAGGCACCAACCTGTGTTAGGGTTCCAAGGGTCATTCTATTCGGGTTGATCATCGGGTAAGTTGTCTTCGTGTTCCTCCCAGTCGATGTCTTCGACGGGGAATTCAGCAAAAAAATTGTTGACTGCCTATCCCTTTTGAAAGACCTATTTTTTGAAAGTGATATCATATTCATCGAGATAGATGGACCACTATTGTACCCATCTAGACTTATATTTCTTACTGAGGATTTCGCGAAGAGGGAAGCTGGTGACAACGTGTATGTGGTACGCTTGGAAGTATGGTTTGAGCTTTTGAGAAGTGTAGACAAGAGTAAGGAACAGTCGTTCAAGTTTGGTATATCGTGTTTCAGCTGGGGTCAGAGTCTTGCTGATTAAATAAACGAGTTTCTTAATACCGGCCTCAATTCGGATAAGGACCGAGATAATAGAAGTTTCGGTGACCGCAAGATATAATGTAAGTACTTCGCCTTTGACTAGGGTACTCATGAAAGGTGGTTGGCCAAGGTAAGTTTTGAGTTTGAAAAAAGCTTGCTCGCATTCGGGTGTCCAGTTAATTTCAGGGTTCTTCTTTTTGAATTTATGAACACCTTGGTCGCGCAAGAGGGGGAGTAGCCAAGTGCAACGGTAAGAGGATTTGGAGATGAAGCAGTTCAGGACAGCTATTTTGCCGGTGACCTTTTGGACATCTTTTTTGGTTCAGGGAGAGGGCATATCAACGAGGGCTTGAATTTGGGTAGGGTCGATCTCGATTCCTCATTTGCTAATGAGGTAACCCAAGAACTTTCTGGAGGATACGTCGAATTGGCACATGTCGGGGTTTAATTTCATATTGTATTATCAAAGTATCAAAAAGACATCATTCAAGTTTTGTATATGGGTGTGTTTTTGGAGACTCTTACACAACATGTCGTCGATATAAACTTCGACCAACTTGCCAAGTAGAGGTTTAAACAAGGTGTTAGCAAGGCGTTGGTAAGTGGCATCCATATTTTTGAGGCCGAAGGGCATCACATTAAAACAGTAAATCCCTTATTTTGTGATAAATAAAGTTTTAAGTTGATCTTCAGGGAGGAGGGGTACCTGGTTGTAACCCGAAGCTGCGTCCATCATAGATAGGTGCTCATGACAGACTGTCGCATCCGGAAGCACATAAATAATCAGGAGAGGAAAATTGTCCTTTGGCGTGTATTTGTTAAAATCGCTGAAGTCGATGCAGATTCAGATCTTTCCATTCTTCTTGGGGACAACGACGATATTTGATATCCAATCGGCGTACTCAAACCTCTCTGATAAAATTGGCGGCCAGAAGTTTTTTGACCTCGAGGTTCATTACTTCTCGAATCCTTGGTGCCAAAGTACGCTTCATCTATTTTACTGCTGTGGATTTGGGGATTAGGTCAAGGCGTTGGTAGGCCAGGGTAGAGTCAACGCTAGACATATTGTAAAACAACCAAGCAAAAACATCTTTATTTTCTCGAAGGAGCATAGTGAGTTTGCGTATTCCGGCCGCATCTAAAAAGCAGCCAATGAATGTACCTCGACCATGGCTGTCGAGTTTGACGTAAATAGCAGGTTCGACAGGTGTGGAAGAAGGTGTCAAGGTGGTTGGGAGAGAAAAATGCAGTGATTTCTATGGCTTCACCAGTTTCCTGGTAAGGTCAATTTTGGGATGTTCGCATGAGCGAGCTAAGCACTGGGATCAGGTATACTCAACACATACCCAACTGCTGGCATCTCCAGCAGTTGGGTGTGAGTTGGGAGTGAGTGGGCTACCACGTCGGACCCATAAAAACCCAACCTATAGGGTCACATTCGTGTTCATAATATACATTAGACTACAAATTATCCGTGTATACTCTATTTGAGAAATAAGCTCACCTACGTATATAATTAATTGACGCATATTGTCATATGGTGTCTGAACACCACGACATTCAAATTTATTAAACTTCTTAAGTACATTCTCTATATAATGTGATTGAGACAAAAAAAATACCTATGGTGTTCTGTTAATCTTTATGCCAAGAATAATATCTGCAACGCCTAAGTTCTTCATATCGAAGTTCTTGAACTACATTTTCTTTGTTGACATAATAACATTGATGTTAGTCTCCATGATGAGCTTATCATCTACATAAAGACATATAATTACATGCTCACCATTAATACTTTTAATATAGACACATTTATCACATTAATTGATTTAGAAGCCTTCCTTCATCATGACTCCATCCATTTTTTATACCATTGTAAAAGTGCTTGCTTCAATCCATAAAGAGATTTAACCAGTCGACACACTTTATTTTCTTGGCCTCTGATAATGAACCCCTTAGGTTGGTTCATATATATATCTTGATTTAATTAACCATTCAAGAATATAGTTTTAACTTCTATTTGATATATTTCAAGCATATGCACTATTGTAGTAGCTATTAACATATGTATATAAGTTATTCTTGTCATTGGAGAATATGTATCAAAATAATCCAAGTCTTTTTTTTGCCTATAGCCTTTGGCAAAAAGTTTGGCTTTGTACTTTTCAATTGAACAATTAAGTCTCAATTTTTATTTAAAAATCCACTTACAACCTATAGGTTTCTTGTCAGGTGGAGGATCTACCAATTCTCAAGTATGGTTGTGCATTATAGATTCTATCTCACTTTGTACAGTCTCTTTCCAACTAGGAGCATCAGGTGTAGCCACAACTTCCTTGAAGGTTCAAGGCTCATTTTCAAACAAGAATATTACAAAATCTTTACCAAAAAACTTAACAACCTTAAGTCGTTTCCCACGTCTTGGTTGAGCATTGAAATCAGAACTTTCTGGAATGATATGTTGATTATTACTAGAAGCAACATCAGTTGTTCTTTTAAGACGATTTTCATTATCACTCTTTTTATATGGAAATATATTTTCAAAAAATATAACATTACGTGATTCAATGATGGTATTCTCATGCATATCATTTATTTTAGATTTCTATAGGAGAAATCTAAACGCACTACTATTGTTGGCATTACTAATAAAAATGGAGTCAATAGTTTTAGGTTTTAATTTAGACCTTTTTGGCAATGGTACTTGTGCCTTTGCAAGACACCCCCACACTTTTAAGAACTTATAAGAATGCTCTCTACTTTTTCAAAGTTTATAAAGAGTTTTATCAATCTTCTTGTGAGATAACTTATTGAGAATATAATTCATAGAAAGTAACGCTTCCCTCAACAAGTTTTGGAGTAAACTAGAACTAATAAGCATAACATTAAGCATATTTTTAAAAAAATTTCTTTACCTCTCAGCAACACTATTTTGTTGAGGAGTATAAGGTGTAGTAGTTTGGTGTATAATACCAAACTTAGCACAAAGTTCTCAAAATGGAATGGAGTCGTACTCTCCGCCCCTATCAGTTATAAAAACTTTTATCTTTTTGTTAAGTTGAGTCTCAACCTTATTTTTGAAAATAACAAACATTTATAATGCCTCATCTTTGCTTTTAAGCAAGTACACATGACTGTATCTTGTACAATTATCTATGAAAGTAATACAGTACTTCTTTCAGCCTCGTGTTTGAATAAACTTCAAATTGCAGAGATCACTGTGAATCAAATATAGCAGTTCGATTTTTCATTGTTCAATAGAATAGAATGGTTGCTTAGTAAATTTTGCTTCAACACACACTTCACATTTTGTTTATAATCAAGATTGAATTCAGGCAACAATCCTAAATTAACTAATTTATGTAGGGAACCATAATTTATATGTCCTAATCATTGATTCCCAACATTAAATGACTCAAGCATTAACTAAAATTTTCATTCTTATTGATAATTGAATTTGATTTACATAAGACTTCTAGTTTGATTAGTCCATCATACTCATAGTCCTTTCCTATGAATATACCATTCTTAGTCATGATACATCTGTTTGACTTAAACACTAACTTGAAACCATTTTTGATTAGCAATACTCCAGAGACAAGGTTCTTGCAGATATCAGGCACATGCAACACTTCATTCAAAGTAACATCTTTTTTATATGTAAATTTCAGGACTACTTTCTCTTTTCCTTTGACCCTTGACGTCGAAACATTTCCCATGAATACTTTCTCTTCATGTTCAGCCTTATTGTAGGTAGTAAATAAACTCCTGTCATAGCATATATGGCGTGTGCCCCCTGTATCCATAAACCATCCTCTGGAATCCCTTACCAGGTTGATTTCAGAGATTACTGCACACAGTTCTCCACCTCAGTAATGTTTACTTGAGTGCCTTTGTTTCTTTCTGGTCTATTTTTACGCTTGCGGTATTCCATGGTTTGCCACAAACATAACAACTCCCTGTAAACTTCTTAAAGTCCTTGTCCTTAGGGCCGAGAGAATTATTCCCATTTTTCCCTTTTATCCCAATTTTCTTCATTTCGTGGTCACATATGGGATGATGATACTAAGTTGGGATAGCTGCTTATGTTCTGTAAGTTAGCAAGAAAGTTGCACATCCCGTAGATACTTGCAGTGTCGCTCGATATGCCCAGAGCGCACGTGGTAACTCTTGAACCCAATTACCCTTTATCTATGTCAAATACTTTTTATTCCGTCAACTATAGTATGGTTGGTGATTTTGGCTTGCCCATTCCTCTGGGGGTAGTACAGATTCGAAGGAGAGTGAATGATGTTATGTTTATTGAGAAACTCGATCACTTTTGCACCCACGAACTGCGGTCCATTTTCAATTCTAATGAGATGGGGGTAACTGAATCTGATGATAATATTTTCCCATATAAATTTGATGACTTTCTCTTTTCGTGTCTGACACAAAGGGACTGCTTCTACCCACTTGGTGAAGTTGTCAGTTACTACTAAGAGTTGCCTCCTTTTTCCAGGTGTATTGGGGAATTCACCAACGAGATCGAGAACCTATCTTTTGATTAGCTAATACACTTTACTAGAATAAAGTTCTAAAGCTGGAGCTTGAATTTTGGGTTAATGTCGATGACAGGCATCATATGTTCTCACATATTTGATGGCTTGTGTTCTCATTATAGGCCAAAAGACTCCCTGAGCGATTGCCCAATTGTTACCTTCGAGCTGATGAGCCTTGGGCCTAGTGAGAAGAACGTGGTCCTCATCATTATCTTCAATATCATCACTAACCACTTCAGCTTTAAGCATCTTTTTCTTCTCAAAATTGGTAGCTTTAGCAAGACCAGATGTTGGTGGAACCACAACATCACCAACCAGTTTTACCACGTTCTTCTATACTGGCGCCTCTTGATTAGCCTTCTTGAGCCGACGAAGTTTTCAAGCCACACTAGATGACTCAGGAGGAGGGATCTTAGTCAAAATTGTAGTAGCAAGAAGCTTGAGACCACCTTCAGTCATAGAAAAAGAACTCCTTTTGTTTTGATTATCTTCTTAACCAGCCATCGCTCTTCTTTGATTAGCACGCTATATTTTTGGGACGCCAGACCAAACTTTTTTATTCCTTTGAATTTTAAGATCTACAAGGACCTCTTTCAGCTTGATTAATTGAATAAGTACGTGTCTTCAGAGGTAACTTCTGCTGGTGGACCTGCAAAAAGAAAAACCACAGAAAACAGTGATAATGAGATACGAAAGCAAAGTCAACATCAATATATCTCTACAAAGTTATCAGAACTTACTCGTATTTAATTACATAAATTCTATCTTGAGCGCTGGTTTATCTTGAACCTGTATACATTCCCTCTAACCTGTACTAGATGATCGTTCCATGGTCGACCTGCCGAATTGAAGTCAAAAAATTTCACCCTCAAAGAATCACTATACAAATAATAACTTTAGCTTGCTTTCAGATGGTTTTTGTAGGTCGAGCATAAAATCAATAGTGAATTCGTGAATATGAACTCAATGATTATTGTACATCGTGAATAGTACTCATGAATAGTAATCGTAAATAGTGTTTTCAAATACCACCTAATCATGGATGTAACTACTCTTATTCTACTTTAATCAATTATTAACAGGGAAATCCAATCGCTGGGGATTGATAGCGAGGGTTTGATTGAGAAATTTAACACAAATCATCAAGGTGTAGTTAAGAAAATCTAGGATAAGAATCAATCCAAGAAGGAAAAAGCAATAACAACACTAAACAAGCATCAATCTAATATGATTTGCCCATGGAGTTTCATGGAGAAGGCTACTAACGATCTAGCTATACCAAGTGATGCAGCAGATAAAGATAATGGTTAGAATGGAAATTAGGTTGTGAGGGGAGAATCTTCTCCTCAATGTAAAATCCCTGAATCAACCAATCATAACCCCCAACAGTCATTTGCTGCAAAGCTCAAAGAAACAAAGTCTGATGAGATCGAGGCTACAACACTGTTATAAGCAGGTAGGAAAGGTAATACACCGATTCTAACAATTCCATCTCTGGATGTTGCGAATGGTGTAGCTTAATTTACACAGTCTAATTGGTAGACTTGATTTGTAACAAATCAAATTTGAGGAGGTGCAATAATACGCTAGAGCTAATTGGAAAACCTTGGGACAATGCAAATTTATTCCAATTGGGAAGGGTTTCTTTATTATCAAATTGGGCAATGAAGAGGTTAAAGTTCTGATTTTTAGCAAATGGCCTTAGATTATTCATAAGATGCCAATGAGACTAATGCCATGGTCTCCTCTATTCTCTATTGATAGACATAACAATTCGAATGCTCTTATATGGTGTAAATTTCCTGGGCTTCCTCTGGAATTGTGGAGTATAAAAATCATATTGTCATTGGGAAGGACTCTGGGAACTCCCATACAACTTGATCAGTCAACAAGAAATAAAGATTATGGGTATCATGCTTGTGTCTTAGTTGATGTCGATTTATCTCAGCCTATCCCTGATCATGTTCTTCTTGATGTGGTGGGCAAGATAATCAAATAGGATGTTATTCTACGCAGGATACCTAAGTACTGTAATCACTGTAAGAATATCAGGCATAATATTGCCGAATGCAAATTTATTAAAAAGCATATAGACAGAATGATGTGATGCAAATTTTTTTTCAGAAAGCATGTGAAGGTGAGTTTACCAGCAAGCAAACACAACTACAATATTAGAATTTCAAAAGTAAAGGAGAAGGGCATCACACATACACAAGCAGACCCTATAACGCCCAATAAGCACACATATTTTCAAGACACACTGGCTACAAGCACAGAACTATCACCACCAAATTACTTCCCTGGAATGACCAAACCAAGCACACATAGCCAACAGAGGGAAATGATAGCCGACACAAATGAGTGGTCTACACCTAAAGGTATAGCAGCTCACAAAGTTGAAGATGTATCCTCAGCTGTAACTAGATGCTCTAATAAATACCAAGCATAAGAAGAGGATATAGAGATAGTGAATGACAAAGAGGAAGCACGTAATACCAATGAAGAGAAAATTATATCTGCTGATATAGGCAACTCTGCCAATCTGGAGGAGGAATGGGTAGAGGAGACACAGATGATACAGGATGACAATAACAGCCATACAACTATTTTAGAAGTACGACATCTTCTAAATCCTAGGAGGTGGGTAGATGAGATGGATATGGAAGAACATACCATCAAAGAATTGGGACCTAACCAAGTATACAAGGGAGGGAAGGTCTATACCTTAGATCCCAGAGTTACAAGATCAAACATCAATGGTACGAAATGAAGGTCCTTTTCCGGAATGCTAGAGGATTGGGAAATAACAAAACCCTTTCTTATGTCAAAAAGAAGATTTTAATGATGCAGCCAAACATTCTAGGGTTTGCTGAACCAAAAATATATTCCAAAGTTTTGCTATGCCAGGCTATAATAGCAAAGTAATAACCAATGAACAAGGAGGTGATAAGGGTAACATTTGGGTTCCCTGGAAGGATATTTCAGCTGAACCTCAAGTGCTTGATACAAACCATCAATACATCACTATTGAATATATGAACTATTGTAATTATTCATGCAAACTGCCTCAGAGTTGACAAAACTAACTTGTGGGCTAAACTTTCCAGTTTCTCTCAGCAAAACAATAAGCCTTGGATATGTATTGGCGACTTTAATGTCATTCTCAGACCGGCGGAAGAAAAAGGTGGGAGACCACCTATTTATCCTACGATGGAAAACTTTGTAGATTTCATAGACAGAGCCAACCTTGTAGAAAGCCTGAATTTAGGTATGAGATACACGTGGAATAATTCTTAGAAAGGACATAATAGAATCTTCTATCTTCTAGATAGATGCCTTCACAGTTTGTAATGGCTTACGGCCTATAAAGGATGGAAGGTCAAAACGCTCCCAAGGGACAAATCAGATCACTCTATCCTCTTTGAAGAATGTCAGTACATACCTAATCCCCAAAATATCCCCTTTAGGTACATGCATTCTTGGAGTAAGGAACCAAATTTTAAAGAAGTGGTTTTTCGAAGTTTGAATAAAGGACTCGGTGCAGCCCTACTATATCTACTCATACTGAAACTTTGACGTCTAAAAGCTGGCATTAAGGCATGGAGAATGAATGGGTCTGACAGCAGCATAATTAAAAGGAAGAGGCTGGAGAGAGAGATTCTTCATCTGTAGATACAGCTGGAGGACGACCACTGCAATGACAATATTGAAAATTAAATGCTAGAGAAGGAGAAGGAACTAGATGATATTGAGAAGAAGGAAGAAACTGATTGGAGACAAAGATCTAGGGTTAAATGGTTGCATGAAGGGGATAGAAACACAAGATTCTTTCACACCACCACAAGAGTTAGAATTGAGAAGCTATGATCTCTGAACTCAAAACTCTAGAAGGGAATGACATAAACAAGCAAGAGGACATTAAGGAACATATTATTAGCTACTATACCGCTAAATTCAGTGACTATGAAGTTAACATTTCTTCCTCTCTCTTTGAGAATATTCTAGATTGGGTTCAAGTAGCTGAGAACAATATGTTTATAGCAATGCCTAATCATGAAGAAATTTACAATGTAATACTCTTTCTAAATGCAGATAGTTTACTTGGATCTGATGGGTTCCTAGGTATTTTTTCTGAACATACTGGGAGATTATCTCTGCAAACCTGTATAGGGAAATATGCTCCTTCATTGCTAAAGGTATGATTCATGTCTGCTACAATTCCAATCTTATTGTTCTGCTTCCCAAAGTCAAGAGGCCTGACTATATTCATCAATAAAGGCCTATCTGTCTGAGTAATTTTATCTTCAAGATTATTACTAAGATATTAGATTCTTGATTTTTACCTATTGCTGCAAGAATTGTGTCAAAAGCTCAGAGGGCCTTCATTAAGGGTAAGAACATTCATAATAATATTTATATGGCATCTGAACTAGTCAATAAGATGAAGGTAAAATGAAATGGGGGTAATGTGGCTCTCAAGTTGGACATTACGTAGGCTTATGATACACTAAGTTGGGAATTCCTTTATTCATCTTTAAAAGCTTATGGGTTCAGGGACATTTTTTGCAATTGGATAAAGACCATTATCCACAGTGGAATGATTTCTATTTCTATCAATGGGAATCCAACTGGATATTTCAAAATGTGCAGGGGATTAAAGTAGGGGGATCCTCTATCCCCTCTTCTATTAGTACTGGCAGAAGATATTCTAAGTATAAACCTCCATAGAATCAAAGAAGAAAGGAAGATTCTTCCTATGGAAACTATCAAATTTGTCCAAAGTCCTACTCATCTACTATTTGTAGGCAATATTTTTATCTTTGTTAATGGAGAGACTAAGTATTTAAAATAGTTGCAAAAACTTCTTATGCAATATTAGATTTCCTCAGGGCAAGTGGTGAGTGTTGATAAGAGCAAGATATTTCTAAGCAGCGCCCCCTTAACTAAACAATGGATCATTCTGAACATCATTGGCTTCAGGGAGAGTAGATTCCCTAAGACATATCTAGGAATACCTCTCATGCAAGGGAGGGTAACTAAAGCAACCCCCAGACCTCTAGTTGAGAAGATAAGGAAAATAACCAATAGTTGGACAGATAAAATGATCTCTTTCCAAGGGAGGGTTACTCTGGCCAAGGTGGTGCTCAATAGTATTCCTATACACAATATGTCAGTTTACAAATGGCCTACATCTATGATCAAGAAGGGAGACTCCATTCTAAGAAATTTTGTTTTGACGGGGGATCCATCCACCAGAAGAAGCATAACAATCAGATGGGTTAAGGTGTGCAAACCTTAGAAGGAGGGAGGGCTGGGATTGAGAAGCCTTGGAGAGGTGAATGAGGCTATGCTCTGTAAGCTTAATTGGATTTTTGGGGATGGGGAAGAAGACTAGACTATATTCCTCAAAGCTAAGTTCTTCACAAAGTAAAATGATCCTCTCAAAAGCCATAAGCTATCTTCCATTTGGCCAGGCATTAAGCAAGCAACTGCAATATCTAGGCCTCATATAGGTTGGCTGATCGGAGATGGGTCTAGAATAGACTTTTGGAGAGATGCTTGGTCTACTGACATTCCTCTCAGAGAATACATTGATTTCCCAAAACACCTATGGAAGAAATGTACAACAAAGCTTAGTGACTTCATTGATAGCGAGGGTTGGGCAATGCCGACATATATTTGGCTTATACTCTTATCTTTGAGGATCAACATTGACAACATCCAATGCAATCCTAATGGCATTGATGAAGAAATCTAGAAGCCTAATCCTATTGGACAGTTCATAGTTAAAAATGCCTTTCAAACACTTAGGAAAAATGCACCCGGTGTTTGGTGGTGGAAATACACTTGGAGAAATAGTTTGCATCCCAGATTGGGAGGGCTTGCATGGAGACTGCTTAATTAGATACTGCCCCATGATGCCAATGTCAGACAAAGATACATCATTATATCTTTTATGTGTTTATTTTCTTTGTATAGAAAATGAAGAGAATGAACATCATCTTCTTATGTACTGCTCCTCTGTTGCTCCTCTATAGCAATGGGCCACTAACATCTTCTACTTCACTCTTATATCTCATGCAGAAACTTGGATAATTATACTGGAGAAATTTAAAGCTTCAAGCTCTTATATCCAAGACCTCTAGACAACAATAGTTTTTTCCATTATAATGTTATTTGGAAAGCAAGAAATAGATGTAGATATGATGAAATAGGGACATGCAGCAAACGTAACATTCTATTTATAAAGACCTAGCAGATACAGCTATCCTATTCAAAGGCTCCATGGCTAACTCCGTACATGGTCTGCAAACACTCAAAGCCCTAAAGCTTAAATGTAAATAGGCCAAGTAGTATAGAATTTAAAGGTGCTACTGGGAACTACCAAATCCAAATGAGGTAAAAATATGTTGTGATGGCTCTTCTTTGGGGAACCCAGGCAAGGCAGGGATTGGGAGCATTCTCAATGATAGTATAGGTGGAGTTCAAGGCATGTTCAACAAATCTGTGGTGATCACTACTAGATATATGGCAGAAATCCAGTCTATTCTGGATGGGATTCAGAAGGTTGTTCAAAATGGATGGATGGTTCTCTGGGTGGTTTCGGATTCTGAAGCAGCAATAAAGGCATTCAAAAGCAATCATATTCCATGGACCTTCAAAAACAAGTAGAACACGCTAATAAATCAGATCCAACTTATAAGATTCACACACATCTATAGAGAAACAAACTTTTCTGCAGACCAGCTTGCAAGGAGAGGCTCAAGTGCTACTCACCCATTTGAAGAATGGTGTATTAGAGGACCTCAGTTTCTTCTCAAGATTGAAAATGCTTACCTTTGATTTACAACTTGACTATGGGGATCTATGCTTCAGATAAAATTGAAGGTAAATACCCTAAAGTTGTTTAAACGACATTGGAGGTCATTCGAACAAACTGGTAATTTTTTCAACATGTCGTTCAAATGAATCGTACGCTAACTTCAAATACCGGCTTTTTTCAACATGTCGATTCAGACGACAATTCAAAGGCTTTTTTAACTTTTCATTTGAACAACATTGGAGGTCATTCGAACGAAAATTATTCTATTATCGTTTGAACAACATTGGACTCGTTCGAACGACATTGGACTCGTTCGAACGAATTAGCCAGGATGCATGAGGGTTCCTAGCTTATTTCCTTCTTTATTTTGTAAGTTTCGTAAAGAGCCTCATCTGCATATACCATAGTGACATGTACTAGTGTGTGGCATGCTTGGCTACCCCTCATCTTGTACTCTTGCCTTTTGATATATTTTACTACACTTTTTGCAAAAAAAGCTTTCAGATGTTTCATCTTATAATATTTTAGGACATTTGAAGCCACAAACCTCCTCTCAACCCCGTTGACCCTCAATATCTCATTTAGGGCTTCATAAATGTTCATCATCTCATACACATTACCATTTATCTATGCTGGGTAGCAGCTCAACACATTCATAACCCCCTTTTAGAAGTTTGTTAGAGGAATCTTAAGACCATATACGAGCTGGTTGGTATAACACAAAAATTTATTACTTGGACCAAGGAGTAAAGGTATAGTCTAATACTCCAAGAAGACATCGTTTGGTAACTTCCTATCCCGTTTAACTTGGTCGATATAGAGAACTTGATAACACCTTTTCTGACCTCTCTATGTGGTTAATTCCCTAAAAAACAAACACTCGTCTTCATTATACTATCCCCATTTCCCTTTTAATCTCCTTTTATATTTTAGAAACTCCTTACCAATATCTACCCCCTCAGGATATACACACATTTCTATTTCTGCCTTTATATTATCTTTTACATTAATCTCTAATACTTCAGGTTTGACCTGTAAGGGAGTGGCCTGAAGCGACCTGAAGCGGAGTGACCTCGATTAGTCCTGCTTGACTATCTACAACTTCTTCATCTGCATTCTCAAATTTTTCCTCTTAACAAGAAGTAGACACCTCCATTTCCGAGCTCGACTCGAACACAAATTTACTCCTAGGAACTAGATTTTTAATACACATATTTGACCAACATAGAAAAACAGTAATCAACTTTATAAATCATTTTTTTCCTTTTCCCATTATTTCTCTAAGGGTGTGATTTCGAGGGAGGTATGGAATTGAACTCACAACTTGAAGAAGAAAAGTAACAAGACCAATAATCAAAATAAATGGAAAAGTAAAAAGACCTATAATCAAAATAAATGACAAGGCATATGCGCAAGTTCCTGTAAAGAGGACTCCTCATGACCTCCTTGAAGGATTTTATAACTGTGAGGGGTATATATTTATTTTTTGTGATAATTAAAACGTTCTTGATAGTGTGGTCCAGTCCTCTCCCTCACCTTCTTCCTCCCTTTGGCTCTCTCTGTTTTATTTATAGGTTTTCTAGGGAGGGCCTCTAGGTTTCTCTCGGATATTCCCCTTTTACCCTTTATAAATAATCATCATTTAGTTATTTTAATTTACAACTGTCTTTACTTTGTGCAGCTTGCACCGTTTGCTCGATCGATGGTCGATGTTGGTATTTTTTCATGATAAGAATTAAGGTCGAGTAAGGGTCCTTGTCATGTGTAGCTTACTGAAGGTCGATACTTTATCGTGTAGGCTACTGGTGGCCGATATTGTAGAGTAGGCTACTACAATCGCCCTCTCTCAACAGTGATACAGGAGTGCGTAACTTCGTGCGAGGGGATTACTGCTGAGAAGATGATGAAGAGACCTCATAAATTGGCAGTTGAATGGTTCACAGATGACGAGGGCATTATTGCCTTGCACTGATTATGCCATTTGGGCATTTAATACCTGAGACCAGAGCTCTGCTAACCTGAAGTTTAATTTCCTTAATCATCTGAAGCATAGTTTAGGGGTGATGTTGAGGCTATTTTTTTGTAAGTTTTTTTTTACAATGAATATAATGTGGCCTTCGGGCTTTTATAAAATGGAAGTGAAGTTTTAGCAGTATTGTGTTTAAAAGGTAATTATGCAGAAATGACCGATAGAGCTAGAAGAGAGTACTTCTCACCTTAGATCGGATATGTACTCGCGATAGTAATCAACTGTAGGCTCATTGGTTAAGGGGCAAATGGAAATGCGCATAAGAGATGGATACCAAGTGTAGGCTAGGTTGGTTGATGTAGGGAGACCAAACATAGGCAGGTTAAAAGATCGAGTAGGGGCAAACGAAGGCGGGAAAAGGAAAATTTTTGAGGGGTGGGTATTTGAATTAAATAACTGCACAGAGAGAGAGAGAGAGAAGGAGAGAGAGAGAGAAAGAAAGAAAGAAAGAAAGAAAGAAAGAGAGAAAAATAGTTAAATGTCTTGGAAACCATTCCCAGTTGATATGATGACCCTGGCCATTCAAGCAGTTAGGATGCTCACGACTGTAAAGAAAAAATATTTCTCTTCCTCACCTAAAACGCTACAAACCAGCGATGGACTGCATGACTGCAATCAGGAGGGGAATAGGTTCTATCACCGGACGTCGTGCTAAAATCTTCTCTAAACACCGGTAAGTCTGTCTTTCTCTTATTTAACCTTTGATTTTGAAATAGGGTGTGACATTAAAGGCGTTCATGATGCTTGTTGCGAACCTGTATGGTTTGTTTATTGATCTGCCTTCGATGGGGGACCCTTAATAGATAAAATGCAGTGAGCAATGTGTGATTGGATAGGTGTTAGATAGAGGGTTAATGAATGTATCTTTGATTCCCTTGAAACTGGATGTTCTGCGGTTATGGCATCGAGGTGGCGTGGTAGATGTAGGTAATATACAGGACTAATACATCGAGCTGTAAATCCCAGTAGCAAGGGTGTGATGATGTTGAAAGATTGATATATATATAAATGCACATCGCCCCTAGAGAGGTTATGGTCAGGTACGATATGGCCGACCTTTCATTCTACTTTGTAAGTAAATGCGCACTCGGATGACTGTTAATAGGTTGTTAGACTTTGATATAAAAGCTTTAAACATGAATAGTTTATCGACATCTGGCCGATGTAACCCCTTTGAAAGTGAGGAAGAAAACTCGCTGGAGGATATCACAGGCGAGGACCCCAGGGTGTGAGTATTCAAGGTGGGTACATCTCGACCACAACTATCTTGTAGTGATGAGGTAGATGATAGTGAGGTAACCAAGGATGATGATCGTGGAATAGATGATGATAGAGCGGTCGATAGGGAAGGAAAAAGTAATACAAAGGAGTGCTAGATGGCGCATGCTGAGACTTTTCATGTGAAAAAATTGAGATTGTATCATCACAAGTATTTTGTCAGTCTACAGGTAACGATCACGCTCTATGAAGGGGATCTGCGAGATCATGTGAACTCTGAGGTGCTCGAGTATCTAGGACAGGTGAGGATGGGTATGATGATTCCGTTCAGCAACTTGGTGAATGAAGTGCTAAACTTTTTTGATGTAGTGCCG